>JAJHZJ010000070.1:2638403-3343403 GCA_023548195.1 Bettongia penicillata ogilbyi
TTTCATTTCAGATCAAACATTTAAGTACTTAGTACATAAAAGGCACTCTTCCAGGTGCTAGATACCACACCAGAGAATTCTGGAATTTCCAGCATTTTGTTCAAAGGCATTGCCTGTAATTGTTGTCATCATTGAAATTCTGTCCATCTTTAAAAGACCAATTTAGCTACCTCCTTTTTCTTTGAATACTTCTATGTTCAGTACAGCCAAAAGTGAGCTCTCTCTTCTAACTATCATACTAACTGGCTTTATTTTTCTTACTGTCCTTATCTTAGACAGCCTTATAATGCAACATCATCTCCCTGGCTGGATCGTAAACTCCTTTCGGGCAGGAACCACAGCTTAAATTTGATCATTTACATTTTTATTTAAAGTTTGCAAAGGCTTTGCTTTCATAACCTCAGTTGTCAAAGAGGTAAATCCCCTGACCCTTTCCTCTTTGAGAAAGAGGCTAAGGGAATCATCACTGTGAGTTTTCTTCCCGTGGTGATTTCAAAAGGAAGTACCTTTCTGAAGGTCAAACATTTCATCTTCTGGTCTGTTTTTGATATCCCCATTTTACAAAAGAAGCGATTGATGCTCCAGGAGGCTTTGGCTCACAGAGAGGAAATGAAAGAAGGCAGACGACAGGAAGCAAGACTCGAACCCAGATCTCAGCACATCAAGTTCAGTGTTCTGCCACTAACCTTAGCATAGTATTTTTTTCACTTGGGTCACTTGATGTCTCTTGAATAACTGTCCAGCAGTCTTTACTGTCCTTCTAGAAAGCCATGATTTTTTGCACTCCTTTCCCCGCCAGAGACTAGCTTTCCCCTTACCTTTCATAAAAGCTGGCAGAGTCCGATGAAGTAACGCAGCTAGTATAGTGATTTGGGGGAAGAAAATATGGGTTTGAATTCTGGCTCGGATATTTACTACTAGTGTGACCTTGGCCAAGTCATCTACTCCTCTCCACTGGGCGCGAATTTCCTCCTCTATACAATAAAGGGATTGGATGAGATGACTTCTAAGGTCCCTTCCAGCTCCAATTCCTATGGTTCTCCGCAGCTTCTTGTCCTTTATCGGATGCACTTAGGACCCCGAGTCACAAAGCCGCAGAATATATTAGGGCTGAAAGGAACCCCCTCTTTTATTCCCAGCAGCCAGAGCTGTCCAGGGTCTCTCCCCTCCCGCAGCCATCCCGAATAGGAATCACACAACTGAATGAAAAGTGGCCTTTCGCCTTGAATTACTCGGAAGGTTCCCTTTCCCTTTGTGTAGACCCGACTTCCAAGAGAAGCCTCTTTTGATTTCCTCCTGTTTTTCTGTCCCCAGCGTCCCCCGGCCGCTTCACTCCAAGCCCAGTCTCTGATCCTTCCCTTTAAGGGTTCCCCCCTCCCCTCCCCCACACCTTCCCTTCTCCCGTCCCTCCCCGCATCTTCCAAACCCCGCCCCCTCTGGCCCTCCCCTTTAAGGGCCGTCCCCGGCGAAGCCGAGGCTCTGACGCGGCCGCCGGGCCCCGGGGCTGGATACATTGTCGCGCCGAGCTTCCCCCGGGCCGGCCCCCAGCCGTCCCCGCGCGGCTTCCCGCAGCGCCAGGCCCCCCGGGGGGCAGGCGCGAGCCCGCGAGCCCGGACGGAGCGACGGACCGACGGACCGCCCGAAGCTGCCGCCGGGCCGAGCCTGGAGCCGGGGCTGAACTGCTGCGGGGAAGCCGGCTCCGCCGCCGCCGGGGAGCAAACTTCCCAGCCGGGCGGGGGCTGGCGGGGGCCCGGTCCAGGGCCGGAGGAGGAGACGGCCCCGAGTCCTCCTCCTCCCGTTCCTGCTCCCCGGTCTCCCGGCACCATGCTGTCTAACTCGCCGGGCCAGACCCCGCCCGCGCTGTTCCCCAACCCGCCGCCGCCACCCCCGCCCCAGCAGCCCCAGCCCCCCGTGCTGCCTCTGCCGCCGCCGCCGCCCCCTCCGCCGCCGCCGCCCCCCCAGCCCCCCCAGCAGTTCCCCCAGTTCTATGTCAAGTCGAGCCTGCAGATCAAGAAGAATGCGATCACGGATGACTACAAGGTCACCAGCCAGGTCCTGGGGCTGGGCATCAACGGGAAAGTTTTGCAGATCTTCAACAAGAAGACCGGGGAGAAATTCGCCCTCAAAGTAAGTTTGGGGCCCGGGAGGCGGAGAAGGGGGCTCCGGGGGGCGGCTGCCACCGTAGCCGGGGAAACCAGGAACTGCTTAAAGAGCTACCTGACCCTCCCTTGTCCCCCTGCTCCCTCCTGGGAACCCCGAGCGTAAGGAGGGGGAGGGGAGAGAGGGTGCTGGGGGGAGAAGGAGGAGGAGGCACTGTTGTCTGAGTTACTGTTGGTTGTTTTCGTGGAGTGTGTGACTTTGGGGGAGGGGAAGGTCAGAGCAGATTTTTGGAGTCCCTGCGATCGCGGGACAGTTTCCGGTCACCTTAGGGAGTTAGTGTAGTGAGCTCCGAAGAGACTAGGGAGGACTATACCATTTTGGGGTTTGAGCGGGCATCATTTGAATCTGCATTGGTCAGATCCTGGATCGCTTCTGCTTTAACACCCGGAGTCGGTCTCAAGGAAGTGATTTGGAGGGGTTGTGGTTCCCCATCTCTCCTCTCTCTGCCTCTCCCTATCTCTTCCCTTCCCTTCCTCTTCCTCCCCCCTCCCCTCCCCTTGCCTCCTTCTCTCGCTCTCTCTCTCTGCCGGCACAAAAGGCCCATTACTCATTGAGCTGGTTGGTTGGTTGGTTTGGAGAAGTCGGATCGTAGAGGTTTATTTTGCCTCTTTCCTTATTTGGGAGCCGGAATGTGTGATTTCACTTCCCTTGCTCTCTAGAGTAAAAGTCTTCTGTCTTCTACTTAAAATGCATTGGCCCAAAGAAGTGCCAGACCGGAGATTCCGGAGGGGGAACCCCGCCTTAGACCCATGGGTGGGGGAGGGTGATTTGTTTTGGCCAGTATGCCTCTTCCCTTTCTCAGTGTCCACCCCCAACCCCCATAGCGCTCCAAAGAGGGAGACTTCGATACTGTATCTGTTATTTTCGTAGTTTCATTGATCAAAATTATTGTGTACGCCTTGACTTGGCCTTTGGAAGTTTTTAGTAAATCCTTGATGAGATGTGTGGGGTGGAAAGAAGTTTCTCCTCCTGAAACTCTAAAGATGAGAGATTAGATGTCTCCCTTCACTAGGTACTGCTTCAGCTTTAGGGAAGAGGGTGGAGGGGCAGAAATGGGGGGGGCTCACAAGAAAGCAACCCTGTGAGGCAAGGAGTTTGACCTTGGAGATTCCACATTGGAAATTGGGACAAAGCAGACTAGTCTGAGCCAGGGGCAGGTTAAGGGGTATCATCACAGAATTTTCTTCCTTTAGTGGTTTTAAAAGGAAGCACCTCTCTGAAGGTAAAACACTTCATCTTCTGGTCTGTTTTTTGATAGGTATCTTGGTGATTGGAGGAGAGGGGAAAGTCCTTGTTTGTATGAAGGGACAGCTGTGCAGTCCTGGGAAAGAGTCAACAGACCTGAGTTTGGAATCCTGGCTTTGTCACTTCCTTAATTAGTGATGATGGCTCTCGGTTTCCTCAGATGTAAGATAAAGATAGTATCTACAGTACCTCTGTCATAGGATTGTTGTGACGAACGAGATAATGGATGTAAAACACTTTGTAAACTGTGAAGTGTTTGATGTAAGTTGTCAGTGTTAGTTTCCTTCCTTCCCAAAGTATTTTTTAAAAGGTGTATGAATTCTTGTTTGAATAGCCATTATTCCTTCTCTGAGGGATGGTGAATAAAAACAGATATATTGACTGTAGATGTGATGTACTAACTCCAAAGATGAGTGTTTTTTTTCTTAAACTGAACAAATAACTTTCAAATTTTCATTTGTAGTTGTATGTTTCCCTGAATCTAAGCTGAAGGTACGTTCTGTGTTTTGAAGGTTGTGAAGGGCAGTTTTCTCCAAGGGATGAAACAGAGGCTTCCAATGACCTGTTCTTTTTCAGACTGTCTTTTAAACCCCTTTTCTTTCTCAGTCCGTTATATTAGGGAGGAGAAACTAGAGTTATGACCTTGTGGAAGAATTCAAAGTTTGACCAGAGTTAACTCACAGTGTTAAGCCTGGGACAAATTCTTCTTTACAGGAGAGCTTGGTCATCAGTTGTTCAGGGATATGAGTTACTTGTGCTTTTCCCCAAGGAGTAAAAATGTTGTATGGAGGTATCAGAACAGTAGCCTTATCATAAAAATAAAAGGCCTGGAGTGTTTATATAATTCACCCAAAGCCTTTGAAACATTTATTTCTTTATTGTTGTGTTGGAGGAGGAGAGTGGTTAGAGAGATGATTGAAATTTCTCTTCTAATTATCAGGAAAGTGATTTTGCCTTTTAAACATTTTTTTCCCTTGTGGTCCTAAAGGGAGAATCTCCTAATGTTTTAAATGATACTTTTAGCACAATAGGTTTTTATGAGAACAATTTATCCTTCTCTGCAGGTTAAAAGTAGGTGAGAAGAATGAAGTCACTCTGTTTTGACAGACAGCCTGCTTCTAGATCTCATGAGTTGACTCAACTGTTAAATTGCACATTTCCCACACTTCATTGTGTAAAAGCTTAATAACAGAGGAAGAAAGCCTGGGTGAGGCATCAGGAGAGTGTCAGCAATGTCAACAGCTACAGCATATCCAAATATTGGTTAAGACATAATTACAGGGGGAGGAGGGGAAAGGGGGAATCTTGTTCGAAGAATCGTGCTGGAAATGCACATGAAAGATCTTGACTTTTGATTAATCTCTTGTGCCAATTAGGGAAATCATATGTTAAAATAATAGTCTTGTGTGTGAAGTTGAGGAGCTTGGAGGCCAAAGTAATTGCCCCAGCTTGACTAGTAAGTTGAGAGAAAGCCTGGGATGAGAGGAAGGGTCAGACTGGCGGCTTCCCAAACATTTCTTGGCTTATTGAAATATATGTTTTGTGGGTAGAAATGGGTGATATAGATGGACTCCTTTGTGGCTATGCCTGGTGAAGGGAAGTTGAAGTTGTTATGATGCTCTGAGCCTTGTCTGAGGTCTAATGACCTCTCATTCCTGTTAAGTGATGGCTTTGAAAAAATGACCAGCTTTGCTCCTTCCTTTCTAACTAACCTTTAAATGTGTTTTGGTGGGTGTTGTGGGCTTACCTTGTCATATCCTCCTTGCTCTTGCTAAGTATTTTTTTTCCCCTTCTCATAAATCTAGAGAAAGGGCCTTGGAACCTGGCAGGTCTGTGTTTGAATTCTATCTTTGGTGCTTCTCAGCTGTGTGACCCTGGGCAAGTCACTTCGGTGTTCTTCCTCCGTTAAAAAAAGGGCTTGGACTAAGATGAGTTCTGAGGTCCTTTCTAGTTTCAAATCCTTGATTTGCTGTGGCTATGGGCTACAGAAGGTCTTGACTTTAGTACTTAAATATATCCTTTACACCTTACCCCCTCCCCAAAGCAAATCTCTCAAACTGAAATCCTGTTTTTTAGGGTTTATAATTGCTTTTCATTCAACTCCCTTGTGAACCATGTAGGGAAAGTATTATATTTTGATGACAAGAAAACTGAGGTTCAAAGAGTTTGACCAGTCACCTAGACAGTAAGCATTTGAAATGAGATTAGGACTTTTTCCCATATAGAAGCTCCCGCTCCTCCCCCCACCTATCATCGACTTTACCCTCCTTGGCCCCTTGGTCATTGCTGTGATGCTAATGGGTGTTTTCCACCATGCTCCCCTTGAGCCCTACATACACTGTTCTCACCATAGGTGTTACTTTGAAATGTAGGTGAGGAACCCACAAGGCAAGAGTCTTGACTAGGTCATGGGAAATTGTCCAAAGTTTGAGGTGGTTTCTAAACTAGAACTCAAGGGATTATAGCTTGAGAACTGGAAGGAGCTGTAGAGGCTATTCATGTCCAACACCTTGATTTTACAGATGAAGAATCTAAGATTGAGGGAGATAAGTGACTTGCCCTACATCATACAGGTAGTGACCTGGGGAGGTCTTCAGACTCTGAATCCAGCATTTCGCTGCTTCTTTCTTGCTACTATTTGAAAAGTTTTTCTCTAAGAATCAATCCTAGGGATTGTTTTTAACCGTTTTAAAACTAAAATTTCTCACAAGTGGTGAGAGCTGATATAAATTTCATTAAATATTTCACATTCTGTCATTTTAAAATTGAGAGGGACCTTTAGTGATCACACTGTCACAGGATCTCTCTGCCCTTGGTTTTACAAATGAAAGGAATTGCTATCTTGGGAAATGAAATGACTTATTTGAAGGCATACTGCTAATTTGTGGCAAAATGACTAAAACCTAACTCTCCTGAATGCCTTTCTTCTTGTTGGAGATAATTCTAGTCCCAACTCACATGTGCCTCAATCAGTTATATTCCCATATGGGGTTCTTTGGTTCCTCAGCTGTACTCTCCTTTCCTCCCTCCCCCCACCCCTAATTGCATAGTAATTACTCTTATACACTGGCTTGACACACTTAATTAAAGCCAGTCTTATTGTCACTGTTCTCTGATTAGTTGAACCATGTTATTGCTTCATATACCAGGTTTCCAGAATGTTGTCATAACTTATCTCTGTCTTCTCATGGCACAGACTGGAGAAAACAAGAACTTGTGGTTTCTCTTCTTTTTCCTTCATTTGTTTCTGTAGCTATCTCTTCATTTATTCCCTTTTTTTCTTTAGATTTTTATATGGAAATATAAGGCATAGTCTCTACCTTAATTTATAGTCACTGCATAGCAAAATGTTCAATGGTAGTCATGGCGTCATAGATTTAGAACTGGAAAGGACTTGATAGGTCTTTCAGTTCAACCATTTATCAATTGAGGAAACTGAGGCCCTTTGAGATGGTAAACATGCTCAAGGTCATACTGTGAGTTGGCTGAGCAAGAACTAGAATCCTGTTTTCTTAACTTCCAGCCCAATACTCCTTCCACTATATCACATGTACATCTATATATGCAAATACACAAACATACAGACAAGTAAATGATCATTGTTGAGGATACAAAAGTAGATATGTGTTAAAATGCTAAATAGTGTAATATGGGTTACCATGGATTGTTCAGAGAAGAGAGAGAGTATCTAGGGCTAGTGTATCTGGAAAAGTAGGATTGAGTTGAATTTTGGGGAATAGTACAAGACTTGACTAAATTTAGGGGAAGGAATTCTGAATGAGGAGGGCTGTCCTGGGTGAAGAAGGAATGAATATGTTTTCAGGACAGTGGCTTAACTCGGAGAGTGCTGATGACTGAATAGGGCCAAATGGTGATTATATTGTAAAATTCATTTCAAGTTCTTCATTTAAACATTTTCTGCATATAGGATATAGGGGGAGGGCGTGGTAGTGTTTAAGATAGCAAGCAGTTGGCAGTCCGTGGTGTAACAGATGAAGAGCTGGGCCTGGAGTCAGGAAGACCTGAATTCAAATTCAGCCTAAGAAACTTACTATCTTTGTGACCTTGGGCAAGTCATTTAACCTCTGCTTGCCTCAGTTTCCTCAACTGTGAAAAAGGGATAATAATAACATCTACCTCAAAGGGTTGTTACGAGGATCAAAAGAGACAGCATTTGCAAAATGAGTTTGGCATAGTGTCTAGCACATGGTATGTGCTACGTAAATGCTTTTTCCTTTCCCATCCTCCAAGACAGGGGTCATATAGTGAGGACAGTATAGTCCTCAGGAGGACAATAGTGTTAAGGTCTGAGGGAGATCCATTTGTTTAATTTCTTGAGAACAAAATTCTATTGTGTGTAGGTCTGACCTGTCTCTAGCTTTTTTCTGATGCAGTTGGACTGCTGGCTTCCCGTGACACAGGACCCAGACTGAGACCTTTCAGCGCTTTGGGTATTATGAATTCTGAGCATGGTGGTGCTTGAGACCTGATCTTCAGCAAACATCTTGGATGGATGGGTCTGAAAGATAGGAGGCTAAAAGCAGGCCCTAAACTGAAGGATCAAGGCTACAGCTCTCCGTGGGGTGTCTGGAGAAATGAAATGTTTCCTTTTTCAGAGGATGAGGCACTCACAATTGTAAAGGAATGAGAAACTTGGCCTTTGGTTTTCTGGTTGATTTATGACAGGCTTCTGTGCTTTGGGAGTGAGACCATTTTTAATAGTGGTCTTCTCACAGTGGTGGGGGGATGGGAACCTCTGAGGTGGTGAGCCCTCGAACACTTCCATCTGTGGTGTCAAGCTTAAATAGAAATATGGGGACTCTAAAGTATATGTAAGATTCCTGCAGGCTGCATATTGACTTAGAACACATTTTATTAATAGACTTTAATTTGTTGTTGTTTGGTTGTTTCAGTTGTGTCCTCCTCTTTGTGACCTCATTTGGGGTTTTCTTGGCAAAAATACTGCAGTGGTTTATCAATTCCTTCTCCAGCTCATTTTACAGATGATAGCACTGAGGCAAACAGGGTTAAGGGACTTGCCCAGGGTCGGGAAACTAGTGAATGTGCGAGTCTGGATTTGGACTCAGGTCCTTCTGACTCCAGAGCCAACGTTGTCCACTGTATCACTTAGTCGGCCCTTTATATTAATAGGTTATATACCAGTAATGAATATGATTATTTAATTATTAATAGATAGATATCAGCATTAACTGTGATCTGCTGCATTTTTATTTGTTTTGTTAAATGTTTCCACTTACATTTCGGTCTGGTCGGCTTCATGTTTGACACCTGACTTACATGGTAAGAAAAGGCATTTCTGTTCTCTTCTCCCCTGCTGCCACTCCACCCCTACCCTACTGCCAAATTCTCATGTAAGATAAATTTGGAAGATCTTGTCAAGGAACACTGGACTGACTAGACAAGCGGAGGAGAACCTGTGTCTTGAGGAATTCCTGGTTTTCCTCATGGGCCAGGAAGATCTCTCTGGTGGCCCTGGACAGAGGGGGAAGAAGAAAAAATGGCACGACTTGCCTGTTTCCCTTTCGCCATAAATTTCTGATCCAAGGCTTTGTGAAACCTATTTCTTTAAGTGTGGTACATCTTGGTCGGTTAAATCTTGGTCCTAACCTTCAGATTCAGACATGAGGGAGTGGAGAATAGGGAGTAATGTAGGGTCAGTTGTTGGCCATGAAGGCGTCTCTGAATAGTGTACCATGTTTCTTAGATCACAGAATAGGCTGTCAGCTGGTGTGTGTTGGGGGGTATGAAGTGTCCCTGAGACTCAGTTGTTACCAGTGATGCTTCTTCTCCTTTCTTAGATTACTATTTTTTTAGACCACTTGGAACTTGGGCTCCCATGAAGGGCCTTGGTCATCCTTACTGGAAACTTCTAGGGTTCAGGGGGACAGGAGCATATTAGACACAGTTCGGCAAGTAAAAGGTTTTGGAACAAAGGGGAAAGTTATATCCAAGTACCCATAATCAATTCCTATACTTTCTCTTAAGGAGTTGGGGGTGAAGAGGAAGGGAAGGAAGACCATGTCATGCTTTAAAAAGATCAGTCAAAGGAACTAGCCTGGAGCAGGAAAGACTTTTGGGATACGTGATATATGTCTTCACATATTTGAAGGTTTGTTTTTTACAAGAGAGATTAGGCTTGTTCTGCTTGGAACCAGAGGTCAAAATTAGGAGCTATGGGTGGATGTTGAAGGGAGGCAGATTTAAGCTTGATACAAAAATAAGGCTTAAAAAACCAACCAGTCAAAGCTGATTCAAAGTAGAATGGGCTGCCTTGGTTAGACATGGACTCTTTGAGACTGGAAGTCTTTAGGCAAGGGTTGCTGGATCACTTTACATTAGAGGTCTTCAGGTGAGGATGGCATGACAACTTTTATTGGGGATGTTTTGGAGGTAATTCTTATTTAGGTACAGGCTGAACTAGGTGACAGGTGAAGGCCCTTCTAACTCTCAGAACTAATTCCATAGTACTGAAGACTGTAATTTTGGCTGGTCCATTCCTGTGTCTTTGCTCTGTGTACCTATTTTGAAGTTTCTGTGTGACAGCCAGGTGTCCTGGTAAGGAAGAGGTGAGGCTGGATAGGGATATCATTCTCCTGGACTTCAGGCAGAAAGGGAATCTGTGTGTGTGTGTTGTATTGACCATTTTTTGGTTACTCTGATAGCCAGATTGTTATGGGGCTGCCAGCCCACTGGACATCTGCAGTCTGGCATCATGCCCAGGGCTCAGGGACTGTCTTACTCGCCCCCTTCTGTCCCAGCCAGCTAAAAATAAATCTGCCACCACTGCAGTCTGCCCTGACAGCCTGGCCCCTGAGATTTCACTCCTGGGCCACCTCTTGCCAAGCTCCTGAATTGTGTGGTTCCCTTCCTCTCTGCTTGTCTCCCCTCCTCCTCCCCATTCTCCCCACCTCACCCTATGGTGTAAAATTGGGCCAAGTCACACCCTGATTGCTGGGAAGAGAACTGTGTGGTTGGTACTGTCCTGACAAGCTTTGTTGAAAAGGCTGTTTGGGTCTGCCTTGCCCCCTCAAGTGCCCCCAAGAGAAGGGTGAGAAGAAGAAGAGGAAGGTGATTGGTTGGAAGGTAGGTAAAGCTTTCAGCTGTGCCAACCTCTCTGCTCCATAACTTACATCCTGAATAAGCTTCCTCTGCCAGGAAGGGTTTGCAGGGTGAGGATGAGAACCTGGGGTACTTTCCCTCACCCTAACTGCTCTTTGGCTTAAAGGAAGGCTCCTGCTTTGGCTCTTCTTGAGTCTGCTCCCAACTTTCTTCACCACTGCCATGGAATGGGGCTTCAGGTTACAGCCCTCAGAGTGTGACCTCATCTTGGTGACTTCCAAGAATAACTGTGTCCAGGCATGGTGCTGCCTGATTCATGCGTCAAAGGGGCCTGTCAGGTCCCTGTTGCAGAAATTTTCTCTGAGTACCATCCCCTCCTGGCTTCAGAAAGCCTCCCTCTCACTGGGCCAAATGCTGCTGCAGTGACCTCCTTCTTCCCCCTGACTGGGGCTCCAGGAGGCCCACGCAATCTGGGCAGTGCCAGTTACAAGTGTTTAGAGTGACCTTATGGTGCCAGGTTTTCTTTCATTTGACTTTGTTCACTTTTCCCTGTCTCTTTGGTCCCCGGAACAGGTGTTGGCATTGCTAATTGTGGCAGAGCTATCGAGGTGTTCTATAGACTTGGTCTCTGATTAGAGTTTTGAATTGGTGTGGCATGGGAAGGTGTTCGTAGCCAGGAGGTGAGATTTTAGGGACCCTGCCTTCAGTTAGAGTTGTGTAGTTTGTCCCTGTCTCCAGCGCTGCCCCTCCACCTCCGGGGCCTCATTTCCTCTGAAGGGAGAGATTTATCTGCCAAGGCTCATTGGCCTCCAGAGGGGAGGGGCAGGGCAGGGAGTGCTAAGAGTTTATTTTTAACTCTGCCAGAAGGAGCCTGTGCACTGGCCCCTGCCCTTGGAATACTTTTACCCTCTCTCCTCTCTCCCCCAACCTGGGCCTCCTTGCCTTGTTTTTGTAGTTCTTAGAAGAAACCTCACAGGACCCAGCCAGCAGGAGAAGACATCCTAAGAGTCATGGAAAGAAGGCCCCTTTGGGGAGAGTCCCTGTTTATCTTTGGAAGGGCAGTATCGTCTGGTCTGGCTCCTTATAATCTTAGGCTTCCCCCCCCGTCCCACTCCCCCACCTCCCCAAGTCTCAGGGTTCCCTGGAATTGGAGGTCACATTCATGGAACTTGGAGCATCCCAGGAATGCAGTTTGGTTTGAAAGGTTCATCCAGTCCAAGCACATGCCCAGACTGAGGTACACTTCTAGGAAGAATATTAAGGGATCATTCCCTCTTGGTCTTCTTTTTCTCTACCTGCTGTCTCTGATCAGGCACAGAGAGTCCCTGAAAGTCTCTCCCAGTCATTTTGGGATGGGTGAGGAGAAAAGGGAATTTTAATTTTAAGCTCCTCATGTTTAGATTTCTGAAAAGACTCATTCCTTTCCATTGGGGAACTAAGTAAAAATCTTGTTTTGAGGTCAAGACAAGCTCTCTTCTTGCTACTTCTTTTATAAGTTCACCATCCACGTCCTGTTGGTGAAGGAATAGACCCTTCCTCTCCCCTTTACCACCTTCCGTCCTCTGTCCCTGCTAAGATGGAGAGGTCCCCTATCTAACCAGCTGCTTGTGGTCACTTTGGTGACTGTTCTGGGTCAGCTTATAAGACATTCTCCAGCTAGGATGTGATTAGAGAAGGGGGTGGAGTAGGCAGAGTGAGGAGTTGAGCATCAAAGGTTTGTGAAGCCATCTAGATGAATTATCTGAATTAATTAGTAGGCCTTTATTGAGTCTAGAAGTGTAAAAGATTCAAAAGAGGACCCTGCCCTCAAGGAGTTCATATTCTAGTTAGGGAAAGAAGCTTAACTTCTGGTGAAACAGGAGATCATGTAAGACAGTATGTAGAGGAGTACTGAATCAGGCAGGACAAATCTGTAAATGTAGGAGTGAATCCTTCGACGGTTAGGATACTCAGAGAAGGATTCATTGAAAGGATAGGATTTGATCTGGACAGCAAGAGGATTTGGATAAGCAGGGGAAATAAGAGCAAAGATGTGGCCACAGGAATTGGTGTTTGGAAGTTAGTGAGGAGACAGATCCAAGCAGAAAAGATGGTCCATTTAGGGGAGTCATGGGAAATAAATTTGTTTCAGTAGGTCAGAACAGATTATTCAGAGCATGAGAAGGGAGAGGTGGTAATAGAGAGCAGTTTGGACTGGATATGGTAGGAAGTAGGGAGTCATTGAGGATTGTTGAGTAGGGAATGAAAGATTAATGGACTGTCCTCCTCTCCCTTCTTTCCCAAGGTTTATGATCTGGATATTCATCTGGCAGAGTGTGTCTGTGGCATTGCTTGATGTTAGGAGTCTAGTATCTACTTCTGCTGTGTTTCCTTGTCCCTCAGAAAACCTTTATGCTGCCAGAGTGAGCTTTGCTTTACTTTCTCCTGTTTTGGAGGAGGTAGGACTGGTTGGGGTGGGAGGAGGGTAAACCATGTGTCTATAAGTGTTGTTTCATTAGCTGGTGAGAAAGCTCAGGCCAAGCTAAGGAAAACTCTAGAATCGGGACTTCACTACTAAATTTACTTCTCAGCTTCTTAAATCCTATTTTGGGAAGAAATTACAACAGATGAAGTTTAATCTGAGGTAAAACCATCTTGCCCTATTAACCTTACAGTTAGAAGAAAGCAGTTCTGTAGAATTGGGAGTAGAGGCAAGTGAATATTAGGCTCAGTCTTGAGATCTAGCTTAAGGGGGTACATTCAGATAAAGGACCCAGATTCAGATGTCTGATGATTCTATATTATTCCCCAGAAGTTGGAATTTTTCTTTTTTTGGTGTGAAACAGTGGGGTTTGTATATTTAAGGGGACAAAAATAGTGCAAAAGATGGTCTTCTAGGGGTGGAGGGTAAGGGAAGATGCCTGAAGATGACAGTCATCTTATGAAGAATGACCCTGCTCAGGATCAATCCCATTTTTCCTGTTTCCTTCTGGTTAGTCTTCCCAGGCTTCTCTTCCTGGAGAACAAAGAGTAACATCATCATCAACAACAGCTTGCCAGAAGGCTGACAACCTACCCTCGAGCTTGAGCTTTGGACATTACCATCATTCTGATGTTTACAACTTCTTTACTGTTAATTGTGGCTGGAGCTGAGAACTCCTTCATTTCCACCCCACTCAAGTCTCTACTACAGTGGAAGGGTTCCTTTATAATCTTTTAAGGCCATGTAGTGCAAAGTGTGCTGGATTTGTCTATGTGACCTTGGGCAAGTTACTTGACCTCTCTGGGGCTCAGTTTCTACCTCTGTAAAATGATGGGATCAAACCCAAGTACTTCCGAGTTTCCTTCTAGCCTTAGATTTGTGATCCTCCGATTCTTCCACCTTTTAAGAATGTTGCCAGCTGAATTTTCTTAAACTTCAGCTCTGATTCTGTCACTGCTTAACTTTCAATGATTCCCTATTGCTCACTGGGCAAATTCCACCTTAGTTGAATGCCAGGTTACACCTTGGCCCCAGCCTACACCTTGGCCCCAGCCTACTTTTTCCAGTTAGATTTTTGTAATGCCTTCACTAAAATCTAGCCACAGTGCCATATTGGCCATTCTCACTTTCCCATTTCCATGTTCTTTTTCTTCCTCTTTTTCCTCCTCAGTTTTCTTCCTCTTCTCCCACTTTGACCATTGCCCTCTTCTTATCTCTTCCTTTCATGATGTGGAACTTGAACTAGCTGACCTTTAAGGTCTCTTTCCACTCTAAATCCATGATCCTTTGAAGGCTTTCCTGATTTCCTTCTTTTCAGAAATGACAAAATTTCCCGTCCTCTGAATTTTCCTTGTATTCTCTGTCTTCTTAATGTACTTTTTGTATTCTGTCTTTACGGTTTATGTATACTTTATTCCTGATACCAATTGCTATCTCTCATCTCTTCCACCCCAGCTCCTCCTGAGATCATAAGTTCTTTGAGGTCACAGACTATTATTCATATTTTTCACATCAACGAAGTTTGGGATGAAAAGCCTTCTTCCTTATCTTTTGTATCACTGAGCCAGAGGGTAGTGGTCTGTTCATTCTGGCAAACTGGCTCATTCCATCCTTCATGAATTTCAGAGTTGGAAGGGACCTCAAGTGACCCATTTAGTTCCATCGTGCGTGGAAAAAGATATGCCTGACAAGTGTCACCTAGCTTTTGCTTTGAAGACCTTCAATGAGAAGACCTTCAGAGTGCCTGCTCCTTCCTCAGGCATCTTCATCCACTTTTGGGTTGCACTGATCATTAGCAAGTTTTTCATTCTTTCAGACCTCTTTCTTGCCTCTTTCAGTTCCCACCCATTGTTCTTCTGGGCAAGACTGATTCTTCTTCCACAAGGCAGCTCTTTAAAATATCTGAAGGTAAATATTGTGTCTCCTCTGAGTTTTCTCTTCTCTAGGTTAAACACTCCCTTGTTCCTTCAGCCAGTTTTCATTTGGTGTAGACTTAAAGTCTTTCAGTGTCCTGGTCATCCTGTTCCAGTTTAGCAATGTTCTTCCTGAAATGTGGTGCCCAGAACTGACCACAATACTTCCGTGAAACTATTGATGCCTTATTTCTAGAATCCGTTCCTCTATTTCTCCCCAAGATAGCATTAACCTTTTTGGTCTCCATGTCACACTGTTATTATGTGTAGAATCTGTCTAATCAACTCCTCAGACCTTTTCCAGATGAATTGCTTTCTCACCATGTTTCCCTCATTTTATACTTGTGATATTGATTTTTTTGGAATCCAAATGTAAGACTATTTTTACCACCATTTTGATGTTAACCTGAATTTTAATTCAGTCCATTGTCTTAGTCCATTAAGATCTATAGAGCGTTTTTGATATTAGATTGCATGCTTCTTGAAGTTAGGACCCATGTCTTCTTTCATCCCTATTCTTTGAATTGAAAATGATACATTTTGCTAGAGATTTGAGGAACACTTATGTACTGTACCTGTGTGGGTCCTTAGAATGTGTCTTTTTTCCCCAGCCCTTTTCAGTAAATGATAAATTATGGAATCTGCTAGGCTGAAATAACATTGGATTTGGCATTTGGGTCCTAGCTCCAATATTTCCTCAGTTGTCAACATCTGGAGGATTCCAGTTTGAATGTGGGCTCTGCTGTTTATTGCTTTTTTGACCTTGGGCAAGCCATTTCCCCTCTGGGCCTCAGTTTCCTCATCTGTGAAATAAAGGAGGTTCTTAAGCTTTTTGTGTATCTTGGGCTCCTTTGGAAGTCTGGTGAAGTCTAGGATCCCCTTCTCAAAAATAATGTTTCATAGTTTACATTCGTAATTGAAGGAAATGCTAAATTTCACTTACAGATCAGTGGAAATGAAGATGTAATCACCTCCCTAAAACTTATATACACCTTATGAAATCTATCCATGGACCCCTGGTTAAGAACTTCTGTCCTAGAGGATCCTGAGGATACTGCTAGCTCAAAAGCCTTATGATCTATCCTCTCAGTGTGTAACCTTAGGCAAATCATCTGACCTCTGAGCCTTTCTCTGTAAAATGGGTAGATGATGCCCAGTCTGCTAGCCCATTGGCAGATGTAAAGATCCAGTGAGAGAATGAATATAAAAATCCTTTGGAAACTCAAGTGCTGTGCTGATGAGAGGTAGTATCAGCTCGGTAAATGTCAGTTGAATGAATTAGTCTCTCGGGCAGAGGAGGATTGCATGAGGTGAGAGTACTCCAGGCTAGTGCATTGATGCTTTCCCCATAGAGGGGGCGGCATTCCCAGGAGCGTGACTCTTACTCTAGTAGCATGTATGGGCATGTGCTTCTAGTGGGTTGGAAATGGAGATAATAAGAAGCATCTATTTTCCGGGATTGTTGAGAAGATCAGATGAAATAACATGTACAAAGTGCTTTGCAAACCTTAAAACACTATATAAATGTTATTCTTTCTCATCATCATCGGCATCATCATTGTCCATCATCATTATTGAAAGTTGCTCTTTCTCCCTGTACAAATACTCCCTCTCTGTTATGAGTGGATCTGGAGACTGCCCAGAAAAGAGGCTTCAGCAGTGCCTCTCTTTCCTTCCCCACCCCTGTCTGCTGACTCAGATTGGTATCCTCTGTTCTCCTAAGTAGGCTCTTCTTCTTGTATTCGGTCCCTAGCCACAAGGCCCCCTCAAGGTTTCCCCTCACCTCTCTGCTTCCTTCCAGGGCTCTTCCTTTTCTGCTTCAGCAGCAGAGTCATCCTTCCTCTCCTTGGAAATCTTGTATTGGAGGGAGCAGACTGAGAATCAGAATCACAAGCTATCAGAAAGGGAGCTTACAGACATGATGTTGTTTGACAGAGGAGGAAACTGAGGCCCAACAAAGTGAATGAGTAGTCACACAGCAAGTAAGGGAGAGGATTAAGACAACTCAAGTCTTTGGACTTCTTATCTAGAGCTCTTTCTTTCATGCCTCAGTACTTCCCATGTTACCCTTGGATGAGTCTACTGTACACTGTTTCTCCCACAGGAGCACCTAGGTGGTGTAGTGGATAGAGCACCAGTGTAGGAATCAGGAGGATCTGAGTTCAAATCTCACCTCAGACACTTGACACTCATTAGCTGTGTGACCTTGGGCAAGTCATTTAACCCCAATTGCCTCATCCTGGGTCATCTCCAGTCATCCTGATGAATATCTGGTCACTGGATTCAGATGGCTCTGGAGGAGAAGTGAGGCTAACAGCCCTCCCTCACTCAAAACAAAGTCAGGTGCAAGTCATGTCATTAGTTCTCTGATGGCATGGTCTTTGGGTAACGAAGGATGAACACGCATTTCTCCCATTAGTTGCTTCAAAGTGACCTGCTGGACCTCACTCTCGAGTGTCAAAATGATGGAGGGAAAGAGCTTCTTGATTAGTTCATGTGGACAGAAAACCAAGCTATTGAGGCCAAACCCCTGGATCCTTGAATAAGCAGGTGTTTTCCATGCTAAAAACAGTACCTTTGACTTTGACAAAAGCATACTATTGGTCACAAGGGAGACTAGATGAGAGTATAGGTGTACTTAAACACTGCCTGGTGTTGTGGAAAGAACTACTGGATTAGAAGAGAGTCTGCAGATTAGGGTTCTACCTTCTGCCATTTATGATCTGGGTAAGTTTGGGCAAATCACTCTGTATCTTTGAGGCTTCAGTTTCCTTACCTGAAAAATGATTGAGTTTGGAGTTCTCTCCTAGCTCTTAAGTTTATACTCTGTGTTCAGCATACTTTCATCCCTCTGGTGGGATAAACCATTTATAGTGTATGCCTTACCTACTTGAAAGGTACTGATAAGGCACCAGCTGAGAACAAGACACCCCTGGACACAGGCATTGTCTCTGAAATTGGGTACTTGGCTGTCAGTACAGAACAATGATTTTTGCCTGAGATACAGTGCTGGATCTGGAGTCAGAAAGACCTGAGTTCAAATTCCATCTCAGATGCTTCCTTATCTATACCATGCTGGGCAAGTCCCTTAATCTCTCTTAGCCATAGTTTCCTCATCTGTAAAATGGAGATAATAATAGTATTGGTTAGTTGTGAAGATGAAATGAAATGATATATATATATATATATATATATATATATATATAAACACTTGGCAAATCTCAAGGAGCTATTTAAATGCTAGCTGTCATTGTTATTTATTATTATTATTAGAAACCATAGCAAATTAAATTTCTCCCTAGCTCCTCTGCCTTTTACTCAGAATCTTCCCTCACCTCTTGAACTTTTAAGACAGAGTTTTGATTCTTAATCCAAGTCTACCATAAACCTGTAGGGTAACAATGGATAAAATGATACTTGTCCTCTGTGTCAGCTGGAAGGTTAGGCACTTTGGGCTCAAGGCCTAACTGCTTCTGACTTGTGTTCCAAATCTCTCTGGGCTTAATATGTTTTCCCCTCTGTGAAATAGGGTTCATGGGTAGGGGAGTTGTCGGTTTATCAGCTTTCTCACATCTTAGAGCAGGGGCTCTTAACTTTGGGGGGTCTGTGAACTTATTTTTAAAGTATTTTGACAAGTGTACTTTACTGTAATTGTTTGCCTTTGTTATCCTATGTATTTTATTTTATGCATTTAAAAACATTCTGAGAAGGGGTCCATGATCTTTACCAGACTATCAAAGGGGTTCATGACACAAAAAAGATTAACAATCCTTATCTTAAAGTAATAGATACCACAGACATGGGAGATCTGATTTCTTATTTGGTCCAAGACTATGCTGGCAATTAACTTAGTCTTTTAAAATTTTTAAATTTAATTTATTATTATTATTTACTTTACTCTTTTTTTAGCTCTAATTTCCCCATCTGTAAAATGAAGACAATATTTATTGCACTTTCACAAAAATTGCTGTGAGGATCAGATGAGTCCTTGTATGAAACACTATATAAATGATTCTTAATGAGAAAAGGTGGGAAGAAGCTGAACCAACTTGTTCCCCCTACCTCAGAATTGGAGTAGTTGGGTTAAATGAGTGATTGGGACACAGTTTGGGAGTGTGGAAAAAGCCCAGTGCCTTGTATAAAATGTTTTGGTCTCCAGAAGGATAAAGTCTTCCTCTTCTGCATTTTTCAGAAAGAAAAATGAGGCTTAAGTAATCTGTCAGGCCTTGGTTACTGAACATCTGTACTCATAGCTCACGGACAGGCCTAAGTGTCATCTTTACTATGTTTTTAAACCTTAGTTTAGTTGTCTTTTGTGTTGTTTCCAGGTCTTTTCTCTGTTCCTTTTCCCCCTTTACCTCTTTCTAGCTGCTATCAGTAACTCCACTTTATACACTTCTCTCCTTCCACCCCCAGCCTCCCGACCTGCATTTGGGAGAGGACTGAGTGGTAGTCCTGGAGTAAGAGGCCAGAGCCAAGGCCATCCTCTGGGCTTTAAATCCCATGTGATACTGCTGCTGTATGACATGGCAAGAATTTAGAACTGAGGTTCAACCTTTTTCAAAAACTTAGCTCACACCTCTCTGCAGATTCTGGAGCAGGCTACTTAGCTAAATAATTTTGAAAAAAATTAATTAGCAATGGGAGAGGGGGTGCACTCAGTGGGGGTTGGTGGTAACTGCTTTGTCCCTAAGGACATGTAGGTTGAGACCACACAATATATTGTGTTTCTTCCTGCCTTCTCTGAGCTGTATGGAGGTGGCACATCCAGGTTTCTTGCTCATTTGATCATTGTTATTTTTTATCTCTCGGTTCTTATTTTGCCCAGTTCTTATTTTCATTTTATTTTCAAATGTTTATATTACGTTTACTCTGTATGAGGTGCTATGAGAAATGTCCTTCATTCAACTGTCCTTTTCTGACTACCCTAGCGACACTGTTCCACTAGTCGTCTCTGGCCTCTCAAATTCATTTCCTCTTGGTGCCTCCCCCTGAGTCTGCTATGCCTCAAAGAGATCATTTTATTTCTCTCTCAGACCAAACTCCTAGAAGGACTAGCCCTCACTTGATGTGGGACTTCAGACCACATTCTTCCTACTTGGTACCTCCTCAGTCCTTCAGAATCTGGCCTTCATTTCTAACACCTTAGTGAAATTGCTGTTTCCATGGAAACCAGGGATCTCCTAATTGTCAAATCTATTGGGCTTTTCTCATTCAGCCTTCTTGGTATTTCCTCCTCCCTTGAATACTGAAACACTACACTGTCCTGGTTCTCCACCTACCACTGATAACCCATCTCCTTCTTCCCACTCCTCTTCCTTCCCTCCAAATTGGGTGTTCCCCAAGGCTCTATCCTTGGCTCTCTTCACTTCTTTCTTATTTCTCTTGGAAATTCTACCCCTCTGTCTGGCTTTGTGTATATGATTCCCACATCAACATTTTTAGTCCTAGACTCTCTTCTGAGTTCGAGTTCTGGAATTTCTGACAGCATAAATGAGTTACCTACCAGTGCCTCACATTCAACATGTCTATACGTTAATCTCTTCTCCTCACTAAAAAAACAAACCCCATTCCTTCTAATTATTCCTTTCCCTGACCCTTTTCCTAGTTAACCCAGGAATCTAATTAGTTGACAAGTTCTATATGTGGGAGTGGATGACTGGACATATGATTTAGCTGGTATCCTGATAAGAGAATTCCTTCTATCAATGCAGATGGTACCTGCTCTGCAACTTAGTCTTTGAGAGTTGCTTGGGGTACTCTATGATTAGAAGGCTTAAAAGGCATCACATAGCCAGGAGTGTCAAATTCAGGATTGAACCTAGGTCTGCCCTGTTCTGTCTAGCTATGTCTGTCTAAGCCTAGATCAGGGATTCTTAACCTGGAGTAAATTTTTTTTAAAAATTGATAACTGCATTTCATTATAATTAATTTCTTTGTTATCCGGTGTATTTATGCTTTTAAAACATTATTCTGAGGTGGGATCCATATGTTTCATGAAAAAGGGATCCATGATACAGAAAAGTTTTTTAGACCCTTACAGTAGCCTTGTCTTTTGTTTTTTCCTTTTTCTAATCTGTCTTCTGTATAGCTGCCAGGATGAGGTCTCTACTTAGGGTCCTTAGGGGCTTCCCTTTGCCTGCTCAATAGCATCAAGAGGTAGGAGAGATCATTTACCTTTCAGATCGTCAGGAAAATCTGATATTTGCTATTTGAATTGGGCTTTTGAAGGATGATTAGGATTTTAGTAGGGGAGGGTAAGTAGGCAGGTTCAGGGATGGGACCTCCAAAGATGAATAGAGTGCAGATAGATAGTCCAGTCTGGCTAAGAGTAGGTCAGTCAGCAAGTATTTTTCAGAGCTTACTGTGGTGCCAAGCCCTGGGCCAGGTACTGAGGATAAAAAAACTCCAACAAAAACCAGGCAAAAGGAAGACAAAACAAACATACAAACAAACAAAAAACTCCCTTCAAGGAGCTCTCATTCCAAAGCAGGAAACAACATATAACCAGGTATGTACAAAACACAAACAAAAGAGATGGGAGGGAATCTAAGGAAGGAAGGCACCCAGGGACAGGGAGAGGCCAGAAAAGGCCTCTTGTAGAAGTTGGGATTTGAGCTGAAGTCTTGAAGGGAACTTGGGAAACCAAGAAGTCAGAGGTGAGTGGGCAGAGCATTCCAGGCATGAGGCTTAGCTGGTAGGAAGGCCTGAAGACGGAAGACGCAGTGTCCTGTTTCAGGCACTGCAAGTAGGCCTATCTACTTGGATTCTAGGGTTTGTGGAGGAAAATAGTGTAAGAAAATTGGAGTAGGGCAGTAATGGTTGTGAGGCTTCTAATCACTTGAGTTATAACCTTTTCGTATTAGAATATTAAACTTTCTGAGAGCAGGGACTCTCTCTTCTTGTTTAGGGTTTTGCACATATAGAGACTATTTGATATGTGGTCCTGTCTGATCAGAGTCAGGGAGGAATTGGGCAAAGGGGAACTATAGGGTTAAAGCTGTGGGCTAGAGTAGTTATTTTAATCCTGGTTCTGACCCAACAAAGCACTTCTCTGTTGCATCGGAGAATAGTTTCTTTGAGGCAACAGTAGGTAGTGTTAGTCTGGCTTCTGTTTAGGACCAAAGTGAGCATGCTGAAGAGGAGATCTCCAGGGAAGAAATTGACACCAAGCTTCCCTCTTTTCTACCACTCTTATTCTTGGGTTTTGGCATCTTTTGGAGGATTGAGTGGAAGAGGCATGGAGATTCATCCAACCAGCCGTTAGTGCAGATGGGAAAGTGAAACAGTGGAGTTATGCCTGTTTTTCCTGAGTGCTCTCTTGAGACAAAGGAAGTTGCAACACCCCTCTGTGTGTTTGTTTGTTTTTTTTGGTAGTAGAAAGGAGGAGAAAAGCCCTTCCAGTAAAGGCCTGGAAAAAAAAATTAACTGGTCTCAAAGTAGACAGTTATTATCTCTTTTCTGTTAAAATCATTCATCTTCCTTTGCTTCTCTTTTCTTCTCCACACTGCCTCACAAACCACTGCCAAGGCTGGGTAGACAACCTTTCTTCCTCTTGAGAAACTGTGTCCCTTCAGTAGGTTAGCTGTCTCTGCAAAGTGGAAACTATAGGACTGAAGGTACCTTCTCTTTCAGACAGGACAATGACCAGTCCAGAAGAAAGGGTATTTGAAAAAAATGTTTTTTAAAGAGATCTCCTCAGAACGAGCTCACATTTAGTCTTGCTTGATTACCTGTTTCTGACAGGGAAGTCTATTTAGACATGGAAATTGTTCCTGATATCTAGCTTATGACCCTCAGGATTTTAATTATAACCTTTTCCTGGTTGATCTACTGTGTAATGGTGGAGGTGTATCTAGCATCATGCAACTAATTTATCTGCTCAATTCTAGGCATGTTTCTAATGGGATATTGGTTAACAAATTAATTCCTTCCAGAGGACCTGGGTACAAATTCCAGCTCTGTAAGTTACTACCTGTATGACCTTAGGTGACTCTCTGGTCCTCAGTTACCTCCTCTGTAAATGGAAGACGTTGAACTGGATGACCTCTGTCCTTTGCAGATCATTCTCCAGACATAATCCCCCCACTTCCGTGAAAATGGGAATCAGTTTATAGAACCAATAATCAAGGGCATCAGGGAGAGCAAAGCTTTCTGAACCTTCTCTTGATTGAAGTTTGAGGGTGTAAGAGGGAAGTTTGACAAGTCATTGGTCATTGTTACATTTTTAGCGTTGGTTCTGGAAAATGTGGGGCCTATATTGGGTAGAGACAGTGATATTTGGGAACATAGAATGTCCTTTGACAACAGCACTAGGGATACACATAAGAAAAAAGTTGCAGTCAGTCAAGCATTGGATGATTCTGTCCCTGCCTGTTTAGGGGCACAATATCTAAGGAGACAAAGGGTTGATGCTGTTCTGTGACCTCAGTCCACAAACCTGGTATAGAGTGATTGAGGGTGGGGTGGTCTGTAGCCAACCCTGCAGGATATTAATTGTACTGAGAAGGGCAAAGTCCATTGGGATATAGACTCTATTTAGACTGTTCTGTTTTCCATAACGGGTAGTTAATTATGTTGCCTATGGTGCAGCTGATAATGAGATTTCCCCTTCTGAGCCATATCTAGATTGAAGCTTGAGGAGGCTGGTCAATTCTACCAGGCAGTTCTTGTGCTGGAGAAGGGATCATCACGTTTAGGAGGAGCTATATTAAAACTTGCTTATTTGGATCTACCGTTGAAACTACTTGAATAGAACATTCAGTCTTCTTGGGGATTCATTCAGCCCGCACATAAATGCCTACTGTGTACAAAGCACTGAATTTGGCTTTTAAGACAATACAAAATTTAGTTAAGGTAACATCTCAGTCTAGTTGGAAAATATAATGCAAATGCTGTTAACTAGATTGCTTCATATTCCTAAGTTTATTTGAGCAGTAACAAAAAAGCAAGTCAGTTTTGCTATAATGAATGCTTCAGAAACATGAATTTGTTCTAACTTGACTGATAGAATAGGGAACTTGAATTCTGGGTTTGCTCCCGAGAGATTTCTTTTGCAAAAAACAATGAAAGAGCTCAGAAAATTGCACCACTTCATGAGAATTCACAAACTGCAGCCCTTTCCATTCTCATTTCCACAAGCAAAATTCAGGTCTTTGTCAAGGTAAAGTGCCATCTTTATTGTGTATCTTCTGGTGCAGGAAGAGGCTGTGATTGGAGGAAGCCAGTCCTCCCCCTCTGCTCTGCACTCCCTACCCCATTCTGCCTTAACCTCCAGTCCCAACTTGGCTGTTCGGCCCAAGGTACAGGTGGAACAGCTGCCTGAGGTCTCTGATCCAGCCACTGTTTATATTTTAATAGTATTTATATATTTTTTAAATCATTTAGCATGTATAAAACTCTGTTACTGTTGTAAAATTAGATTCTTATCTTTTTTCAAGTGTTATTGGCAAAGTTTTTGAGATTTGTTCCCTGGTCCCATTTTCCCTACAAGCCTTGTGATTTTTATTGTTTGATTTTGTATATGAAGGTGATTCCAATATTTTCCCCACATGGCTATTGATAGCTTGGATTTCAGTCTTTGAGAACTGCCATCTGTTGAATAGCTATGATTTTTATATATTTGAATCCTATTTTTACATATCTGGGATATAAGATCTTTTTTAGAGAACTTGCTGCGAAGGTGCTCAAAGGTCGTTGTTGCTTGTCGTTGTTTGTCCCTTGTTCTCGAAGAGGACCATGACATCAGGAAGATGATGCCAAGACTTGCAAGGGAACTGAATTTAAGTGAGGATCAGGATGACTAGAGATGGCTCCCTTACTCAAGGGCACAAAGAAGCAAACACACTTAGGTTCTCTTCCATCCTCAGGTAAAAACAAAACAAAAACCAAAAGAAAAAAAAACAACCCTTTCCTTAACCTTTCCACCTCATCTATCACTTGTCCTTTTAACAGCCAAACCCCCAGAAAAAGCTTATACTTCCGTACTGGACACTCGCTTCTCAAGCCTTTGCACTTTGGCTTTCTACCATGCCCCACAATTGGAACTGCTTTCTCCGAGGTTTCTAGTGATGTCTTAATTGTGAAATCCAATGCTCTTTTCTCCATCCTCAATCTTTGTGACTAATCAGTATCGTTTGACATTAGTTGCCCCTTCCTCCTGAGTAATTCCTCCTCTTTGGGTATGGATGACATTGTTTTCTCCTGGTTCTATTTATCTCTTCCTTCTCAGTCTTCTTTGTTATGGATCACCATAAGTGTCCCCATTCTTTTAAAGTCGGAATCCTAAAAATTCTGTCCTGGGCACTCTTTTTATCCCTTCTGCACACTGGAGGGGATTTCATACGCTCCTGGGGCTCAGTTATTTCTATTAAGGTGACTCCCAGATCTTTATATCTAGCATTAATTATTCTCCTGACCTGTTTGTTGTACATTTCTAATTGGATGTTTTGTAGGCATCTCAAACTCATTAAGTCCAAAGCAGAACTCGTTCTTCCCTCTTCCTCCAAAGCCCCTTTCAAATTTTCCTACTTATGTAAAAGGCACCATCATCATTCTAGTCATCAAGTTTTGTCAACTCTTGAGTCATCCTCACCTCATTGCTCTCCCTCGATGTCCAGAGCCAATCACTCCCCAAGTCTTGTCCATTTAACAAAGCACCTCTCTTCCATTTCCTTCTCTAGCACCTTAGATGAGAAGACTGGAAGCCGAGAGTTCAGTCTTTTCCATTCTATCCTCTGCATAACTGCCAAAAACATAACCTTCCTAAAGGATATCTGACCATGTCTCTTCCTGCTTCGGAAGCATCAGTGGTTGCTTATTACCTCCAGGATAAAATACAACTTCTCACAATCTGAAGCTAGACTATCTTTCTAGGCTTATTTTATTTACTAGCATAAACAACCTACTGGATTTTTCTCAAGCTCCATATTCTGTTTTCCATCTCTGTGCCTTTGCAGTGGTTGTCCCGGTTTACAATGCATTTCTCCTAACCTTTGCCTTTTAGAATCTTTAATTTCCTCCAAGACCTCAGGTCCCTTTCCTGATCGCCCCATCTGTTAATATTTTCTCCCTTCTCATATGATCTCAGGTGCTTATCAACTTAAGTATTTTATCCCGTTCTCCCCTTACTCCCTCTTCTACCCAGAGGAGAATGTAAACTCCTTACAGACAGGGACAGTTCAGCATTCTGTATTTGTATTCCTAGTACTTTGCGCACAGATGACTTAATCATTGCTTGTTGTATTAAGGATCTCAAAAGTCATCTACTTCAGTAGCCCTCAACCAGTGATTTAACAATTCTTTACAAATTGTTTGTGAAACTTTTTACCAAAGCCTTTCTTAAAACTTAGGAATTTAGAATGAACTCCTCTGCTTTCTTTTCTTTGCATCTTGTTCTTCCCAATTCTGCCCTCAGTTTCATTCTTTTCCCATGTCTGCTGGTTTCTATCTATAGTCACCAGACCTATCTATGCCTTTAAAAGTGACTCATAGTGAAACTTTGGAGTGGTCAATGACAGGGAATTTCAATATTTTACCAGCCTAAAGTCTAATTGGGTTTGGGAAACATTCTAATCCAGTCTTCATTCAGTCCGGGAATCTGCTCTTAGACAAGTTTCCCCAGAAGATTGAACCTTTGTTTTTTCAGTCATTTCATCTTTCACCTGCCACACTTAAATGTTCAACCTCTGAATACTTACATTAATGGGGACTTTACTTGTTTGAGGCAATCTCTGTGATTTTGGGGTAGTTAAAATTATTAGTTATTTTTAACTGGATTGAATGTAGATTTCTTTCCCTGCAACTTATATCCCTTTGTCCTGGCTTTGCTTTCTAGAGTGTTACAGAATAAATATAATTCCTTTTTCATATGGCAGCCCTGCATTTTTGAAAATATTCTCTCTCCTAGATCCCCAGATGTTCTCTTGCTAGAACAAGTGTTTGAGCTCTGGAGTAGAATAGAATATTACCTTATTCTGCATTTTTATTCAACAAGCATTTATTAAGCACCTACTACATGCTACCCTGGGAAATAAAAAAGACAAGTAGTTCTGTCCTTGAAGAACTTACATTCCCTTGGGGGAAACAACATGTACACTAACTATACGATAGTTTGTATTTTGTAACTTCTTGGATGAGGACAATAGCAACTGAGAGGAGGATAAGGCTAGAATTCCTATGGAAGATGGCATTTGAACTGAGCTTTGAAGGAAGGTAGGGATTTATTCTATGAGATGTGAGAGAGCATTCTAGCCATGGGGAACCACTTGTGAAAAGGCCAGGAGAGGGGAGATGAAATCTTCATTTGGAGGAATTGTTAGTAGTCCATCTTAAGGACGGACCAGACTGGATTTAGTAGGGCTGTTTCCATTGAAAGGAAGTGAGAAGACTTTAACTTCTGGAGGAAGGATCTTTGTCACGTTGGTTTCTCTGAAGCTTCTAACTTCAAGCCATGCCAGGTTACTTTACTGTCCTCTGTGTTTGATTAAGGAAACAAATGTTTCCAACTTCTACTAGTTCTCTAGTTGACATTGGCACCAGTTTGTGTTCAGTTAACTTAGCTTTGGTCTAATACACATTGACTCACTGCTCGGTCAGTCCATTTCCATATACTGTGGGAGAAGATACTTCTTGGTCCATGCTTCTTCTGGGGTTTCTCTCCTTTCTTTCTTTGCTTCTGCTTTAGTGGCAGACACTCCTACCCCACCCCTCATCCCCACAATTTTTTTTTGGCATTTGGGAGTCACCAGCCCTGGCATCCTGCCTTGGAGGAGGCAGTACCCAGTGGGAAACATTTACAGAACAGCTGATTATTGAGCTGTAATGAGCAGGCAGCTCCTGCTTGGGAGACAACGCTGGTATTTAAACAATAAAATTGTTTTAATCGGGAATTAAAGTGTCAGTTCCAGCACCAGCTACAGCTAAGAAATCCTCATGGAGAAGATAAAAATGCAGCAGTGAATGTAGCCAAGGAATTCTTCAGCCTGCAGTTGAATCTTTGGGGAGGAGGGACTGGTCACTGGCAGGGAGACCCTTTTGTCTCTAAGAGTTGCCTGGAGAAGCTTAATTTTGTAGGCCTTATAGTTACTTTACTAAGGACTAGTCTCTCTGCTTGTTCTTTTGTCTTCCCACTTTTTTGTAAGTTAAAGTGTATATATTGAGGAGGACAGGAAGAAGATTTGGGAAACATGGGTGGGGCCACCCCAGGATAATACCTCTCCCAAGTTTGCCTGGTACCCTTCTTGTGCCACCATGTATGTGAACCCTCGATTGACTCTACCTATCAGAAATGATCTTTCTTTCCTTGGATTCCCAATACCTCTCTACCTTTCTCATGCACTTTTTTTCTGGTACATTTTCTGTGGTATAATTATTTGTGTATACATTCTACCTTCCTGCTTGACCACACACCCTAGGAGTGGAAGAACCAGGTCTGATCTAAACTTTTATCTCCTCTAGTGCCTGACATACTGCCTACTAAATGTATGCAACTAAAATAAATCAACTCATTTCATAATTGTGCTAGTGGCTTATTATTAATAAATACTTCTAAATGATGGGTTCTTAATTTTTGCGTGTGTCATGCATCCCTTCCAGTTGAAGATTATGGACCTCTTCTCAGAGTAATGCTTTTAAATGCATAAAATAAAACACATAGGATTACAGTGGAAAGCAAAGTGAAATATAGTTACTAATTTTTTTAAGTTTACTTACGCCAGATTAAGAACCCCTGTTTCTAAAGCAAACACTTTTGTCAGTGTAAATTTTAAGGACAATAGGATGAATTATTTGAGCCAAGGTCCTGATCTGGAATGGGCTATAACAGAAAAAGAATAGACATGGGGCCTAAGAGGTTTGGGTTCTAAGACTTAGAAACAGCATTTGGAAGGGGGTGAGGGATCTACACCAATGAAACTGCAGCTCTTTGGGGAAGAGCTTATGGAAGTCACATTTAATACAATCATGACATGGTCAGTAGGATGAAATCCAGAGTTACTGGAAATTAGAATGTCATAGAGCTTGAAGTAACTATCAGTTTGTAGACCTTGCACAAGTGTATATTTTGTAACTGAAACTCAAATGCATCCTGATGTATTTATGGAACATACAATAGAAACTGTCACTTGCTATTGACAAAGAGTTAAAAATCAGAATTCTGGTTCCACAATGCAAATTTATAACAAATTTATAACATTGCTGCTGAGTCGTCTTACAACATTACATGCAGAATTGAGAAAGCACTTTTTTTTCCCACAGAGGATAATCCTATTGTTGGTATTCAGATACATCATTAGAATTTATAAAGCACCTTACATATGTTAACTCACGTGAATCTCTTTGTCAGATTGTTATTTTATAGGTGAGGAAACTGAAGCCTAGCAAGCTTAGTTGATTTGCCCAGGATAGCACAAATACTAAGTGTCTGAAGCAGAATATCCTGAACGCAGGTTCTCTTGATTCCCAAGTGCTTTGCTCTAACCACTATGCAATGCTAACTTTCTATTAAAGTAGGCTTTCTGAGAGGGAATGTTGAATGTTCTCCTACTTCTAACATTCTGTGATTTTGCCAGTGTTCATTCATGAATGGAAAATGCAAGGTGATATAATGGGGAAAGAATTGAACTTGGAGTCAGAAAACCTATTTTTGAATTCCAGCTCTATTTCATCCAACTAGGTGGCATAGTAGAGAATGCTAGATCTGGAGTTGAGAAGTCCAGAGTTCAAATGTGGCCTCTGACATTTACTAGCTGTATGACCCTGGGCAAGTCACTCTCTATCTGCCTCAGTGTCCTTATCTGCAAAGTAGAGATAATAATAACCCCTATCTCCCAAGGATCTTGTGAGGATTAAATGAGATAATACTTGTAAAGCACTTTGTAGACTTTAAAGAGCTACAGAAATTATATCATCATCATCATCATCATCATGAAATTAGGGGATTGGACTGGATCTGAGGTGTCAAACTTGGTGCCTTCAGGCCCCCCAACTCCCCACAAAACTCCCTAGAGTGCTACCCACCAAACTAGATTAAAATGTCCTTGGGAAATGTTTAACAAAAATCAATAAAAATACAACAAAGATAATGTTAATTTGGAGTTTTCTAAGTCTCTATCTATCTGAGTTTGACACCGTCAGAGTAGATGATGTCTTAGGTCTCTTCTCTCTATATCTTAAGCTCTGAAACTAAAACTAAGCTGTGACTTTTGCTTCTTGTGACACAATAGTAGAGTGATATGGCAGATTTCTAGGGTCCTTTCCTTTGCTTGTTTAGAACTAAAGAATAAAGAGATCTCTAGGCTGCCTCTGCGAGTGACAGGTGGCCCAGCTGTCACTATAATTTTCCTCTCTGTAATTACTTCAGCCAAAGAGTATTCTAGGAGAAAAAAAATATAGGCAAGGAACTCCCTGGATAGGTTGAGGGAGGGGAGTCTGTTCAGGAAACTTCCTGGGTGAGGAAGTAGCAGGGGGATATAGGTCTCTGCCCCCTGGCAGATGGGGCTCTTGTTGCCCAGGTGAATGGGACAGACTGGGCTTATGATTGTAACATAGAACTCACCTGGGCTGTATACAGAACGAGAAACAACTACTTGTAACTTAAGGGGCACTTGAACTGGTGGTGCAGGTTGATGTGAACTCAGTGTTAGGACTTGACAAGTTCCTTCATCACTTTGATCTTTAAGTAACCTCAGGAACATTTGCTATGATCAGGCATGAGCCCAGAATGGGGGGTGAGACTGGGAAATTGAGTCAAAAGTGTTTGTTGATTTCTCCTTGTTAGGGTCTTCCTCACTAGCTGAGTTTTCCTGTCCTTCCTATATTAATTATCTGTGCCTGAGTGAATGATGATAGGAGTGAATGATTATGTAGGAAGATAATGGTATTGACCTGTGTATATGCACTTAGAATTGCTTTTCCATCAGCAAAGGTGAGTTACATGAAGCCATCCATACATTCTTCCCTGATCCTTGCACTGACATATATTTGCAAAACAGTTAGTTCGGTCCAGGAAAAATCTGACTGTGTAGGAGCAAAGAAAACTCCCCATTGTGAGGATCAAACCCCCTTCTTAGTCTAAATAGCACTGTGTGCTAACCATCCAAAGACTGGAAAAGTCTGTGTGCCCTTGCGTATTTCTCTTTCTTTAGGGATTCCCATCCATCTAGGACAGTGGCCCAATCCTGAATTGTTTACATTGAGTAGGTAAAATATTCCAACTCCCTCTTCCTCCAATTCCCACATAAACTCCTTGCCTGAGACTTTCCAAAGACTCAGGCAACCAACCTGTCCCTCAGCCCAGAGGGGTTTGAAAAGGGATGTAGGAGAGCAGGAGGTGTGGCAGGAAAGGGCCCCTGGCAGGTGGCTTCTATTGAAGCTGGTTCTGTCTTGTTCCCTGTAGGCTTTGTGTTTCTGGAGAGCGCTTTTGTCCTGACCTGAAAAGGCTGAATAGTGGTTACATCTGTCATGGCCAGGAAGCAGCAGTTTGCAGTGTGGGGGGTGAACAAATACTCAGCAGACACCCTGCCTTGGGGCCCAGGTCATGGGAGACTTCTTAGTGAAGGCAAAAGTGACCAGGAGGCAGCTGCCTGCTAATCCTGGAAATGGAGAAGAGAGAGATTTAGCTTTTTGACTCCTTCCATATCTCTCTCCGGTTGTGTTTTCTTCACAAAAGGCAGGCAGTTCTGAATATTAAGATAAAGATCCTGGATACCACAGTATTGTTAAATGATTCTTCCACCCTGCCCTAGCCCTTGTGAATTTGCAACATGAAGGGAGAAATGCTAGAAGTGTTCCCCCCCCAAGAACTGGAAGAGCTGCCATGTTTCACTGAAAAGAGATCAAAAGGCAGAAGACATTGTAAGAGGAGAAATTCTGGCTTAGCCATTAGGTTGAGGTACTTTCATGATGTGGTAGATGAAACACTGCATTCAGTCCCAAAGACTTGAGTTGGAATCGTCTCAGTCACTTACTAGGATGTGACACAGGCAGATCGCTAAAGCTCTCTGCCTCCATGTCTTCATGATAAAATGAGGAGGATAATAATAGTACTTACGTCCCACTGTTGTGAAGATCAAATGAAAAAACATATGTAAAGCTCCTTAAAATGCTGTGTAAATATTAGGTAGTTATTATTGGACCTTATGAAGAACTCAGAATTATAAGATGCTAAAAAAAAAAAAACAACACATGTGATCTTCTTGGGATTGTTTGACTGCAGTCTCAGTGGGAGGGGAACAGTCTAACTGACCTGAAACCTGCTTCTACTCCAAGGATTACTGGAGTATTCTTTGTAATCAGAAAGGATTGACTTAGGGGTCAAGGGATTGAGGCAACAGATGAGGGTTCCTCACTTCTTAAAATAAGCCATTTTATTAATTGTTTTCATGTCATTTATGTTTCCCAATATAATCCTTCAGCCTTCTGTCTTTTCTGGGGGGCCAAGTATGGTTATAACTTCACAGCGTTTAGTTTGGGTAATTTGGAGTTGTTTCCATTTTCATTTTTGTAATCCATCCCTGTTCCTTAATCAAAGGGTTGGAGATAGTTCTTGCCTTTGAGGATGCCTGAAGTAAATTTTCTTTGGCTGGGCCCAGTAGTTCAGGAAGCGATTGTCAAGTCATTTTTACCAGAGGTATGTGACTCCTGTGTCGGAAACTGCAACAGGATGAGGCCTCGATGGATTCCTTACTTGGAAGGAACCCAGGCCTGGGGAAATCCCAAGATCTGTTTGTAGACCTCATCACTGGGAAGTTCAGCAAATACTGGAGTGTTTCCCAGGAAATCCACAAGTCAGTGATGAAGGATGAGGATGAAGCATGGGGAAAGGAGTCACTGTTTAGAGTTCCTGGGAATTGTTTATCCTTAGCAGAGTATCTGCCGCCAGGATGAGGAGAGTACTCAATCTTATACTTATGCTACTATTCTCGCCTTTGCTCTACTTTCTCCCAGCTAGCTTTCTGAGAGACTAGGGAACTGTTGACTTTGTTGGAAGGAGTGAAATCTAGATCACACTCTCCTGAGTGTGCTGTTCATCTACCTGTGTGCCAGACTCCTTTGCCCCAATCTCCTCCCCTGTCCCCACTGGAACCCTAAGCTTTGGGCTCTGCTTGACTTCTCGGCTTGGTTCCATGATGCAATATTGCATCATCAAAATTTCAGTGCAGGAAAACTCCCACAAATTGACAATAAATTATTAAATTAAAAATATATATTTTTGAAATGACACACATTTTTAAAAAGCTAAAGGGTTGAAGGTAATTTTTTTTTTTAAAAGGGGGCAGTAGGCCAAATATGAGATGGGTAGACCATCTCTTCCTTGCCACTGATTGACAAAAGCTAAATATGGACCAGTTTCTGTATTGGCATTTCCACTGCCAATTCAGTGACAGGTTAAGGTGGCAGAAGAATAGAATATTAGAAAGGGAACAAGAACCACTTCCTTTGTTTTTGTTTCCATGTAATTTGGGTTGCTTATGGAGGCCAGAAGGGCCTCATTGCTTTTGGGGGTTGCATGACCATCCAGAGCTTTGGAGTAAGGGACCAGGACAAATTGCATTTTTAAAAAATCCACATTTTTCTGAGTGATATCAGGCAGTCTTGAAGAGGGAAAGGAAAAAGCTATCAAAGGGTGTAGTCTGAGGGCTGGGTGGGAGATATATTTGAATGGACTGGTAAGTGTTAATTTGCTTTGGTGTCAAAGTGGAGAATTTATGCATTGTCTGTGTAAGACCTTCCATTCTTTTTAGTTCTAGCTTACTACACTGTTAAATTAAACAATTACTGACCAGGGGTTAAGATGGCTTTTTACCCTCCAACTTCTGCTCATTGCCCCTCCTCCAAGTGTAACTACTTGAGAGCAGCCTTGGGTGATTTGCTAGATTTACGACTTTATACTCACTGGTCAGCAGGTTTGGCTGTCTTAAATGCCCCTTGACAGCAGGGGTCCCTAGCTTGCGATTCATGTACTTAAAAAACATTTTTTGGGATAACTATTAAAACAGAGTTGGCTTTTTAAAAACAATCTTGTGTATTTCATCTTTCATATGCTGAAACATTATTTTGAGAAAGTATCCATAGGCTTCAGCACACTGCACAAGGAGGACTATCACATCGTACTGCTGTAGTAGGGAGAGTGAAAACATGTCACTCCAGGATGGAAGGTGTGAGGGATGATTTCTAAATGAATTGGTGATAAAGACGCTAGGAGGCTGCTCTGAGGGCTGGGGAAAGCTTCTTAAGTAACAGCATAGCTTGAATTTCTGCCCTGAGTTCTTCTATGGCCAGGTTGGGGCTCTACTTCCTGCCCCCTAAGGCACAGTCAGCTCATGCTGCAGCTGTTATACATCTGGACCGAAACAGGCTCTTGGAGGTACGTCCACCGGCTGCTTCTTCAGGGGGTGGAGCCCAGCTTGAACAGGCCTCTGGCCAAAGTTGAAGGGAAGGGGGAGGAATGGGATTTCCCCTGCCCCCAAGCATTTCCATGGACTTCCTCCTACTTCTCTGCTCATATTATTTCCGAGTCTTGACCTCTAAGCAGTCTGCTTCTTCCCAGCAGGGACAGGGAAGGGAGGAAGTGCTACGAGGTGGTTGCTCTTGGTTTGTGGGAGGGAGAGGCAGTTGCTTTGTGAACAGATGTGTATCTTTTTCCCCCCTACTCCCTGTAACTCCCTAAGGTTTGGGACCCAAGATGCTATAATCACAATATACCATAAAAAAAAAAGAATACTCAATGGAGAAATAAGGAAAGAGAAGGGCTAGTTGTAAGGTCTCAGCATTTAGAAGGGTACTCCTTTGGTGACTAGAATAGCAAAGTTGTCTTGTGGAAAGTGTTGAACCAAGAAAGATGTTGCATTTACTGTATGACCTTGCTTGAGTCACGGACTTTGGCCCAGCTTCCTCTTCTGTAAAATACTTGCTTTGTCTGTCTCAGAAGTTGTTAGGAGGCTAAAATGAGGTAATGGGATAGGGAAATATTTTGAAAAGTACAATGTGCTAGGTAAATGTAAAGCAGTGTTATTATGCATCCGGAAAGAGAGAAATAACAATGTTGAGACAGAACGTGAAACCTGGAGCTAGAGAAAAGATCTCAGGAGTGAAATGAAATATACTTTTGTAGGCATGGACAATGTATTGAATTGTGCTTGACTGTATTCATTCCAAGGGAGAGTTGAGGGGAGGACATAGTGGGGTTAGCAATAGAGATTTTTTTAAAAAAGAGCATCAACAAAATATCGAAAAAATACACAGTAGAAAATTAAATTTCAGAAGGAGATGCAGATAAAGCAATTTTATTACTACATTGTTAAACAATCTGTATGTAACAAATTCAATTTCCTATCCAAGCTTATTTTTATTTTTGCTTAAATGTTCATGACTATTAATGAATAAATTCATAATAATAAATTTAATTTTAAAGTAAGAGATGATCACATTCAACCCCATAATGGTACAGGTGAGGAAAGTAAGTTCTGGAGAAGGCAATTGGTTTGCCTAATGAGTTACCCTACGGTCACATAGCATGTTAGTGACAATCTTGGCTTGAATCCAGGTTTCCCGGGAACGGAAAACAAAGGACTTGGGAGTAGAATGTCCATCAGGACCCAGCTCAGGACTTCTGTTGTCTAAAGTCTCCTTGGTCTTGTAACTGTAACTACTAACCCTCCTCCAGGGAAGATGGAGGTTCTGGGCTTGACTGAAATACTCTTCATCTCCTTCCCCCTATCTTTTGTTTTCATATTACCCACCACGCCCACCTCATGTTGGCCTTGGACTGATCTCCCTCCTGCTGCTTTCTGACCTGATTGGTGATTGTTGATCCAACTCTTCCTCTTCCCAATAGACCATGTTTCTATAGTTCTTTAAGGTTTTGAAAAGTACCTCTCTCACAAGAACTCTGTGAAGCAGGCAGGGCAAATATAGTCATGAGGAGTCAGAGTTCTGAAGGAGGGGAGGTGACTTGCTCGTTGTTACCCAGTGTCACAGCTAGATCTCCAAACTCCAGTCAGTATTTTTTCTGTTAAACAGCATGGTGCTGTATCTCAGATGGAAGAATTTGAGAGTGGGACAGCACCTTCAAGGTACTCTAGCGCAGCCCTCTTAATGAGGCAGCACCCCTGAACTAGCAGCCATCCAGCTCTCCCGTAATGCTTCCAAGGTTAGGAACTTCAAGGAAGCCAAGTCTGTTATTGGACATCTCTCGTGGTTTCTCTCACTATCCTTGCTCCAACTGCCTCTGAAATCAGAGACTGAAAGTTGGAAGGGTCTTGAAACCTACTAAAGTATTTTCTTCTCAAGCCTCAAACTCTCCTTCCACTTCCTTTCCTCACTTACCCACAGCAGGTGGCTTGACTATTTATTGAGAAGATTGAGACCTCAGTTTCTTTCTCAGACTTCTTTGAATCCTACAGTGTCTTCAACCAATCTCTTCCATATTTTCTGATCTTGGAAGAGAGATGGTCTCTTCCTTGCTAATGTTTAAGCCTTTTCTCTCATCCCTTCCTTTACCTTCTATGACTTTGCTCCAATAGTAGGTAGGCTCTGTCTGTCTTTCTCTCTCTCTCTCCCTCTTTCCCTTTCCCTGTCCCTTCTTCTCCCACCTTTCTCTCTGCCCCCCTTTCCCCCTTTCTTCTCTCCCTCCCTTGTCTTTTTCTCTTTCTCCCTCAGCCTAATAATATCACAATAGCATCCTTTAGTGCCAAACTTATAGAAAGTAATCCACATTTATGGTCTTTAGTTTGTCACCACCTACTCATCTTTAACCCTTTGCAGTTTGGCTTCTGTCTTCACCATTCTAATGGAAAAGATTTCTCTAAGGTTACTAAATACTTTTTGTTGCATTTTTTCAGTCTTCATCCTCTTTGACCTGTCTCTGGCATTTGATACTGTAGATCATTTGTTTCTTCTGGATACCTTCTCCTTAGGCTTCTACAATAAGAGAGCACAGTAATACAGTACTTTCATGATTCTTCTACCTCTTTTGCCATCCCCCCATTTTTTTTTTTTTTGCTGGCTCTACATTCTGTTCCTTGAATTTGGTTATAGCCCCAAAGTATTTTCCTTCTCTTTCCATTGTACTCACTTGTTTTTGGTTATATGTGCTCTCATGACTTCAGTAATTGTCTCTGTACAAATGATTACTACATCTTTATCTCCACACCCAGAGCTGTAAGTCTTGTGTTTTTTTTTGATACCATAGATCCTTCAGGACATATCGGGGCAATTCAGATTTAACATTTTAAAAACCCAACTCGTTTTCTGCTCTAAAACCTTCTCCCCTGCCTTATTTCTATTTTTAATTTAATTTTTAAAAATTCTAATTCTTACTTCCTTTCCTTTCCACAATCCTTTCCTCCTGTGAAGGAAAAGAAAAACAAAGCTTTTGTAAAAAAAAAAATTTGCAGTCAAACAAAACAAATTCCTGCATTGTCCACTTCTAAAAAAGTGTCTGAGTCTGCACCCTGAGTCCATCACCTCTACGTCAGGAGGTGGGTGGCATGTTTCACTGTGACTTTTCTGGTATCATGGATGGTTATTGTATCAGCGTTCTTAAGTCTTTCAAGGTAGCTTGTCCTTTGTGTTGTTATTGTATAAATTGTTCTTCTGGCTCTACTCACTTCCCTCTGTGTCAGTTTATATCAATCTTCTTGGACTGAAAAAGCCTCATCATTTCTTATAGCAAAATAGTATTTCATTACATTTTTGTATTGTAATTTGTTCAGCCATTCCTTGGTTGATGGGAATTCCTTAGTTTCCAGTTCTTTGCCACCACAAAAAAGAGCTGGCATAAGTATTTGTGTACGTGTGAATCCCTTTCCTCCTTCTTTGGTCTCTTTAGGGTCTAGGCCTACAGAGATATATAATGGGGCTCAAAGGATATGTACAGGTTAGTAACTTTCTGATCAGCATTCCAGGTTGCTTTTACAATTGATCGTGCCAAACAGTACATCAAACAGGCCAATTTCTCCATTTTTTATTTCTCTTACTAATACTGACACTCTTCCTGTTATGCAGTCATTCATGACTTCTCTCTCTCTCCCTCCCCCACCCATATATCTATCTAGTTGGTTCCTAAGTCCTGTTGTTTTATCTCAGCACAGTTTCTTGCTTCTATCTCTTCTTTTCACACTGTAGCCAGCTTATTCAAGACCTTTTTTCTCACTTAGGAATAGGGACAAAACCTTTGATTTCATTGGCATAAGAAACACCTGGATAGGGAAACTCCCTGTACCAGTGTAGTTAGAGGTACCTTCTCTGCCACTTAAGACCTTACAGAATTGTCTGGAACATTGAGAGGTCAGGAATTCCCCCGAGACACAGTAGTTAATGTGTTTTCTGTCAGCTGTTAACAGTGGCTCTAGCTTGTGTTGGCTCCCCCCACACCTTCTTATTTCTTTAAAAAGCTTGTTCTTTAGTATTTTTTTTTTTACAAGCCTCACTTCATTCTAGATAGTTAATTGGGTTGGTAGAGTGCTGGATTTGGAGTCAGGAAGATATGAGTTCAAATTCTGCCTCCACAGTTCTAGAAGTGTGAAACTAGGAAGGTCACTTAACTTCTTTCACCCTCAGTTTCTTAATCTGTGAAAATAAGGTTAATAATATCTTCTAGTATTGTTGGGAGGATCAAATGAGATGACGTATGCAAAGGGCTTTGCAAAACAAACCTCTAGGTTATGTGAATTAAGTTCATTTTATTGATTCCCTTTAGTTTCAGAAAGATGAGATGGTTAACTTGTATAAGTCAGAACATTTTCAAATTACTTTGTCATTAGTCAAATGAGATCTCCAGCAAATATCTGAATAGTTGAGTTGAAGTCCTCTGTCACCTCTGTCTAATGCCACTGCAGTATTGTTAAAAATCAGTCCTAGGCATAATCCATATCCTTTGCCTAACCGAGAACTCCATTATATCCTTTGACAACAATGGTTAATTCGGTTTCTTTTATTGTCACCTACATACTCTCCACCCTGCTTCTGCTTTCAGGTTTGTATGTTTTTCCTGGGTGGTGTTCACCTTCTGTTTTGTTTTGTTTTTTCTTTTGCACAAGACATATTTCAATTGTGACTCTTGTTTCCAAGTAACCCAATCATATTTACCTCATTGTGTTAAAATTTCAAGTTTATATTTATTTATGGCTCATACTCTGTGGTGATATGTAGCCACTTGAAGTTACAATTATTATTTCAGATTCTTTCCTCTGCTTGTCATGTAAGAATCATTGGACACCACCTCTATTATCATATTATGTCAAACTTATTCTTTTCTTTTCTGTTTGATATTTGTAGTTTATTTTGACCATTTTCTTCCTCCCCCTTCAGATTCTAGTTTAAAGCCCTCTTGGTCAAGTTGGGCAATCTTCTGCCAAACACATTCTTTTTAATATTCCTGGTAATACATTAGGCAGTGGGTTTCAGTTTGGGCAAGTTATGTATTGCATTTCAGATGGAATACCTTCACTATCCCATAGCAAGTCATAACCTACCACCACTATGGCTTTCTTCTGGATTAGAAGGAGGATTCTTGGTAATTGTCAGTCTTCTTTACTTTGCTGTGGACCAATGAATGCCATTTTCTTCAAAAGTTCAAGATCCTGCTTGCAGGGATACAGAGTTCCTCCCATCTTTCTCCTCCATATTGCATTCTCATGCTCATCACCCTCTTGACATTGGTTTGGTTTCCACAATCACAGGACTGGCAGAAAGGGACCTCAGAGGACATTAGGACCCACAGGAAACTTTACTACCACTTCTCCATAAAATAGTCACCTTACCTCACCACCTGAAGAGCGTTGGTGAGAATGAGCCCGCTGCCTCCTGAGATAGCCCATTCCACATTAAACCCTCCCTCTGCCATAGCTCTAACCCCCACAGCTAAGTAACAGAAGTCCACTCTCTTTGGTAGTGTAGTTGTTACATTATTTAGGCAGGAAAGACTCATGCTGAGAAAAGTATCTGGCATATTGTCTAATGGAGTGATTGCCCTTTTCGATCCTAATTCTCATCTAGTGGAAGAAAAGTTGTGTAGGGAAAAAAACTGTTGGGTTGGGGAAGTAGGAAGGAGGGGACAGCACTTGTTTTCTGCATGTTTTTGGACTGGTAGTGTATGGTGAATAATTGCTATAACAACTGACTCTTACAGTCCACTTCCTTTGTTAACCTAATTTTACATCCATGAATTCAAGATCTCTAATTGCCCCCCTCCTCCCTCACTTTGGTAGGAAGGGGGCATGTTTACAAATAATCAGCCAATCTTTGTCGTTTCCAATCTTCATCTATGCCTGAAATTCACTGTGGTTCACTCACTCTTTGGACTGAGGGTTCCTACTGTGAAAGTCACTGTGGTTCCTTCTTTTGGGGGACTTACAGCACAGAGCCTAGGAAAGCTGACGTGCAGAACTGGAGTTGTGAGCACCACCATCCTGGCTTTAACCAGAATTCTTATCTCTTTCTCTTCCCTTTACATATATATTACTAGATCCTCAGAACTGGCTTACCGTCTGCCTCCTTGGTCTCTTTCCGGGATATATAGATTATTCTGTTCTATAGGAGTCTATAGATAGGAACTATTCATTCTAGAAATATCTTTTTACTCCTTTCACTTTCTTAGGGGTGGTGGTAGAGATCAGCTTACATTTATAGGCAAATAATTAATTGATAGTGGCCTTAAGTAAGGAGACAGAATAATTCTTTCAGGTTAATAGAACTCTTTGTCTCCATCTCCTGGGTATCATGTTCAGTTCTTTATTGTTCCTCATGTAAAGTTCCCCAGCAAATTGCCTATTTGCTAGTTGGCTCCTGGTCTTCCAAACTATTGGGAACAGTACCTTTATAGCAGATGACTACTTCTCATCTCTTCCCTTTCTTCTCCTCAAAGATATTAATCTCTTTTAGGAGATAGATCTGGGACAATTTCTGCAAGTATCTGTTCCGAGGCCAGCACCCTTCAATTAATGTGAAGACCTTTGGCCCCTAGGCAACTGCATCTTTTTTCCTGGCTTAGGATACTCCATGTGGCAAAATTTGGCACCCTATGTAGTAGAGAAAGGAGAACTTTTACATTCTGTTGTAATTTCCGGGTAATGGGTACCTGAGTCATTGTTCTCTTCATAATGGTACCGCATTCAAAAGAAATTTGACCTACACAATTACCAGACTTAATCCTTTGAAGCTAAGAACAGTGCCTTCAAGTTCAAAATACTTAACAAATGTTGTTGAACTTAAATGAATTTGGGGTTATAATGTCTAATGTGTTAGATTGTCATACATACCACATTGGTCAGAGCCAAAATACTCCAATGAGATATATATGAGTGTGTGTGTATTGATACATACATACATACATATATATATACACACACACACACGTACATACATATATATATATAATTATGTGGAAAAAATGATCATGAAAATACTATTCCTTTCAATTCACTTCAAGAAGTATTTTATCACATTTTTATCATTTACTCCTTACTCAATCCTCTTTACCATCAACATCATCTCACCTCCAGAATGTGCAGTCCACACTCTGGTTTTATACAAGCCATGCGTGAAAGAAAGGTGTGACCTGAATTTGGACTAATACAGTAAATATTGTGTTAGAGCCTAAGTCCTAACCCCATCAGGCAACTTTGAAATGACCAGGAAAAAATGAATCAATCATTGATTTTTATTCATCACTCCAAGTCCAGGAGCTATGGGTACAAAGTCAGGGGTTCTCCAGATGTGGGAGAAGTCTCTCTAGTCTCCAGGGTAAGGTGCAAAGGCTGACTTCTCCTGGCAGGAGGGGGACCTTAGGCACAAGCTACTTTAGAGAAAAGTGAATTGTTAAAGGAGTTTGTCACTTTCCAGCTGTTGTTGTACTGTGTGTGGTACAACTAGGGGCCTAAAGGCAGAGCATCATTTTTGCCCTTTTCTTTCCACAAGTTTCAGCTCTCTTTATTGAGGGATTTTTTTTCTCCCTGTAAACATGAGTTTATGATTTTTAAAAATAGAAGTCAGTGCTAAAAATAGAAGTAGTTTGTTCACCACTGAAGGGTTCATTTCCTATATTAGGCTTGTACCTTTATGCTACTTCCATGTGCCTCTTATGTGAAAGTCTCATTGATTTTTGAAGACCTGTTTTATTTTGTGGTTGGTTCAGGTGGAAAGGGAAAAATCAGCAAAAGTTTGAGTAGGAGCCTCTGATACTGTCTAGCCTAGCTCCTATATCCTAAAGCCTCTACAATATGAAATTCCTCTCCAGCACCCTATGCAAGGGGCCTACTTATTTTTCAGATGACTTGCCCCTCTACTGGTGGGGAACTCAGGGTTCCTTCTGTGAACACCTGCCATTTTGAGAAAGCCTGGCATAGTGGAAAGACTGCTAGATCGGGAGTCAAAAGACCAACATCCAAACTGTAGTTCTGCCATTTACTACTTGTATGACCTGGCATAAATCATGTGACCTTTCTGGGCCTCAACTTCTTCATTTGTAAAATAAGGAGGTTGGCCCAGGGACCTCTATGATCTTCTCTCTCTAACTCTTAAAAGTCATTATGCGCCATCACTAGGCAGCTTTAGGTGTTAGTTCTTCTGTCTTTCTCTTTCTCCTAACCCTGCCTTCCATGAACCAAGTGGTTCAATGTAATTCCTCTTCTGTGGAACAGTATTTCAGATATTTGAAAGCTAAGATAATGAGAAGGTGGTGTGATATGGTAGAAAGGGCTCTGGCCTTGGAGTCAAATTCTGGCACTGCTGATTTCTGCCTATGTGACCTTGGGCAAATCGCTGAACTTCTCTAGTCTTGTTTTCTTGTCTACAGGATAACTCAGGTTTCCTCAGGCCCTAAATCTGTGACCCTGCAATCCTAAAGTTTTCCTTCAATCATGTGATATGATTTGTAGACCCCCTTAGCTCTCATTCACATTGGTGCTGAATTTCCCAGATGTGTAGGAAGGAAAAGAGTGTTCTTAATTTTTCTTTGTGGTAAATTCTTTTTTTTTTGCTATAATTTTTTTATTTTTTCCACATAATATTTTATTTTTTCCAATTACATGTTTTCCAATTACAGTTTTCAACATTTACTTTTTTATAAGATTTTGAGTTTCAAATTTTTTCTCCCTCCTCAAATGGCAAGCAATCTGATATAAGCTATACACATACAATCATATTAAACATATTTCCATGATCAGAGCAAAAGAGGAAAAGTTCTTCCTTTGAAAAAAAGAAAAAAATTAGAGACCAAAATGAAGGTTGTATTAATTGACCAGGAAATATTTTTCAGTAACTGGTGATGTTCTGAGGAATACAAGGGAATGATGAAATGGAGTCACTGACATCAAGCTTATAACTTTTTAGGGGCAGTGACTTAGAAGAGACTAAGAATTATGCAGTAAAATCATGTGTTAATTATGTGGTTCAGGCTGTAAGTATTACAAGGCATCCCCTATCCTTTGCTCCTTTCTTGTCATTTTCCTTTTCTTTGTCTCACTGCTCAGCTCACATCATTGTTTGAGAGCCTGGCAGAGGTCACAGATGCTAAACAATTAAGTAGCTAAGCTCTCCTTCCAGGAGTCTCCTTTGTGAAGAGGGTCAAGGCAGGGAGAACCTTGCCAAAGTTAAGGAAAGGGCCAGGCCTGCAGGAGGGACAACCCAGAGAACTTGGGTACCTCTCACTATCATTGTAGATTCAACTTCCTTTCTAGAGTCTGAGCAACTAGGTTCAACTCCTACCTCTAACCTTGACTGTTTATGTGACCTGGGGCAATCCACCTAACCTCCCGGGGCCTCAGTTTCCTGATGTGTAAAATAAGGGGGTTAGACTAGATGGGCTTTGAGTTTAAGATCTCCTCCAGTTCTGAATCTATGATCCTTATGATCTCTTTCACCTTTTCTCCAAACTTTAGAAAGAGCTAAATAAAAAAGAACCAGAAAAAGAATAATGAAGTCATATAGAGACAAAAAAGGGGGGTTGAGAATTTCAAGAGGAATAATGACAAAATGAGAAAAAAGGGGGTCTAGCAGTGCCAGATCTCAAACTATACTGCAAAACAGTAATTTTTAAAACAGTTTGATTATTGGTTAAAAACAGCTTGTTCATTGGAACAAAGTAGGCAAATAGCATAGACAGCAAATGAATCTAGTTACTTAGTATTCAATAAACTCAAAGACCCCCAGCTATTGGAATAAGAACTCACTATTTAATTTAAAAAACTGCTGGGAAAACAGGACAGCAGTATGGAAGAAATTAGATTTAGCCTTTACTATACTAAGATCAGCTCTAAATGGATGTTCTAAATATAAAAGGTTACATCATAAGCAAATTAGAGGAACATGAAAAAATTACCTATTAGATCTATGGACTGATGAAAAATTAATGACCAGACATGGGCTAGAGGATCACAGAAGATAAGATGGATCATTATAATTACATAAAACTTAAAAGAAATCTTTTTTAATCTCAGAAAATTGAGATTAAAGGGGAAACAACTGGAGAAAAATTTTTGTGTAGCAAATTTCTTTGAGTAGTCTCATTTCTACAACAGATAAGGAATTGATTCAGATTTATAAGAATGAGGCATTCTGTACCTCATAAATACTCTAAGGATATAACTTAGATATAATGTACAAAAGCCTCCAAGGCTCTCTCTAGTCATAAGAAAAAAATGCTCCAAATCACTAATAGAGAAATAAAAATTAAAATAATTTTGAGGTTCCATCTCCTACCCATTGGATTGGCAAAGGTGATAAAAAAGGAAAATGACAGATGTTGGAGGGTCTGTGAGAAAACAGGCACATTGAGGCACTGCTGGTGGTCCTGTGAACAGATACAACTATTCTGGGAAGCAGTTTGGAAGTATACACAAAGAGTTACTAAACAGTGAATGCATGTCCTTTGACAGAGCTACACCCTTGCTAGGCCTATACCCAAAAGAATTCCGAGATATAGGTAAAGTTCTATCTACAGGTACAAAAACATTTCTAGCAGCACATTTTTTTTTGTGGTTGCAAAAAAAACCCTGGAAACTAAAGATCCATTATTTGAGGAATGGCTTAAATAAAGGTTGGTGCATGAAAGTGATGGAATACTCTTGTGCTGTAAGAAACAAAGGACGCTTCGATGGTTCAAGATGTGGAAAGACTTGTATGAAATGTTGCAGAATGAAGAGAGTGGGGAAGAACAAATCATGCTATAATATCAATATTACAAAAATGAATCATTTTGAAGACTTTTATAAACTGACGGATGAAACGTACAGAACAAGAGAAGAATGTCCACAATAACAGCACTGTGAGGGCGAGCCACTTTGCAAGCTGTGAGAACCAGGAGCAATGACATGACCAGCCGTGATTGCGGACGGCTGAAGGTAAAACAGACTCTCCACCTCTAGAGAAGAGGGACAAATGTAGGGGAAGAATGAGTATGTTTTTGTGTACGGCTAGTGAGAAAATTGGTTTTGCTTGATTCTGTGTACTGTATTTGTTACAAAGTAGTTTCTTTCCTTTTCTCTCCTTTTTGATAGGATGGAAGATGAGAGAGGGAGAAAATAGATTTCAATTAATTAAAAAAACTTTAAAAATAGAGGTTTAGGAGTTACCAGTGTGGAACATTGCCTGCCCTTTTGGATGAGATTACTATGTTGTTAATTTTACTGAATTGTTTTACCTGATTCCAAGAGAATTCTCAGGGGTGGGGATCATCTGGAAATGTTTGCAATGTAAAACCAAATCATGTTAACTAAAACTTAAAAAAAAAAAAGCTAAATCAGAGTCGTCGTAAGTTTAAGGCCAAGGGAAACTGGAAGAAGGAACAGAGGAGCATGGAGGAATAATCCTTTACTTGTTCCTTTCTTCTTCCTTTCGGGGAAGCCTAGGATTCTCTTCCCATTAGCTTAGTCTCTTGGAATGTGTATTTGGGAAGGAGGAGGAAAAGAAGTCTATCCGTAGGGAGTCGTGTTTCTTATCCCTCATCTCTCCCCCTCCCCCACCCAGCTCCCCAGACCCCCTGTTACCACCACAGGCTGAATTCTTTCCACCTGCTGTCACATCAGAGGCAGCCAGGGCCAGCTGGGCATCAGATGCCTTCTTGGATGTGTGCTTCAGCCTTGAGGTGTGGGGGAGTAGCAGCTGGAGTTCTGGGGTCTCAGAATTTGGAAGGTTGCTTAGTGATGACTTTGTAAGAAGCAGGGGCCTTTCCTTCTTCTTAACCTTGAACACTGGGGAAATAGGATGGGAACCCAGGCTCCTGGAGGTGAGAGTGCAGCTTTTGGTCAGCACCTAGTCTACACTTGGGGGGCACTGTGTGCTCACTACAAGGAAGGAGTGATGCACTGAATTCCTGTTTCTGACTGTTGTAATAAGAACTTGAACTCAATATTTACTGGAGCACCTACTCTGTACCTTGTACTGTTCTAGGCACTTGTAGGGGAGGGGTACTGGGAACAGTCATTTAAAAAAACTCCCTGCTCTCAAAGTGCCTAAAGTCTGGAGGGGGAGGTAAGTTCTTCATAATGTCAGTGTATGCTGAGAAGCCTGGGTGTTGTGCCCAGGCAGAGGAGTGCTTGTTTAACAAACACAGAACGGTAATGCTTGCACTCACCGTGGGTGATGTTCTCATGTCTGAATCAGACTTGTTGAATCAGAGGCCTGGAGAGGGAGGGAGGGAAGAATTGGTAGCATTTTGCCTCTTTTCGACCCCTCTCCACCAGCTGTCAAAGTTAATTGGTTGGTGTGAGAAACAGAGGAGAAACCTAGCATTGGGATTCCAGAGCTGAGCTTCCTTTGGTAGTAGTCCCCAGAGTATCCCATATCTCCTCCACCCCCCCCCCCCAAGCTATTAATAACACCTTCTTTGCAGAGCTATTCATCCTTCTAAAGGAAATAGGTTGGAGCAGGCATGTTTCCCAGTGCTCCTTGCCCTATCAGAGGATTTCTGACGCCATTGGGGGTACTGGGGTAGTGGAGGATACCATGGGATCTGTCCTTGGTTACCTCTCTGCTCTGACTCTCACAATAGTCTGGACAGTGGTCAGGACCTTAGATCCAGCTTATCCTTTGAACTGTCCCAGATTGAGTCAGACTTAGGGAGCAGATTCTACCCTGTGTGACTCATAGTTAACAACAACACTGGCAGCTGAAGGGTTTGTCTAGTTGGATGGAGAGCTGGGGAACCCTGAATCTATCCCCATTCATCTCCACCTTCAAGGCTTTATTTGAATCTGAATGTCAGCCTAATAATAATTTGAATTTGTATAGCACTTTAAGATTTTCAAATCACTTCTCCCATAGTAAGAAGGTAGTGCAAATTATTTCTCCATTTTATAGATGGGGCAACTGAGAATCAGATGTAGCATGGCATGACTTGCTCGTAGTCACATTTAATAAACATTAAAGCCAGGATTCAGACGCTGGTCTCCTGACTCCATAGCCAGTTTGCTTTGTACAGTAGCACACTGATCTCGGGGGATGCCCCTCATGGTTTAATGAAGAAATTCTTAACCTTTGGTCTATGAAATTATATTTTTAAAAAAATATTTTGATAACTATATTTTAATATAATTTGTTTCCTTTGTAATCCTCTCTTTAAAATGTTTAAAAAAATTATTCTGAGAAATGATCCATAGGCTTCATCAGACTGCAAAGGGTTCTATGACATAAGAAAGGTTGAGGATCTCTATTTTGATTTTTTTTTTTTAATCCTACTATGTTCCATCCAAGTTTTACCTACAGAGAAAGGGATGTGATGAAATGGGGTGTTACACTACATCATAGACCAATGACTTATACCACACTACAAGGGTAAGGAGTGTGACGGTTCTTCTGGACCTCTACTTTTCGCAGGCTTTTACTGACTTCTGAGGCAAGCCATCCTGCCCTCTACAGTACCACTACACATAATTAGTTCACCTATTGCATACATTGTGAGGAAATAAGCCAGATATATATTTAAACTAAATCATTCATCATGGTGTTGTATTTTTCAGTTTAGCCAAGGTTCAAAATATTTAGTGCCCCTTTCCTAGATCTGGCAATTATATAGCTAGCATTTATCTAACTCTGTAAGGTCTGCAAAGTGTTTTACAAATATATTATCCGTACAACAATCCTGGGAGGTAGGTACTATTATCATTCCCATTTTACAGAGGAAGAACCTGAGCCAGACAGAAGGTTAAGAAACCTACTTACCCTAGTGCCTTAGGTCTGAGGCTAGATGTGAAGTTGTCTTCCTGACCCCAGGCCCACTTTACCAGCTAGTACCCAATATAGTCAGTGCTCCCTCATACCTCACCCACCAAAGCTCTAGTCATTTCCTTTAGTTCTTCATGGTTCTTCCAGGCACTTGACCTTTACCCTCTGATCTCAGGCTATACTATTGGTATAAATCTTTATTTTTTTTAGTTACCAGAAAAAAAAAATAAAATTCTCTCTTAATTGCGTGCTTTTTTTGAATTTTGGTCCAAACTGCTGCCTACTTAGCCCTCCCAATCATTGTGGAATGAGGGAGCTCTACCTGCACCCTGTCCCTTCCCACCCATTTAAAGCCCTTGGTCCTTGCACTTCAGCTCCATTTGAATGTGCAGAGAAGTCCCTTCTTTCTGCTCGCTCTGCAGCTTTCTGAAAAGATGCCTTAAGTTCTTCACAGCTCCGCGCACAGGTTCAGTTGCCCACTTTGCCAAGTGAAGGTTGCTTCTTCTTGTGCTGTCTGACCTCTCTCTTTACAAAGGGTTTCTTCTTGTGTGTTTCCATGTTAATGGAAATAACAGTTTTTTTTTGGAAGCCCTCTTTGACCATCCTTAATGCTTCAAAAAACTTGATCTTCCCCCCAGTTACATTTTTTAGCATCACAGTCAGTGTTTAAAGAAAGGAGCACTTTGATACAAGGGTTTATTGGATACCCAGAAAAAGGTGTCATTTGGGTCAACACTGCAGAGTTTGTCCCTAAAATTATACGCTATATGCAAGGAAATAATGAGAATTATAAGACAGTCTTTGCCCTTAAACTTATAATCTGATTTTGAAAAAGAATTATACATCTGTGAGAGAGAGAGAGAGAGAGAGAGAGAGAGAGAGAGAGAGAGAGAGAGAGAGAGAGAGAGAATATGAGCGATGACACAATGAAAGAAGTAATAGGGCAGAACATGATTCATTGCTGTATAAACAACATAGACTGAATTTGAAGAAAGGAGAGATTGCTGTGGGCTGGACACTTCCTCTGTGGTGGTCTTGGGTAACAGTTCCCAGCCTTTAGAGCATGAAGATCTCTTTATAACATCAAAGATTGTGTGATTCATAGTATGTACAGTTAGACTATTCACATTTTTTTAGAAAAATATAACAGGAAGTTGCTATGAATTCAGTAATTCTTATTTTATATTTTGTCAAATAACAATATTTGCATACTTTGAAAAAAAGAGTAACTTATGGATAATAGTATCATGGGGATAGAGTAGTGATTTACTGAAATTCACACACATAGTAAATGTGGAATCTTTGAGACCTTGTTGGTGCCCCTGTGTATAGATTGCACTGACTCTGTAACATCATCTAGGACCAGGAGGGTGCTGGAGCCAGCTTGAACCAGCTCTTGTGTGCCAACTATTAAATTTTTAATGTGAGCATTTATACCTCAGAAAACACTAAAATCAGGGTTTGATTTATTGTTTAGCCAATTGTCTAGATGTTAGAAAGTGATGTAGAAAATGATGATGATGCAGATTAAGATGAAAAGTGTATTGATTTATAATCCTTCCCCTTTCCTCTCCACCCTGCCATTGACCAACACTCCTGGGCTAGGACCATAGATCAGGAATTATTGGTCTGGGGTTGTACCCTACAACCTACCTCAGAGTACCAGTGACTGGAGGGTCTGCAAACAGGCTTACATATTTGCTTTGTTTCTGTGTCTCAGACTGCCTCTTAACCTCAGCCAGCCATCTTTCAGCTGCATACTATCAGTCAGCAGCAGCACTGGCCATTAGTTTCCGGACAAAGCAACATAAAAGCCTGATGGAGGAGGCTGGTCTTGGTACGGGAAAGGTGTCAACATAAGGACTGAGTGAATTTGAAGCCTGCATTTTTCCTTCCTTCCTGGGTATCAAGTGGTTGTTTTTTCCTGCTTCTCTGTCATCAGTAGATAGTGCTGGCATTTAAGGTATTCCCCAGGGTGACCTCCCACTGACCCTTCCAAACTGATGTCTTAATACCCCACTTCAGGTACTCTCCATTCCAGTCAAACTGGCCAGCTTGGTCTTCCTCATGTAGAACATTCTACCTTCCCATATTCCTTCCTTTACACAGGCAAAAGCTAAATCCTAAAAACCTAACCCAAATCCCTCATGTCTTAAAAAGACACGCTCCTCAGTTCTTAGAATCCTTTTTTGTTGTTTTCCATCTTGTCTGTCTCTCCGTGACCATTTCTAGGGTTTCTTGACAAAGACTCTGAAGTGGTTTGCCATTTCCTTCTCCAGCTCATTTTGCAGATGAGGAAACTGAGGCAAACAGGGTTAAGTGACTTGCCCAGAATCATACAGGTAGTAAGTGTCTGAGGCTGGATTTGAACTCAGGAAGGTGAGTCTTCCTGACTGTAGGTCCAGCACTCTATCTTCTCTGCCACCTAGGTACCTTCTTGGAGTCCTTACTTTTTGTCAAATTGCAGTTAAGATGCCACATAGTACACAGAGCCTTTCCTAACCTTTCAGGTTGTTAAATTCCTTAGTACAACAGATAGAGCAGTTGGGCCTAGAGTCAAGAACTGAGTTCAAATCCAGCCTTAGATACTTGACCAGACTTGTGACCCTGGGCCAGTCACTTAACCTCTGCCTGCCTCAAGGTTCCTCATCTGTAAAATGGGGATGATAATAATAACATCTATGTCCCAGGGTGGTTATGAGATTCATATGGAATAATATTTCTGAAACACTGCTTAGCATAGTGATGGCACATAGTAGGTGCTTAGTAATAAATGCTTGTTTCCTTCTGTTATTTAATACGTACACTTTATATTTACCTGCTTGTATGTATATTGGTGAAAGGAGGGAGTTGGCCCAAATGGTCTTCTAAAATTATTTCTGGCCCTAAACCTACGATCAGATGCTATATATTGTATCCCTCCCCCAGTCTTTTCCCCTTCTTTCCTTCCCCCCCCCGCACGATGAAAATTCCTGGAGGACAGGGACTGACTAGTTTTTATCTTTGTAGTCTTAACTCCTAGTACACAGGATGTGTTTTAAAATGTTTGTGGAATTAAATAGTGAAGATTTCTTTCTCCTGCTTGGTGCTACTGGAGGAGTTTTTCATAGGCAAACAGATTAGTGTCAGTCCATTGTACATATTCATCCCCTAGAGTATTAGAAAGGAAAATTCAAATTTATTTCTGGCTTGGGTTAATAATCAAGTTGGTGGTGGGTGTTTGACAATCTGTGCAGTATTTCAACATAGCCGTTAGGTGGCAGTGTGACTCTATAGTAAAATTTCATTTATTTTCAATAGGATTGTGGACTTACTCTAACCTCCTTCTTTTACAGATGAGGACATTCCCAAGGTCAGGCAGGTAGTAAGTGATAAGAGCCAGGTTGGGCATGTTCTTCTGACTTCCAAGGAAGTCACAGGATCGTCTAGCTAAAATGTCTTCTGGAAGACCATCCCCAGTATTTACTCAGAAGATCATGAGATTTACGGTTAAAAGAGACCTTAGAGATTATCTGGTCCAATCTTCTCATTTTACAGATGAAGAAACTCAGGTCTAGATGGGTAATAATTTGTCCAGGGTCACACAGAATGTGTGTGACAGAGCCTGGATTCAAACTCAGACCCTTTAACTTCAAACCCAATATTTTTGCCCCTATGTAAAGCTTCGTTCTCTTCGACTCTCTCTCTTTCAAACTGAAAATACATCTTCCTAGCTTTCAAAGCCTTCCACAATCTGTCTCCCAACTCTGTGTATTGAATTTTAATTCCTTCTCTTTCCTTCTTCTGTCTCCCAATTACTCATCCTTTTTTCTAATCCAGCCATTGCCTCAGTCTCCCACATATTTCGATTATTCTTCCTTTCCATCTGTACCCTTGTTTCTCCGCACCCCAGAATGCTCTCCCTTCTCTCCTCTATCTGGTCATATCCTGTCTATCCTTCAAAGACTAGTTCAAATCCTGCCTCTTTCAAGTAGCCTTCCCTGACTATGCTGTTCACCGTTCACTCCCTAAGTCTAGGATCCTATGAACACAAGTCATTGCTCATTTGCATGCTGTCTAGTCTTCTTGGGAATCCTTTTTTTTTCTATGAGATTGTAAGATTTTTGATGATGAAGACCTTGTTTTCAAGGTATCCCCTCTAAAGTGGAGTGAATTTGGACCTATGGGTCCTAGAGTACCTTCTGGGGATGCAGCTAGATGACCTTGGGAGGTCCCTCCAGTTTCTCCTCTATTTAAGCTCCTTCCACCTCCCTCTGTGTCTTGGTTTAACCATTCTATTGGACAATTCCATCCCCTAAGCTTCTTTATCCTAACACCTTATAAGGGCCAATGGGCTCAGCTGGACTATGTAACCTAAGGAACTGTTAACAAGCTCTCCATAGTGGTCGCCAGTTCCAAAATATTCCAGAGAGATCAGGTTGGGTTTCTTTCTGATCTCACAATCAGTGTGAGAGACAGGGTGGTGGAGTGGTAGGAACCTTAGATTTGGAGTCTGATTCAGGTTTTTATGGTTAACAAGTGTGTGACTTTGAATAAGCTACTTTGTCTCTCCATGTCCGTTACTCCATCTGAAACACAGGCTTGATACCAAGAAGGTGATATCAGTGAATGGCGGGCTGGTCTTAGAAAAGGAAAAGCTGAGTTTAAATCTGCTTCAAATGCTGCCTTTTGGTCACTCAGAGTAAATCACCTACCCACTCAGTGCTGCACCCAGCTGTTACAAAGGAAACAAACATTTACCAAATACCTGCTATGTGTCTGGCACTGTTAAGGACTCCACAAATATTATGTCATTTGATCCACACGAGACCCTTAGAAACTGTTATCACCCCCATTTTACAGTTCAGGAAACTGAGGCAGACAGAGGTTAAGTGACTTGCCCAAGGTCACATGACTAGTGTCTGATGCAGAATTTGAACTCGGGTCCTCCTGACTTTAGATCCAGCCTCTATTTACTCTGGCTTAGTAGTTTAGAACCATAAGTTGCAGAGCATTGGTAGTGGGAGTTCAGTACACCGTAGGAATGAAACCACAAATCTTGTCCCAAAACACTTGCTGTACTGTCTCTGTCACAGAACTGTTGTGAGGGAAGGGTTCTGCAGAGTTCTGGGTGGCTGTGAGCTGTTACTAGTTCAGTGCCTCCTTGTGCTCCAGACACACTCCTGACCCTGGCTTTCAAATGCTGCGCTCAGACACTGGCAGGCCCCCATCATACAGGAAAGGTTTCAAGCACAGGCCCAGGGGATCAGGGTTGTCTGGGGACCCTCTGACTGATCTTTGGAGAGGCTCATCACCAAATCAGTTGTGGGATGATGAGTTTTCCCACGTGATAATGCATAAATAAATGAATGGTTGAGAAAACACTAACCTCCTCTTGTGGCTCAGCCATATCCACCCCTTCATGAGCCCATTTGGGGTTTTCTGCAGCTCACTTTACAGAGGAGGAACTAAAGCAAACAAGGCGAAGTGGCTTGCCCAGGGACACAGCTTATGAGTATCTGAGGCCAGATTTAAACTCCGAGATGAGTCTTCCTGACTCCAGGTCCTGCACTCCATCTGCTGTGCCGCCCAGCTCTCTTAAATTTTTATAATGTGCAGAGTATTCTGCTAAGTGCTGAGAATACAGATAAAACAGTAAATTTGTCCCTTCTATCACGGAGTTTTCATTTAGATAGGGAAAGACTAAACACAGAAGCTTTTAGCCACAAGCTGCGTTCACAAAACAGATGATAATGCCTCTTTAACGAATGACATTTCTGCTGATCGAATCCTATAATTTTATTGTGGCAAGAAGTTTCTTTTCTTGATCCTCAGTAACTGTGACTGCAACACCCACCCCACAGAAGTTATTGCTAGGCCATATCTCCATGAGGTTGTACTCTCAGGATGGTGGCTGGGATGGCTGGGCTGGACGCAGGACCAGTGGCTGTGGGGGTAGAGAGGAAGGATGATGCTACTCCCCAGAGGTCTTGGGCTCATCTGCCTGATGCTGGTAAGTGGTCAGTGGTGAATTGCCCCTTCCAGTAAAATGCAGGGTCTGGTCAAGAAGCAGAATGAGGTATGAGGAGGGTGCTGCTCTTCCTAAGTTCCAAAGTTCAGGGTCTCGTGCTGTCTCTAGCTACATTCCCTGGAAGGTGGTTGTGTGGTGGCGTTTGACTTACCTGGTAACTTGCCTTCGCTCTCTCCTTCAGGGTGCTTTGTTGGTTCACCTGGTCTGACCATTCATTCATGGGTTCTGTTTCTCTCTGTAGATGCTTCAGGATTGCCCCAAGGCCCGAAGGGAGGTGGACTTGCATTGGAGAGCCTCTCAGTGCCCACACATTGTCAAGATAGTAGATGTCTATGAGAACCTGTATGCTGGAAGGAAATGTCTTCTGATTATCATGGAATGGTGGGCAACTCTTCCTGCACACCTCTCCCCCTCCCCCTAAACCCTCATTCCTGCTTGACCCTTTGGCCCAGCCTCCTCCTCCCAGTTCCACTTCCTGCTCTTCTCCATCATTTGCTTCAGCTCCATCCAATACAGTTATTCAGTGTTCAGTTCATTCTCATAGCAGTCTTAGCAGTAATAGGGAAATCTTTACATGTAAATGCTTAATTTTGTTTTTAAGGATAGTACATGATTTGATAGGTGAGAGATAGCTGGAGGCTTCATCTTAAAAACCCATCACTCGTCTTTTGGCTTTTTGTTTCAGCATGGATGGCGGGGAGCTCTTCAGCCGCATCCAAGACCGGGGAGACCAGGCCTTCACTGAGAGAGGTGAGCAAGGCCTCTTGGGAGAGGCAGAAAGGTCTGAGTAAGTTCTCTAGGAACTTCCATTCCTGAAGGAGACTTTCTGTAGTAGGGTGAAGGAGCTTCTGCTCACTTCTCCCCACCTTGCCCAATTCTGGAATCTTGCCAGGCTGGGGTCAGGACTGACTTTGCTGACATCATTCTTGGGCAGTGTTAATGTTCTTAAACTTGTTTGTATCATGGACGTTTTTGGCAGTCTCATGTGACTTATGGGTCCCTTCTCAGAACAATGTTTTTAAATGTGTAAAGTAACATGCCTAAGATTACAAAGAAAGCCAAAAGTTAATGAAAATGAAGAAATAGTGTTTTTCTTATCCAAGTTCATTGACTCCTTGAAATTTTGACATGGATGCCTTGGAGGAGGGGTGTTTTGGGGTCCCAAATTAAGAACCCCTGTTATAGGGATGGCGTCATTAGAACTTAAGTTCCTTCAAAGCAAAGACTGCTTGTTTCTTCTTACCCTAGTGCTGGGGATTGGTCTTGGTTGATTGATGCTGTCTAAGGGTTCGTACCTGTGAGGCTCAAGGCTTCCAACATTGCCCACCATTCTGCTCCACTACAGTTCCCTGTTGAGGTTAGGGTCCCTCAGTAAGGAGATGGAGTTATGTTAGCATTGCTTCAAGCTTCAAAACTCAACTTGAAGACCCATCTTTCTAATTCTATCCCCCAGAGGCTTCGGACATCATGAAGAGCATTGGTGAAGCAATTCAGTACTTACACTCAATCAACATTGCTCACAGGGATGTCAAGGTAATTGTTGCAACAGCTCCCATCCCCTTTTCTTCTGTGTGTGTGTGTGTGTGTTTGTGTGTGTGTGTGTCTGTCTGTCTGTCTCTGTCTGTCTCTCCCTCTTTCTCTGTCTCTCTCCTTCTCTCTCTCCCCTCCCCCTTTACTCTCTCTCTGTCTCTCCTTCCTTTTTTCTTCTCCTCTTCTGTCCATCTCCCCCCTCCCCCACTATCTGGAAAGTATGAAATTATGCTAGAAAGGATTGGTAGTGATGCAGTGGAAAGATCATTGGATCTGGAGTGAGAAGACTGGTATTAAATCTTAGCTCTGCCCCTCTCTGTGTGCCCTTGTCCAAATCACCTAATTACTGGTGAGCCTCCAATTCTTCCTCCATGAAGTAGAGATGGCACCAGTTAACATCAGCCTCTCAGGCTATTATGGGGCTAAAGTGAGATAATTTATGTCAAGTGCTTTGGAAACTTTAAAGTCTTATAGGTAACATTGGTTATCATTCTTTGGGCCTCAGTTACCCCATCTACAAAATAGGGATAATGATATTTGTAAAATCACAGGGTTGTTATGAGGCCCAAATAACCAAATATATGCCAAGTACTTTGTAAGCTGTTAACTGTCAGCTCATTTATGCTGGATGACTATCAGCAATGATAATGAGTACTCTGGTTCATTTCCTTATACCAGCTCCTGTAGGTTTAGACAGCCTCTCCCTGACATTGGCTGTTGCCCACTCTGAGCATAGCCAGGTCCATGTTGACTCCATCAGATTTGGGTTATGACCTTTTGCTTGCTGTATTACATTTGCCCATACCTCCCCTCCCTTCTTCTCTTTGCCTATCCAGACCAACCCAGATCACGTCCTGCCTCCCCATGAGGTCTTCTCTTCTTTCTCCAGCCAGGAACATCTTTTTTGTCCTTCTGTGGCTGTGAATGTTGTAAATCTTGTCTTACATTGCTTTCTCACAGCCGTTTCATCTATCTTCTCTCCCTAACTTGATTACAAGCTCCTTCTACTTGAAGACTGCATTGCATCTGTATTCTCCCGCAGCATCTAGAAGAGTTCTGAGCTTTGTAAGATGCATTCAGCACTTGTTGATTGATTGAATGAATGAGTGATTGAATGAATCCAGTGCATCCCCAGTAGCTTTGGAGTACAGGGAAAGCTCCTTTGTTTACTGGCTCTCGCCTGCCTCTGCAGATTTATTGCATATTACTTCCTTTCACTTGCTCTCCAGTCCAGCTCACTTGACCTAAAGAGGCCAAACAATAAATACCGTTTTCTGTACAGAACATTCCAGTGTCTGTTTACTGGCCCACAGTCTGCTCCCCATGCCAAATGCACTCCCTCCACACCCCTCGAGGACCTTGGACTTGCTCTCTAGCTTCCTTCCTAGATCAGCTCAGGTGAGACCTCTTCTAGAGGTTTTTCTTGATTTCCTGGTCACCACTCTGTCTCCCCTTCCTGTTATGTGCTCAGTACATAATATACACAGTGCCTAAGGTATAGCAGACCCTTAATAAATGTCTGTTGAATGGGTGCATTGGCTCTCCTTATGACTCTTAGTTTTGGTCCCACAGGCTCAGGGAGGCCTTCACTTCTCTCTTTTTTGTTTCTGTGCAGCCTGAGAATCTCTTATATTCCTCCAAACGGCCCAATGCTATCCTGAAGCTCACTGACTTTGGCTTTGCCAAGGAAACTACCAGCCATAATTCCCTCACTACCCCTTGCTACACACCATACTATGTGGGTAAGTTCCAAGAGTAGATGTAGAGGGTTCACACTTCCCTGCCTCTCCTCTTATTCACTGAGCTCAGGTCACCAACAACCCAAAGAAAGTCATGCATTTTGAGCCTCCCTCTGCAGTGGATGTTGATAAATAGTTATAACCAGAAGCAAGGATGTGGTCAAAATAGCTTAGTGAAGTTTACAGTTTGCATATTTTATAGTCTCGGAGTCTTGGACAGATCATTTCATCCCTAAGAGCCTCAGTCTTCCACAGCCCTAAAGTGATGAGGTTGAGCTAGATGATATGTAAGGTTCCTTTCCACCTCTAAATTCTAGAACCAAATGATGGATGACTGTAACGTTGGGGCATCTGTGGAGAATGGTAGCTGTTTCTTCTCCTTCTAGGAGAAAGGAGGGGCTACAGCATTCTTCATTTGGGTTTTTCTAGTACAGGTCTTTTCTGTGGGACTTGGGATGGATATAGCAGCATACCCAGGAGAATTTGTCTGTTGGTTCTGCTGAGGTACTGATGAGGACCTCTCCCATGCTTCTGGGAGCATATACCAATCCCAGTAACTTCTTTTCCTTCACAGCTCCAGAAGTCCTGGGCCCCGAGAAATACGATAAATCCTGTGACATGTGGTCTTTGGGTGTCATCATGTATATCCTGTAAGTGCTATGGGAAGGGAGTGGGCAGGCACTGTTCTCTCATAGGCAAGAGCTTAGATGAACAGTGTGGGGTGGGGTAGGAGGATACTGCCATTATTTTTCTGGTTAGATGTGGATTTCTGTGGGAGAACTTTGTAAAAAATCTGTCTTCTCTCCCCTGCTCCGTCCTTGAAGTGGACAAGGAGCTGGGAACTGTCCAGTTCTCTAAAGTACTCTAAAGTAGTCTCTACTTTACTGGGCAGGTACTTGGTGCACAGGTTTCCTAATTACTATTCTGGCATTACTTTTTACAGTGGGACCAAATTACTTAGATCACAGTCTTTCCCCATTTTTCCTGGTATATGCCCCTCAAGCAAACCTTTCATATCCTTCTTCTCCTCATCTTTTCTCTGGGTTTAGACTGTGTGGTTACCCTCCATTCTATTCCAACCATGGCCTTGCCATCTCTCCTGGCATGAAGACACGAATCCGAATGGGCCAGTATGAGTTTCCCAATCCAGAGTGGTCAGAGGTTTCAGAGGAAGGTAAGATACCAGCCTTCTGGGGCACTTTAGTAAAGTATGTCCATGTGAGTATTTATCTGTGGATGTATAAAGTCATATATTTTTCGTGTGTGTGTGTGTGTGTGTGTGTGTGTGTGTGTGTGTGTAATAGCTTCATTGTGTGTGCACAGTTGTGTGAAGGATTTGCTGATTAGGACATCAGGGCTTGTGGGAACTTCAAAAAGCTTAGCTGTGGTCAAGCCTTAGTGCTCTCTCCATCAGGGAATCTTATCCTAAGTGGGAAGCTGACGTCTCTTTTAGAGCTTTAGAGTAGTACTACTTTAGAGTACTTTAGAGTAACTACTTTAGAGTAGTTGGTGGTAGTGGTGGGAGAGTGTGGAGCTTGAATTCTAAAATCAGCTCCTTTTTTCCTCTTATGCAGTCAAAATGCTTATCCGAAATCTGCTGAAGACAGAACCAACTCAAAGAATGACCATCACTGAGTTTATGAATCACCCTTGGATTATGGTGAGACAAGTCTATGTGTAACCCCCTCTGGGGATTGGAAGGCCAAGAGTCAGCTCCTGGCCAGGGGGATCCTCCTGTCTTTGGTCTGATCCTAAATCCTCTTTTCTCTCCTTCAAGCAATCAATGCAGGTCCCTCAGACTCCACTGCACACAAGCAGAGTCCTGAAAGAAGACAAGGAGAGGTGGGAGGACGTGAAGGTGAGGGAAGGATGTTGCTTTTGGAGTTAGGGTGGAGATGAAAGGGTGGGTGCTAGCACCTGGAAAGAGAGATGAGAATAAGCATTTATAAGGTACCTACTGCATGCCAGGCAATGTACTAAGTGCTTTACAAATATTATTTCATTTGATAATAAGGGAGGGAGAGGGAAGATGCTATAAAACCTGGTGTCTTTAAACTTTTGTTGTCTCAGGGCATTCATGTCAAAGAAAATTCCTGGTCATCCCTAGACAAACCCCAGTCCATACTATGGGAAAAAAATACAATTTTCTCATGGGTTTTATGCTATCCCCCACCATGATGAATCCTCCATCACTTTATTTAGTGTCCTTAAAACGTTGGAGTTGGAAGAGAACTTATAGGTCATCTAAGAATCGATAAGCAAACTGAGGCAAAAGTCACACATAAGTGTCAGAGCCTAGACTTGAATCCAGATCTGACTGTGCCTTATATCTGAGCAGTCTGTCAGTAAGGATTTATTAAACACCTACTGTATGCCAGGTATCTAATTAAGAGCTGGAGATACAAAGAAAGCCAAAATATAGCCTTTGCCTTTGAGGAACTCAACCTAATGGGAGACAACATGGAAACAATCATCTCCAAACAAACTGTATACATAAATAGGAAATGACCAACAGAGAGAAGGCACTAGAATTAAGAGTGATTGGGAAAGTCTTCCTGGTCACTTAATGAATGTTTGTTGAATTGGGTTATGAAATTTCCTCCAGTGGTCTTTCTTCTGTACTTGTCCTTTCCTCTGGCATCTTGGGAGAGTTGGCCTGAAATGCTGATGGTGTCCACTCGAAACTGTTGGTCCTTACCTAATGTGGAGGTGCTATTAGCCAAATCCCATGTCCTGACTGTTCTACGACCTCTTACCTTTTTATTTCTTTTTCAATGTTTTGTTCTCTTCTTATCATCTTTGTGCTTCACTTAGGTCTTCCCTTCTCCTTCTTTCCCCATGTGGCCTCATTTCATCTTCTCCTTTTACTCACCCTTGCTCTTCTCCTCTTCAGGAAGAGATGACCAGTGCCTTGGCCACCATGCGTGTTGACTACGAGCAAATCAAGATTAAGAAGATTGAGGATGCCACCAACCCTCTGCTTCTAAAGAGGAGAAAGAAAGCCCGGGCTTTGGAGGCAGCTGCCCTTGCTCACTGAGCCACCCTCAGCCCTCCTCCTGCCCTGATGGAGGGAAAGCAATAACTCTCTAAGTATATTTTTTAAAAGCAGAGACGCTGAACTGTCCTCCCCCAGCTCCCACTTGCATGGAGCCCAGAAACTTGTCAGCAGATGAATTCTGATCCTTTAACTGCCACCTTCCCTGGAGCTCCTGGACCTGACTCCTGGGAGGTTGGGAGGGTGGGGACAAGGGGGCAGGTTGCTCTCAAGATCTTCCTCATTGTGCAGTTTTTCTTGGCCGATTTGGTCTTGAATTTTTATAAAATTTCTATTTTTTTTCTCCTTCTTCCCCCCTTTTCCCTCCCAAGTCACAGGATGATTTTTTAAAGGTATTTTGGGGAGCTGCTTCAGGGAGGTGACTCAGTGTTTGTTACCTTGCTCTCTCTGCCCTCCCCTCACCCCAGTCTGAGGCTTTGGTAGACTTGGGGGCCAAGCAGCTGGGAAGCTGAGCTCTGTGGAGGACAGGGCCTTTGTGGTATGGGATCCAGGGGGCTTGGCCTCAGGGGTGGGAGCCCCGAAGGATCCCCTGCCTTAACTCAGAGGCCTTGGATAGCTAGCTGGAGCTGTGGCCAAGGGGTAGGCATACAGGGCTGGATGTGTGAGAGTGTGAACAGAAGGTATGAATCAGTGCACAGATAGAGTGTGTTCCTGGTGGATAGAGGGCCCTCTCAGGAAAGCTCAGGGAGCTTTCCTGTTTGGATGTGACATAGCCCAGGGAAAGGTCCACATATCTATCCACATGGGAAACTGGCTAAGACTTTGAAACTGGCTCATGGTCTTTCTCATTAGCAGGCAGGGCTGTGAGGGGGAGGGGATAGGGCTTCCCTGACATTGGCACTGAGATCAAAGGGACAGGAGCCTTCCTTTTCTCCTCTTCCTTCCAATCTTAGCATTTAGTGCAGAATTTCAGAATCCTCCCTCCCTCCCTCCTCAGTGACTAGAATTCTGGCAGTACTGTCCTGTGGAGAAGGTAACACGTAGGATTCAGAATGATCCCTCTTTTCCCACTTCCCTGAACACTATGTGTTTGGGGAAAAAACCAAAAACCTTCCCTTCCCTTTCCCAACCAGAGATATCCAGGGCCAGGGAGTGGGGAGTAGAGTGTCCAGGGCCTTGGGTTCTGGGTTTTGTTTTTTGGGGTTTTTTTTGCACACCTTCCTCCATTCTCTCCCCCACCCCCTGCCCAGATCTGGAGCCAGCCTGAGCCCACAATATCTGCTACCTTGGGCTGGGAGCAGACAGAGAGCCTCGCTCTGGAAGATAAGGGCCACCCACCTCATCTTATTCGCCTCTCTCCCTCGTTTTAAAACCATCCTGGTTTTATATTTCCTGGATTTTAGCCTTTTTTGTTGTTCTTCTTGCGCCACCTTTTAGCCTCCCACCCCGTCTGGGGATGAGCCTGGGCTATGCGCTGCAACCATAAAGATTTTATGTTTTGCTTGGCTCTCTCTCCAGCTGTGGAACCCCCTGCTTTTCCCCCTTCCCTAGGCTTGCTTTCTCTGGGTTCTCCTTCCTGTCCTTCCTTTGAGTGACCTGGAGGACAGAGAGGAAGCCTTCTCACCAAAGATGCTCCACCTCTACCTGCTTCTTCCCTAATGGCTCTCTTCACCCCTCTAGGATTTTTCCAACTGGCCAATGGGGTGGAGAGACACCTCATCACCCTTCTTCCCAGTATTAGGTAGGAGTGGAATTGGGGGAACCTCCTGTACTGGTGTCTTAGGCCTCCTCCCCCCAGCACTGCAGTGGAGGGGGCAGGGGGAAGGGGTTGGGAGTAGCTTTTCAGTTCTTCATCTCCCTCAGGGGCATATGGGGGAGGGGGCATTGGGGGATTGGATTGAGTGCCTGCCATGCCTCTTCACCTCCCCTCCCCCCACACAATGGTATGTCTGGCCCTCGGATTATTGTTAACTTGTTGTTTTGTATGATCAAAACTGTCTTTACTAAACAGATTTAATAGTTGAAAGTTTTTCTTCTTTCTCTTCCTGCATTGGGTTTTCTCCCAGTTCCTCATACATCTCTGACTGGCACAACACCTTCCCCCCTCCATTTCAAATCTGGCATTTAGGAGATTGTAGGAGAGGGTGAGCTGAATCCATAGTCCAGGGAAGTCTATTTGCAAGGGTCTTGCGGGGCAAGGTGGAAGGGGAAAGGAAGTAGCCATCAGGGCAATGGGAATCCTCTGTGATGAACTCTTACTTAATTTGATCAGAGAAGCTGTGGAGACCCCAGGTGGACTCCAAGCCAGTAGCTCATAGTGTGTGTTTACTGAGATGCGATTCTCCTCCGGATTTAGTGAGGGGTGGGTGGGTCTGTGGCTGGTAGAGTTGTATTTGGGAATCTGTGCCACCTTCCATATGATGAAGATGCTGCTTCACCAAGCAGTTTCCTTTTGTGGGGACGAAGCAGGGGCAGGATCCCTCTTATCATCTTTGCCATTGGATCCTAGGATTCTCTTAAATGACTTCCATATTCACACAAGATAACCTTTTAAGCCAGGTAGGTGAGAAACAAGCTGCCTATGTTAATGCAAGTGTCCTTTACTTGAAAGAGTAGATGGAGGTGGAGAGCTGCCACTGTGGTTGGAAAATTATGTGGACTGAGACTGTAGTAATAAGACAGTCCAGCAGAGGGAGGTGGGAATTCAGCAATTAAACAAATTGATTGTATATATGTAATGTGTGTAGAGCTAGAGGAAACAGAAGGTTTAGGTAAGATATGACACCTGTCCTCATGAGGATAGTACCAGCCCACAAAAAAATCATAACCACTCATATTTCTATAATGTTTTGCAAAGTATTTTATTTCTAATGGCCCAGTGAGATAGGTATAAAGGGAAGAGGGGTGGGCAGGAATATATAAGAATAACTGTACTAATGATCAGAAAGTGCGTGAGAAGCACAAATGAATTGTCTTGTGAGGTTGGGGAGGTGCATCTGGGGATGGGTTCTAGGGAAGGTCATTACAAATTCAGAGATTTGGGGAGCCTTCCTGAGGGGGTAGCAATTGAGATGGCCTTCAAAGGATAATGTGTAGATCATCTAGTCCACTCTGGCTTCTCCATCCTCCCAGTTTTTCAAATGGGGAAACTGAGGCTCAGAGAAATTAGGTGATGTAGTCATGGTCATACCAATAAGCAGCTTTTGAATCAAGATTTGAACCCATCTCCTGACCACAAATGCAGCTGTTCTGTTGCCACACCCCACTGCCTCTGATGAGTACTGAAGCCTGGAGAATCATGAGGCATGGAGGTGGGGTGATGTGTTCAGAGACACTATCTCAGAGGGGCGCAGAGGCAGTGGAGGTGAGTTTAGGCTGAAAAGGTAAGTTAGCAACAGACTGTGGAGCCTTAAAGACCAAGCAAAACAAATATATACTTAATAACTACTGTGTCTTACTATTTGATCTAAAAGCACCTGAAATCGGGAAGACCTGAGTTCAAATCCAGCCTCAGACCCTGCTTAGCTGTGTGACCCTTGGCAAGTCACTTAATCTCTGTTTGTGCTCACTCTAATTCATTCTTCTCTCCACTCCCTAAAGGAGCTGTTCAAACTTCTCAACTCCCCCACACTATCTTCTCCCCTCATCCTTTAAGCTGAATCATACTTGATTGAGAAATTAGACCATTTGCTGTGTGAGCCTCTTCTCCCTGCCACCTTTTTCCTATCTGTTGATTCCTATTCTCTATAAATGTGCTTGTCTCCCCTATCCTGGAAAGAAACCTCAGGAGCTCTTACTGTCCCCTTAAGCTATCATCCTCTACCTAGTACCATCCACGTAGTTCTCCTCTCTTTTATAGCCAAAGTCCTAAAACAAATAAAACCCAAAAGTCCTGGCTACAAGCTGTTGTCTTCATTTCCTGTCTCACTCATTCCTCAACCCTTTGTCACTGTCATCTTTTGGCTTCCAATATCCCTCAACTGAAACTACTCTCTCCCAAGGTAGCTGTGTTCTCTTTTCTGTCAAGTCGGATGAGCTCGTCTTCATTCTTACTCTTCTCACCGTCTCTCTGTAGCATTGGGCAATCCTGTGTACTCTTCCTAGGTTTTCATGACTCTGCTTTCTCTTGGTCTTCTTATCTGGGTGACACTCCTCAGTCTCCTTTGCTGGTTCATCAGCCGTATCATGCTCTCCAATTGAGAAAAGCAATTTGTGTGAAAAAGATCTTGGGGTTTTAGTGGATTATGGCTCTGATTGACTTGATAGTGTGATATAGCAACCAAAAAAGCTAATGATATCCTAGGCTCCATTTAGACAAATGTAGTAGTGTGGTCCTGGCCTTTGTCTTCTCTCTTTACTCACTCAGTGACCTTATCAAGAGAGGCTCTCTCCTGAGATCGTTGTATGTCTCCAAATGCCTTTTGAATATTTCAGAGTGACATGTCTCTAGGCATCTCAAATTCAATATGTCTACTGACCTCTGTTTCACCCCCTCTCAACCAATAATCACAATTTCTGTTGAGGACACCACTATTCTTCAGTTACTGAGGATTTCAACATGAGTGTTATCCTCAACACCTCACACTTCCTCACGCCACATAACCAGTCAGTTGCCAAATCTTGTATTTCTTACTCAACACGTCCACCCCTTCTTTCTTCTCATACAGTTGTTGCCTTACTTTAGGTTCTCATCACCTTTCAACTGCATTATTGCTATTGCCTTCTGATTGGTCTCCCTGATCCCCTTCCGTCCTCACTCCAGTCTTTCCTTCATGTAGCTAACAAAGTGATTTTCATAAAATAAATGGTCATTCTCCCATTTAATAAAATGCCCTGGCTTGCTGTTGCTTCTAGGATCAAGTCTGGGCTCCTCTGTTTGACTTGCACAGCCCTTCACAGCCTGGCATTAGCTTGCTTCTCCAACTTGGGTATGTATTATTACTCTACTTCTTGCACTCTCTGGCTCAGTCAAACTGATTTTGTTGTTCTGCAGTATAACCCAGGCTCCCACTGGTAACCCAGGCTCCCACTCTCCCTACCTGGAATACTCTCCCTCCTCATCTCTGTCTCTTAGAATCCCTTGTTTTCTTCAAGTCATAGTTCTAGCTCCTTCTTCCATGTGAAGCATTTGCTGATCTCCCCTTCAGTTGCTTTATATACCACTCTCCCCCACCAATTTATGAGATAATTTATTTTGTCTACATTTTGTCCAGCAAATCATTAGCTTAGGTCTCAGGGAGTTCAGGTCTTTCTCCTGACACATACTGGCTGTGTATGACCCTGAGAAGCTCACTTATCCTTTCAGTGTTTGTGTAACTCTTGAAGACGAAAAGTCACAGAAAAAGTGCCACCCTGCAGTGGGAGCATTGGGGGAGTTCCCTCATCCAGGGAGTTCCCTCTACCAATGAAGACAGAAACTCAGCGCCTGTCCCTTGTGCATGCTTAGTTTCTGTATGTCCTAACTCTTCAAAACAATGTAATCTTTGCAGAGTCAAGGGTTTTCCTCTTGTCTTTGCAATCTTGGCTCCTAGCGTAGGGAATTGGTTGGCACCTAATTTACGCTTAATAAATGCATATTGATTTCTTGTTGCAAGGTACACAAAGATGTGATCCTTGCCCTTAAGCTTGTAGCTGCATAAGCTGAAGCATTTACACCACTGTAGTATAGAAAAGGGTAAGTGCCTAAAAGAGGTCTAGAGTGCCATGGGGATGCAGAAAGCTGACTTTTCCTTGGAGGGGGAGGGAGGAAAATGGAAGTGGTACCATTTAAGCTGGACCATGTTGTGTTCAGTCGTTTTCAGCCATGTCCAGCTTTTCATGATCCCATTTGGAGTTTTCTTGGCAAAGATCTTGGAGCAGTTTGTCACTTCCTTCTCCAGTGTGTCCCCATTTTACAGGTAAAGAGCTGAGGCAATTAGGGGTTAAGTGACACCCACCGGGGTGACACACCTAGTATGTGTCTGAGGCTGGATTTCCTGGCTCCAGGGCCAGTGCTTTCTCCATTGCACCACCAAGCTGCCTTAAATAGTTTCAAAAGTTCCATTTAGCTCTGACATTTAGTGTTCTATATTCTGTATCTTAAACATCCTCTTCTAAAGCCCCTTCCAGAGAGACCGTCTTGATGACAGAGCCTTGAACAATTTCTTCTTCTAAGACCTAACAAATTTGAGAGGGTTCTTCAGCATTCAGCTTAGGTGAGGCTTGGGGTGGGGACAGGTCTCATAAGCTGGAAATGGATGGAACCCATCCCTGGAAGGGAGTTTCTCAAGCGCATGGAGAGACTTAGACCAGCAGGTAGAATGAATTTTCATCACGATGCCATTTACTCAACAAACATCTTTTTAGTGCCTGCTATGTGTAAAGGGCTAAAGATACAAAGAAAAGCAAAAAACAGTCCTGCTTTCTGAGGAGCTGAGTCTGACCGGGGAGACAAGGTACAAACGATTGTAGATGTGATATAGGTGGGGTATTTAGGCTTAATATGCAGAAAAGCTTACTAGCCGTTGTAACTGTCCAAAAATATAGAATGGACTCTCAGCAGTTAGTTCAACCTCCCCGAAGCTCTCCAGGTTCAGGTCCATCGTGGGCTAGCTGAGGAAGGCCAGGTTGATTGTTCCCTGGGCTCCCTTACTCCCACCCTAGGGCTCTTCATCTCTCCTGCCTATCAGAGTCTCTGAACTCAGAGGGACCTCAGACCTCAGCTAGCCCATGATGGACCTGAACAAAAGAGAGAAGAGGGGATTTGACTGATCTCATGTCACAAAACCAGCTCCCGGCAAACCTGGACTAGAACCAAAGTTGGGTCAGCCTCCCTTTGTCTCCCTAAGCCATAATGAATTTCCTTCCCTCTGCATAACAATTGAAGCAGTCTCCTATCTCCTGCAAAGGACCTGGAGCTGCGCTTGAGGACCTAGAGTGCCACATGTAGCCTCAATGCCACAGGTTCCCCAGCCCTGACTTGGGGTTTGAGTTCTCTTTTTTCCCAGCTGTGTGACCTTAGACAAGTCATTGAACTTCTCTGAGACTAGGTTTCTTTCTCTATCAAATAGGCATAATCAATGTGTGCTACTTGCCTTTTACATGCTATGAGAAACTTGAAACTTGAAAGCACTGTAGATATGAGGGAGCCTGTAAAGGGAGGTGAATGAGGAACTCTGGTCTCTGAGAAGTAATTGGTGAGTTGCTGAGGTTGAGTTCCTAGTCAAAACCCTTACTCATTGCTTTTGGGAACTGTAGGTTCTAAATAAGCCAACTTGAGGTTTTGTGTTCAAAGAAATCCAGTGCACTTGTTTGGGCCTTGGGGAAATGTCAGAAGCGATAAGCACTTAATAGAAATAAGAAAAGGTGGGGGGATGGGAGTGTGGCTGGAGGGGTGACTGAAGCCTGGGAACCTCAGCACTTTGGCCTGCTCTCTCTACTGCTAGATTTCATTCTACCCAAGCACCTGCCACCCTCTTCTTCTACTTTGGTCAGCCCAGCTGGGCAGGGGACATGGCCAATGCGAGTAAGTGTGAGGTTTGGGCTTTGGAAGGAGGAAGAGCAGTAAGGGTTCTAATTGGCTTTTCTCTTGTGGACTCCCAGGCTCCCTTTTCTCTTTCTTTGAGGTCTGCCCATCTCTAGTCCGCCAGGAATACATCCTGAAGGAGAAGATGCTGGCTTGGGACATATTCCCTGTGATGCTCAGCACTCTTGCTGTTCCAGGGCCTCCAGAGAGCTGAAGCTTCTCGGGCCAAGAGAGAGGATTTTTTGTTTTGGGTTTTTTTTGCTATCACGTAGTCACTTACTGATTTGCAGTTTGCAAAGTACTTGCCTCACAACAACCAAAAGTAGGTAGAGTGCACAGATTATCCTCATTTTACAGAGGAGGAGGCTAAAGTTCAGATAGGTGAAGCCACTTGCTCACGGTGACATAGCCAGGAAGTGCTAGGGACAAAAACTGTACCCCAGCTCTTTGGGGGACCACTTGAGGCCATGGTCATATAGCTAAGTGTTGGAATGACCCACCCAGGCCTTCCTACTCTTTCTGTGCACTGCAGAGTGTATGCTTCCAGGGAAGAGGGGGAGAGAGGGGAAGGGAATTAGCAGTTATTAAGCTCCTACTATCTGTGTAGTAGGAACTTATTAGTATGGGAAGGGAATAAACATTTCTAAAACTCCTGTTATTGTACTAGGCATCGTATTAAGGGCTCTAGAAACAGGCAAGACATGGTGTGTGTGTGTGTGTTGGGGGTCGGGTCAGAATGCTAGATTTGGGGTTAGAGGCCCTGTGTTAGAATCTTCAAGAGTCCCATTCACCTCTAAATTCTTTGTTCCTCGAAGGTCAAGGTGGTATAAGAAGCCCTCTTCACTATCACTGCCTCAGTCAGACCCAGAGAAGAGTTCTGTTTTCTTCTGCTGTGTGAGGACCTTCTTAATGGAGCTCCTCTTGAACTCTGTCTCTCATTAACCATCGAAAATTAGGGGCTGCATTACATGACCCTTGAAGTCCCTGCCAACTCCAGCTCTGAGATCTTTATTTATTTATTTATTTTTATCTAGAGGCTGCCCCAATGCACAGAAGCCCTAAGGAGGCATGGCTGATCCAGCCCTCTTCCCTCCTAAACCACTGCTACCACTGGGAGCCAGCATGTGCTACTGCTCTCATACCCTGTGGGTGATTTGGTGGTTGAGGTGGTAAACAATAACAGTAAATTGTTTGGGGTTTCCTCTGAATTGGTAGGCAGCAGGAAGTACCGGGGGTGTAGAGTAAAAGAATACTCTAGGCTTATGGAGGAAATACATTTTGGGGACTGAGTGGGGGTGGAGTGGTGAGGCTAGGGGAAAGTTGTTGGTGAATGTCAACAAAATTCTGAATGAGGGCCCTTTTACAGGATTATAGATTTAGAGGCCACTGAAATCAAGGGCCACTAAATCTAGCCCCTTCATTTAAAGATGAGGAAACTGAGGCAGAGGTTAATCTACTTGCCTGTCATACAACTGGTAAGTATCTGAGGTGGGATTTAAACTGAGGTCTTTCTGACTTCATGTCCAATATGTTATCCCTAGTCCATGACTGCCTTTCAGAAAGTGAAGCCCAGGAAGATTGGGACTTGCCTAAAGTGACATAGTAAGCCAGTCTCAGAGGTATGAATTGAACCCAACATTCCTCTGCCCCAGGCCAGATCCTAAAGAATATCAAATTGTGTCCAGATAAAGTCTGGGGAGATGCTAGTTATTTGGGACTTAGGTCTGGTTCCTGTGGTGGTCCAAAAGTTGAACACCTCTATGACTGTCTTCAGGTGTAGACCACACAAGACCAACATTTTCTCTTAGAATGGAGAAGGCAAACCTTATATTTCAATAACCTTTCATTGAAGCATATTGTTTTGGGTCTTTTGGAATTGCAATGGTCAAAAAAATTCCCTTATGGCCAACGTTGGTGATGAACCTCTTTGAACAGGCCTGGTCCCAGGAAGACTCATGCTGGGAACTTTTCCAAGTTCGTAGGATTTGCTGGAGCTTTCTAGCCACTCACATAGGGGCCACTGCCACCCCCATAACGAGGCTACTTGTTAGATCCACAAGCATCAGATCTGTGTATCCAGCGCTAGACAACGTGCTTTAGAAAATATAAGAAAAGCTCCCAGTTCTCAAGAAAAGCATAGAGTTCTATGAAGGAGACAAGTCAGATAAAGCACAGGTCTCGTACCAGTCAGTGTTGGGTAAGGTTGTGGCCTGCATGCAGATTGGGAACCAGGAGAACTGAGCTCTAGTCCTTCATTTGATTTGGCCATTACTATACTCATCCTCCCAGGGTGTCTCCATCTATAAAACAAAAAATAATATAGTTTTGAATATTATCCAAGGTTGTAAAAGTCCAAAACTAAGGGAAAGAATAAGAAAGTCAGGGCTCCCCGGGGAAAGTGAGGCTTTGCTAGGATTTATTTATTTTTCTGGCACCACCCCCATGTAAAGAGAGATTTCTCTATTAGAGTCTGCCTCAGGGTCGAAGTCTGCCCACTCTCTCTTTTTGTGGGTACCCCCTTCTCTTGCCCTACCCATTGTAACCTAGTACATACAGTTTCAAATTCACTTAAGTGTGAGGAAGTTGCTGGCTACAAATTACATGCAGCTGAGGTAGGTCATGGACTGCTAGAGCGAAACAGGGCCTACGAGATCAATCATCTGTTATGGCCCCCTCATTTGGTGATGTGGAGAGAGAAGTTAAGTTGCAAAACTAAGAAACTAACATGGGTGCCCCAACTCCAAATCCAGCATACTACGCATTCAAGTTTCTCATTCCTTAGCAAGGTAGATAGTTAAAGCATTTAACCAACATCTTCCAGGTTTTCACTCTCCCTTTCCAATCCTGAGATCAGAACTTAAGAGTTAACTGTTCTTTCAGCTTCTGTCCCTGTGTTTCTTCCCTGGAGTCCAAGATGAAGTTTTTTTTTTATTTTGTTTTTTGAGCCCAGAAGTAGCAAGGCCATTTATTTGTTTGGTCCAATCCCTTTTGATGCCTGTCAAGACCTTTGTCTAGAGAATCACCTAGCTGTCATCTGCCTGGACTACAGCTTAGGAAATATCTAACTTTTCTGCCTTTATTCTTTTTTTAATTTAATTTTTATGCACCCTCAATCTCTTCTCCCTATCTCTTCCTTTAAGCCATGATTTAAGCTTTCCTTTGAATCCTAACTAAATTTTTTAAGTGTAAATTTTTTTCACTTAAAACTATTTTTCATTCCTTCCACTATGCTCACCTCCAGTGGAAAAAAAAAATGAAACCCTTGTAACAAATATGCATAGTCAGGCAATGGATTCTGGGTGCAGATTGAGAGATAAGTTTTCAAAGTAATCAAGGATGGAAATTGTTTTACTTGACTCTGCATATTTGTTGCAAGAATTTTGTTTTACTTTCTTTTTCAGTGGGAGTGGTAGTAGAAGGGAAAGAAGGTGGATTTTTGTTAATGGAAAAAAAATTTAAAACTCATCACTTGGTCAAAATTCTAAGGATGAGATTGAAATTATAGATTTAGAATTGGAATGGCTTATAGAGGAAATTTAGTCAAGCCTACTCATTTTAGAGCTGAGAAAATTGAGGGCCAAAGAGGTTAAATGAATTGCTCAGAACCATAATGAATTAAATAGTAGAGATGAGATTTGAAGTCAGGTCCCTTGACTCCAAATACAGTGCCCTCTCATTTGCATCATGATGTCTCATACTTAACACCACACAAGCTTCCTACGTCCTGCTTAGGATTAATATGTCAATGCCTTTGGAGAGGAGGTTATTTTTGTCACAAAAGTAGAATCATAAGATTGAGAGCTGAAAGAAATGAGAGTTGATTTGCCAGATGAGGAAACTGAAGGGCAAAGGCATTGACACCTCCTAAATTTTCTCTTCCCCAGGCAAAACTTTTAGTGTTCCCTTAAGTAGCATGGTCTTGAGGTCCTTCACTGTCCCTTGGATGCTCTTCAGCCTCCCCAGTGTCTTTTCTAAAATGTGCCACCTACAACGGAACACAATACTCCAGGTGTGATGCTGGGCAGAGAATGGCAGGATTCTCAGTTTCCTGGTCTTGGATCCTAGGCCTGTCTTAATGAGCCTAAGATTGCATTGTTTTGATCAGGTACCCTTCCATGCCTTTAACTCACTGAGCTTGCAAACCACTAAAACCCCAGCTCTTTCCCAAACAAGTTGCTTTTTCCATTCGTTTCCTCAGCCCAGAAAGTTTCTTCTTTCTATATCTGCCCTATAGACCAGCTTGAGACTAGTAAAAATGAATGGGGTGAGGAGGGAGGTCTGAACCGGCCTGGGGCAAGGACAGTAATGCAAATCTCCTCATTTGCATAACCTTCCTGCTTTAAGGGGCAAGGAAAGCCTTGACTGCGTTTGTTTCGGCACTGTCCTCCACCCAGACAGGATTTGCAAGTAAAATACTGGGACTGACTTCCCTCCCCTGCTTTCCCATTCTCCACTTCACACAGCTCTTTAGGGTGATAATTTCCCCCTGTTCTCATATGATCTTAGATTTTTAAGATGTTAGAGCTGAAAGGGACCTTAAAGAATATGACCTGTGTCATCCCCATATTCATCTTAGCTTTTCTGGTACTCTAGAAGAGAGGATTCCCCAGTGCTTCTGATACTAAATAATATGCAAATGATATGTAAATGAATATTCACAGTTTCTCAGCCTCTGCTGAGTGTGCTCCATATTGTATCACATGTGGGAATGAGTCCCTTGGCAGGCCAGACTGCAGGGAGCTTTGAGGGTCTGGGCTTCCCAAAAAGCTGCTCTCTAGCCTGCCATCTTGCCATTCTACAAACCAGTGATTCCAAATCACTCGAGAAACAGCTCTAGCTGTTAGATTGCTGCACAAGCCTCTTCTGAATGAGGAGGTAACCTGCTGAGTGCCAAGAGAATGGAATCCAAAGCCCTTCCACAAGCTTGAACAAAAAAACCCATTAAGCACATTCTGAGCACTGTTGTTGGAGGGTAACAAAGATTAACTGAGGCACAACTCCCCGACCTCATGGATCCTGTAATCTGATAGAGGACACAACACAGATACGCTCAATTATCAAATGGGGTAGTCCGTGCCCACTCGCATAAATGCTAATCCAGATTTGAGGTGGGAAGGAGAGTTACTGAGAGGGGAGGGATGAGGCAAGTCTTCTTGGGCGGTATGGGAGGAAGGCCAGGCTTGGAAAATGACTATGCTTCCAATAGATTTTAGAATTTCAGAGACCTCAGAGGTCGTCTAATCTGCTTCAGATCTGAAGAGGAATTCTGTCTATAACATTCCCCACAAATAGCCATCTAGTTTCCCCTTTCAGTGAAGAATCCACTTCTGTACCTTCACAGGCAGTCTGTTCCACTCTTGCTCAACTCTAATTGATCATTGATTTTTTTCCCACTTTACAGTTAAACCTAAATCTACCTCTTTCTAACTTCCCTCGTGGATCCTAGTTCAGCTCCCTGGGGATAAACAGAACAAAGTTAGTGTGGCTTCCACAGGACAGCTTTACAAATAGCAGAAGACAGCTAGCACATTCATTGCTACCCCAAACCCTCTCCCCTCGGCAAGCCCACTGCAATCCAAATATTGAATTCCTTCAGCCAATCCCCACAAGGTATGGTCTGTAGGTGCTCCATGAAGCATCATGGCTTCTGTGTATACTCCAGCTTGTCAACAACCTTTCTAAACAGTGGTGCCCTTCACTGAAGATGGAATTCTTGGAGTGTGGCCTGATTACAATCCAGGGAATAATCATCCCCCTTGCTTTGGATACTGTACTTCTCAAGGAAGCCTAAATTTGCATCTGCTTTTTTTTTTTTTTAAAGCTGCCTAGTTGTATCTTGTGAGTCATTGGGTCTGCAGTTTGCTAAAATGCCAGGATTTTTTTTTCTTTCAAGCAAATGGACGGAAGTGGGAAAACATTTCAGTTTTATGGACCGTTCTAAACAGAGGCTCTGAGGGGATATTATCCTTCCAGAAAAATGTGAATATCTTTAAGCCTTCAGCTCCAGTTAATGGAGCAAGTTGAAGCCCAGAGTTATTGAGGATACTAACTGACCAATTAAGAGTGAAAATGAACCCCTTTAATTCGAAGTGAAATCATCCAGTGAACTAATGGGGAATTCCAACTCTGAATATCTCAAGCATTGGAGTCACTGATATCAATTTTTCTAGTCATTTAAATGAAAAACCACTTTAATACAGAATATATTGTAATATTGACTACAAGTTTTAAGTGGCTACTTCATTTGATGTGACTCCACACATTGATGTAGGACTTGAAGCCCAAAGTGCTCTAACTCCTAATATATCCTTTTTAGATATTCTTCTTACTAGTGGTGAATCTTTCCCCTTAATTTTCAAGGTACCTTAAGCAACTTCTGGTGCTCAATATAATAGAAAATACTCAAGAGAAAGAGAACTACTTGCACTAAAAGCAAAGGCTTAATTAGGAAAAAAAAAACCCTAGACTGTTTATGAAGTCAGATACTCAAAGCCAATGCTAAGAGGCTGTATGGTGATAGTTTAAGCTAATTTTTTTGGGAGATGGGATGGGGTCTGGACCCATGATTTTGTTGGATGAAACTCCCAATGAGGCAACTCTACCAATCAATCCATCAAGCCTTTATTAAGTGCCTACTAGGCACTAGAGATACAAAGATAAAGCAAAACAGCAGCTCCTTTCAAGAAAATCACATTATAATGGGGAAGGCAATATGTATGTATGTGTGTATGTATGTATATGTGTATGTGTGTACTTTCAAGTGTCCTTCCCCAGGGCCTTATACTTAAGAATCTCAAAAAGTCCATTGGGCACAGTTCTTAATGTTCTCCTGGGTGCTACATAAAGAATACCAGTGATTTCTTCATCACATTTCTTAGAAAATCTCACCATTAGTCTTTCTTGATGACTCAGACCTACCATAGTTACCATAACTGGTGGTCCTGAAGATTATACATATTTCCAAATATGTGGTTGCACAAATTTAAACACAAAACATTTTATAAAAATTCTCATAGAATATCCCTTGCAAAGGTATGCCCCCATCTGAAATAAATTCAAAAAGAGAAAGTCTGATTCCCAAAAGGGAAAGAAGACCTAGGATTGACTGAATTACCTCCTCACTTTCAGATGAGAAACCAAAGAATTTCTCTGGGTTTCTGCAACACATTGGGTGTCCCAAATTTCTGATTCCTGCTATTATATATATGGAACATTCCCATTGGAGGACTAGATGCAAATTTATCCAATGTATCACTGCAATGGCGGCAAGGTGGCACAGTAGACTGAGCTCTGGACCTGGATTGATTTCAAATCCTGCCTCAGACACTAGTTATGTGATCCTGGGCAAGTCACTTAACCCTGTTTGCTTCAGATACTCATCTATAAAAATGAACTGGAAAAGGAAATGGCAAACTATTCAAGTATCATCAAGAAAGTTCCAAAGCAGGGCACAGAATCAGGCATGAGTAATTGACTAAACAACATCACTGTTATACATGGGATGACTGAAATTTCTCCAGTGGATCCCTGGGAGGCCCAAACTTATACCTTGCTAGGATAAGCATGCCAGTTTTTAAAAAAAAGTCCAACAAACTCAGAAAGCCTTTAAAAAGGCATAGGGCTCCCCAGAAGAGCTTAAGCTTTTGAAATAGAATATTCAGGGCTTCTGGGCAATCAGGTAAATCTTATCCTATCAATCTGTAATTCATAAATACCTGACAAATTGTCCTGACTTTTGTCACACTAAGGCAAGCAGACTAGGTATGCTCTTTCAAAGAAATGAACATAGATGAGCACCTGTAGTGTGTTCCAGACCCATTGCTAGACATCAGTATTTGTCCTGGGATGTACAACATTCAAATTGCTCATTAAAGTTCCTAAGAGGGCAGCTATGTGGTGCAGTGGATAGAGCACCAGTGCAGGAGTCAGGAGGACCTGAGTTCAAATCTTACCTCAGGCACTTGACACTCACTAGCTGTGTGACCTTGGGCAAGTCACTTAACCCCAAATGCCTCATCCTGGGTCATCTCCAGTCATCCTGATGAATATCTGGTCACTGGATTCAGATGGCTCTGGAGGAGAAGTGAGTCTGGTGACCTGCATAGCTCTCCCTCACTCAAAACAAAGTCAAGTGCAAGACATGTCATTTCTCTGATGGCATGGCCTTCTTTGGCAATGAAAGATGAACACACACAACAGTTCCTATACTCAAGGACTACAGTTATAGAACAGAGATCTTCAGCTGCATCCATCACTACAATCATCACTAGGAAACTCATCTGATTTGTAAAAAAAAAAATATCAGAAATTGAAATATCCAATCAGTTTAAAAACAATCATACTCATTTTTTTGGTGAATCCCTACAAATGAATAGTGTTCACCACATATATACCAGATGAAGTGTCCAGAATGTAAATCCCATGACTCTAACCCTAATTCTATTTCTAATTCAACCCTCATTCCATTTTTAGCCCATCAGACATCTAAACCTAATTCTTATGTTAGGTAGGGTGAGAGTTAGAAATAGAATTAAAGTTAGAGATGGAATTAGGGATAGAAAGTGCCCTCTTCCCATCAAGGGAGTTCCAGCTCTGAACTCAAGTGGAATGAGTTCAGACCAGGTTACTCCATTAATTACATCCATTATACTGCTGTGTATAAATCACGTGTACAGGTTACATATAAAACACATATAAAGCAGATCCAGCGTAATCTTGGAGAGGAAGACACCAGTGGCTGGGGAAACCAGAAAGGCCTTAAATCATTAATACATTTGCGACTTATAATTTCTTGGTGGTACACTGAATAGTTAAGAAATTTAAGTGCTCGTGATTGCACAGTCAGATCTTAAAAGGGGAAGGGAAGGGATCAAGCATTCATTTTAACCCTGAACATCTCATTTCATCCTAACAACAATTCTGTGACATAGGTGCTATTATTACCTTCATTTTACAGTTGGGGAAGCTGAGGCACACAAGTGACTTCCCCAGGGTCACACAGCTTGTAAGTGTATGAGACTGGATTTGAATACAGTATCTCCAGTCTCAGTTCTCTGTCCACTGAGCCACTCAAATGCCTCCTAAAAATCGGTTTAAGCACTTGGTGTTGTTGGCCACTTGAAGTTTCTAGTACTGATCTTTAGTTTGTCGCTGTGATCATTAGGAGTGTTATGAGTTGTCTCTCACAGAGTCCTAAATTTTTGGCAGCTCTACTGGGTGGATATAGTTATTGCCAGATGTCTAAGTGACAGTTTGTTAGCTTTTGATTAGGTGAGAATGGGATGATAGTAGAGCATTTAAATAGTTGAGCCATCTAAACTGTTTGTTGCTAGAGCGTTGCACATTTTCGCTCAATTCAGCAGCCGGATTCTAAGCAGTGTGAAGAAAATGTGAAACAGGGAAATGAGCACTTAGGCTTCTCTGGCACCACTTTGTTACTTAGAGTGAATTCTGTGATCTGATAATTATGAATGTGAAATTCTGCATTTATTTTGCAAACCTGTTTTTCTTATGCTTCAAGTGGTTTCAGCAGATATTTCCGGGGTATATTTTTAATAACATTTAAATTCCATGACATGATGGTAAAATGAACATAAAGGGAAGACACATGGTTTTTATTTAAATTGAGCAGTATCTTTTAATTTTGGTGCTGCCATTCTAATTCTTATAAGTTAAATTGTAATGAACTTTTAATGTTAAATGAATTAGAGCCTTCCAGAAAGCATGCATTCAAAAGGGAATGCCCAATAGATGATAGGAACGAAGGATTTGGTGACCCTGCATGCGTCAGTGAAGAGATGGCTGTGTGGTTTTTCAGTTTTGTTTTTCTAGCACATTTTCTTCCACTCTTGGCCTCGGTTCCCTTTTATGTAAAATGAGGGTGCTGGACTAGAAGAGCTATAAGTTCTCTTCTAGTTGTAAATCTCTGATCCTGACCTGTTACTTTGGAGACCACTGGTGAGTTTTCCAATTTGCTGGCATATAGAGTGCAGCACTTTAACAGCATCATTTTTTAGGATTTTGAATAGCTAAACTGGAATTCTCTTATCTCTACTAGCCTTACTGTTAGCAATGCTTCCTAAGACCCATTTGACTTCATTCTCCAGAATGTCTGGCTCTAGATCAGTAACCACACCATTGTGGTTTTGGATGATGTTAAGACCTTTCTTGTATAATTCTTTTGGGTATTCTTGCCATCCCTTCTTAATCTCTTCTATGACTGTTAAGTTCCTACCAGTTTTTGTCTTTTATCATACTTATTTTTGCATGAAATGTTCCCTTTATATATCTAATATTCTTGAAGAAATCTCTTGTTTTTCCCATTATGTTGTATTTTTTTTCTTTTTCTTTGCATTGAATACTTAAGAAAACCTTATTTCTCCTTGCTGTTCTCTGGAATTCTACATTCAGTTGGGACTATCTTTCCCTTTCCCCTTTCCTCCTTTCCTCAGCTATTTGTAAAACCTCATCACACAGCCATTTTGCTTTCTCACTTTTCTTTTTCTTTGGAATGCTGTTTGTTGCTGCCTCTTGTACAAGATTGTGAACCTCTGTCCATAGTTCTCCAGGTACTCTATCTAGCAGAACTAATTGCTTAAATCTATTCATCATTTCCATTTCATATTCATAAGGGATTTTATTTAGGCTATACCTATATGATCTGATGGTTTTCCCTACTTCAATTTAAGTCGGATTTTTGTAATAAAATCTCGTGATCTGAGCCACAGTCACCTCCAGATCTTGTTTTATATGACTGTATCAAGCTTTTCTACCTTTGGCTGCAAAGTATATGATCAGTCTGATTTTGATATTGATCATCTGGTGATATTCACCTGTAGAGTTAGTTACCTTTAGGGTTGTTGAAAAAGAGTGTTTGCTATGACCAATGAGGTATCTTGACAAAACTCTATTAGCTTCTTCCTTTCTTTATTTTGCATTCTAAGACCAAACTTGCCTGTTATTCCAATTATCTTTTGATTTTTTACTTTAGCATTCCAATTTCCTGTGGTGAATGTGACCCCTCTCTTTTTTTGGTGTTATTTCTAGATAAGTCTTCATAGAACTGATCAACTTTGGCCTTTTTGGCATCAGTGGTTAAGGCATGGACTTGCCTTAGAATGCTTTGTCTTAGATTCAAACAGACATCATTCTGTCATTTTTGAGATTATACCCCAGTGCTGCTTTTCTCACTCTTTTATTGACTATGAGGGCTACTCCATTTGTTGTAAGGGATTCTTGCCCACAGTAGTGTATGTGATCATCTGAATTAAATTCACCCTTTCCCTTCCATTGAAGTTCACTAACATGCACCATATCAATGTTTAATCTATCTTCTGCTTGACCACATCCAGTTTACCTTGGTTCACAGATGTTATTCTTAAATGCCTAGAATTAAACTCAACTCTCCTGATGCTGTCTGACTAGAGCAGAGTACAAAGGAACTATCAATTTCTTATTCCTGGAAACTAAACCTCTCAAAGCAACCCAAGCTTGATTTAGCTTTTTTGGTGGCCACATCAAACTGCTTACTCATACTGAATTTACAGTTACTCAACCCCCATCTCTTTTTCAAACAAATTGTTATCCAATTCTGCCTCCCCTATTCTGCATGTATGAAGTTGATATTTTTAACTCGAATATAAGAACTGACATTTATTCTTATTAAGTTGTAAAGAGGACAATTTAGTGGTGAGGTTGAGCAACATTTCCTAATAGCAAGAGCTGTCAGAAAGTAGAATGGACTGTTTTGGAAAGTAGCTGATTGCATTCTCTTTGGAGGTCCTCAAGCAGAGACTGAATGAACACATCAGGCATATTGGAGGGGTGATTCTTTTTGAGCTGAACTAGTTGCTCATTGAGGTTCTTTCCAACTAAAAAATTTGGTAAAAATGAAGAATTTCCTGGTTATTCAGGGGGTTAAGTAAAATTCTATGCTTAATACCTCATTATCTTTTTTTAAAATTCAGTTTTATTTTCAGTTCCAAATTCTCTCCCTCCTTCTTCCCTTCCTCTGACTACTGATTGAGAAGGCAAGAGATACAAAAACCATGAAAAACATGGTTTAATCATGAAAAACAAATTCCTGCATTAACCATATGCCCTCCCCTCCAAAAACAGGAAAAAAAAGGAAAGAAAAGAATGTGCTTCAGTTTGTACTGAGTCCATCAACTTTCTATACGGAGATAGATGGCATGTTGATCAGGAATTAACATTGATCATTTGTAGTTCAGAGTTACTAAATCTAAGTTCATCGTTTTTATAATATTATTATTGCATAAATAGCTCTTCTGGTTCTGCTACCTTAACTTTGCATCAGTTGATGTGTTTTCTCAACTTTCTCTGAAATCATCCCCTTCGTTATTTTTTATACCACATTCGTATTTCATCATATTCATATGCCATAATTTGTTTAGCCATTCCTTGATTGCTAAGCATCCTTTCAATTTCCAGTTCTTTGCCCTTTGCCCCTCATCCCAAGCTGTTATAAATATTTTTTGTACAAATGGGTCCTTTTTGATCTCTTTGGGGTATTTCTTTTCCATTTCTTAACCGCATCCAGGTCTCAAATGGCCTCAAGACCCCTCACCATCCTGTGTATGCACAATTTAATAGCTTTTGGGGCAGAATTCCAAATTTATGTCCAGAAGGATTACTAGTTCACAGTTCCATCAAGAGTACATTCATGTTCCTATTTTTTTTCCTCCATAATTCTCCAGTGTCTCATTATCTTGAGTGCTAATTAGAAAGATAAAAGACCCTTTGATAGACAAGGCTAATTCTGATGGTTCCAGGAGAAGTGCTGGTGGGGAGGACAAAGTGAATCATAGAAATTAATATCAATCAAGGCATCCAAGATCCTCCTTCTTACCTTCCAAATTTCCCTATTACTGTTGGGGTACCACCATCTTTGTAGTCACCCAGGTTTGAAATGAAAGTGATATCTTCAACACCCTTCTCTCACAGTACAAGTACAATCTATTGTCAAGGCTTATCATTTATTTTCATAACCTCCCTTCAATACACACCCTTCTCTTCTTTGACATTGCTACCACCACGGTGCAGGCCTTTATCACTCCATGCCTGGGCTAGTGGAATAGTCTATTGGTAGGTCTGCCTGCCACAAATATCTCCCTACTGCAGGCCATCCTCCACTCAGCCATCAAAATGTTCTTCCTAAAGTGCATGTCTGACCATGTCAGGTAACTTCCCCTTCTCACCTTTCCCTCAACTCAATAAACACCAGTGGTTTCTATCACCTCCAGGATAAAAAATAAAAAACAACTACTGTTTAACGCTCAAAAGCACTTATAAGCTGCCTCCTCCCCTCCCCTATCTTTCCAGTCTTTTTAGATAATGAAACATTATAGGGATTCATAGCTAGTTGAAAGATTGTTCTTCAGTCATTTCAGTTGTGTCCAATTTTTTTGTGACCCTATTTGGGGTTTTCTTTGCAAAGATACTGGAGTGGCTTCCCATTTTCTTCTCCAGCTCATTTGACAGATGAGGAAACTTGAGGCAAACAAGTTTAAGTGACTTGTCCAGGGTCACACACCTAGTAAATGTCTGAGGTCACATTTGAATTCAGGACATCCTGACTCCAGGTCTGTCACTTTATTCACTGTGCCACCTAGCCTACTCCATGTAGAGATTAATGGCCTCGCTTCTATCTGAGTTTGATGCTGCTATCCTATGGTATCAGTCAGTTAAAAAGCATTTACTAAGAGCTTACTATGTACCAGGCATTTTGCTAATCTCTGGAGATACAAAGAAAGTAAAAAATACAATCCCTGCCCTCAAGGAGTTAATATTCTAATGGGAGAGACAACATACAGAAAACTTTATATGCATGCTATTTACAAAATAATAGGTTTGAAAATTTGGACTTTTTTCTGTCTTTAAGATGAAAGGAAGCTAGCAGCTACAGAGCTAGTGAATGCAGATATTTCAGTCTTAGAAGAGATCTTGATCACACATGTAATTCTTTATCACTTTGCTTCCTAAGAAATACCTTAAAACCCATTGAACATACTTCTAGGGCCAAGATGATAGAGTGAGGAAGGACCCCTTTGACCTCCCAAATTCTCCTTCACACAAATATAAAACTGCCTCAGAATTGATCTAGGAGCAGGAAAGGTCTATTTCACTGGGGAGGGAAGGGGAGAGAGGTCCAAGAGCATCAGCAGCCAGCCTCACAGCAGGGGGCCTGCAGCAAGGCTCCAAGCTATAGAGCCATCAGGGAGGCCCTGTCCTCCTGCAAACCAGCAGCCCCCTGGGGAAGTATGCAATCTGTGCAGCACAGCAAGACCCCCAGCACAAGGTCCTAGCTAGGCCTTGACCCCACTGCTGACCAGTAGTGAAGTCCTACACCAGGGCTGGGCAACAGTGGAAGCCTGTTCCTGGAGCCTGCCAGCAGACAGACCCTGTTTCTATAGCAATCTAGTAGCAGGGTCCGACCTCTGGGGCAGATCAGCAACAAGATCCCTCCTCCAGGGTCAGCCACCAGAAAGACTTACATTAGCAGCCCAGTAGAAAGGCCTCAGCCCTGGGGCAGGCCAGTAGCTAACCCCCAAGCCCAGGGGAGGAGAACAGGGAGGCCCCAACCCCCAGCACAAGCCAGAAGGGAAGCCTACCTTCTAGTAAAAGTCAGCAGTAAGAGCCTGAGGCCCAGCATAAAAAGCTTGGGGCAGTGCAGTACCAGAACCCACCTCTTAGATAAAAACACTAAGTCACAAATATGGCAGAAAAAAATGAGCACAAAACCAAAAAAGAGCTCAAGTATAGAAAGTTACAATGGTGACAGCAGGATCAAGGCTAAAGTTAGAAGAGGACAGTAGTGCCAAAATGGCTACATATGAAGCCTCAAAGAAAAATGTAATTTGGTCTCATCGTCAAAAAGAATTCCTGAAAGAGTTTAAAAAGGATTTTTAAAAACAAGTTAGAGAAGTATAAGAAAAATTGGGAAAAGAAATGATAGTAATACAAAAGAATTATGAAAAAAGAGTCAGTAGTGTGGGAAAAGATATACAAAAATTTACTGAGGAAAATAACTCCCTGAAAAATAAAACTGGCCAAATGGAAAAGGAAGTACAAAAGTTCACTGAAGAAAATAATTTCTTAAAAATTAGGATTGAACAAGTGGAAGCTAATGATTCCAAGAGACATCAAGATATGATAAAACAAAATCAGAAAAGAAAAAAGGAAAATGTGAGATTTCTTATTGGAAAAACAACTGATCTAGAAAATAGATCTGTGAGAGATAATATTAAAATTATTGAACTACTTGAAAGCCATGATTTAAAAAAAAAGCTGGACAACATCTTTCAAGATATTATCAAAGAAACCGCCCTGATATATTACAACCAGAAGGCAAAATAGAAATGGAAAAAATCCACCAATCACTACCTGAAAGATATCCCAAAATGAAAACTCCCAGGAGCATTAGAGCCAAATTCCAGAGCTCACTGATCAATGAGAAAGTACTGCAAGCAACTAAAAAGAAACAATTTAAATATCTTGTAGCTACAGTCAGGATTACACAGAATTTTTGGTAACTTCTACATTAAAGAATTGGAAGGATTGGAATATGATGTACCAGAAAGCAAAGGAGTTACAACTAAGAATCATCTGCCTAGTGAAATTGAATATAATCTTTCAGGGAAAAAAATAGATATTTAATGAAATAGAGGATGTTCATACATTCCTATTTAAAAGACCAGAACTGAATAAAAAATTTGACCTCCAAATACAAGACTCAATGGAAAACATAAAAAAGTAGAAAAGAAATAAGAAAATGAAAATGTAAGAAATTCAATAAAGTTTAACTGTTTAATTTCTATAAGGCAAGATATAACTTAAAAACTTTATTGCTATAAAAGCAATTAGAAGGAGTATATATAGATAGAGAGTGTGGATATAAGGGGACTTTGATGGGATAACTCCCCCTCCCAAAAAAAAATAAAGAAGTGAGAAAGAAAAATGCACCTGAAGATGAAGAGGTGAGGTTGAATGGGGTAAATTATCCCACATAAAAAGAAGCATGAAAGAGCTATTATAATGGAGGGGAAGATGAAGGGCTGGGGTGGTGGGCAAAGCTTAAACCTTACTCAGATCAGAATTGGCTCAAAGTGGTAATAACATACACACTCAGTTTGATATAGGAATCTATCTCACCCTATAAGGAAATAAAAAAGGATGGTGATAATAAAAGGGAGAGGAGAGACTAATTAAAGGGAGGGTAGATTAAAGGGAGGGAAGGCAGTAATCAGAAGTAAAACACTTGTGAGGAGGGAAAAAGTGGGGAGTGGTAAGAGAGAGAGGGGGATAAGTGAAAACCAGCGTGGAGGGCAATGCACAGTTAACACTACTATAAATGTGAATGGGATGAACTCACCCATTAAACCGAAGTGGATAGCAAAATGAATTAAAAAACAGAATCCTACAATATATTATTTACAAAAAACACACACTTGAAGCAGAGAGATACACACAGGATAAGGGTAAGGAATGGAATAAAATTATTATGCTTCAGATGGAGCAGTAAAAGCAGGGGTAGCAATCAAGATCACAGACGAAGCAGAAACAAAAATAGATCTAATTAAAAGAGATAAAGAAGGAAGCTATATCTTGATAAAAGGAACCATAGACAATGAAATCATGTGAATTTTAAACACACATGCACCAAATGGTATAGTATCTAAATTTTTGAAGAAGTTGAATTAGTTACAGGATATAGATAATAAAACTATACTAGTGGGGAACCTTCACTTTCTTCTCTCAGAACTAGATAAATCTAATAAAAAAAATAAACAAGAAAGAATTTAAGGAGGTGAATAAAATTCTGGAAAAGTGAGATAAGATAGATCTCTGGAGAAAACTGAATGGGAATAGAAAGGAACATACCTTTTTCTCAGCAGTCTACAGACAAAAAAAATTGACCATGTGTTAGGACATAAAACTCTCACAACCAAATACAGAAAAGCAGAAATAGTAAATGCATCCTTTTCAGATCATAATTCAATAAAAATTATATTCAGTAATGGACAATGAAGAGATTAAATGACCTAATCCTAAAAAATAAGTGGGTCAAAGAATAAGTCATAGAAACAATTGATAATTTCATTAAAGAAAATGACAACAATGAGACAAGATATCAAAATTTATGGGAGATGCAGTCAAAGTGACACTTAGGGGAAAACTTATATCTTTAATTGCTTACATCAATAAAATAGAGAAAAAGCAGATCAATGAATTGGGCATACAACTTAAAAAACTAGAAAAAGAACAACTTTAAAATCCCCAATTAAACACCAAATTGGAAATCCTGAAAAATCCAAGGAAAGATTAATAAAATTGCAAATAAGAAAACTAGGGGTGCATCCAAGATGGTGGACTAGAAAGACACACATACACTGAGTCTCCCCACACAGCCCATAAAATACATGTAGAGAGGGACTCTCAATAAATTCTGGTGCAGCAGAAGAGGAGAACAACAGAGTGGAGGAGATTTCCAGCCCAGGGTGACCTGAAAGGCCCATGGGAAACATCTGTTGCACCAGATGCGGAGCATGGAGCCCAGCCCAGCCTTGGCTGTGCAGCGTGGTGCAATGAGACTCTGGGAGCAGGATACCTCTGGGGTGGAATCTCCCATCACAGCAGGGGGTCCTCAGCTCCCTCAACCTGCAGGTACCAAAGGTCAATGATGGGGTTTTTTCAGCTGGCCAGGAAGGGAGAAGGGCCTTCCCATAGCTCTGGCCTCAGGCAGTGGCTGCAGAGGTCACATTGGGCAGGCAGCAGCATTTTTCATGGCAGCCTGAGACCATTGTTGTATCGTAAAAACCCCTGGGGGCACTGAGGAGCTGATGCTTGCCTCCACTCTGTGTAGAGGCCCTGAGGGAGATTGGTGGCCCTACCCACCACAGCTTGACTGAATCCCACCCCCCCTCTCTACCCCCCCCCCCCCCCCACCAGTGCTGGCTTGGTGGAACTGGAGGCCAGGTGCCTGTGGAGAGGAAACTCTGCTAAGATTCTGGGCACAAAAATCCCTCTCTGTGCCCAGACCAGTACATGCTTGATTGTGCCACCTTGGAGGAACTGAGATTTTACAGATTCCCAGAGTATACCCTACTTTTGACAAAGGACCCAAAAGTCAAGTAATTGGTTGGGAAAATGCCCAAAAAAGGGAAAAAAAATAAGACCATAGAAGGTTACTTTCTTGGTGAACAGATATCTCCTCCCATCCTTTCTGATGAGGAAGAACAAGACTTACCATCAGGGAAAGACATAAAAGTCAAGGCTTCTCTATCCCAAACATCCAAAATAAATATTCAGTGGTCTCAGGCCATGGAAGAGCTCAAAAAGGATTTTGAAAATCAAGTAAGAGAGGTGGAAGAAAAACTGAGAAGAGAAATGAGAGAGATGCAAGAAAAGTATGAAAAGTGGGTCAACACCTTGCTAAAAGAGACCCAAAAGATTGCTGAAAAAAACAACACCTTTAAAAATAGGCTAACTCAATTGGCAAAAGAGGTTCAAAAAGTCAATGAGGAGAAGAATGCTTTAAAAAACAGAATTAGCCAAATGGCAAAGGAGGTTCAAAAGCTCACTGAAGAAAATAGTTCTTTAAAAATTAGAATGGAACAGATAGAGGCTAATGACTTTCTGAGAAACCAAGAAATCACAAAATAAAACCAAAAGAATGAAAAAATGGAAGAGAATGTGAAATATCTCTTTGGAAAAGCAAGTGACCTGGAAAATAGATCCAGGAGAGACAATTTAAAAATTATGGGACTACCTGAAAGCTATGCTCAAAAAAAAAAGCCTATATATCATCTTTCATGAAATTATCAAGGAAAACTGCCCTGATATTCTAGAACCAGGGGGCAAAATATATATTGAAAGAATCCACCAATCACCTCCTGAAAGAGATCCAAAAAGAGAAACTCCTAGGAACATTGTGGCCAAATTTCAGAGTTCCCTGGTCAAGGAGAAAATATTGCAAGCAGCTAGAAAGAAACAATTCAAGTATTGTGGAAATACAATCAGGATAACACAAGGTCTAGCAGCTTCTACATTAACGGATAGAAAGGCATGGAATATGATATTCCAGAAGTCAAAGGAACTAGGACTAAAACCAAGAATCACCTACCCAACAAAACTGAGTATAATACTTCAGGGGAAAAAATGGTCTTTCAATGAAATAGAGGACTTTCAAGCATTCTTGATGAAAAGACCAGAGCTGCAAAGAAAATTTGACTTTCAAACACAAGAATCAAGAGAAGCATGAAAAGGTAAACAGTAAAGAGAAATCATAAGGGACTTACTAAAGTTGAACTGTTTACATCCCTACATGGAAAAACAATATTTGTAACTCTTGAAACTTTTTTCAGTATCTGGGTAGTTGGTGAGATTACACACACACACACACACACACACACACACACACACGCACACACACACAATACAGAGTGAACTGAATAGGATGGGATCATATCTTTAAAAAATGAGATTAAGCTGTGAGAGAGAAATGTATTGGGAGGAGAAAGGGAGAAATGGAATGGGGCAAATTATCTCTCATAGAAGAGGCAGGCAGGAGACTTTTTGGTGGAGAGAAAAAGAGGGGAGGTGAGAGAAAAAACATGAACTTACTCTCATCACATTTGACTAAAGGAAGGAATAAAATGCACACTCATTTTGGTATGGAGACCTATCTTACAATACAGGAAGATGGGGGAGAAGGGTATAAGCAGGGTGGGGGGATGATAGAAGGGAGGGCTGTGGGAGGAGGGAGCAATTTGAAGTCAACACTCTTGGGGAGGAACAGAATCAAAAGACAGAGTAGAAGCAATGGGGAGCAGGATAGGATAGAGGGAAATATAGTTAGTCTTACACAACATGACTATTATGGAAATCATTTGCAAAAGTACACAGATATGGCCTATATTGAATTGCTTGCCTTCCCAAAGGGAATGGGTGAGGAGGGAGGGATGAAGAGAAGTTGGAAGTCAAAGTTTTAGAAACAACTGTTGAGTATTGTTCTTCCAACTAGGCAATAAGAAATACAGGTAATGGGGTATAGAAAGTTATCTTGCCCTACAGGACAAAAGAGAAGATGGGGATAAGGGAAGGGAAGGAGGTTAGAAGAGAGGGTAGATTGGTGATAGGGGCAATTAGAATGCTTGACTTTTTGGGGTGGGGGGAGGGGAGAGACAGGGAGAAAATTTGGAACCCAAAATTATGTGAAAATGAATGTTAAAAATTAAATAAATAAATTTTTAAAAATAGAAAATAAGAAGACTATTACACTAATAAATAAAACTAGAACCTGGTTTTATGAAAAAACAATAAAATAGATAAACTATTGATTAATTTGATTTTTACAAAAAAAAGAAGAAAACCAAATTACTAGTGTCAAAAATGAAAGGGATGGATCTGCCTCCAGTGAAGGGGAAATCAAGACAATTGTTAAGAGCTATTTTGCCCAATTATTTGCCAATAAATTTGATAATCTAAATGAAAATATATATTACCTATATTAACAGAAGAAGAAATAAAATACTTAACACAATCTTAAAAAAAATTTGAAGCCATCAATGAACTTCCTAAGAAAATATCCTCAGGACCAAATTGATTCACAAGGAAATTCTACCAAACATTTAGAGAACAATTAATCCCAATACTATTAAAGTATTTGGGAAAATAGGTGGAGTTCTACCAAATTCTTTTTATGACACAAATATGGTGCTGATATCTAAATCTGGAAGAGGCAAAACAGAGAAAGAAAATTATAGGTGAATTTCCCTAGTGATTATTAAAATACCAGTTAAAAGATTACAGTAAGATATCACAAGGATTATACACTATGACCAGGTGGGATTTATACCAGGATTGTAGGACTGGTTCAATATTAGGAAAACTATCAGCATAATTGATCATATCAATAACAAAACCAACAGAAATCATAGATGGAGAAAAAGTTTTTGACAAAATACAGCACCCCTTCCTATTAAAAACAATAGAGAGCATAGGAATAAATGGAGCTTACCTTAAAATAAGAATTATTTTTCTACAACCATCAGCAAACATTATTTGCAAATGGGGGATAAGTTAGAAGCCTTCCCAGTAGAATCATGGATGAAACAAAGATGGCCATTATCACCTCAATTATTTAACATAGTACTAGAAATGTTACCTGTAGCAGTAATAAAAGAAAAAAAATTAAAGGAATTAGACAATGAGGAAACAAAACTATCACTCTTTGCAGATTATATGATATTATTCTTAGAAAATCCTAGAGAATCAACTAAAAAACTACTTGAAATAATAACAGTTTAAGAAATGTTGCAGGCTACAAAATAAACCCATATAAATCATACATATTACTAACAAAGTCCAGCAGCATAATTCCATTTAAAATAACTGTAGACAATATAAAGTATTTGGGAGTCGACCTGCCAAGACAAACATAGGAATGATATAAAGGCAAATATAAAACACTTTTCACATAAATACAGTCAGATTTAAACAATTGGGAAAATGTTAATTGCTTATGGGTAGGCCAAGTCAATATAATAAAAATGACAATTCTACCTAAATTAATCTATTCAGGGCCATATCAATCAAACTATCAAAGAGTTATTTCACAGAGCAAGAAAAAAAAATAACAAAATTCACCTGGAAGAACAAAAGTTCAAGAATATCAAGGGAATCAATGAAAAAAAAAGTGAAAGAAGGTGATCTACCTGTACCAGATCTCAAATTGTTATTTTAAAGTGATGATTATCACAATAATTTGCTTTAGATAAGAAATAGAGTCATAGATCAGTGGAATAGATTAGATACAAATTACATTATAGTAAACAACCATAGTCCTCTAGTATATGTTAAACCCAAAGATCCAAGCTTTTGGAACAAAAACACATTATTTGACAAAAATTGCTGAGAAAACTGGAAAACAGTATGGCAGAAAGTAGGTATAGATCAACATCTCACACCATATATCAAGATAAGGACAAAAAGGACATAAGATTTACACGTAAAGGGTGATACCATAAGCAAATTAAGAAACCATGGAATAGTTTATTTGTCTATTTATGGATAAAGGAAGAATTTAGCTTCAAAGAAGTTATATAGAGCATTACAAAATGTAAAATAGGTAATTTTGATTTTATAAAATTTAACTTTTTTTAATTTAAAAAATCTTTTTTTAATTTTTAACAATTTATAACAGATAAAGCAATTCAGACTTTTGGTTAGGTGATACATCTTTTTAAAGCATTTACAGTATGGACCACAAAATAATTTTTTTTAAACATTAACCAACTGAGACACAGATAATATTTATGTTGCTAACTTCACAAGCTTCTAGCCTACTTGTCTCCACATTATTACTAAGAATTAAAGGACCTTAACTTAATGTTGTTGATCTAAAGTCCTATGGCTAATAGCTTAATTTTAGACAACCTCGGATGTTCCCCTACCCATAATCTATAATTGAATAAATCTGGTATTAAGCATCCAAACCTTTTGACTATAGGAAATTGCCACCAATAGTAAGGACATTGCAGGGATACAATATCTCCCCAACTTCATGTCAACCCCAGGCAGGATTAGACTATCCACTTGCATTCAGTCAGGTTTAAAGTCTGCCAGGTGTCAGTGGGGAGATTGAGTCAGGAGAATCCTACCTCAGCCCATGCTGAACAGCTGTTCTCCCACTCTTTCCTTGAGATCACCTATGCAGTTCATACCAGCATCTCATCAGCTTACTGGCATCATGTATTGGAGGCTCAGATTGCCTTTTTTCTTCCCATACCTGGAGTTAGACTCAGAAGAACAGTCACTTAATAGTCCCAGAGCATCTAAAAATGGCAAGTTCCAATAACCAGGTTTGAAATATGGTTATAGTTTCACTTTGGCTAAGGAACATCTTTTGAGGCAAGTCTTACGTGGCTTACATGTCTTTCTATATATGTTCTAGTTCCTGATTAAATGGCAATCATAAAATCTGATTTACCATTAAAACCTTGACTTTTCCATCAATGCCAAATTTTACCCAAGGTTACCTTCCTCTGGGAAATTTAGACTGAAATTCTTTTCTCCAAACTAAAGATGTCATTGATTTATTCTCAGTAATTAATTCAGTCTATTGTTTTAATAGTAATTGCTTTAACCTCACTTTGTAATATGTCCAATTTTTCTCCCCATCACTCCCCTCCCCCCCACTTCCTAAAACCTTGCATTCTGATTACTCCTTCCCTCAATGTACCTTCCCCTCCAACACACCCCACCCCTCTCCTATCCCCATCTTCTCTCTTTTCTTTCAGGGCAAGATGAATTTCCATACCCCTATCCCTGTAGTTCTTATTTCCTGATTATATGCAATAAAAATTCTCAACATTCGTTTCTAATACTTGGAATTCCAACTTCTCTCCCTCCCCCGCTCCCTCCCCAGCCCCACTGAGAAGGGAAGCATTTCAATATAGACTAAATATGTGTTGTTTTGCAAAAGACTTCCATAGTAATCATGTTGTGTAACACTAATTATATTGTCCTCTGACCTACCCTATCCCCCTTTTTCCCCCCTACAATTGATTTTGTCCCTTCTTGAAAGTGTTTATTTCTAGTGACTCCCTTTTCCCATTTGCCCTCCCTTCTAACATTCTCCTTGCTCCACTTGTCGCTTCCTCTCCTACTTTCCTGTGGTGTATATAAATTTTCATATCAAATTTTGTGAGCATGTTATTTCCTCCTTCAGCCACATGTGGGGAGAGTAGCTTTATTCCCCCCCTTCTCCCTTATCTCCTCCACTGAATAAGATTTTTCTTATCTCTTTTATGAGTTATAGCCTGCCCCATTGGATGACTCCCTTTTTCTTCTCAGAATTTTCCTCCTTCATCCCTTAATTTTTATTTTTTTTTGTGTGTGTATGTGGATATTATCTCTTCTGATATAACACACTCTATACTCTCTATCTATGTGTATGTGTGTGTGTGTGTGTATGTACAATCTCTCCTACTACCCAAATGCTGAGAAAAGATTCAAGAGTTAAACATATTTCCTCTCCATGTAGTAATGTAAACAGTTCAGCTTTAGAGAGTCTTTTATGATTTATCTTTTCTGTTTACCTTTTCATGCTTTTCTTGATTCTTGTCTTGGGAAGTCAAATTTTTAATACAGATCTGGCTTTTCTTCAACATGAAATCTTGAAAGTCACCTATATCACTGAATGTCCATTTTTTCCCTTGAAGTATTATATTCAGATTTGCTGCGTAGGTGATAAATTTAGAGTTTTTGCATAAACAATTTGCACAAAACAATTCTGTAACCAAAATTACAAGGAAAGCAGAAAACTGGGGGAAAATTCTTTGCAACAAGTAACTCTGATCAAAGACCTCATTTCTCAGATATATTGAGAACTGATTCAAATTTATAAAAATATAAGTCATTACCCAATTGATAAATGGTCAAAGAATATGAACAGGCACTTTTCAGATAAAGAAATCAAAACTATCTCTAGTCACATGAAAAAGTGCTCTAAATCACTATTGACTAGAGAAATGCAAATTAAAACATCTCTGAGGTGCTTTCTCATACCTATCAGAATGGCTAACATGAAAAAAAGGAAAATGTTGAATGTTGGAGGGAATGTAGAAAATCTGGGACACTAATGCACTATTACTGGAGTTGGGAACTCATCCAACCATTTTGGAGAGCAATTTGAAACTAGGCCCAAAGGACTGTAAAACTGTGCATACCCTTTGATCTAGTAATACCACTGCTTTGTCTATATCCCTCCACCCTCCCCATTTGTACAAAAATATTTATAGCAGCTCTTTTTGTGGTGGCTAAGAGTTGAAAATCAAAGGCATGCTCATCAATAGGGAATGGCTAAACAAGTTGTGGTATATGATTGTAATGAAATATTACTGTGCTGTAAGAAATGAAAAGCAGGTGAACTTCAAAAAAACCTGGAAAGATTTACATGAACTGATGCATAGTGAAGTGAACAGACCCAGGAGAACATTGTACACAGTAACAGCAATAGTGTTCTATAAAGAGTTGTGAATGACTTAGCTATTCCCATAAATATAATGATCTAAAACAATACCAAGGGACTAATGATGAAGCTTACTATCTTTCTCCAGTGAAAGAACTAATATTGTTTGAATACTGACTGAAGCATGTTATTTTTCACTTTTTTTTATTCAAATGTTCTTGAACAAAATGACCAATATGGAAATGCTTTACATAATTGCACATGTATGACTATATCTAATTGCTTACCATCTCAGAGAGGGAGAAAGGAAGGGAGGGAGGGAGGAATAGAATATAGAACTCAAAACTTTGAATAAAAATGTTTTAAAAATAAAAAAGAACTATTAAGTTCAGTATTATTTGGAGGTGTGGTACCTCATATTGATAAGTAAAACTTCAAAATACCATTGAAATAGAGTTGATTTTGAACAATGCGCTGTTGAATTGAATGAGCTGAGTGGGATTGTTTAAGAATGAGTTTAATCAGACTGCTTTCCTGGCTGAGGTGAACCAATGGAACAGAGGAGAGGAGAAGGCAGGCAGGTAGAACCGAGAGTACCTCAAACCTGCTCTAGGGAGAAAGGTGTGTGAAGGATAATCAGGTCCAATCCTGGCTTTGCCACTCACTAGGTACGGGGCCTTAAATAAGTTGCTTGATGTCTTTAAGCCTCAGTTTCTTTATCTGTAAAATGAAGAACACACACTCTCCCCCAGAAGATTGTTTTGACATCATATGAAATGGAAAAACTTACCATGTCAGCAGTTGTTTGGAAGACTTTGGGTAGCATGAAGGCATTGGATTTCTGGAAAGGAGGAAAAGGTCAGGGAACCAAAAAGAGAGCTAGCAGGATCTCAGAGGCAAACTCTGCTTACTTTGAAATCAATCTCTGATCTCAGATAAGTTTCTCCTCATTCTTTCTTTCCCATCCTACCCCAGGGCCTAATGCAACTATCATGTCACCCTTGACAGGGTGTATGATTCTCTGTACCCCTCCACCTTTCTATCTGTTTACCTCAGTCTGCCTGAATGGTGAGGTGGTAAAATATAGGGGAGGCAATTATGGAGTGGGAGAGGCAAGCATTTATTAAAAGCCTCCTATGTGCCAGGAATGGTGCTCTTTACAGTAAACTGACATTAGAATAAAATACCTAGAAACTTGTACACAGTAAAAACAAATGTATGTGTTGTGGATGGGTGGGAGGGGTGGTGTTTTATGGGTTGTAGTTACCCCTGGGTCTTACTCAGGGGAACTCTCCATGGTGATCAGGGTGAGGTGGGAAGCACATGCTTCATGGAGACTGAGGGGGGAAAAGACTGACTGGATGAAAGATGAGTCAGAAGGAGTCATGAGTAACACCTCTTCCTGGCTTCTGTTTTAGGGGAGGCTCTGGAGGAAGCATCTACCTTTGAGGAAGTCTTTTACTTTTTCCTCTTCTACCAGTTGTCAGACGGGGGTAACCACAGCAGCTTCCGCTGGTGGGTTCCAGTGTCCCCGCCCCAACTCTCAGGGGACTATAGAACCTGTATTTCTCCAACCCTTCTGTTTTTTCATACCTGAATGGTAAAATGGGAATGGAAGAGAAGGGACCCCACCAGGGAGTGATCAGAGATCTCAGGAGAATTTCTTCTTACCAGGGCCCCATTCTCTTTGAGACAACCAACTGGTCTCCTTGGTTCTCACTTGAGCCTCTTTCCCTCTGAGATCTTCTTAAGAGTAATTATTGACACTGTATGAAGAGCGTCTCATTTGATCAATTATTATTTCCATTTTATAGACAAGCAAAATGAAATAGAGATAAAGTGATTTGCCCAAGGTTATACAGTTAAGTGTCTGAGGCTGAATTTGAACTCAGGTCTTCCTGATTTCAGGCTCAGTGCTCTATCTATTGCATGATCTAGCTGCCCAGGTGATTGGGACCACTATAATCTTTTGTATTTTGCAACGAAGAGTAGTCTGTGGTGCCTAAGGCCAGGTTGAACCTGAAAGAGACTGGGATGTGAATGGAGAATGTGCTGGAAAACACTACTTTTTTTCATTACTTATCAATCATTGATTATTACTAAGATTGGCTGTGACTACTATTTTTATTATTAATCAATGTAATCACCCTTCTCCACTTTTGGGAGCTGGTTGGGCCTTTCCTGGGTGCTTCTTAGACAATTTATGGAAATAGTCATTGGTTTAACACTTACCTCCCACATTTCATGTGAGGACAAAATCAGATAATATTTGTCAGTAGGTGATTAATAAATCCTTGTTCCCACTTGTTCCCCTTCAGATTGAATATAGCATATCCAGCCATAGGTGAAATACTGTTACAATAGGAGTATGTTGTTTCCATATCAATGAAATTATGACTGGATTGTGGGCCAGGCAAAATTACTGAGAATTGTATTCGAAGCATTTCCACAGAATGATGATAATGATCACTTATATTTCTATAACATTTTAAGGTTTTCAGATCATTTTTCTGTGAACAGCCCTGAGAGATAGGGAGTACAAGTATTATCATGCCTATTTTACTAATGAGGAAACTGAGGTTCAGATAATCAGAATCACTTGCCCATAATTATTCAGTTAATAAATATCAGAACAGATTTGAATCAGGATAAAAAAGGTCAACTTTCTTTCCAGTTTACCACATTGTCACAGGGCAGTCTTAAGTGGGGTATACCTATAAAGTCAACTCTCTTATTTACATGTGACTTATTGTACAAACTTTGTGGGTTATTTGTGGTGAATTTTTGTGTCTCAGGCTAACCTCTCCCCTTTACCCGGTGCCAACCCCAATTGTCAATGAGTTTTGATTGCTTTGGCTAGTTAACTCTTACTATTAGTGTGACTTGAAAAGAGTGTGTGTACAAGCATGCAATCACACATACATACACATATATGTATATGTGCATACACATACATTGTTCTCAGTTGGTACTGCCTATGGGGTTTTTAAAAGTTATTAATACAATAAGAACAGAGCACAGAGATGTAATAAGAATGTCACCCAGCAATCACTGAAAAGCCTTAGACCTTTTATGCAGCATTGATTGTCAGCTAATTGGGCAATAAGCATGTATTATGTTCCAGGAACCATGCTAAGAGCAGAGGATATACAAAAAATGGCAAAAGAAAGTCCCTGCCCTCCAGGAACTTACAATATAATGGGGGAGGCAAGAAGCAAACAGAGATGTACAAGGAAGATACATACGCATACATAGGGACATGCATATGTACATGTATGTATATATACGTATATGTATGTGTGTATAGGATAAATGCTGCCATTTGTCCTTTGTTTTCAAAGAGGATCATGACATTAAGGAAGTGATGCCATGACACACAAGTGAATTGGATTTAAGTGAGAGAAGATTATGCAAAGTCACCAGCCTTGCTCTCTCCTCTGTAGCCATCTGGGTCCAGTGGCCAGTTATAGATCACGACAACTAGCACAGGATCAATAGGAAATAATCAACAGAGGGAAGACCCTAGAATTAAGGGGGTTTGGGAAAGGTTTCCTATAGTAGGTGGGATTTTAATCTGGGACTTGAAGGAAACCAGGGAAGTCTAGAGGTGATGAGGAAGGAGAGAATTCCAAGCATGGGAGTCAACCAGAGAAAGTGCCTGAAGCCATCATACTAAAAGGATTCTGCTTATGATGTGTCATTGTAAGGTGGATAATTTCTCACACAGACTAGTGGTCTCTTGATGGGCCTTAGCTGGGATTCTTGAACAGCTGTCCTTGGATTCTGGTCAGCTAAGTTGTTTCTGAAGCCAAAGTAAATTTTGGATCATTTGACTTGTCACAGAGGCCAGGGATCATTAACTGAATTGCTTCCCAGAGCTATTGTGGCCCCTGGGACAAAATTGTTTTCCTGAAGGCCATTGATAGAGCTCAATTAGTCCTTTCAGATATTGCCATTTATGCATTTGTTGACACAATTCATGAGATCATAGATTCAGAGCTAGAAGGGACCCTTGGAGGTATCTAGGGCATCTCTTTCACTTTATAGGTGAGGAAACTGAGCCCAGTGGGTTAAATGACTTTCTAGTCATTTAATTACCAGTCAGGTAATAAATGGAAAAGCAGGGATTTGAACTCATGTCCTCTGGCTACAAATCCAATGTTCTTTTCACCTCTTCATGCTGCCATGTACTTATTAGGACCAGACTAGTCAATTAGCTTAGTGAATTCATAGTGATAGGCTAGATCAATTCAAGTTAGTGGCAGTGGTAAGGGTGGAGAATGGAGGGTATTCTTGTGTGGGATTTCTCCACTGGTAATATTTGATTGTAATGAGTAAAATGGCAACAAAAGGCATATGCTAAGCATTGTGTATATCATATGTCTGTCTAGTTTATCAACCAGGACATGCATTACTTGCAATGAGGAAGGGGAGGTGACTTCAGGATGACTGGCATGAGGAGCCCAAGACCAAGGAGGTCAATGGTCTTAGACCACTGGTCTATTCTGCCCTTCCTTGGACTAACCAAGAACCCAGAAGAGTCAGTTCCTTATTCTCTTTACAACTCCTCCATTAACCCCCAGTTCCTACCCAAGGCCCTAGTCAAACTCTGAACTTTGATGTCAGAATGGTCCCTTTGATGATTTCCACTTTCTTCTGAGGGTTACTTTAAGCAAAATGAGTCAGGTCTTATTGAAAAAACTGACCCCACAGTCACAACTAGGCTGGGTTTACTCTAAAAATGCTCAATTTGTCCTTATTTCCTCTCCTTCTTGTCAATCCTCTGGCTCCTTCAGAAGTCAAGGAATGGCTTTAGTCCTTGGGATATCCTAGCCATTGGCTTGACATTATGGCTGTATGCTCAACCTGCTTTGAAAGGCTGGTAAATCTTGCCTCTTGCTCCAGGCTTAGGATGGCTTTGATGGGAATTTTGGCCAGGAACAATAATTATGTCATCACTGTCACATAGAGGTTGGTGTTGGGAGATTTTGAAAAGGAAGATGCAGTCTCACAGTGCCAAAAGAGGAATATTTATGCAAATTAATGCCTACTCACATGCCTCTGGGCCAGACATTTTGTCAAATCTATTTGTCTTCCATGGGCTAATTAAGGATAAACAATTGAGTTTAATCTTGGGGAATTTCTCTTTAATAATTTAAAATTTAAACTTAATAAATTAAAAACATTAAAATTTAATAATTTATTTTAATTTCACTCGAATAAATATCATGGTTCATGTTTGCCTTTATCCAGAAGCCTCTCTGGAAATATCTTAATTTGGCTTGTTTCTAACTATCCCTTGAGATTGCTCAGTAGTTTCCCTGAAAGCATAAAGTTCTTAAGCAGTTCAAAATTTTTTCTTCTCTTCTCAAGCCTCCTACATCTCCTCCTTTCCCTCACTTTCTCTGCTAAAGACTTTGCCTCTTATTAAGGGAATTGAGACCTTGAGCTGTAGCTCTCTTTACTTTATCTCAAAACCCCTTGATATCACCTCCCACTCTCCAACTTTTTTGTCCATTCTCCCAGTTTTTGAGAATGAGGTGGCCCCCTCTCTTTGCTAATCAGTTCCTCAACATGTGCTCTTTCTTAACCCCTCCAGTAGATTGATCCCTCAAATACCCCTCTTCTATCCAACCTTCAACCTTTCCCTCTCTCCTAGTTTCCTCTGTACTGACTTCAAACATACCCAACCCTCCTCATCTTTGAAAAACTTTCACAAGAGCCATGCATATCATCAAGCTGGAGTTCTTTATCTTTCCTTTCTCAGTTCAACTCCTTGAAAAAAACTATTTCTACTCTATCTTCACCCACTCCCCTCTTACTCACTGATCAGCCCTTTGAAATATGGCTTCTGATCTCATCACTCACCTGAAACTTTTTCTAAAAATTGCAGATGATCTCTTTGTTGCCAAGTCTCTCCCCACTCCAATCTGTCCTCCACACCACTGCCAATGTGTTTTCTTTATGTGTAATTTTTGCCATGTTGCTCATTGACTTGGTAATGGTCAGTGGCTACCCATCACCTATAGGACAAAATAAAAATGCTTCTAGTTTTTAAAGTCCCTTATAACTTTGACCTAGCTTCTCTTTCTAGAGTCATTAGACATTATTCCTCTTCCTCTATTCTATGATTTTTAGATGAGCTGGTCTTCTTTCTTAGCACCCTATCTTTTGTCACCGTGATTTTGGCCAAACTTGGAATGCACACCTTGCATCTTTGCTTCATAAGATCTCTTTCTTTAAGAAGCAACTTATACTCTGTCTTCTGTATGAAACCTTGTCTGATTCATCCCCCAACTTCTAATGTCCTCTGTCCAATTTTACTTTGTATCCACTTTATGCTTACCCATGTACATATTGTCTCCCATTATACTTATATGTATATAGACATGCAAATACACATACATACACACATACATGTAAGTTCTTTGGGAGCAGGAATTGTTTCATTCTTTGCATTTGTATCCCCAGAACCTGTGTGGTGCCTGGTGTGTCATAAATGCTTAAAATATGTTGATTGATTGATCCCTTGGTTAATAAAACCTTGACCAAAAGCATATTTATTTCCAGCAGACATAGGACTTGCTTTTGAATCAAACAGCCATGGAATAGGACTCTTCTTCTTCCTTCTGTGGAAGGCCAAGACCTCATCTCTATAGAAACAAGCTTCAGAACACTAAGGGGGAAGTAGCATGCATGGATTTAGGAACTCTGCTGATGGCAATGTTTATGTGCTATCTTGTGGCAACACCCACTTCCCTTAGAGTCTTGGTTTCCAGGAGTAGGGAACCTGTGACCTCAAGTCCACATGTGGCCCTCTGGGTGCTCAAGTGAGACCCTTTTACCAAATCAAAATCCAAAAGGGCTGCACTTGAGGATCTAGAGGGTCAAATGTGGCCTTGAGGCAGCAGGTTGTCCACCCCTGGTTTAGGTATTCACAAACCTGATTTATGTCTGTTTTGGCTCTAGGTCCCACAATACTGTTCATGGCACCACCAGATACCTTCTGCTAGGCTTGGGAGTCCATTGCTCCTCAGTCATGAGCCTGCTTGTCCTGCCCTGGGGATTAGATGTTTCTAACTGACACCACCAGGTCACTGTCATTTGGTATTTAAAACCCCTCACAACCTGCCTCCTCTCTACTTTTCTAATCTTTTTCTACTTGACTCCCTCCCTTGCTACTTGATGGTCTAGCTACACTTCTTGTTCCTTATAAACTCTTCTCCATCTTTGACCTCTGTTCCTTGTCACTAGCATGCCGCATGTTCACCATACTTATTTCTGCCTGCTAGCTTCCCTGACTTCCTTCAAGATTCAACCTACAGCCCATTTTCTGCAGGAGACATTTCCTGGTTTTCCCTCCTTTAGTGATTTTTCTCTTTTCCTGTTTACCCCATCAGTGTCTTGTATATGCAATTTTCTTTTGCATGTTTGCTTCTCCATTAGAATGTGAGTTTCTTGAAGGCAATAATGGTGTTTTCACTTTTGTTTGTATTCGCAGAACTCAGCACAGTTCCTGGTACAATGTAAATGCTTAATAAATACTTATTGACTGCTGGCCACCTCCATCCCAACAATCCCTTATTTCCTCCTTGTTTCATATATACCTGAGCCAGGGGTATGCTGGGGAGTCAGGTTCATGAGAGCCTATCGTTACATTTTCAGTATGAACATTTACACTGCTTGTTCCAAGGCATTTACAGTATACTCAGAAAAGGTCAAGGCTTGATTTGTTGCTTTGTGGATTGTTAAGAAAATGATGGGGAAAATGTTGATAGTGCAGATTAAATTTATGAGTGTGTTGAGAGTATATTTTATCCCCTATAAAGTCGGTTATTAAACATTTACCACCATATACCCACAGCATTATGAGAAACTAAGTTTTTTTCCTCTAGACTTAGGTTGACTATGTGTTTATTACAAGAGTCTTTGCATTTCGTGGGAATAGATGTCTGAGAATCTAACTCTGATGAAGTCACCCAAGGGGAAGCCCTTCCTACATATTTATTTTGTTGTTTTTGCCATTGTTTAGTCATTTCAGTTGTGTCCAACTCTCCATGATCCCATTTGGAGTTGTCTTGACAAAAATACTGGACTGGTTTTCCATTTTCTTCTCCAGCTCTTTTTTATAGATGAGGAAACTGAGGCAAATGGGTTTAAGTGACTTGCCTAGGGTCACACAGCTAGTAAGTAAGTGTCTGAAGCCAGATACGAACTTAGGGAGATGAATCTTCCTGATCTGGCACTCTTGGCCAGCACATTTATTGCTGGTGCTTAAAAGAGAGATCCAAAGTTATTGAATATTCACTTGAAATTTTTATCTGTCCCTCTTAGAACCTGAAAGCTCAAAGACCTGTAATCTGACCCTTTACTTACTTCGTAAACCCCCACTCTAGTGGCGGGCTAAACTAAAGAAGATGAAATTGAATTGGAATAAATGAAATTCCTTCACTCGGATTTATAAGATCATAGATTTTAAGAGTGGAAGCCACCCTGAAGGTCATCTATCCTCACCTTCTGATTTCACAGAGGAAAATTAAGCCCAGAGAGGTTACAGGTAATTTGCCGAAGGTCACAATTTGCCTAAGGTCACACAAAAACTCCAACCATAACTACAGCTACATGAGTACAGGAGGGGGTGGGGCATTAGTTAGAAAGTAGTTTACTTGAAAAATACTATGGTGGGTTCTTTTGGACCGAAAACTCCAAGTTAATTCTGAGGTAACAGTTCAAAACTTAATTTATATTTTTCTCCTACTCTAATGTTTCCGTGATATCACTGCTACATATAGCTATTCCTTTCAATAATATAGCTCACTGTCTGTTCATACCTGCCTATGTTGTGTGAATTTTGTCCACATTCTACCATATGTGAACCTGTGATGGGGGAAACATTGAAAGAGTCACTAAAAGATTTAACAACGCTGTTTACTTTGTTTATCCACCCTCTGATTATTAGTATCAAGCGAGCAATAAACTGGGGAAATGTATGCCCATAGAATGTGTTCACTGCTTTAATGGAGGAGATTCTGTGCAGGGTCCATATCTAAAAAGGATTCCCTTCAAAGGATGAGTTCCTCCAGACATTCTCCAACATCCATACATCCTCCAGATGTTTGCAGATGGCATCGTGCTGATTTCATTAAGCCCTGGAACTTTGGAGAATCACCTGCATTGAACTTGGATCATATTCATAAGAGGGGATCACACACAATGAGGGATGGGGCCATCCCACTGAGTTCTATCCTGATCTGACAACTTATGGAAATTCATGTTTAGCTCTGGGTGTCACCTTTAAGAAGAGACATTAATAAGAGAACGTATCCTGAAGACAGTGACTAGGATTGTGAGAAGACTTCATACTATGACATGAGGAACTGAGAATGTCTAGCTTGGAGAAGAAGAATGGGACATGACAGCTGTTTTCAATTATTTTAAGAGTTGCGTAAGATAAAAATTAGCTTTCTTCTTCTTAGCCTCAGAAGGTGGAACTGGGAGCAATGGCTGTGAATTAAATCTCTATATTTAGATTTGATATTAAGAAAAAATCTCCAACAAATAACACCATCTAGAAAAGGAATAAATCTGCCACGGGAATGATAGCTTGATTAAGGGATGGAGTAGAAGCCTCTGAAGTTTCTTCTAACTTTAAGGTCTATAATTACAGTTTTGATCAACCAGATCTATCTCAGGTTGAACTAGCAAAAAATTAAAATTTCTTGTTTTTTGTTTTTTAAAATTATAGCAAGTTGCTCCCTGGTTATGTCTCTCTTATTCTGTAATTGTGCAATTTTCTTTTTTAAGCTAAGGATTTTATATGTAAACTTATCAACAAATAATACATAAACATATTAAATTTAATCTTATTGGCTTTAACCCATCCTTCTGGCCAGTTGAGTTGATTTTTAATCTTGATTCCCTCCAAGGGATGGCCAATGTGTCATCTGATAATTTGATAAATATGTATGCCATCCGTGTCATCATTTATGTCACTGGTAAAAATGCTAAACATATTAGAGCCAAGAATAACCTTGGGTCACTCCAGCAGAGATCTTCCTCCTACGGGACACTTATCCATCAATGAATGCTTTGAGTCTAATCAATCAACTGGGCAGCTAGGTGGCTCAGTGGATAGAGTGCTGGGCCTGAAGTCAGAAAGACTCCTCTTCCTGAGTTCAAATATGATCTTAGCCACTTACTAGTTGTGTGACCCTAGGCAAGTCACTTAACCCCATTTGCCTCAGTTTCCTCATCTGTAAAATGAACTGGAGAAGGAAATGACAAGCCATTCTAGTATCTTTGGGGCCACAAAGAGTCAGACATGACCGAACAACAATCATTTAACTAGCTACAAATTCTTATAATATTTTGTTATCTACCCCATATCTCTTCATCTGGCCACATAGTAAAGTAATTTTAATATGGATGGAAATTCAGAAACTGTAACTCTGCCCACATGATCTCCTGGTCCAGAACTTCTTCCAGAAATGGGAGTGATATAGTAAATCCATAATGGAGAGAGGTGAGATGGACCAGAACAGGGCAAATTCGTCTCTCCCACAGCAGGGACTGCTACCATGGCAATCTCAATAAGGCAAAAGTTACAGAATCATAATTTTGGAATTGGAAGGGCCCTCAATAGCAATTCAATCCAGCCTATACCTAAAAAAAAAAGTTGATCCAGCTTATCCAGAAAAGTAGTCGACCTCCAATGACTGACAACTCAGTACCACCCAAGACAACCCTTTCTACTTTTGAAGAATTCTGTTTATGAGTTTTTCCCCTTTAAAACTCCCATACATAGTTGCTGATTCTGTCCTATGTGTTCAAACAAGACAAGTCCTTCTTCTATATGATGGGCTTCGAGCACGACCATCATGCTTGTCTTGTGTTTTGACTTCTTCAGGCTTCACATTCCCAGATCTTTCAAACAGCTCTTAGACGGCATGAACTCTGAAGGTCCTTCATCAATCTGATTGTTTTCCTATAACAAGCTTATCAATTTTACTTAACCTGTAACATTTCGAACTGAATATAATTAACTCTAGATGTGGTTTGACCAGGAAAGAGTGTGACTAAACAGATTCTTCTTTATTCAAATGGTCCAACATCATGATAGGCTTTTTAATTGCTCTATGTTAAGATCTTTTTCAGACCAGCTGATATTTACCCACGTTTTCCCCAATTTGTATCAACAACATGCATTTCATGAGTGTTCTTTCTTTTTTATTACAAAATAAAATTCTGATACAAAATTATATCCTGCAATTCCCAGAGGAATTTTATAACTCTTAGAATTAAAACTGAGTTCTATTAGAACCAAAATCAAGTAATTTAAAATAAAATACAGTCTGTGGCCTTCAACAATGAAGCATGTAGCAGACGTGAATGGGGTGTGATAAAAGGGAGCTGTGGTGTGACGGGATTTCAAGATAATTAGGGGAAAAAAACCTGAAGTCTCTCTTGAGCGTGAATCAGATCATTGGCATGGTTGCCCAAGGCATTTGTCAGTTCCCCTTTCTGAAGGAGGAAAAAGAAGTCATGATGACCACAGGTCCACGAGGTTGATAAATGGTGTTAGGGAGCTCATGCTGGGCTTGGTGTCAGAAGCTCAGGGTTGAAATTCTTTCTCTGCCATTTACTAAATCTGTGATCTTGGGTACATCACTAAAGTCTCTTGGATCACAGTTTCCTCCTCCATAAAATGAAGGAGGTAGAATACATAACCCCTACACTCCATTCTAGCTCTGCTTCTAGGATCCTGAAATCCTAGGTGAGGGGACTCAGAGAAAGGACAAAAATTTGACTGGTGAGGAAGTGGAATCCATTAGTCTTGAAAAAAAAAGTTAAATACATGTGCATATGTATCTATACATACATATATATACATATACATACATCCATACAACCTATAATCTGTTTTTAAAAATACACAGGATGTCATCCTATGGATATACAATTTAACAGATACAAACAATAAATAGTTTAAAAAATAAAAGATGTCTTCCTTCTAAATAGTTCATAGAGATATTTGATAAATAAATAGAGATACTAGATGAGGTATTGAATGAAGGTAATAAATAGCCCAGGGGGTGAGGGGAAGAGGTGTTACTGGAGTTTTCAAATCCTGACTCAGGTCCCATGGAACCCTGGCATGTAAATATGGAGGTGCCTCATTCTGTTCGACAGGTTCTAACAGAAGCACCATCTTGGTTTTCCTGGTCTGAGGGGTCTCTCAGTTTTTGATATGCATCTCCAAATATTCCTCCATGTAGTTGATGAATATGTCAAAATCCCCCATTGCTTTGTAGACTCCTTGTTCTCGGAGCTGTACAAGAAGGAAAAAAACATTTGGTCAGAATCAAGACCTCTCATCTTCTAGCTGGGCTAGAGAAGTCATGCAGGGGTTGAAGCACTGAACCTAAGTCACCAAGACCTGAGTTCAGATCCAGAACTCAGACATTTTTCTGGTAAGTTGCTTAACTGCTGTCTGCCTCAGTTTCCTCATTTGTAAAATGGGGATTATAAGAACACCTACTTCCCAGGGTTGTGGTGAGGATCAAATGAGATGTAACATGAGCACTTTGTAAGCCTTAAAGCACCATATAAATACTATTATTATAATCTCCCAAAAGCACAACCAAAACCTCATTGAGAGCAATAAGAGGGGTTCTCAAAGCATGGTGGCATGGCTATTTGATGCCCTTTTATAATTTCCCTAAGAGGGGAGAGCATAGATGCAGCCCTAGTTCTTGCAAATCATGGTCATTTGTCTGGCTTTCTCTGAGGGAAGCTTTGGTGCCCCTTTCATCTCATCCCTCATGAAATTAGTTTGTGAGGAAAAGATTCATCTCTCTGGGGCTCAGTTTCCTCCTCTGTAAAATGAAAGAATCATCTCAGTTCGAGATACAGAGCCGAAAGGGACATCATGGTTCATCCAATCTAAAACCTTTATTTTACAGAGAAGAAACTGGACGACCACAGACTTTGCCAGGGTCATACAAGCAGTGTATCAGAGTAGAACATCTGAGCCTTCTGAATCTCTATCTGTCCTTTCCAGTGCATTAGGCTGTATCTCCTTCTACCAACTTTAAATCGCAGAATTTCTGGCAATCGGATGAATTAATTATGAGCTGGGGCTTTCTTTGTCAGAGAGAAGGAGGTATCAGCCTCCTCTCACCCCTCAAACTATTCCAGTAGTGGCTAAGGTAAGTGTAGGTGGCCGACAGAATGAACTCAGGGCTGAGGCAATGAATGATGTGTGTGCGCCTGACTAAGCACAGGGAACCTGTGCTGCTTTTCACGTCTATTCCCTACACACGTGATGATTGTGTTCACAGCTAGGCTGTGAATGCTTCTGGAGGAGGGGCGTTACCTTGCACTGCCCCCAGTGCTCAGCATGAAGTGTTCACCAGCTGGTGTATCAGCCAACCGTATAGGCTTGTAAATGCCTTGAGGAGTCATTTAGAAACCCTCAAAGACACTTTGCAGAAAACAAAATGTAACCAAGACAGCAGCTCCTATCTAACACTGTTTGCTGAGTTCCCACACTTGCCTAGGGTGGCAAGAGGACAGAGAGGACTGTTGGGCCAAGTGGGAAAAGGGAAACAGCTTGGGGAAAAGCAGAAACTAATGCCCCATACAACATCCCCTTCACCTCCGCCACCTTCCACTCAGCAGGACTCACCTCCTTATAGGTGCTCTTCACTTGCTTAACAACCCTGCTCTTTTCTTCACAGGGGAGGAATCTGTGCTGTAAAGAGAGAAGCGAAGTCGGGTGAGCAAGGCCTTCTAGGGTGCTTTGTCATCTCAAAGGTTGGGGGGGTCAGGCAAGCTAGATAAAGGAAGGGGGCCCCTCTCTTCCTGCTTCAGAGTGGGGCACTCAGGCAGCATCACTCTGATTTCTTCATGTCCTGTGGATCTCTGAGCCCTACACACCCATCACCTCATCCTTTTTTAGAAGGGGGTAAGGAATATTCACTTTTTTATTTAATAGAGGGAGATAATTTAGGCCCAGAAGAGAAGAAGTGGTTACATGGAGAGTCTCAAGTCACATATAGGGAATCCTTGGCAAAACTGGTATTACACCTCAGATCTATTGGCTCTCCACCCTGGGTTTTATCCTTGCAACGGAGCTGAGGGTGGGATCCTCTAACCACCACTAAACATCTTGTGAGATAGTAGAACCAGACCTTAAAATTTAGCTGGTAGCCATACTGAACACAATCTGCCTAGCTTCATGTTCTGATTTCTCTGGATGAGTACATGGAAATAACAAGCAAAGGAAGTGTGTATGTGGTTGGAGGGGGGCGGAGGGAGAGGGGATGCCTTTATAATTTCAGTCAGAGAAATAAGGAAGTTCAATATTTATCTATGGGCACAGAAACTCATCAAAAGGCCCAGCCTTGGGCTTTCATTAAGTGAAGTGGATTGACCTCACCCCATACACTTCCACTTTGAGTTCTGCTCCAGAATAACTTAGAAATGATAAATGACTAACATCCTCACAGTTAAAAGGAACAATTAGGATTCTATTGGTCCTGGTCTGGGCTACTTTCCTAGGAACGCCCCTCAGTCTCCCCTCAGTCTCCTCCTCCTTCTTGCCCAGGGCCTTTTATCCAGAATGCTAAGAAGTCAATCTCCCAGGGGAGCTCAGTGATTCCTAATTGTGTGTGGCAGTGGGGGAGCCCCAGGGGAAGAGACTAGGGGAGGTGGAAGGAGAAGGGGAAGGGGGAGTTGTTAATAAACTCACCAATGACTCAGAAATGACAGGAAAGCTTTTTGCAAATTGCTAATGCTCTGTAAATACTCAGCTGCCTCCCTTCCCTTCTACCACCCGCAGCGAGAAACAAATAGCTGATCTGTCTCTCAGTATTGATGTGTTTGTGTGTGACATCTACATATGTATATGGTTGTGAGTCTCTTTGTGCCTGTCTCTCTCTATGTGTGGTTGTGTAGGTAAGTCTCTGTGTGATTGAATATCTGTCTGTGTTTTTTGGTGCCTATGTGGTTGTCAGTCTCTGTGTCTGTCTCTCTGTGTGGTTGTATGTCTCTCTGTGCCATTGTATCTCTGTGTACATGTGTGTTTCTCTATGTGTGTCTCTATATGCGTAGTTATGGTTATATGGTTGTATGTGTATGTATATGGTTGGATATACATCTCCATGTGTAGGTCTCTGTGTGTATGTACTTGTGAGTTTCTCTGTGTGTCTCTGTATTTGTCTTTTTGTGTGGTTATGTGTGTGTCTTTCTGCATGTATGTGGTTTTATACATTTTTGCATGTGTGTGTATATGTGTCGTGCCAGGTGGGCTGTACCATCTATACTCTCCTACTTACACAACGCTTGAGCCTCAGTCTCAATGCCTTCAGTTTCTCTCCCAAGGAGCCCACGTCCTCTTTGACATCCAGCTCATTCTTCTCTGCCCAAGGCATCACTTCCTCCAGGTAAAACTGAATCATTTCTGACAAGGCCTGGCAGCCAAGGTAACTCTGTGAAGATGCAAAATTGGAGTGACTGGGAGGGAAGAAAAAAGGGAAAGGGGATGCTAGATGGACTCTGGTTTGAACTTTCTCCCCTAAGGTCTCTTGTGGAGATGCTGAAAGCCCCACTCCCAGCCACTCTTGTAGCCTTTAGCAGGGACTGTGGCCTCCTTTGGTGGCTAGGCTGTGGGGGTGAAGGTCTCCTTTGAAACTTCCCCTTTTTGGTACCAAGGAAACAGATAGACATCCCTACAGCCAAGAAGTAAATTCATATTTCTGAGCCCTGAGGTGTTTTACTCAGAACATGGAAAAGTCCTCACCTTTAATTCTTTCAGCAAAGATGTGTCTATCAGTTTGGTTTCCAGCTTGTCCCTCATTTGCTGTAAGAAGAGGAGAGTTAGAATGTACCTGAAGGAACCATGCCCCCTTGATGCTGCTGTCTCTTGGGTGCCCCTTTTTATGTCTAGAGGGTGAAGATGTATTTCAGAGGTTGCTGCCTTGGAGGGCCCTGGAGTCACTAAATAGGAACTCCAAACAACTGGGCTTAGTGGAATATTCCCTTAGAATGTTAGCTACTTGGCAATAGGAATCAGTTCATTCTTTGTGCATTTATTCCCAGAACCTGGCACACACACAGTAGGTACTTATGAAATTGATTGATTGACCCAGCATGACTGGATCCACAAATTAAGCTAAGCCCCATTCTCTTGCTAGCCCTTTCCTCATACCACATCCTATCGATTTCCAAGTCAAGACAAAGTCCTGACTCAGCACCAGGAAAGGGCTTCCCAGGTTTGACTCTGTCCAATGGGTCTTTGCTGACTTCAACAAAACCATAAGCTGCTCTAGTTAAAAGGGCCATACTGGTCTCAGTGGTTTTGTTCTTTTGCCTTCAATCTTCAGTGCTTTCTTTCTTCCTCTACAAAAGACCCAAGTCCTTAAAGATTATGAGGAAGGAAAGATATCAGTTGGCATAGGTTTTCTGAGCAAGTGCCCTATCACAGAATTTGAGAGTTGGAAGAAGGAGGTCATCTAGTCCAACCTGTGCTTGAAAGTATCTATTGTTAGATATCCCTCAGAACCCATCCATCAATCTTTAGGATAATGGGCACTCTTAAAGGAGAACTTTGCAGCAGATTGTGTTGAGAGAAACCCAGGTACTTCAGATCAGACATGGGGAAACCAGGGTGGGGGGAACCCCACCAAAAGCAGTAGCAACAACAAAAAAAATTGCACTAGGAATCTAGAACTGGCTTGGAATCCCAGCTTAGCCATCACTCCAGCTGTGTCCTTGACCTCTCTAGGACTCAGTTGTCTTCTCTGTAAAATACAGGGGGTGTACTAGTGAGCCATAACATCCCTTCTCAGGTTTAATATTTTACAATTCTATAAATTTGTAAGGTTGCCTTTTGGGTAGATCTCAATAGATAAAGCAGTGGGTATGCTGCAAAGCTTGGAAATGTCTTAAAATTATCAGTGTATCCATTCATCTATGTATGTATTAGTGTGTGTGTATGTGTGTAGGTATGTATGTATGTATCTGTCTATTTGTAGGGCTTTGCCCAACTCACTGAACTGATGAGGAAGCGTGGGCAGAAGGGTTAGCTCCAATAGGGATCTCATTCAGGGCAAGGACTCAAAAAAGGGAAAGGTGTACTTACAAAGTATATCTTCACGTTGCTGAAGGCTGCTCGAAGTTCTCGGAGCATGTTGGGCAATGTGATGGAGAAGGTCTTGCAGTCGTCCTCTGAGGTAGAACTGAAGCTGGAGCCAGTCAGGGAGAGCAAGCAGAGCAGCAGCATCAAGGTAGGCATGGTAGGGCTTGGCTTTGTCTTCTAGGGCTGACTGCTAGCTCTGTTGGTCCTTCACTTTACTGGTCTTCATTTATACTCAATGGGGACTACCCCTCATTCATAAAAGCCTCATTTCCGGGCAGAGATTTTCTAAGTACAGCCCCTCCCTTTCCCTGCCCCATCCCCCAACCACTCCCCACCCCCTCCACTGAATTGGAGTAAAAGCTCTGATGCTTTGAGTTTATGTGAGTATGTATTTTTTTTTTTTAAATTTCTGCATTGCAAGCATGTGGTCGATCTGTACACTTCTCCATCAGGGTTATTTTTGGGGCTTGGGTTGGGGAGGGGGGAGATAAGCTCTCTCTCTCTCTTTTTTTTTTTTTGACACTTGCTTACATAATATGCATCTTTTACTTGAACATTGTAGGCCTAAGACTGTCACAGAGAGAATGTTCCTTGCCTACTGTGACGTGAATGTGAACCCCTTTCAGGATGCTGCCTATTGAGAAATTCTTTGTTGCATACCATTTGGATAGTCAAAGCTTTAAATCTGCTTAGTTTAAAGAGCAGAAATCTCCACTCCTTATCTCTATCAAGAGAAGACAAGTTTCTCAGTAGGGCAAGTATAGGCATCCAAACATGTATTTTAGTCATGCCTCAGACAAAAGGTTCATTATCTTTTGAAACCTATGGATCTCTTTTCAGAAGAATTCTTCTAAATATATAAAGTAAAGAAGTCATTTTTTTTTTTTCCCATCCAAGTTTTTGGATCCTCTGAAATCTATCTAGAGATGCCTCCAGGCATCATGAACTCTGTGCTGAGATCTGCTCTGGCACAAAGCTGGAATCTCAGTGGATTCTCTGCCCATTCTATGTCTGCTTCATTGAGTGTTTCCAGCTTGGAGGAGTTTTGGGGAGTATATATCACTTACAGAATTGTACAGACCTAGGCTAGTTGCCCTCCCACCTTCTGCAAGACCACACGCAACTTAGCTTGAGTGACATGAACTCCTCTTCTCTTTTTTAAGTCTCAGTGAAATCAGGCTAACAATCAACCAAACATTTACACCCGATATATGTGAAGCACCACACTAATTAAGCATTGAAAAATAAAGAGCCCCCCCCTGGATTTTCAGTTGAGAGAGTCACATCTACTAAAGTTTTCTGGGACATGAACATTGGACTTGGCTTTCTCTTCGAAAGGTTTAACTCAAAAAAGGTTGCATGACTAGAAAGTAGGTGATTTGGCACAGTAGGTAAAGAGCTAGACCTGAGTTCAAATCCTGACTTAGACATTAGCTATATAACCCCAGGCAAATCACTTAATTTCCCTGTGCCTCACTTTTCTTATCTAGGATGATGAAAAAGGGAAGAATATCACCTACCTTATAGGGCTGTGATCATCAAATCAGATAACATAAACAAATTGTTTTGCACATCTTAAAGCACTATTTAATTGCTAACTGTTATTATTATTAGAATAAATACTAACTAGAGATGATTATAGAAAGGAGTTGAATGGGAATTACTTAGGTAGAAGTGCCCCTCTGATTCTAGGAACAGAAATTATCTTTCCCACTTATTCTGGGGAGTTTTCTCTCCCTGACTCAACCTTCATCTTTGCACCTAAATTTCCCTCGACTTCAGAGGGAATTCCATGCTGGAGAGGAGTTACATAGGAGAACTATTTTAGGACAGAGAAGCAGAGTCGCAATAGGAAGATTTGGGGAGGGAAAAGGGAAAGAGGATAATAGTGACATGGATGATGCAAATGGAGAAGTCTATGACTCGTGGTCATATGGCACCCTTACCCCTCCCCTTGTCACCGCAGCCCAGTTCTAGGCTTAGTCTGGGTGAGTTAATGCCTTTTCTCTTTGATTATCTTCAGTTTATCCTGCTCATATCTTCTTTGTACGTAGCTGTTTGCATGTCATCTCCTCTATGAGTACTATGTGTGAGTACTGCATGTGTGTATGTATTTCTGTGTATGTGTGTGTGTGTGTGGTGCCAGGTGGGCTGTACCATCTATCCTCTCCTACTCACACAAGGCTTAAGCCTCAATCTCAATGCCTTCAGTTTCTCTCTTAAGGAACCCATGTCCTCTTTGACAGCCAGCTCACCCTTCTCAGAGTGCTGAGCCCTACTCAGGATACCAAAAGAGACAAAAGATTGTCTCTGCCCTCAGGGAGCTCCTCATCTAATGGGGGAGACAATAAGCAAACAAATATTTACCAACAAGCCATATACAGGTTAAAAAGGAAATAAGAGAGGGAAGGGACTAGAATTAAGAGAGGTTGAAAAAGTTTCCTGGAGAAGATGAAATTTTAGTTGGGATTGGAAGGGGAGAGAGAGCATTTCAGGAATGGGGGATAGTCAGAAAAAATACCAGGAGACTGTGAGCACCTTGAGAATAGGGACTTTGTTTTTGCACAAGTCCAGGCACATAGTAAATGCTTAATAAATGTTGGTATGAGAATTAGAGGCAGGAAAAATGGACATTTCAAGTCAGGGAGGGCTGAAGAATGTCTTGGAGCTCTCTAGGATTATTAGGATTTGAAGTCAATCAGAACATTTGGATCTCAATAATTTCCCTTCCCTCTTCTTTCCTGGAGGGCTATCTTCTCTCCATTCCAATGATCCTTCTCTGGCTCTCAGTCAGGGTCTCTTCTAGAAAGAAGTTGATATATTGGGAGAAATAATGAATTGATTTCAGTTCCTGGCTCTGTGACAAATAGCTCTGTACCCTTGGAAAGTCACCTTGCTCACATGCTTCAAGTTCCCCAACTGCCAAATTGGGATAAAAATAAAGCCTGCTCTAAACAATTTCATAAGGAAGCTAATTGGTACAGTGGATAGAGTGGCAGGCATGGAGTCAGGGAGACTTGTGTTTGAATCTGGACTTAGACACTAGCAGTGTGACCCTGGGCAGATTACTTAACCCTGTTTGCCTCAGTTTCCTCATCTTTAAAATGAGCTGAAGAAGGAAATGGCAATCTGCTCCAGTATCTCTGCCAAGAAAACTCCAAATGGGATCACAAAGAGTCGGACATGATAGAAACAACTGATCAACAACCAGCTATTTCATAGTGTTGTGTTAAAGATCAGTTAGAATAATGCATATGGAAGTATTCTACAAATATATGAAGGGAAAAGATTATAACTCCATTTCCTTAGGGTTTTAAGATTTACCAAGTACTTTCCTCACCACAAACCTGTGATACATGTGGCACATGCATTACTATATCCATTTTACAGATGAAGAAACTGGAACTCTGGCTTAGTGCCTCTTGCCCAAGATCACACAATTAGTAAGTTTCAGAATGGTAAGATGTTGACTGATTCATGGAGGAGACAACATGCAAAAATCTATGTACAGGATTAGGGTTAGGGATATCTTGTACAACAACAAGATATAAGCAGGATAAATTGCAGATAGTCAGCAAAGAAAGACCCTAGAATACCCAGACCAAACCTAGGACTGTGGTAGTATGGCAAATGTGGTTCCTCCTCATTCCAAGTTCAAAGTTTTTTTCAGCATGCCATGCTCTCACACTAGCTGAATGACCTTGACAAGTCACATCACTTCCCTGGGTCTGTTTCCTCATCTGGAAAATGAGAAGATTGAACTAAATGGCCTCTAAATTTCCTGCCAGATCTCTATATTTAACTCTAAGGTATTACGTTTGTTCTTAATACAATGTGCACTTGTTGGATCTATGTGGAGGGAACAGAGTTCTAAGGATGATGAAGGACATATCATTTTGCTAAAGCAAAATAGCAGCTGAGTTGAGGCATGGGCATCAGGGAAGAACGAGAGACATGGGGCACTTCGACCTATCACCTGTTTGAACTTAGTTAAATTGCTACAAAACCAAACTTGGGACCAGCGGACTTCCGTCATTACCCTCAGAGTTCTGGGAACCTAGAAAGAGTCAGACACCCAAATGCCTCTAAGAAATGGGGTGGGACAGATCTAGAGGCCTCTCTCTGGGCCAGATTTTGGATGCTGATGTGGAATGTGAAAGAGGCCTTAGTTATGCCAGCAGGGAGGGGTAAGAAACCTGGACTTCCTCCACTAAGTTACCCTTCTCTTCTCAACTTGTGTCCACTGTTTGTACGGCTCTTGGGAATCTATGGTTTATATCATGGGGCAGACGCCCCTCTGTGGGACAAATGGAGTTTCTAAAGAAGTTATGCCCATGAAGATCAGACCTTAGCCACATTGTGACATGTGGTGGACTCCTCTCCTTTCCTTTCCAGCACCGCTTTTCCTTCTAGGAGGCCATGCCTTGTTCCTCTGATGTCCAATCACATTCTCCTGAGGGAATACATTGGATAAACTTAGTCACACTAAAGTGTTGTCCCTAGCTCTCCTAGGGATACTTGCAATTTAAAAGAGGTCCACAGAGAAAGTGCTAGGTTGAACTCAAAAGGCTTTAGAGGAGTGCTGGATTTAGAGTTAGAAGAACTACATTTAATCGTTTATTCCCTATATGATCTTGATCAAGACATTGGTGGAAAAACACTTGTTCATCCTTCATTTAGGAAAAAGATTGATGACATCATGAATGTGTAATGTGTAGGCTTCAGTGTAAACTGGATTTAGGTGAGGCAGAGTTGCACAAATTGTCATCCTCTCTCTCCTCCAAGTCATGGAAGTCAAGTGGCAAGACAAAAGTAGGATGCCTGGAGATGGCTTGGGATGCAGTGGACAACCTTGGTGCTGAGCTAGGAGTGAAGACAGAAAACTTAGATTAAGCCCCAACTGCCACTAACTAGTTGTGTGACCCTAGGGAAGTTGCCTTCCTCCTCCAAGCCATTTGCCTTATCTTTAAAATTCAGTGGGTTGTGCTAGAAGGTCGCTAAAGTTCTTCTAGTTCTCAATCCCATTGTAGTGGCATGTAAAGAACCAGGTAATTGAGGGAGTTATTTTAGGGGACAAAGAGGTACTCATATCACACATATTACCTATTTGTAAGGCTAAGCAGAATGCCTGCTCACAAAGCCAGTCTGTTAAGAGAGCACTCTGGTATATTGGAAAGGGTACTAATCATAATGTCAGAGGACCTGAATGCAAATCCTACCTCTGACATTCAGAACCTGCACAATCATAGACATCACCTCACATCTCTGGGTCTCACTTCCCTCATTTGTAAAATGAGAGGTTTGGACTATAGAACCTTTGAGGTCCTTTATTGCTCTAGACCTATGTTATATGTGAATCCTTTTGGATTTTGAACAGAAAAGCATGAAGTTGGGGGATTCGCATTTGCTTCATACTTTACAATGGGTAAAAGAATGATCTCTGAAATTTTAACTAGGGTAGAACTCAGAATATGGTATCATTTTTCTGAGAATCAACAAGTTGCATAACCTACACTTTTCTCCAGTCCCTTCCCCCACAACCTAGGATACCCTAAGTAAGGCTAGGATTGCCTAATAGTTAGAGGGTGTGGGTGTCTTAGTGAGAACTGTCACATCTGGGAGTTAATAAGACTAGTACTTCACTCTAGTCAAAGAAGAAAGAGAATTTGCTCCATATTCTTCAGTAGTAAGAGAATGAATATCCTAGTGTGTTTACATTTCATAGAAAGATGTCTGACTAAAGAGGTGGGTGGTATAGTCTCATACACCCTTGCCTCTCAGCAAAACCATACCTAATCGTTCCCAACCAATGGCACTCTCCCCTTATTGTTATGGATTTCTGGAGAAGATCTGTCATTTTGGCCCTTTTTGATATCCTAAATCTGAATTACTTCACCAGTCCCTCAACTCTTCCTTGGGCGTATCCCAGATTTCACTGCCCTTCTGTTGATTAAACTGGTTCATTCATCTTGCTCTGATCTTAGTGGAGGTGGAGACAATCTGGACAGCTTTGTGCCAAATTGTCATCTTTGTTCTGTTACAGGGGATTACACCCAGATGGGAGAAGTTTAGCTCGAGATTGGAGGTCAGTCTTATCATCAGAAAGACCTGGGGTCAACCCCGTTTCTGACAGATACTAACTGAATCATGTTTCTTCACCTGTAAAATGAGGGAAGTGGATTAGATGGTTTGTGAGATCCTTCACTATGATATCACCTAGCTCTGATATTCCTTTCATGCCCTAGGCAACCCTTTATAAGATTCTAAATTGTGGAAGAGTGCTGATGTAGAAAGTGAGGTGTTTCTTTGAAATCCCAGATCCAAGCAAAACAAAAAGATCCAAGCAAAACAAAAAGTTCCAAGGAATGCTCAAATGTTTTCAGAGATGGAAATAGATGCCCACAGTGAGTACAAGGCATTTAACATTATCACCTTCTTATTCCAAATGAACTCTGCAATTAGATAACCCAAGACAAATGGGCAACTTTTTAGTAAAAGAACGAATCTCTCTGGCTCTCAGATTGGTCCCCTGTCAAATGGAGCTCAAAACATTCTATTTCTCTCCTTCCCAGGGTTGGCATAAGGATGAAATGAGAGACTGGCTAGAAAGGATTTCAGGAAGGTAGGAGTGTCATGCAAAATGTAAGCTATTCTTAATATTTAATCAATCAACAAGCTTTTATTAAGTACCTATTGAATACCAGGCACTGAGCTAAGTGCTGGGGATATAGATATAAAAATTGAACACTCCCTGATTTCAAGGAGTTCACATTCTACCAGGAGAAATCAAGCAAGTACACACACACACACACACACACACACACACACACACACACATTTTGTCAGGGAAGTCACTAATGTCTGGCAGGAACAAGAAAGGTTTTATATAAAAAGTGCTGCTTGGATATAGGTTTGAGGGAAAATAGGAATTTCAAGAAATGGTGGTGAAGAGGGAGTACATGGAGAATAGTCAGTACAAAGACAGAGGTTGCAACAATAATTAATAGTTTACATTTATGAAATGATTTCAAGTTTGCAAAGAACTTTACAAACATTATCTCATTGGGTCCTCACAACAACTTTGGGAGAAAGGTGCTATTATTAACTCTATTTTACATGTGATGAAACTGAGGCAGGTGAAGTGATTTGCCCAGGGTCACACAGCTACTAAGTGTTTGAGACCAGATGTGAACACAGGTCTTCCTGACTCCAGGTCCAGCTCTTCATCTACTGTGCCATCTTGATGCTTCTATAATGGCAGATTGAATGTCACATAGGAAGGTATAGTAAGAATATTGGTAATAATGATGATGACATTAATGATGACAACAAACAATAATTTCTATTTATTCAGATTGTGACAAAATACCATCAGCAAAAATAATTCTTCTGTTCCTTTAAAAATAGTTATTCAGTCCTGAAAGTCCCCTGTTCTCAGTTTGTATGAGAGTGAATAATGCAGATCATCCACTTTTCAGGAACTTTGAGATTAGGTTACAATTGTTGGAACAGTAGGACTCAGACCAGGAGTAAAACAAGGGCTAAAGTCAAGTGTGAGTCACAGAACACCATCTATCTAGGTACTCTCTTTTAAGGAAATGTAAATACCATTTCTTAGACGTAAACCTTATAGTGACTCACTAAGGAAAGAGGGGGAAGCTGAAAGGAGAGGGAATCCCCCTTCTCCCTTGGATACCTTTTCAAAATGTTCTGTTGTTTTTCATAAGGAATTGATCTCATTCATTTGTGCTCTAAATAGGGAGCTAATGGAATTATTTCTCAGCAAGGTGTTGGAAGATGAGTATGTCTCATTCCCCTGGAGCTATCCAGTAGTGTTCTTACCCCGGACTAGCAGATTTCTTGAAACTCAAGTCTTCAGGATAGTTTCTGACCTGGATTGAAGGATATTCCTTTAGCTTTGATGCCTTCTATGTTAGAGTCAACTTGTTTCTTAGGTTGATGCTTTTTGGCTGATGATAGAGTTTCATTTCTCCTTCTCTAGGACATTCACTTTGACAGTGATCTTTGCTTGATGTCTCATTGTTCATTTATACAAACTTCCTTGACCTTGATAAAGCTCAGAATTTCTCAGTAGTTGTTCTGCAATAGGATTTAGTGAAAGGCAAGACCCTGGAAAGGAAGGGTGGGGGAGGAGGGTAGAGAGAGTGAGGAAATCTCTAGCACTTAATTATTTGACTGTCTTCCTTCCTCCTTTGGTGTATCTCAGGTTAAAAGTGAAACATTCTCAGGAGTCATAAAGCTAAGCTAGAGTGGTCTTTTTGCCAAAGCAGCAAGGGTTGGGAAAATTGGACTGTGTGTCCATCTGTGGACTTAAGCAGTCCAAGAGGACGTTGCAAACTACAGAGGAAGAGCTGGTCTTTGGACAGCCAAAGTGGAATTCCCCTTTATGAAACTGTGGTGCCAGCTTTCTTCCCTAAGTAGACAATTGGCTTTTTCTTGGGGAACTCATTGACCTCTAATTTCTTGTACTCAGAGGTCTTGCGCTGGCAGCACCCTAGATATTTGGCTGTCTTGTGAAAGACAAGGAAAGAGGGATCAGAGAACTTAAGAACTTTTCGACAGGAGACAGAGCCTCCTTCAATTCAACAGCAACAAATATAACAACTTGGATTTACATGGTACTTCAAAGTTTGAAAATCACTTTCCTTACAAGAACATTGAGGTATGTTGTGCAAGTATTATTAATGAAGCTCTAAGAGTTTAAGTGATATGCCCATAATCACACCTTAGTAAACTTTTGTGGTAGGATTTGAATTCAAGTCCCAAACTCTTTCCACAATACAATGTTCCTTTCCAATATGCATCTATTAAGCATATAATATCAGTAGAGCATTGATTTAAGCATCTGGAGTGAGCTGAAAGTTCAGATAAAACATTGTCCCTGTCCTCATGGAGCTTATAGTCTAGCTGTCCAATCCCTTTTCCTGTAGAGCCAATCCTCTATCTGTTACATGAGGCCAGGTACTCAGTGTGGTAGCTTATGTATCAGAGCCTCCCACCAAGTGGGCTGAATTAGTAGTTCTTTTCCTTAAAAGGCATAGAAATGATCCTTAAGACTCAATTTGTTCAGAGGACTAAAGGTTTGGGCCATTGATGTTATTTCTTGGTCATGTGAGTCCTGCAATCCATAAAGATCTGCAGCTCCTGCCAGAAACTGATTGACATTGCTATGACCAACAACACAGAAGCAAGATAGCTTGTTGTATCAATGTGTTCAGTTGTATTACTGTGGCAGTCCTTGAGAAACAACTTTATTATCCTTCCCCTGCCATGGCTAAGTAAATCCTTTGCTACCTATCACAACTCCTATGAGTGCTTCATTTCACTTCAATATGGAACCTCGGGCTAGGAGACTGTCCTGAGGAGGCCTTTCTTTCATTACTTGGCATAGTCACCCAGGATTGGGTCAGCACGATCTTGTGGAAATCAGAAATGGGCAGTACAGAGGAAGGAAAGCCCTTTTGGTGTTTCTGGGCATGCTTCTGGTGAGGCCTTCAGTAAGGATGGCTGCTTATTGGAGATTAGAATATAAACTGTCTGTGGCCATACAGTAACTAGAGATACATGTTAATATTCTGTGTGTTTTAAAGAACTGTACTTTGAAGATAACTGCGGTAAACTGAGATTTGTTAAATTTGCATGCCTTTTTTTTTAATTAGGAGAGTGATAGTGGTAACTATAGCTGATAGGCCAGGGCCTTCATTTCCTCCCACTATTATTTTGGGATAGTCCAAAGGATTCCACTAAATAAAATAATTAGTTGGGCATATAGATGAATGCCCTCAGTTAGGAGGGTGTAGCACTGCATAGGTTTAAAGGGTTTAGAGGGAGAAAAAGTTTCCTGTCCTGCTGTGGATCTAGGAACTCTAACTTTGTCTGTTTCTCTCAGATTTCCAGTAGATTCAATGATAGTCTCCTATGGGTGTCAAGTCAGAAATAGTGATTATTTGCATATGGCAGAGAGAGCATGTGTCCTGGCTTAGAGGAGTCTTTGGCTTTGTGTCTTTTTGTTGCTGTTGTTCTTGTTGGTGTCTCCTCTTGAGCACAGGTGAGCATTTTGACCTTGAACATGTTTAATGTTGAGGACAACCTTGTTAGTTTGAGTCAACCTCCCTTGTTGGAGTCAGCTAGAAGCAGAAGGGATTTCTTACATTGGATAGCATGATCCCTGCCAGGAAGAAGAACCCACACTCTCCTTGGCTGGCCAGGGATCTCATCAACCTCATAGGTCAACAGGGGGCAATGATATCCTGGCCTGTGGCAATAATAGTGTATAGTAGACCTGAAAGGAGATGAGGAGAGGAAGGATCTGAATGAACCTGGGGAAATAAGTAGGCATTCTCCTAAATCCTGTCCTGTCTGCCAGTCTGGTTCCTATAATCTACTTTCACTGGATTCAATAATTAACCTATATATTTTCCAGAATTATATCTCCCTAAAGTCTGTTCAAGTCCTCCATACATTGGGGAGACAGATGTACCTTGTGTCCTGGCAAGAGATGTCATTGCTGGTATTTGGCAACAAATGGTTCAAGAGAAAAGGGCTTCACAGTGACTTTTGGTTCCCCAAATTTGACTGCAATAGTATAAAATAGTATAATACTTTTGGGCTAGATTTTTAGTAGATGCATCTTACTGCTTCTGTGAAATTATTATATTGACTACAGAAATGACTTTCTGTTTACCCCATCCAAGCTAATCTCTACTCAATTATACCCTCATTCTTGTCTCCTACCCTTGAAATTCTCTCTCAACATTTGACCTCTGATGAGATAGATACCTAGCTGTTGATTTCTTTCTATGATTAGTGTTTATGTTCTGAATTCTGTTTATGTGTCTTTCTAATGTGAAATCTTTTCTAACTCTTTCCCTACTATCTCCAGATGCTAGTATCTCCTTCTCCCAATTACTATGTATTTACTATGTATATGTGAAATATATAGATGTATGTATATACTATATATGTATATATTATTTTTCTCATAGAATACAAGCTCCTTGAAGGCAGGGATTTTTTTTTTGTCTATAGCTCTTCTCAGCTTAATAAATTCTTTTGGGTTGATTGATTAGATACAAGTTCTTTTAAGACAGGGACTATCTCCATATCACAATCCTTAAGAGTATTCGAGCCTCATGAAGATTATGATGATAATGATAGTGATGACAGTTAAACTGGACATATGATTTCATTGGTATAGCAGCTTCCATTGAGGAATACTCTTTACCAATGCAGTTCTGCCCTCAATCTTCAATATACAGTCTTAGAGAGTTGCCTCATGTCACTGAGAGTCTAAGTGACTTGCCCAGGGTCATACAAGAAGTATGAGTCAGAAGAGGGTCTTGAACTCAGGTCTTTTTTATTCTAAAGCCATTTCTTTATTCTCTACTACTCATGCCTCCTCCTTGAAATTCCATTCCCTCTCTCCCTTTCTCTGTATCTCTCCCTCTATTCTCTCTCTCTGTATATACAACACATATATGTATTCCTATACATATATGCATATATGTATTCCTATACATATATGCACACATGTATTCCTATACTTATATGCATACATGTATATATGTACATGTATACACTTACATATATTCTGATATGTAATTTGCATGTAGTCTCCCCCCATTAGACTGTGAGCTTCTTGAAGGCAGGGAAAGTTCTTCCTTTCTTTGCATCCCTAGGGCTGTTTATAGTGCTTGGCATATAATAGATGCTTGATAAACGCTTGTTGATTGATTGGCTATGTCATACCCTTTCTCCCAATATTGTAATTATTTTTACTAATTAAAAAAGTGATATTTGTTTAAGGAAGCCGTGTGGTAAAGCAGAATCAGAGGGCCTGGGTTCACATCCTGTTTCTGATGCCTATTACCTTTGTAAACCTGGGTATCTCAATCAGGCTCTTGAACCTCAGTTTCCTCCCCTGCACAATGAGCGGGGCTGGACTAGAGGGCCTCTGAGTTTCATTCCAGCTCTAAATCTCTACTGTCTGATAGAACTTCACATATATATTCTCTCTTTCAAGACTTATAGCAATCTTGAGAAGTAGGTAGTGAAAATATTATCTCCATTTTAAAGAGGGAGTAACTGAGGCTTAGAAAAAGGAAACTGTTTGCCCAGAGTCACTCAACCGATATAATGGGTGGTGGGGTCAGTATTAGAATTCAGATCTACTTGTAGTTCCAGTGCTCTTTCCTATTCAACTTATCAACCAATTATTCAGTAGTGGATGAAAATGAGGAGGAGAAAAGAACCTAAAAAGAAAAGCCAGGGATGTATCCACAGGACCTTCATTCCCAGGGGAGGATGAGGTAGTTCCATGCAGCAGCTTGTAGCTGGTGTCTGTTAATCAGAGTTTCCAAGTGTCCAATTCAGCAGCTGTTGTGAACACAAAGTGTGTCATGGAAGCGAATGTGTTTCACACTCAGGGTTTTTGTGGTTTGAGAACAGAAAGAGGCTGGGAGTTTCTGGGCTGAGACCTGAGGTCTTACCTATTCCCAGAAATGGCTTCCTATGATAGGTCCCATGATGGTACCAGATTGGGAGAAGGTTGCTGGCTTGGGTTTGGAGTTGGACTTGGGTTGGGAACTCAGTTGTAAAGAACTGCTTGGCTTTCCCTCCTTATTCTGAGTGCCAGTGTTCCTTTCATTTTCAGTCTCTGTTCTTTCTTTGGTCAACTTTCACATCCCTAAATGAACGTCAAGGACTCTGATCAGCTAGCCAGGCTATGTCCCCACAAATAGAAGCCAAACATTTCCTAACCTTTCCTACAAGGGCCTGCCTTGTAAATTACTCGAGCTGAGAAAGCAAATGTTTTCCCTTGTCAAGCTGACTTTGCAGCTACCAAGAGAAATTCGGTGCTTTGGTAAAACAGGTTTTATGCCAGGAAAGAAGGAGTCAAGTCAACAAGTAGATCCTAGATCTTAGTTCAATCCCTGACTTGCCCATTTGACTATGACAGGAACTCTATCTTGGTGAAGTACTTGGTTTCCCCATCTGTAAAATGGGGAAAGCGAAGACTTCTTACTTCCCACTCTCTGCTTCTAGGACAGTTTCCCACAAGCCCCTTAAGGGAAGAAATCATGTTTATATTTGTCACTGTTCTTTGGGACTATCTTGTAGGTGGTAGAATCTGCAAGGAAACTTTTAGAACCCCATCTGGTCCAACCCCACTGGAGAAGTAGCAAAGAATTGTGGAAAGCTTGAAATTGAGAAGAGTTGGTTTACATCCCTGTTTGGTTGTTGACTTACTATCTGCATAACTTTGGATCAGTCCCTGAACTTTAATTTCCTTATTTGTAAAATGAGACATTTGGAACAGGTGTTTCTGTGGTCATTTTTAGCTTTAAAGCAACAAATAATCCCGGGATTTTATAATTTAGGTTCGGAGAAGTTTTGACTGGTCAAAGAAGATGAAAGTGACAGAGGACAAGGTTCTCAAACTCAGATCCAGCTCCTCAGAACCCAATCCCATTGTTCTTTCCACCATATCAATCTGTTTCTATCCTATCCTCATAATACTTTTTGTATGCTTAGAGACGGGTGGTACAGTAGATAGAGTGCTGGACCTGGAATCAGGAAGACCTGAGTTCTAATCCAACCTCAGACACTTACTAGCTGGGCAAATCATCTTTCTGCCTCAGATTCCTCATAGGCACAATGTGGGGAAGGGCTTGACTTGATGAGCTCTAGAATCTAGTTCTAAATCTATGATGGGAGAGATGCAACCTCTAGCTAAGACATGGTCCCTGCCCTCAAGGAATTCAAAGTCTTAGCAGGGGAATGGGAGACCAGCACAGAAACCTAAAATGTAAAGGATTGCATAGTCACTTCATTTGAGAGTTATGAGGTTTTGATCAATCCATGGATCAGGGAAGACTTCCTAGAGGAAGCAATGGTTTGGGGGTGGTGAGGCATTTCAGGCTCTGGCACCAACCTGAGCAGAGGTGAGAAGTCACAACAGTGAAGTCTGTGTTTGAGGGGGCAGTCTATGCTTATCTGATCAAGTTGGAAAACAGTATACTGCCAGCTTATAGAAGTCAGACCAAAGAGTATGACTTTTCCTTGCATAGTCATAGGGATGTCTATACCGAAAAAATGACATGACCACATTGATGGGCAAGAAAGAGTATACTAGCAGTGGTTTGAAATTCAGGTCAAAGGCATCTCTCACTTCTTGGCCTCTAAAATTCTGAAAAGGAGGACTTCTCAGGAAAAGGACCTTGGAATTTAGAGGTAGTACAAATGTTAGAGCTTATTTGATCCATTTTGTAGATAAGGAACCCGAGGTCCAGAGAAAGTGACTTGTCCTGTGTTACACAGGCAGAGATCCTAGATTTGAATCCAGATTTTCTGCCTCAGTTCACCACTTATCTCTACCCCAATCAGTCAGTCAAAAAGCCTTTATTAAGCACCTACCATGTGCCAGTAACCTTTTTCTGTGTATATATGGCAGGAAATTGGGGTTAAGTGACTTGCCCAGGGTTACACAGTAAGTGTCAAGTATCTGAGGTCAGATTTGAACTCAGGTCCTCCTGACTCCAGGGCCTGTGCTCTATTCACTGTGACACCTAGCTGCCCCATGCCAGTAACTTTGCTAAGTACCTGAGAAACAAAGACAAGCAGAAGTCCCTTCCCTCAAGAAACTCATAGACCATTCAGAAGAGTTGGGAGGTGGGGGGAAGGGAGACTTAGAAACAGTGGGATATAATTGAAAAGGTACGGGGATAAGAGGAAGGAAATTTGGATTCTTGCCCCTACTTTGGTACTAGTTCAATGTGTGACCTTGGGCTGAACTTCTCTGACTTCAATTTCCTCATCTCTATGGAAAAGTGAGGCAGTCAGCATATCAGATCCCAGTGTTTGCCCCCAATTCTGCCTGCCTGGCATTACACCTACCACAACTCTGCCCCTTCCAGTTAACTCTCCCTTCCCCTTCTCTGGAGGTGCCCATTCTGTAAGGGAAATTGGAACCTGTTCTTCACTCCACCATGGTGTGTTCACCTGTATTTCCTTTTCGTGGCCCCGGATTCAGCACCCTTGAGGTTGGGGTTTCAGTCTGAGTCAGCCCTGCTGAGAGCAGTGGAAAGCAGAGGGACTGGGCAGCTGGCAGTAGGGTGTGATGTGGACTTTTCCTCAAGAGTGTTCAGTGTGGGGGCTGGAAGGGGAGTGGGGAGTGGGAGGAAGGTGATCACCTTTCAAAAGATGAGAGCTCGTATTTGCTGACAAGAGCCAATTTCAGGCAAGGAAGAATGTTACTGGAAAGCTTCATCCAATCTCACCATCTTTGTCTTTGAAGACTCTGTTCTCATTAAATGATCCTCACCCTGCGGTTTAAAAACAACAACAAACCACCCTCAGATCTGTATAATTGTTGTGCCACAGGGTGAGATGGTGAAATGTCATGTAGGAGCTCTTGGCTCAGGCCCTGGGACTTGTGAAATGTAGCTTCCTCAGTGGAGAATGTGGTGGTTATACCCCACAAGGCAAAGGGCATTGCCAATATGAGTGAAATTATTGATTCCTGTTCTGGAAAGGACAATTTCTTATGACCAGTTTGACTGTACTGCTCAACAATCACTTGGATTTGGGGTTAACAGACATGGGTTAAAACCTTGCTACTCTGTGACCTTGAGCAAATCACTCACCCTCCTTTGTACTCTAGTTTCCCCATCCGTAAAATAAGAAGGTTAGACTAGAAGAGTTCTACAGTCTCCCCTAGCTCTTAGTCCCAAGATCCTTCTGCCTAGGATACATTATTTTCAGAGCTTTATGGATTGTAAAGAGATGAATTATTGGATTAGATGACCTTTAAATTTCTTTTGAGATCTAGGTCTTATGGGATTTTATGATATTATGGGATTGTGTAGGTGGACTGTATGAGGGAAGACTGGAAAGAATGCTATCAGTTAGAAATAGTTAGTCCAATGGACTGGGACGTTGTGAATGAAACCTTGAACCTGCTGCTATACTTACCTTAGACCTAAAGGCTAGTTTCTTCCCTTGGGGATCCTTTAGTCTGATGGAACAAATATAGTTGGGAACTCTCAGTGTGGTAGAAGAGACACACAGATGATAGAGTGCTGAGAAAATAGACATATGGCCTCTAAAAAGGATAATAATCATATGTACATACACATATAGACACATAAGTCCCCACACACATATGCATATAGAGAGAGTGCATAAGTGGGGTTTCACTCAAGACTGGGGCATTTGCATGTTGTTGCACTTGCAGAGGAGTTCATGACTCCTAACGTGACTCCGAATTAGAGGTGGTAAAACAACTCTGCATTCTTGTATGAGGGGCAGAGTTGATGCCAGAGTTTTTAGAGAGAAAGTCGTGCCACCCTTTTTGTGAGAGGACACACTAAGAGGAGAGACAGAAAGACTTGAAGTTATAAATAGGTGAAGGAAGCTAGCTTCTTAGAATGCTCCTGATTTCCACTTTGCTTCTTTAGAGATTTGGGAGACTTTCCCCTTGGGTGAGATTGGGGCCTCTCTCTCTTGGTTGAGCTGAGATCTTATCTCACTTCCATCTAGAGAGCTCATTCATTGTCATGTACTTTCTGGTGTATTCTAATCTGACTTTTATGATTCCTCTTTGCATTTTGCTTGTATAAATGGGTTTATTCACTATTTGTTACTGGTAGTGGTCTTTTATACAATCTAACAGTTATAACTAAAGGTGAATGACCTGTGAAGAAGCTTTGTTCTGAACTAGACTCATACCCTTAGATTGGCACGACTTAAGAGTAGCATAGAGATACAAACTAGAAGCTAGAGAAAACAATACCCATCCTTGGAGTGTTCTCTTGTAGGGAACGTGCTTGCCTCTCTACCCTGCTAGCATGCCAGTGGTAATACAATATGCCCTGACCTGGGCTCTCCTCCTCTGGTCAGAGATAGGCCTGACCTCAGAGGTACTCCAAAGCACCTGTGAGCTACAGTTTAGGTAACCCCATGTGGAAGTATATACATATATATATATATATATATATATATATATATATATATATACAATTCAAACACACACAGAGATATACACATTGCGGTCATTAATTCAGAGCAGGTACTCTCCTGCATTAGTTGAAGGCATGTTCACATTTGGGATTTTCTATATCAATGAAATCACAGGTCTAGTCACCTTAAATGAGTTGATCCATTTGTGTGTGTGTTTGTGTGTGTGTGTGGGTGTGTATGTGTATATGTGTGTACACGATATTCCTCCCCTCAGACTTTCCTCAGGTGCCTCATTGTGATGTAGAAATGTTTACCCTTTCTTAGAAGTGAAGAAATTCAGAGTTCAGTTCTAAAAGGTCCTACTAAGCTGGAAATACTTCAGGGATATATGACTGCAGCAACTGCCTTTATCCTAGAGGAGACAAGAGGGATTGGGAGATTTCTGACATTAGGTTAATCCTTTCATTTCCCACTTGGCTACCTCCACCTTTCCACCTTGCCCTCAGGAACCTCATCATTGGGAAATCTCATCATCCTGCATGATGCCACCAGCTTTGGTAATTATCCAAACCCTCCATTTGAGGAGGGAGTTCAGGATAATCAATCATCTCATTTCCCACCCAGCTACACTCCTTTGACTTCTTCATCATGCCTATACTGAGGAGATGATACATTCTTCAGATATATGTGTGTATGTATATGTTGTTGTATGTATGTATATATGTAAGGATATATTTTATATACATATAGAATATAAATCAGTTACTAAGAGGAGAACTATATAAAGATATAGCCATATATATGGTATGGCCATATATATATATATATGTATATATATTTATGTATATGTGTATATATATGTGTGTATGTATACCCTAACCACTATGTATGACAATATTTCTATGAGAAGAATGTGTCCTCCGCTACACAGACTGACCTTTCCCAAGGTGGTATTTGACTATAAAATAGTGGGTAATATATTTATATAAGAGATATTCCTGTGTTCCTGACCAGGAATGATGCCATTATGTTCTCTTTGAAAGCAATACCCCCAGAACTCTGTGAATTTGGCAACTGATGACATTACTTAAGAAATCATTCAAGAAGTGAGCAGATGAGAAGTGTGAATGTTGAAGCAGAGAGCCTCCAGGGTTAAAGTATAAGTAACATTTTTGTGGTTATATATCAATTCCTAGAATCTATTCCGTTCTATTGTTCAGGAATAACTACCAAGAGTCTCAACAGGTTGAGTCTCTCACTCTGTCTCTGTCTCTCATTCACACATACACATACATGCACATACACATCCAGTTGGATAGCAAGAATTCTATTTATACTTCATCTGAGCAGCATGGGCCATGAATCTGGCCACTGGACCCAGATGGTTCAGGAGAAGAAAGTGAGGTTGGTGACCTTGAACAGCCCTCTCTCACTCAAATCAAAGCCAACTGCAAGTCATGTCATCATCTTGATGTCATGGTCCTCTTTGACAATGAAGGACAAACACAACAACAGTAACAACAGCCAACAATGGGCCCCATGTTTCAGCTCAGTTTCACTGATACAAAAAAGTATTATGAGGCCAGAGCTCAACTGACATAGAGTCATATGATGATAGATTTTAAAAATACATTTTATTGATACTTTTTGTCTTTTCATCATAGTCAAATTGATCTCTTCTTCCAGATTAAACCTTCTCTTATGACAAAAAACAATTCAGAAAAACCATTCAACACAATGACTGCATCTGATATGTGTATACCATATTCCCTCCTCGTGACTCTCTGTCTGACTGTCTTGAGGGGGCCAGTATGTTCCATTATCTTTTTTTCCTGAACTGCTCATTGGGTTTTACTCATAACATGACTTGTTCCAGTCATCTTTTCTTTATTGTAGCTGTTTTGTATGTTGATCTCTTAGTTCTACTTATTTTATTCTTTATCAGTTCATAAAATCTTCCCATCTTCCTCTGAATTCCTTGTATTCATCATTTCTTACTGCACAGTCTCATTCCTTTACATTTATCATAATTTTTTTTTAGCCATTACCCATTTGATGGACACCTATTTTGTTCCTACTACTTCACTACCACAAAGAGGACTGGTATGAATATTCTGGTATATGCAGACTTTTGTTCCTATCTTTGACTTCCTTGGGAGGATTATAGAGTTTGAAGAGACCTGAGACATGATGTAATCCAATACTTTCATTTTACAGAGGAGGAAATTGAAGCCCAGAGAAGTAATACAATCTGTAAATGTCAGAGCTGGGATTTGAACTCAGGTGCTCTGGTTCCAAACTCAGTGATCTTTCCACCACACAATGACATCTGATGCCTGTGCATAAATGTTGGGACAAAAGGAGTCAGAAAGAAGATAGAATTACTCTGCAATGCTGTTGACTTCACTCTCCTGGTTGACTAGGTATGAATGAAAAGACAAGCGTTGGCTCTAATCAGTCAATAGTCAATAAACATTTATTAAGTACTTATTATGTGCCACACACTGTGCCAAGGGCTAATTAGCTCCCAAATTCTTCCAGTGATCTGAATAATGACCTTGTTTCTTAGTCTAGTTTTGGGAACATTTGCTGAACAGTGTTAAAAGATGCCTATGGACTCGTTAAAAGCTCCACCCAGACGTAGGAAGTGGCCTTTGTACCCAAATGGCAGTTATTTTGATATTTTCTCTCTCTCTCTCTCTCTCTCTCTCTCTCTCTCTCTCTCTCTCTCTCTCTCACTCTCTTTGGTTATAAATAAACTATACAAACAAACTTTGCTCTTGTGGTCATTTTCATTATGTCATATTCACGTGATCAGGCTTCATTGAAAAAACTATAGAAAAAGAACAGAGTTTCCTAGTGAGTGGAAGCTTGGGGCAGGAGATTCATCAAATAAAAACACATAGGTCACATTTCTAGGTTAATGAAATGAATTCCGGCATCCGTTGAAGGCTTGGAGCTGGGTATAGCGGTAGCTATTCTCTGAGAACTCCAGAGAATTTAGTGTTTTCTCATTGGTGTTGATGGAGTACATATCTACCTCCGTCAGTGTGAAACTGCTGTCTGTGCCTTTCCTTGTCATTTAACAGGATCAGGCTAGTGGCCAGTACGACCCCTTGGTGAACTTAAGAATAACGCAGAAAAGGGGGATGATTTACTTAAAATAAAAACATTAGGCAAATAACAGGGAGGTAACATAAACAGCAAACACTCTCACATCATCTCCCAAACCCCTGCCTTTTCAATGACTGCTTTCCCTCCTCATTTTTGTCTTCTGGCTTCCCTGGATTTCTTCAAGTCCCGACTAAAACCCAACCTCCTACAAGAAGTCTTTCCCCATCTCTCTCAAATTTCTATGGTCTTCCCTCTGTCAAGTATTTCCAATATAACCTAAATATAGCTTGTTTGCATTTAGGACTATGCACGTGGGTTCACTGTGCTTTTTGGTTATGTATGATCACATGGGCCTGTCTAGATATGGTCTGCAGAGATGCAAAAATAGATATCTCCAGAATTTTCTTACTGTACCCTTCTCCGTATTCTTGCCAGGAAGTTGGGGTCAGAGGCTGGCTACTCTGCTCTCCTTAGAGAGAGGGGGTACTAGGCTAGAATGATATCTATCTGCTCCTTTAAAATCTAGGAGAAATCATTTTTTTGGGTTCAATCTGCACTCCTAAACACTATTTCTTAATGGGGAAGGAGTGTTCATATATCTGAAGCTTGACCTCCTTGCTACCAGATGCTATGTATCCGAGGCTTTCTACCAGTTCCACAGTAAGCATACATAGCAAATAAATCCATTTATTCAAGTGGTTAGCAAAATAGAAATCAGACAAAGTATACATAGGAGAATATATCTATCAGACAATACACAACTCTCCCATTAGGAGCAAAATAACTCAACTCAATCAAAAAGAGTTTCAGATCTTACTCAAAGAAAATTCCCTAAAGTCTTCCATATAGTGATCTGGGGATATGGATGTGAACAAATTGTTGGTTCCTTTAACAGATCTGCTTCTTTTTTTTTTTTAGATTCTTTCTCTCTTTTTAGGGACCTGAAAAGAGGTTGGCACCAAGTACCTTCGCTTTCTAAGCTCAGAAGACTTGATCTCTCTTCTCTCCTGCTCTTACCAACTCTGCCCAGCCCTCATAAAGACAGGGGTCATTGAGTAATAAACTCCCACCAATGAGAAGAGAGTTCCACGAAAATGGCCCTTTGAGTCAAGCTATGAGCATCTTAAGAGGAGGCACTGCCTTTTGCTCCTCATTATATCCCCAGTGCCTAGTCCAGTGCCTGACACATAATAGGCATTTAATAAATGTTTATTGACTAAATGACACCACCACAAAATACCTTTCCCTAAACCTTAGGTTCAGTATCTCTCTACTCAGCTTGTGTATTCAGCGTAACAGGAGAAAGAACTATGCAATTTTGCTGTCTCCTATTTAACCCTTTGGAATCCCAATACAGATAGGAAGTGATATTTCAGTCAATCACAGGAAGTGCTAGGGAAATTTGCTGCTACACTTCATGTATCACTCCTTTGGGAGTGAAGGAGAAGAGGAAAAAGTAGGAGAGTTAGGGACCAGGACCCAGAAGGTCTTGAGATTTTTATTTCTAGTGTCTCTGACCACAGTACGTTTGAAGGTTTGCTTCTGATCTTTGGTGACAAACATGTCAAGGAGACTCTGCGTCATTTCACATAAAAGCTTTTAGTTTGCAAGTAAACTGGTAGGTAAGGATAGGAGGCCAGGGCTGCACCAGACCCAACTAAACTATAAGAAGATCCCACAAGTGCCCCAGAAATGGGACTGGGGGGTAGAGTGGGTGGGCTAGGCAAACTCTTAATTTACAGGAAAAGCTGAGGCCCAAGGGCTGCTGCTGCTGCTGGGATCTTAAACTGAGAAACTGGTGTGAGGGTCGAAGTGAATCCTCATTTGACCACTAAAACCAGCTCTCTTACCCTACAAAATTAGAATTTGCTCATTGAGTAGAAATACACGTGACTGGCCTAGGGCTTAGATGATACTAGTGATGACAAATATTAATAGTCCTGAGAACATAAATTGTTCTGGGGGCCCCCACTGCTGGCAAAATGGTTTCAGCTTCTGAATCTCTTGCCACAACCTTTAGTCCATTTTATACATTGCTGGTAAATTAATCTTTTTTTCTTTTTATAGTATTTTATTTTTTTGCCCAGTTACAAGTGAAGAAAATTTTTAGCATTCATTTTTACAAGATTTTGAGTTCCAAATGCTTCTCCCTCCTTCTGTCCCCTCTCCTCTTCCAAAAATGGTAGGCAGTTTGAAATCATTTATACACGTGCTATCATGTAAAACTGTTTCCATATTAGTCACAGTTGTGAAACAGATCAAAAGGAAAAAAATGAGAAAGGATAAAGTAAGTGAAAAAATATGCTTTGATCTGCATTCAGAGTCCATCAGTTCTTTATCTGGATAGAGACTTCTGGGTGGGAGGAAGAAGGGAAGTTTCATGGAAAGTGAATGCATTGATTTCCAGGAGCCCAGGGGCAAGTTCTTAAGCACCTAAAAACTTCCTCCGGTCAGTACTGCATCAAGCAAAGACAGGAGATGTCCATTTTGCAGAAAGGTGGTCTAGGAGATGGAAAAACCTGGTGTTGCATGGGTGGAATTGACTAAGCCAGGTCCATCCCCTTCAGAGGTTTTACTATGTCTCCTTTCCACCTCAGAGTATGAGTCTTTCCAGACTGCTCTTCAGTTTTTTGGTTTGTTTTGTATTTAACAACCAGGGAGAAGACTCTAATTTCTTAAGTGTTTGTCAAATGTGATTTTCACTTGCTGTTTCTAATCTCCATTGAATGTTTTGTTTCTAAAATTCTTGTGCACTGTCTGGAACTGCAATGAAGTGCAACCTGAATTTTGATAAAGGAAAGGATTTTATTTATTAAATTATTTATTATCATTATTAAATTAGTATTTATTTATTTAAAGCTCTATGTGCCTGACACTGTGCTATGTTGTAGGTATAAAAAAAAAAAAAAAGCAAGCATCGCCTTTGTCCTTAAAAAGCTTACTTCCAGTGGGGGAAATAACACACATGGGAAGCTAGCTGTTGGTTGGTTCTGTCCTTGGTTCTCAAAGAGGACTAAAATGACATTACTATTTAGAGTTGAGGAACAGTCTGACTGTGGCTGATCAGACCCATACAAACTTGGAAGGTGCCACCACAGCTTGGGCACTAATAGTCCATATGAATATTTGGAGGACAGATGTCTCTAAATTTGCACATCTTAATTTCTTTTGAGCTACTGCAATTCTGCTTTTCTCATAGGACATAGCACCTTCTTCGATTCGGGCATTCCCACTGTGCTGTCCTGTGCCAGTGTCTCCTATGTCATACAATCAATTCCAAAGTTCTTCAAAGAGACCTTGAAAGTATCCTTGTATCACTCCTGACCAAGAGGAAGGGACACAATATACATGATATGGCTTGTAGTTGGCCTGGTTCCAGGTCATCACATCAAGTAAGGTGAAAGTTCACCTACCAAAACCCAGGGATCCAAGGCATAGGAATCTGCATTGCGCTGGAGAAGACATTTTCTTTTTTTTTTTTAATTTTAATTTTAATTTTTTTTTAATGTTTTACAATCATTTCCTTAAATTTAAGATTTTATTCCCCCCACCCTTCCCCCAATAGCCCCCCCGCCCCGTGACAGCATACAATTCTGTATAGGTTCTACATATACTTTCCTATTGAGCACATTTTCACTATATTCATGCTATGTAGTCGAACTAAAATAAATGGAAGAAATCATATAACAAATCAAAACATAATACACTGAAACCCACCCATACACAAACATGATCTGCTACATTCTGCGAATGACTTCCATATTTCTTTCTCTGAGTGTGGAAGGCATTTTGCCTTAGAAGACTGACATTAGGATTTTTTTTTTTCTCAGTAAGTTCTTGTGTTATTACAAAGTCCAAAGTCTACCAGAAAAAACTCTCGCACACTGTGGTCGTTGCTGTGCACAAAGTTCTCCTGGTTCTGCTCCTTTCACTCAACATCATGGAGAAGACATTTTCAAGGTTCCCAGTTGACTTGGGATGGGAGCTTAAACCAACCCCGTGTTAAATTCAATAGTTGATGTGAAACCAGACATGAATGGAATGTGGGCGATATTCTAGCTTTATTTCCTACAATTCCCTTATATAAACTATTTACTCCATCTAGTCTGCCTCTATCTTCCAGCCTGAGGCCATGTCCTTTCTTTTCTGTACCTATGTGAATCCAACTCATATTTAATGGATCTCTGTGTCATTATGAACCTTTAAGGAGACTTTGTTTCTCAACGTTCAGACTTTTCCACCCTGTTTCAACTTCCATCTCATCCTGAAACACCCCTTTAATTCTTTGGCCCTCATCTCTCATTGGCAACTTCGTCCTGGGACCTCCCTATTGAGGAAAGTGCCAGGCCAGTCACCTTTCGTTTCTCTTCCAGCTGTTTCTGACTTTCCATACTTGGACACTAGACCCCTTCCCCTTTTATATGTTATCTTCACCCATTAAAATGTAAGCTTTCAGAGGGCTATGACTGTTTTTCTTTTAACTGAGAGCTGAGACAGTCCCAATCAGTTTAGGAGTACCAGAGAACCTGGAGGGAAAGAATGAAATGAAACCTGGTCTTCAAGCAGTAAGGGCTGGGGTGGTCAATGTTAAATATCTATATAGTTATTTGGATGGGAATATGAGTGCCTTAGGAACAGATATGATGTTTTTGGCTTTTGTTGTATCCCCAGTGCTTAGGTATATGATAAATGTTTAAAAAATACTTGTTGAGACTTGGTGATGGAGAACCTATATGGATTAATCTTTTTTCAATTATAATTTAATTTGTTTTCAGTTTTCAATAAACACTTCTGTACATTTTAAATTTTCTCTCACTCCCTTTCCCCTCCCTCCCCGAAAAGACATGTGATCTTATACGGGTTCTAACCATCATATGGATTGTTCCTGACATCATATTTCCCATGGATAACAGTAAATTAGGGGGTCTGTGATGTCTCTTCCATATGTGTTGGTAGACCTGAGATTTCTTACTTCACCTGTGCAGTCTGACTATTGTACCCACTTTACACTGTCAGAAACTGGTAGGGGGAGGGAATCAATGTTTTTTCAGCACAGGATCCTTCATGATGGGACTGTGGCTTAATAAGAGTCAAACAAGCTGTGGAATTTTCTCAAGCTCATCAAAGAACGCTGTCCAATTCCAGGATCCATAAAAATTACACTGTGGTCACAAAATAGAGGAGATCCAAGCCCAGGTCCTGCCTATTTCTGAGACTTCCAGGACACAGAACACATGTGTAATTTCTCTTATGTGAGAATCTTCAGAAAGGAAAATAGTTTCCTTTCTAACTCATTCATTCAACAAGCATTTATTAAATGCTGGACATGGTACTAGGTACTGGAGATGCAAAGACAAAAAAAGTTTCTGCCCTCAAAAAGCTTACATTCTATTAAGTAGAAATAATATGTACACAGATCAGTAAGTACAAACTATGTACTAAGTAAATACAAAGGAAAAGGTAACTAGCAACTGTGGGAGATCTGTATAGAAGATGTCCCTTGAGATGAGCTTTGAAGTGAGCAAAAGATTCCAAGAGGTGGAGATGAATAGGAGAATTTCCAGTTATGAAAGGTAACCCATACAAAAACATGGAGGTAGTAGATTTGAAACACAACCTAGCCACAATTGTTCATCCTATAGACTCTTGTCATCATAATCAGTGAATATATGAGAGTCTATCCAAAGTGTTTTTTCAATTTCTCCTGACATTGCAAAGCTGTCATGGGAGTATGTCAGCTGTCTCCCTGTCATTATTCAATCTTGCCACATGGCTATCATAATATGTTGATGATGATAGTGAGAAGATAATAGTGGTCATGTTCTCAGCCTATTTTTATATATATCATTTATATATATTATATATATACATATATATTATATATATAAGATGAGAAAAAAGAGCCAACACAAACAATAATAATAACTCATATTTGCACATTACTTTCTAGTTTATGAAGAAGCACTTTCTGTATATAATCTTACAGTGAGCATGTGAGGTAGCTATTATACTCATTTTGCAAATGTGAATGTCATAACTAGGCACAAATACCAAGAGTGACACATACTGATTTCCCATGATCTCACATTACCCCCCCAAAGGTCAGAAAGACTTCTCCAGCCTCCCCTCTATCCTCTACCCATCCTAAGAGCCACCTGCTCTGTGAAGCTCATTCTCCATCTCCATAGCATCTTTCATTCCTCTACATTCCAATAGCCCCCCAATAAGAATAATCACTGTCTTTTATTTCTAGCACCTTAAGGTTGTCATAGCACTTGACCCTCATTGTCGTTTGATTGTCAAGAAACTCTGTGAGGTAGATACTATTATCATCCCCATTCTGAGATAAGAAAGCTAAGACTCAAAAAAGGTTAGATCCAAACCAAAGTCTTCCTGACTCCAAATAGCACTATCTACTTTGTCATGCTTCCTCTAGCAAAGTTTTCCTTTTTTTAAAATAATTTTTAGGTTTGTGGATGCCATTATCTCTACTTGATACTGATGTTCATTCATGTCCAATGGGGTTTTCTTGGCAAACACTAGAGTAGCTTGCTATTTTCATGTCCAGATCATTTTTATAAATGAGGAACTGAGGTAAACAAGGTTAAGTGACTTGACCAGGGTCACACAGCTAGTAAATGTCTGAGGCTGGATTTGAACTCATGAAGATGAGCCTTCCTGATTCCAAGCCTAGTGCTCTATCCTCTACATTACCTAGTGGTCCCTTTTTAAAAATTAGAGCTGACCCAAAGTAGAATGGGCTACCTCCTAAGGCTCTGGCTTCTCCTTGATTGGCAGGTATTGAACACTAGTTGTCTTGGATACCCATTTTTTGGGGATTGGATTATGTTCTTAGATGAGTTAAACTGAATGGCTATTGAAGTTATTGTCCATTCTCAAATTCTGTAACTCTGTATCTGGTTCAGAAGACAGAGTTGAAAAGAGCCTTGGGGGTTCTCAGTTCAAACTGCTAGCTTTAGAGACCACTGACATTTACAGACAGGGGCATGACTTTACCATGGACTGTGGGGAATTTGAGTGGCTTTCTGAGAAGCAGTGATTCCCACAGCTGTGAATCTAACTAGTGGAAAGTCAAGATCTGGCTGGACTAGGTTCCTGACGGAGAAATACATTGGGATAAGGCTCTCAGTTCTCCTTCCTTGAACAAATAGATTTCTTGAGTCAGAGCCAGCATTGGGACACAGGAGTTTCCTGTGCTCTCTCTCTTGCCACAAAGCAAATGGCCCGAAATGCATGCTTGGAATGCATTAATCACTCTTATGGGCACAAGGCTGCCCACACAGCGAGGTCCTCACCACAAGATATTTAAGGTCCAGGGTATTATTGCTGCTCAATGAGACTTCTTCTAAATTCCCCATCTACCCAGGACCTTGCTGGGTTCTAGCTTCATTCACTCATTGTGACATGTCTGGGGAAACACATACAGACTGCAGACTCATTATTCATCAACTTGCTCCTGGGAATGACAAATTTAAGCAATCACCTATGTTGTGTGTATGTGTGTGTGCTTGCATACCTCTGTACGTATGTGTGTATGCGGTTTTCTGCTTTCCTGTGACTAAGGGATATTGAGGGGGGGGAAAATATGAAAATTCTTTTCTGTAGCTCTCTAACCTAGTTGAACTAGGAAGAGAAATGCTCAGCTTGACAAACTTCAGGGTGAGTCTACTCAGTAGAGATCAACTAGGAGGTCCCTCCCCCTTTCCCCCAAAAAAGATGTGTCAATCCCAGCACTGGGCATCTATTTTTGCTGTGTGACTTGAGTTTCAGGATCCCAGAAGCTCAGAGTTGGAGGGGGCCTCAGAACCATGTGGTCCAACACATACCCTTTTGTCTTCATGCTGACATCCATTTCCCATGCTTATAAAGTGAGCTGGATTAACTTTTATGTGGCTGGTTGGATTGCTCCTTGAGTTTTATCATTTGTGTGCATTCCTTCTCTGAAATAATAGAGCCTGAGTCCAACGATGACTGATCACTTTTGAGATCACTGAGTCTAACCTCCTACCATATTCAGAGCATCCATTTGCTTACATTCCTCCTGTGCTGGGAGGAGCTCACTCCTTCACGGGACAGTACATTCCATTTTGGGATGACGCCAATTGTTAGGATTGTCTTTCTTATATTAAGCTGAAGTCTTATTCCTTGACGTTTCCATCAGATTCTAAGACCTGAGTTCAAATTCAGCCTCAGACACTTAACTAACTGTGTTCCCTGGTCAACTGACAAACTCTATTTGTCTAAGTTTTCTCATCTGTAAAATGGGGATCATAATAGCACCTAACTTTCAGATTGTTGTAAGGATCAAATGAGATTCTAAGTATAAAGTGCTTAGCACAGTACCTGACACATAATAAGCACTGTGTAAAAAGCAGCTACTATTATTACTTCCACTACAACAACAGCAGCTACTACTACTGCTACTATTATTACTACTACAACTACTTGTAGTACTACTATTACTATTACCTCTACTACTACTCCTACTACTGTCCTCTAGGCTAGGAATTCTTAACTTTTTGGGGTCTGTGGACTCCTCAGAATAATATTCTCAATTTCATAAAATAAAATATACAGGATTGCAAAGGAAATCAATTATATTGAAATATGGTTTTCAGAGTATTTTAAACAAGCAAATTAACAGCTCCCAAGTTAAGAAACTCTGCTATAGGACATAGCAAAATAATTGCAATTCCTTTCTCACGTGATTGCCCTCTAAAGTTTAAAGACAGCTCTCATGTTCTTCTCTTTTCTGGTTTCAACTTCCCCAGTTCCTTGAATGGAGTCTCTTAGATCCTAGCTCCTAGTCTTGCCATCCTAGCTGTCCATCTCTAGACACTCTTCACCCTCTTCCAGTGGCTCACTATAGAGGCAGCCCTAGCCTTTCAAAGACCATGCCAGTGGAGGGCAAGTTCTACAGGCTCCATCCAGCTGGAGAGGTTTCGGGTATGCAGAGAGAGGTCTTGGGTTAGATTATATGTACTTTGTCTGAAGCATAGACTCACTCAGATGATGCAGCATTGTGTCCAAGATCTGGGCTAAACTCTTCCAAACCTGAATCCTGGTTCTATCACTTAGTACCTGGGTGACTGGGAACATATCACTTCTTCTCACTTACACCCTCAGTTTCTTCATCTGTAAAACAAAGGAATTGGACTAAATGACCTTTAAGGTCCCCTTCCAGTTGTGTAATCCTCACAATAGCCCAATGATGGTGGTATTATTCCAACTGTATAGATGTGGAAGCCAGGTTGGCAGTAAGGTGATGGAATTTTCAATCCCAATCACTTTAGAATGACATGCTAAATTATAGGAGGTTCATGATCTGCACTGGTGGAGGAGAGTACTCACATTAATGGGATTTCCAGTTTTGGTGCAGGAGTTCTTAACTTGGTACCAATAGATGCCATAGTCAGATTTCAAGGGGGCTCATGAACTGAGATGGGAAAAAAATGACATTTTCATTTTCACAACCAAACCAAACCAAAAGTCCCACCTGTCTCTTCATATTAGATAAGAACTCCTTGTGCTGAACCTTTTCCTGGCATCCAGGGAAAACTTGATGGCTGGTGACATTCTATAGTTTGATGAAAGGAAAAATAATAATAACTAGCTTTTGATGCTTTAAAGTTTACAAAACACGTTGCAAATATTACATCAATTAAATATTCTGATTATAAAGTTTTCACAGTAATCCTGAGTGGTAGGTTCTATTGTTATTTTTATTTTACAGATGAAGGAACTGAGGCAAACAGGGTTACCCAAGATAACACAGCTGATAAGTGTCCAAGGCTAGATTTGAACACCGGTGTTCCTGACTTCAGGCCCAGTTCTTTATCTACCAAGCCAGGTGATAAAATTTTTTCCTGCCCTAGAGATGTTGAAGGCAAGGCTGGGTGGTGATGCTGTAAGGGAGAATTCTTGTTTATTTGTGGGTTGGACTAGACAGTCCCTGAGGTGCTTCCCCCCAGAACATCCCCCCCCCCCCCCCGCCCCGAAAACTATTCTGCTCCTTCCTCTCCTTTACCACAGACATTCAAACATTCTGAATATCTACCCCTGCCAGGGACCCCACCTGCACATTGAATGGCAAAACAGTTACCACAACGGCAGCAGTGAAGGGGAAAAGTCACACTTACGTATACTCCACAGGTGCCCAGAGAGAAAACCCCTAAACCTTGACAACCGGTGAAGAACAAACAACTCAGAAACCCAATATAGTTCATTAACAGAAGTTTCCCCCAGTAACAGTACCCCCAGTAGAGCTTCACTTTCCACTCTGCCTGCTGTGATTTCATTTGATGGAGCTGGCTTCGGATTCAGGCTGGGAGCCTTGAGGTGCAGAAATCACCTCTTGCCTCCTGTATATTATAAAGATACAATCACAAGATAATCTCATTATAAGATGACAGTTACCATTTTTAGAATTCATTAAGGTTTACAGAAAGCTTTCTACCTGATATCTCTTTTGGTCCTAACAATGATCCTGGGAGGAAGAAGCTATTATAATCCCCATTTTGTCCAAACTGATGCAACTAGTGAGCATGTGAGGCTGGATGAGACATGGGCTTCTGCTTGTTTCCCTCCACAGTGATCTATCCCACTATGCTACCCAGGCCTGCACCGCTTGGATGGCCTGAGAAAGGAAAAGGATGAAAAATGGTACTAGGGCTAAGGTAGAGTTAGAAACTATTTGTGCTTACTGGTGTTTTTCAAGAGTTTCTTTTGGTATGTGTTAGAGGCTGGGACATAGAATGGATACTGGTGCCTGAGCTAGCCTTCAGCATTCAAAAGCTTGCTTGTAGTATTTCAGGGGAGTTTAAATGGAGATAAACATCAGTTTCCCTCTTTGCCTGAAGACAGCTAGGTGGAGTAGTGGATAGAGTGCTAGACCTGGGGTCAGGAAGATCTAAATTCAAATCGAGCCTTAGATACTACCTGGATAAATAACTTTGCCTCAATTTCCTCATTTGTAAAATAGGGATAATAACAGGACTTACATTCTTGGGTTGTTTTAAGGATCAAAGGAGATATTAATTGTAAAGTGCTTAGCACAGTGGCTACCACATAGGAAGTGTTATGCTTAACATTAGCAGTTATTATCTTTCTCTTATAACATTTGAAAAATTCTTAATTGATAGAAAGACTCTGAAAAAGACTGAAATGCTACCAAGAAGCAAGGCCTAGAAATCAAATCCCAGTTTCAACAACTTTATTTAATTCCCACAAGGTGGGAGGCCACCCTGAAGCAGAGGAGGAAAATATCTAGAATAATAGCCCCTTGGCAGAGTGACTAGGGCTTAGGCCACTCTGCTCAGGAGCTTCTCCCTCCCATTAGACTTGGTTTGGACAGAATCATTATGTATATAACAACTGTCTTCTTTCATCCCTTTCCATACGTCTCCTCCTTCTCATTCCCTACAGCCCCTTCCTCCGGGCATCCTGTACCCTCACACTGCTCTAGATGCCAAAATCATACCTCAAAGTGCCTCCTCCCCATCAAACTTGCCCTCTTTCAAGTACCTTATTTTGAAAATTAACCCTTTCAGCTCTGGGAGGTGTCAATAGAAGAGCAGTTTTATTGAACTGTTTCCTATCAAGCAAAGATCCATAACCAATTTACTCTCCCCTAGGGCATTTACATTTTACAGAGGATGATTGTTAACTTCCCATCTTGAATTGATGATATTTTAGGCAGCCAGAGACTAAATGACCTAATTTTAGAAAGTGTGAGGGAAATATTTTGGGTCAACAGGGACTTCTCAGGGCAGAATTTCAGGCAGACAAGCAATGCTAGTCACTAGTCAGATGGGCACATGGGCACTTGATCTCTGAGGTTGTTCTATCCCGTTTATCTCCTTAATTTCTAAAGGGTTACAAAACTTAGTTGATTTTCCTTATCTCTTCATTGTTGGTCTCTGAAAACTTCAGCTAATGGGGAATTAACCAACACTATGACTTGAATATTTTGGCCTGGGGAAAGATGAGGTTCCTGAGCTTAGGGCCATAGGTGTGCAGGAATTTTGTATTAATGTCATGTAACTGCAGGAAACTACTTGCAGGAGAAGGGGTACATACAGTGGGGTTCCAGATATCTCTCAATAGAGTAGTGCTCTTGGGTACTTATGGCCCTGCTCCAAATATTCTCTAGTACCAGCCTTAGCTCCAGCCTCAGTCCTTACTGCAAACCAGTAAGAAAGGTCCTTCTCCTAGACCAAGAGGAACTGGTGCCAGGAAAAAGTAGCCAACGACTGACCACATGGTGACCCAACTTTCCCTGTGAGGTACTTTCTCATCAGCACACCAACACTTAAAGATATTCAGGATACTTTTGCTCATTACTCAGGAGAGGATCTGATGTCAGTCATTCCTACCTTAGTGTGAATTTAAGTCAGCTTATTTCCTCCTCTCAGGAGCATTTGCATTTTAAGCATTCTAAACTGTAATAATACAATAATGCACATATCAGCACTTGAGGTTTACCAAACCTTTTCTTTACAATAACTCTGTAAGGGCTGGTAGTGAAGGCATTGCTGTCCCCATTTCATAGATGAGGAAACTGAAACTCAATGAAGTCAAATAACTTGCTCAGGGCTACATAGAGAGTAAAGATCAGAGTCAGGATAAGATCTAGGTCTCCAGTGCTCATCAATAACTATCAGTGATTGTTAAATGAAGGACTTTATGTCCCATCTAGTAAACAATCTCTCCCCTCCCCCAACTAAAATGATCTATTTGCTACATCTTCCAGTCAATTACATTTATCTTATTTTATAGATAAAGGTAGCTCATTTAAAAAAAATAATTTCCTTGCTTTTTTTTTCTTTCCAGCAAAACTGATTTTGAACAGCATTAAAGGAGTCATAGCTTCTAGAAATATGGAGGTAATGGTCCTGCTAGCTAGAGAGATCCCAGAGAAAGATGGCATGGCTCATGAAAGGCCTTGCCTTCATGCTGCATGAAGAATGGTTATACGCACTGAGAGAATAGTTGGCCCCAAGAAGAGAACCCTAGAAACACACTGGTAGCCCTTCTTCTGGACTGTGGAAGAGGAATCAGACATGCTCTGTTTGGCCTCCAAAGTCAGAACCAGGAGCAACAGAGAAAAGTGACAATGAAGGCCAAGGTAGCTGCTATCAGGAATATACATAAGAATGGAACAGTCTTCCTCCGTCCTAGGGCACTAATTCCTCCTCTCCTTTGTAGATCTTCAGGCAGAGGCGTGACCACAATTTTTTAGTTAGGTTGTAGAAGGAGTACTTAATGTGTGTGTGTGTGTGTGTGTGTGTGTGTATGTGTGTGTGTCAGTTTTGGACTAGAAGCTGAGGTCCCTTCCAACTCTGAAAGTCTTTAGTGAATGACTTTCAAGGTTAGCTAGCAGGTTGTGCTTTGGGCAATGGGCAACGTGTGTGTGTGGCCATATCAAGTAGGCTAGTCCTGTGTGACCACAGAGGACCTAATCTTTAGCCAGTTCTACTCTTTTGAACAAGCTGACAGTGAATCTGTTTGGGGCTTTGGGAGTAAGGCCCAAGAAGACTGATTGATAAGTACCCCCTCCCCCACCTCCTCATCACTATCCTGTTCTAGATCCATAATGAAATCAATTTTACCACTGTGATAGGCTCATGGGATCAAAAGATCATTTAGAACTGGAAGGAACTTCAAGTCATCTCTCATTTTATAGAAGTTAGACTTGGGGCAGTTAAGCTCTGCTACAAGGACAAGATGTGTCAATCTACTCTCTATAACTCCATTCAAGATCCCTGTAACTTTCCCAATCCCAGGTTCTCCTCCCTGACTACCTCTCCTCCATAGGGGCTGTTTTCCCCATTAGAACTAAAGTTTCTTGAGCACAGGAACTAATTTTGCCTTTTTTTCTTCCTTCCTTTACTCACTCTTAGGCAAAGCAAGGTTTACTCATTACCTAGAACTTGTTTTTTTTTTTGTTTTTTGTTTTTTGTTTTTAAGAAGCAGTAAGTAGGTTTAGTCTCTGGACGCTGAGGATGACCTGGGATGACACCTGGGGGTGTCACTCACACGTGAGGGTGAGAAGTCTTGGAAATAGCCGACTGAACATCAGTCTGGGAAAGGAGTGAATCAGGGAGTCATGAAGCAAGACAGGATTTTCCTGCTGGCACATGTCTGTTGAGGCAGGGAGCAAGATTCCCCACAGGGATTCCCCCTTCATCTTTCTTTGCAACTGTGCTCCAGTGAGCGGTTCAACTTTGAGTCTGTCCCGATTCAGTAGGGCCTCTGCATTACTCAGTGATACATAGACCTCCATTAAAGGTGCTGCTTAGATAGTCAAATGGGACCATGGCGGGCTACCCCCCACCCCCACGGGCTGGAAGGAAAGGCTGAATGTTCTCAATTCCAGGAAAGGCTTGTCCTTTCTTTTCGGTCCTTCCCCCTCATTGATCGGGCCCTCAAAACAGGAGAGAAAAAAGGCCTTCAATGAATCAAAAAAAAGAATTAATAAATGCCTTGTGGTTTTAATACTACCAGATTAGTCACGATTGCTGCATTTGGGAGATTTAGACTGATAACACCTTGGTGACCTAATAACATTTGACGGGGATTGCATCATTTTCCCACCCTTTGAAAGACCTGAAGGTGAGTTTCTCTCATTTGACAGCAAAAAGAAACTATACTTTAGGGGCCTTCCTCAGATGAAGGCCACCAGGCTTTGCCTGCCAGGATTGATGGAGTGAAAGTTGCCTATGCATATTGCAACAGGTCCCATTTCACTGGGGTTCAGACTTAGGACTCCAATGTTTTTAATGTGAGTCACCAGGGCCAATGTCACCTATCCCTAAGTAGCAAAAGCCACAGGCTTCCCTCCCTTCATCCTCCCACCCTGACCCCTCTACACTTTGGGTACAAAGACACTCCAAGCAATCCAGCATTTAGGCATCTAGGTAACACAGTTTCATCCTGAGCACTAGGTTTGTCGTCAAGACGTCATTGTTCACTTGTGTCCAACTCCCTGTGACTCCCTTTGGGGTTTTCTTGGCAAAGATACTGGAGTGATTTGCCATTTCTTTCTCCAACTCTTTTGACAAATGAGGAAACAGAGACAAACAGGATTAAGTGACTTCTCCAGGGTCACACAGCTAATAAGTGTCTGAAGTCAGATTTAAACTCAGGAAGCTGAATCTTGCTGATTTCAGACTGAGCACTCTCTCCACTTTACCATCTGTGTTCAAATCCTCCAGGAGATACTCAGTAGCTGTATGGGCCAGGCTCCTGGGCCAGGTTCCAAGCCTCTCTCCACCTCTGTTTTCACATCTGTAGTAATAATAGCCCTTACTTCCCAGAGTAATTGAGAGGAAAAAATCGAATGATGTAATATATGTAGAGCACTTTCCAAACATTAAAGTGCTATCTGAGTTTTAGCTTTAGAATTACTGCTATTATGCCACTGCAAATTAATCTTCCAAATACAACTCTCCCCAGGGGTGGTGCAAAAAAGAGAACTAGATTTGGCATCAGTACACTTGGATTTGAACCCCTGCTCTCCTTGGATCCTTGTGTGACTTTGGGTGACTCACTTTTCTCCTCTTGATCTCAGTTTCCTCTTCTGTAAAATCAGGGGAGTGAACTTCTATGATGTCAAGCTGCCTCCCTCCTCCAGGTCTTGCAGCCAGTAAAACTCTAGATAGAGTGTAGCCCCAACCAGATTAAAATATAATTGAGGAATGTTTAACAAAATATATAAAAATACAATACAACAAAGATCATGTTAATTTTTCTCATTCTAAGACAATATATTGGGTGCAGAGATCAGTTTCTACGTGGGTTTGACATCCCCAGATTAAATGACCCCCAAATGAGCCTCCTTCTGGTTCTATAATTCAGTGTCCATTTCCTCTTAAGAAGAACCTATAAGGGACTGATTACCCATTGTGAAATCAAAGTTGACTCTCTGTTTGGCTTCAGATCCTAAGTCCACTAAGTGACATAGTAAATAACTGGTGCACGTGGTGGCATGTTGTGGCAGGAAAAACCAGGTTCAGATCCCAGCATCAGACACCTCCTAGCTGTGTGGTCTTAGGCAAGTCACTTTACTGCTCTCACTCTCAGTTTCTTCATTTGTAAAATGGGGATGGTAAGGAGCACCTACCTCATAAAACTGATGAGGGGATTAAACAGTGTACCTAAAACTCTTGGTCAACCTGGAAGCAGAATGTAAATGTTGGCTATTATTACACATTTAACCTTATCTCCCAACAGTACATGGAAGCAGAGGCATAGTCAACTTTGGTCAGATTATTGTCCTTATTGCTTTATCAAAGCACCATGCCTTCCTTTGGACTCTTTGACCAATGATTTCCATAATTAAAGGTACTGATGACTTCATACTGCTTAATGATTTTTTGGGGGCTCCCCTGGCTCAGAGTAAATGGAAATAGTAACTGTTTCTATTTTGGCCAGCAACCTCCCAGTTTGATTTTTTTTTTTTTTAATGAAAGGGTTCATTCCTTGATTCACTTCTCAACGAAGCCTATTCACTGGATGAACATTGTCTCACTCAAAGTGAGAACCTGGAAAGACCTTAGCTTAAAAGGGCCAAGGTCTCCCATTGCATCCTGGGTCATCTCCAGTCATCCTGATGGATATCTGGCCCCTGGACCGAGATGGCTCAGGAAGACAAAGTGAAGCTGGAGACCTTGCATAGCCCTCCCTCCCTCAAATCCAAGTCAACTGCAAGTCCTGTCATCATCTCCCTGACATCATGGTCCTCTTTGAGAACAAAACACAAACCACAACACAATGCAATGCACATACACCATAAAAACTCATACTATTCGTACAATCCCAGAATTTCAGAATTGGAAGGAACCTCAAAATCTGTCTAGTCCAACCCTTTCCATATGGAATTTTCAGCCCCTTTCAATCCCTCTCAGACTTCTTTTTTAAAAAAATTAATTTGTTTTCAGTTTTCTACAATCACTTCCATAAATCTTAGATTTTCTCCCCCTCTCTCCCTCCTCCTTCCCCCCTCCCTCTCAGACTTCTTGAATCCTCATTATTTAAGGTACAGGTGTTGCCAATATGGCGCTGAGATTCTGAGCGTGGAGTTGTGAGCTGCATAGCCTCAGTCTTCAACTTTCTCAGTTCTAGAGTGTGTGAATTGTACTAGATAAACTCTAAAGTCTTTTCTCACTTTAGAATCTTAGGAACCTGTGACTTTGAGACCTCTCTCTTCTGTGAAGTCTTCTACAGTTGTATTCCTCCTCACAGATCTTCCCTTTCTCCTATAGACTTGCAGTTTAACATTTTATCAGTTGTCTACCCCTTTCCTTTTTGCCTCTGGTGAGTTAGTCTTTGCTTTAGAACCTTCCCTTCTCAATCTGTCTTCAACTTAGAGGTCAATGCTCTTGGACTGATCATATCATTCTCCTCCTCAGACAGAGAAGTAGCTCTCAATTACCTCTAGAATTAAATTGAAACTCCTCTGTTGGTACTTTCCAATCTGGCCCCAACCTCTCTTTCCAGACCCATTATACCTCATCTCCCTTTATGCACTCTTCAATCCAGCCAAACTGCCTTTCCTGCTGTTTCTCATTTGTGACACTCAGTTCCCCAGTTTTTCTGTCTTTGCTAGCTGTCTTTTATATCTGCTGTGGTTTGCCACTTCTTAGAATCCCTTTTGTTGTTTTAATCATGTCCAACTCTTCATTACCCAATTTGGGGTTTTCTTGGCAAAGATACTAGAATGGTTTGCCATTTCCTTATCCAGTTCATTTTACAGATGAGGAAATTGAGGCAAAAAAGGTTAAATGATTTGCCCAGGGTCACACAGCTAGTAAGTGTCTGAGGCTGGATTTGAACTCAAGAAGAAGAGTTTTCCTGACTCCAGGTTCAGCATTCTATCCACTATATCACCTAGCAACTTGACTCGAATGCCATCCTCTACCTAAGATCTTTCCTGAGTCCCCCAACTGCTAACACCTTTCGCCAATGCTACCTTGTTTTTGTTTTGTACATCTATATATACTCATATGCAACCATATAAACTCCTTTTAAATAAAATTTATTTTATTTTTATTGTCAGATATTTGGTGCATAGTTTCATAGGATCATAGGTTTGGAGCTAGAAGGGATCTTAGAAGCCATCTAATCCAGCAATAATTGGCACTTAATAAGTGCTTATTCTTGATCAGTCAATTGGTTTGCCAATGAGGTTACCCGTTTTCTGAGGATTTTTTGCCCTGGGGATTTCTTTTTCTAGAAGAAGTATTCATTACATGGGAATTTGGAATTCACCAAATGTGTAATAGGCCTGTTGGAAAGAGCTTCCCTGATCTACCACTGCCATGTCTGTTCGGTTCTTGTACTCCCATGCATTTCCACTCATTTCTTTTGAACAGGTAGACATTTATGTAGGAGTCATTTTTTTCTTGCTAAGTCATGAATGACTGGAGGACAGGACTATTGCTTTGTTTGTCTTTCTATTTCCTACAAGACCTAGAGTGGGCCACAAATGTTTTGTTAAGTTAATGCATGACTGACTGCCATCCTGAGTTGTATTGGTAGAAAATTTCCCAGACAAGAGCAAAGCTAGACATAGAAATGTCTGCATCTAAGGCTTTGTTCCTCATATAAGCCTAGCATTGTATTGTTCCGGGTTTTTCCCATCTCAATCTTTCAATTTCCTCCAGCTCCTTTGCCACAAGCCAATCCATTTCCAAAATTGAGTAAGCATGGAACTTGATATAGTTTTAATGGAAAGAATCCTAAAAGTAAAAAGAGTCCCAGCTTTGCCCTTAAGTAGATACATGACCTTGGACTCATAGAATTTATAGCCTTATTTTAAAGATGTGAAAATTAACATCCAAAGAGATTTAGTGGTAGCCCAGGATCACATACATAGCAAATGTCTGAAGTAGGATTTGAACCCAGGTCTTCTTGACCCAAAGCCTGTCATCCGTCAAACAAGCAGATTTGGCTACATGATCTTACATGCAGTTTTCTGCCCTAGTATTCTATGATTCCTGTGAAGGTATTGAGCCTGTGCTAGGGCCGTGTAGTTGATGCTGCCCAGCCATGCTTCTCACTTCTCGGATCCCTATGCTACCTCTTCTCTGTCTGTGTTAAGGAATGAAACGGAAACATAAAGGAAACTTTGAGGTTGGTTTATGGATTCTTGACATGTAGAGCAATTTGACAGCTGAGACTTGAACCATTATGTAGCTCATATATTGTGGGAAACCTTATTCTCACTCCCACTTTCACGGAAGAGTCAGGTTCCCCAGAGTAATTCTGGGAATATTTCTCTCTTGTGGTTCTGAGGTATCTCTGAGAGGTTAGATGCCTTCTCTAATACTTTTGCCTCGATTCCCCCATTCAGCTGTGTTCTGCCCAATGTTAACCACTGATGATTAGTTCATTGGTTTCATTTAACCAATTAATACCAATCAACTTTTACAAACTTATAATTAACATCAATCAGCTTTTACTGTGAAGATATAATATGAACAGATATTACAAAATATTCTACCCCAAACCTGAGGGAACTATTATCCTTTCTATCACTCTCCCTTGGAGAGAGTGAACTCAAAGCAGGTTTTACAAAGCACTCACCCCACTAAGTTCCCTTGCAAATTTGTAAGTCAAGCCCTCAAGTAAAGACGCTGGCATCTTGCCTTCAGTGTGGGCTGGATGAGGTAGGGAGTGGATAGGGAGGAAATCCACTGCTGAGCTGCACTGGTAGACTTGGCTAAGTTGACCTCAAACTCAGCATCCAGTTCCTGAACTTTGGGCCTTTCTATTCCAAGCTGGCCACCCTCAATACTCCTTGACCTAAAAGCAAGAAGAAAAGACACTATAGGGACAGAAGCAATGACAAGGCCATGGTACTTGTGGACCACATGACAGCAGCCCCAAGCAGGGAGATAAAAGTCTGAATCTTTTCTTTCAAGCTTACAATAGACCTTGCCTCCTCGCTTGAAAATGGCTGGGTGAGAAAGAGCAAGAATCTTGCTTTGGTTAGCTACTGCCCTTTGAATGCACCTCTGTTATAGCATAACTACAGATCAAAAGTCTATTTTTTCACTGTGTGGTTGAGAGACTGGAACCAAATATGGTCTAAATCAGGGAATAAGAACCTTCCACTTTATAAAGCAGGGCAGTTAGATGGCAAAGTGGATAGAGTACTGGGGCTGGAGTCAGAAAAACTCATCTTCCTGAGTTCAAATCTGACCTCAGACACTAGCTGTGTGACCTTGGGCAAGTCACTTACTCCTGTTTGCCTCAGTTGCCTGGAGAAGGAAATGGCACACCACCTCAGTATCTTTCCAAGAAAACCCCAAATGGGGTCATGAAGAGTCAGACATGACTGAAAAACAACTGAACAAAATTGTATAAAGCAGGCTTGGTCTCTTCCACCTATGTTAGCACCAGGCAGAACAGGCTCCCATTACAATAGGATCATAGAAGGAGAAAGAATCTGAAAGGTCATTAAATTTAGCCTCCTTGTTTTACAGTAGATGATCAAGATCACATAACTTCGAAATGTCTGAGGTGGGAATTTGAACCCACAGCTCCAGTTATATGGAAAGTTAAATATTTAGTGATCATTTGCTCTTGGGAAAGGTCTATTAGTGGGTAGGAATAATTCCACTCTGGTCCCCAGCAGAGTTCTCAGTGGGACTGGCCCTGTCTTATCCTTTTCCCCCATAGCTTTCTGCTTATCTGCTGCCATCTCAACAGATTATGAATAGCCATTGGGCTGCATGTTGGGCTCACAGCATTGATGCTGATTCTATGGGGAGTGTAGGGTGGCATCTTACTAGGCTGAGAAAGATTTGTCACAGAACTCTGGGTTTGTTGTAGGACAATGCAGTCCACCCTAATCACACTCATTTCATTCTTTGCCATACTTTTTTTTTTTTTAACTAACCCAGAATCAAAGAGAGAATGAATCCTTGGCTCTCACTTCCTTCTAACCCTCGCTTCAAAGTTCACCTTTTCCAGGAAGTCTTTCCTGATGGGTCCCATTCTGTCCCAATTATTCCTGTATGTAATCTACACAATTCAAATTTTCACTTACTATTAGGTTTATGTGGCGTTAATTCTGGGTTTTTTTGGTGGGCCTGGAGTCAGGAAGACCCAAGTTCAAATTTCATCTCAGAGCCTGTTTCAATGTGTGACCCTCAGGAAGTCACAACCTCTCTGTGCCTCAGATTCCTCAACTGTAACATGGGGATAAAAATAGCACCTATCTCTCGGGGTTGTTGTGAGGATCCAATGAAGTTGATGTAAAGCACTTGCCACAGTGCCTAATACATAGCAGGAGCTTAATAAATGTTTGTTCCCATTCCTCCCCTGTCTTCTCCCTTTGTCCATCCTATGTCCTATTGGAGTACTGGGTCCTTCTGTAAGTACAAGGCTCTTCAATCAGTGGCACTCGGTTCAGGGATAATGCCCAGTGGCTCAAGATCAGAGATTCCCTTCTCCTGGGGTGGATGAAGTCAGGTGGGAATGAGAGGGGTGAGGTTTCCCTGACTTTGTGCTGGGATTTAAACTCTGAAGACCTTGACAGTAAGTCTGCTGGACAGTCTTTTATTTTTAAATTTTTTTCTAATTTATTTATTTCTTTTTAGTTTTCAATATTCATTTCTACAAGATTTTGAGTTCCAAATTTTCTCCCCATCTCTCCCCTCAACCCACCCTAAAACAGTATGGATTCTGGTTACTCCTTACCTCCATTCTGCCCTCCCTTCTATCACACCCCTCCCTTCTCTTATCCCCATCCCCTCTATTTTCTTGGAGGGCAAGATAGATTTCTATACCCCATTGCCTGTATATCTTATTTCCCAATTGCACGTGAAAACAATTTTTAACATTTGTTTTAAAAATTTTAGAGTTCCAACTTCTCTCCCTTCCTCCCTTCTCATCCATCCTCATTGAGAAGGCAAGCAATTTGATATATGTTATACATGTGTAGTTATGCAAAAGACTTCCATAAAAGTCATGTTGTAAAAGGCTAACTATATTTCCCTCTATCCTATCCTGTAACCCATTTATTCTATCCTCCCTTTTGACCCTATCCCTCCTCAAAAGTATTTACTTCTAATTATGCCCTCCTCCCATTTGCCCTCTCTTCTATCATCCTGCCACCCCATTCCTCCTTATCTCCTTCTCCCTTACCTTCCTGTAGTATAAGAGATTTTCATAGCAAATTGAGTATGCATGTTATTCCATTCTTAAGCTAAATGTGGTGAGAGTAAGGTTCACTTTTTCCCTCTCACCTCCCCTCTCTTCCCTTCCACTGAAAAAACTTTTCCTTGCTCCTTTTATATGAGAGATAATTTGCTGCATTCTATTTTTTCCCTTTCTCCTCCCAATATATTCCTCTTTCACCCCTTAATTTTATTTTTTTAGATATTATCCCTTCCTATTCAACTCATGCTGTGCCCTCTGTCTATATGTATACAATCATTCCAACTACCCTAATACTGAGAAACGTCTCAAGAGCTATAAATATTATCTTTCCATGTAGGAATATAAACAGTTCAACTTGAGTAAATCCCTTATTATTTCTCTTTCCTGTTTACTTTTTCATGCTTCTCTTGATTCTTGTGTTTGAAAATCAAATTTTCTATTCAGTTCTAGTCTTTTCATCAAGAATGCTTGAAAGTCCTCTATTTCATTGAATGACCATTTTCCCCCCTGAAGTATTATACTCAGTTTTTCTGGATAGGTGATTCTTGGTTTTAATCCTCATTCTTTTGACTTCTGGGATATCATGTTCCAAGCCCTGTGATCCCTTAATGTAGATGCTGCTAGATCTTGTGTTATCCTGATTGTATTTCCACAATGCTAGAATTGTTTTTTTCTGGTTTCTTGCAATATTTTCTCCTTGACCTTGAAGTTCTAAGAACTTGGCTAAAATATTTCTAGGAATTTTCCTTTTGGGATCTCTTTCAGGAGGTGATCGGTGGATTCTTTCAATATTTAATTTACCCTCTGGTTCTAGAATATCAGGGCAGCTTTCCTTGATAATTTCTTGAAAGATGATGTCTAGGCTCTTTTTCTGATCATGGCTTTCAGGTAGTCCCATAATTTTTAAATTGTCTTTCTTGGATCTATTTTCCAGGTCAATTGTTTTTCCAATGAGATATTTCACATTGACTGTTATTTTTTCATTCCTTTGGTTTTGTTTTATAATTTCTTGATTTTTCATAAAGTCATTAGCCTCCATCTGCTCCATTCTAATCTTTAAGGAACTATTTTCTTCAGTGAGCTTTTAGGCCTCCTTTCTCATCTGGCCAATTCTGCTTTTTAGAGTATTCTTCTCTTCATTGGCTTTTTGGATCTGTTTTGTCATTTGGGTTAGTCTATTTTTTTACAGTGTTATTTTCTTCAACATTTTTTTGGGTCTCCTTTAGCAAGCAATTGACTCATTTTTTCATAATTTTCTTGCTTCACTCTCATTTCTCTTCTCAATTTTTGCTCTACTTCTCTTACTTGATTTTCAAAATCCTTTTTGAGCTCTTCCATGGCCTGAGATCAATTCATATTTTTCTTGGAGGCTTTGGATGGAGGAGATTTGACTTTGTTTTCTTCTGTTTGCATGTTTTGGACTTTCCTGTCACCAAAATAAGATTCTATAGTCTGATTCTTTTCTTGGTTTTTGCTCATTTCCCCAGTCATTCACTTGACTTTCAAGCTCTTTGTTAAGGTAGATCTCTGCTTCCAGTGGGGGTGGGGGAGTGTACTGTCAGCCACTCAATACCCCCATAATCTGTGGGCCTAGTGCTCTAGAAACAGTTGCTGTCTCTACCCTTGCTGCTGCTATGGCTGCTGCAGGTTCCTTTTCCCCCTTCCCCCTCTACTGCTCTGTGACTGGGACTGGGCTACTCCACTCTCCCACACTGGTTCCACAGGCTTTCCCCACTGACCTTCCAATTTGTCCTCAGTGTTTTAGGGTCATGAAGTCTGGAAGCTGCCACAGGTGTAAGAGATTCAGGTTCCCCAAAACCTGTTCAGGTCCTGTCTGTGCCAGGACTGCTCCCTGCCCCCTGCATGGAGTGATAGACACTTCCTGATAACTTTCCAGGCTGTCTTGGGCTGGAGATTTGCTTCATTGTTACTCTGTGGGCTCTACAGCTCCAGAATTTGTTTAGAGCCATTTTTTTTTTTTTTTTTACAGATATTTGGCTGGGCTTGGAGGCTCTAGAAAGTGTGTGCTGTTACTCTGCCATCTTGGCTCTGTCCTCCCCCTCCTCCTATGGGCAGTCTTTAAAGGCTTATCACTTAGAGAATCTAGAAACCTTGGGCTAGAAGGGTTCTATAGGGGTCATACCATCTCTTCCTGCAGACAGGACCATACCAAAACTATACTGGACAGGGGAAAAATCTCTTCAGGCAAGGAGGTTCTCTGGCTTTCCCAACTGCCCATTTCTGTACCTCAGAAATCTGCATTAATGGTATTGTGATCATGGTAAAAAAAAAAAAAAAAAAAAAAGGTATAATGAATAAGGCCCTGGCCTTGGAATCAGGAAAACCTGGCTTCAAATCCCACCCTTGGACATTTGCTACATGTTTGACCCTGGGCAAGTCATTTGACTTATCTGGGCCTTTACAGATGAGGCTTCCTCTGTAAAATGAGGTGATTGGATTTGATGACTTCTAAGAACCCTAGCTGTGGTCTCTAAGGTTTCTTACAGTCTTAAAATGTGATCATTGTAGGAAGTTCTTCATGTTGAAGCTCATATCAGAAGGTCTGGGCTTGAATTATAGCTCTACCACTTACCTTATGGTGTTGGGCAAGGTGTTTTTTTTTTCTGGGCCTCACTTTCCTCATCTGTAAAATGAAGGTAATCCTCAGATTCCGAGCAGATGAGACCCTTCTGGATCACTTGCTTTAAAGCTCTCATTCTATAGATAGAGAAGCTGAGTCTCAGAAAGTTGAAATGACCTGTCCAAGGATCAGACTAAATGACCTCTAACTTCAAGCTTCAATTCCAGGACCCCTTGATGCCAGTCTAAATGGGATTTCTCTTGTCCATTTGCATGTACAATGGAACCAGATTCCATCCTCTGTTTTCTGTAGCTTTTCTCTTTCTCTTCCTTAGCTTGGACAGTTCCATTATGCTACCTCTCCTAGGGTAAAGATTCCTTCTTCCTTCCCCACTCCCACCCTGTGCCACTCCTAACACTTTGGAGGCATCTGGGCAAAAAGGACCCAGGGCCCTGTGGCTGCAGGGGTGGGTCTTCTCCAGGGTCGACTTTCTCTGAGTCAGGATGGCAGGGACTTGGGGTGAGGGAAGAGCAGATCTGTCTCTGAGGTTTGGCTTTCTGGTGACTTTTTGAGACCCAGTCATTTCTGAAGCAATAGCAGCAGCAGCAGTAAAGAACCCCAACAGCACTTTTCTAGATTCCTTTGTGCTTAGTCTGGAGGAGGGAGGCAGAGAACATTTTTATCTAGTCTCAGACAGCAGAGGCCTTCCTCCCTGATCCTTGGGCCCCTCCCCAAAGCTTCCCCTCTTTGTTTTCCCTTCCTTATCCAGACTCTAGTCAGAGCTGAACCCTCTGACTCCTCAAGCATCATCCTATTTGACTGATAAGAACCAGCATAGTGGAGAGAAGGTACATGCTCAGCCCCAAGGTCCTGGGATGCTTCAGCTCTCCTTGCTCTGCCCTTGATTTGCAGTGAGCCTCGGAGCAAATCCTATATCCCTTCTGCATTTTGCATTCTCCCTCCAAAAGAACAGGCAGAATGGTAGGTACCTAGTCTATCTCCTACAACTCTGAGGAATGGCTGAGGTTACAGAAAAGGATGTCAGAAAAGTGCTTAGAGCTCCTCAGAAATAGGGGCTGCAGGGGCAGCTAAATGGCACAGTGGATAAAGAATTGGCCCTGGAGTCAGGATGGACCTGAGTTCAAATCTGTCCTCAGACACTTACTAGCTATGTGATACTAGGCAAGTCACTTAACCCTGATTGCCTCAAAAAAGAAATTATGACTGAAGAAAAGTTCCAAACAGGAGTTTGCAAACCCCCAGAGAACAGAACTGCCGAGTTCTAATAGTTGCTGGACCATGACCGTGCTCAACAGAAATGAGACATCAGAGACCACAAATAACAGCAATATTTTCAGAGTGCCACATACTTTCTTTCCACCTACCCTACGAGGAAGGCTATCATGTCTACAGATGAAGAAGCTAGGGCCAGAGAGCTTTCAGACAATTTGGGGCTGTAAGAGATCTTAGAAACTCTTTTCTCCCACTCTTTCCTTTTACAGATGAAGAAAGTGAGAGAGGGAGAGCCTTGCTCAATCAAGTGGCTTTCCCAGTCAGCAAACATTGGATGAAAGAAAAGAAACAAGGTCTTCTGACTTCAAGCTCTCAGCTGTTTCTCTTAGCTTCTACTTGGGAAAATGACCATGCTTTCAGGCCTGGTTTTCATTCTTTGTCTCTATCTTTTCCTTCTTTTTCCTCTGCCCATATTCATTTCATTTACTATACCAACAATAAGTAGATTGGTTTGTCGGTTGTTGTCCTTTGTCCTCAAAGAGCACCAAAATAACATCACCATTAGAACCAAGTTACAGCCTGTCTGACTGCAGTTATGTGGCTCAATGGATAGAGAGCTGGCCTGGAGACAGGAAAGCCTGAGTTCAAATCTGGCCTCAGACACTCACTAGCTGTGTGACCCTGGGCTTAACTTCTGTTTGCCTTAATCCACTAGAGAAGAAATGGCAAACCATTAAGATAAACTAAAGCTGTGAAATACTAATTTCCTATTGGATGGAGCTGTCTGCAAAATGAACTGAGAGATTCCTTTTTGGTTGAGGCAAGAGCGGACTGGGGCAAGGAGAGCAGGATAGATAAGCCAGAGGAGATGGATGAAGAAAAGACAGGATAAGATAATTTGAGAATCATTGCCTAGAATAATATACAGAATAGAAAATATTTACCAGATGTAACCAAACCTAGAGCTTTGTGGGATTTAAAACTATAAAATACCCTGAGATCTCCTTAGTTCAAATGCTATATTTTAGAGACATTACTCAAGGTCAACTAGATAATAAACGAAAGACCTAGGCTTCGAACCCATATTCTTTGGCTCCAATTCTGGAACTATTTCTGGAACTACAACTAGGGGCCAAGGCCAGGCCTGACCCAGGTACTTTGGAAGCTCAAAGAACTTTGGAATAGATTGGGTCTTCCAGGTTCATATTGGTCTGATCAGACACAGTCAGGCTCAATATAACTTGACTCTAACTCAATGATGTCATTTTGGTCCTCTGCAAGAATGAAGGACAACAGGCTAGAAGTTGAAAGTTCTGCCTAATGTCACCCATTTGTACCTCTTTGAGTTCCCAAAGATCTGCCACAATACTGAAAACTCAAACAAATATTTATTAAGTTCCCACTGTGTGCAGGGTACTGTTCCAAACACTGCCTTCCTAGGGCTCCCAGCTTAAAAGGACCTCGGATCCAGGTTCTAGTGGAATGAATGGGTCAGATGGAGGAAAGACTCAGAGCTGGGAGGGACTTCAGAAGGAGGTCATCAAATATAGTCCCCTTCTTTTTGAGATAAGGAAATCAAGGCCTAGATTACTTGCTCAACGTCACCCAGGTGGTAAATGAGAGAGTCAGGATGTGAACCCCAGTTCAGCATTCTTCTTGCCCTACCATGGCTTCTTGTGGCTCTCTGTCTTCAAGGTTTTCATCTTGCCTTGTTTGACATGAAAAAAGAAGGAATACTCCAAAATCAAAGCTCAGTCTCCCTACCTATGACCATTAAATACCAGATTCCCTCCTTACACTGCAAAATGGTGAGTCCCACTCTGCCTTGCATTGTGAAACTTAGGTGAGGCCAATTCAACTCCTTGTGACTGAAAATTGCTGATTTTTTTGGTAGAGGTTTTGGTGTGAGCTCATTTACTGACCTCAAAGCCACCATGGTTGGAGTTTGCTGGGTTTTCTTTGTATTCTGCATGATTTCTCCTAGTTTGAGGTTTGCATAATTCAGGTGGCTTCCTTCTGGGAATCCATACATAGCCATGTGGGTGGATCTCTATACCCTGAAACTGTAGAGTCAGAGCTGGAAGAGACCTGAGAGATCATCTAGTTTAAGTTCTTTCCTTTAAAGAGGAGGAAAATGATAGTTTTCAGTGACTTGCTCAGGGTCATGACAGAGCTGGGATAGGTACATTTACCTAGGTGTATATACAAGCCCACATAAACACATATACACATACATTGTGGGCCCACTCACACAAATTACACTCCTGGATGGTCTTCACTGTAATGAGCTTTCCTGTGCTATGAGGTCCCTTTCACTGGCAGTGAGCTATAAGAGATAAATTTATTCTAGGATTTACAAGGATTGTATTCTAGTGTCCAGGAAGATACTTGCTCTGCTTTTAGCTATCCAGGAAGATGGTCTTTCACCCACATTCACTGAGCCAGTAGCCAGTAGCTAATAGGCTTTGGTTAGCTGCATCGCTAGAAGGTCCATTGACTAGCTTGGGGAGGTGAAGATGTGGTACAATTGGGGGAAACACATTGCCCCCATGCTTTTTGCATGGACAGAATTCAATGCCTGGAACACACTCCCCTCCTCACTTCTGTCCCTTTTAGTGCCCATTCCTACAGGAAGTCTCTTCTGATCCCCCTAGTTCAAAATGGTCTTTCCTTCCTCAGATTATCTTGTATTTATTTATCTCCTTGTTTCAATATTATAGCCTCGCAACAATCTACAAAATCCTTGAGGGCAGGAGGTGTTCTGTACATGGTAGGTGTTCCATGCTTGTTGGATGAATTTGAACTGTAGAACTCCAAACCTCCCTTCCTCCTTCTTCCCTATCACATTCCATATTTTGTTTCCTCTCCCCAATTTCTTAACATCCTCCTCCCCAACTCCAAACTATTTATATAGACACACATATGACTTTTCCTATGTGACTGGGCAAGGTCTGAGGTGAAACCAATGTTCTTGGTCCTACAGTGAAAAGCATGGGGCTCTGAAGCCACCCAAAGAATCAAGCAATCAATCAATATTTGTTAAACACCTGTTATGTCCCAGTGCTAAGTGATGGAAATACACAAAGAGGCAAAGGCAGTCCTTTCAAGAAGCTTATAATTCAATGGGGGAGACAATATGCAAGCAAATGTACATACATACATACATACATTCATAACTACTTATATGCAGGTTATATACAGGATAAATAGGAACTAATTATCAGAGGAAAAGTACTGGAATTAGGAGTTATAGGTAAGGTAGAAGGTGGAATTTGGAGAATTCTTTAAGAAAGGGACTTAAGGAAGCCAGGGAGGTCAATAGTTAGAGTAGAGGAGGAGAGCATTCCAAGTATGGGAGGTAGGCAGAAGAAAATGCCCCAAGCCAAGAGATGGATAGTACAAGGCTCTAAAGTCTATAAAGTACGTTTTTCACAGCAGCTCTGAGAATGATTGTCTCCTGAGGAAGTCTTTCCTAGTCTCTTCAGTGTTGGTGCTTTGTCCTCTAAGCCGGCCTTCATTTACTCTGCATTTATCTTTTATGGAGGTACTGATTTGTTTGCATATTAGAATACCAGCTCCTCGAAGGAGCTTGTTTTGTTCTTTCTTTGTAACTCCAGTGTTTAGCACACAGGAAGCACTTAATAAATGCTTCTTGGCTGATTAATGCAAGTATCATTACCTCCATTTCATAGAGTAAGAAACTGAGGCAGAGAGACAGAGACATGAAGTGACTTAAGTATGGTGACTCGACCAATAAGAGCTGGACCTGGGACTCAAACGGAAGCAGGGCTTCCGACTCCAAGTCCATTTTGCTTTCTTTGCTTTCTACCCTCGAGGATTCCAGAGGAGAGTCTCTCACTGGGAAAGGCAGTTTTCATTAGCCATGAACTCACCTGGGGACATGGTATGGGCTTTAATAGTCTATAGAACTGAAATCCAAGAGACAAGGAATGGTAAGGGTTGGGTACCATGTGTACCTCTTCTGATTGCCCAAATGCAATTGCAAAACTATGAAAATTCCTCTTCTCTTCCCCCCTTCCCCTCCCCCTTGCCATGATGGAGTGAAAGTCAGGAGACTTGTGAAGTCTGCAATTTTGTGATGAAAATTTCACAAGAATCTGACCATTTAACCAATTCCCGTGAACTGGAGGTCAATGCCCTGAGGGTTGGGACCACATCTTATACTCTTTTTGTCAGAGCTTAGCATAGTGTTTGTACATAGTTGTGGTGAAATAAATGAGTTGTAGCCTAATGGAAAGAGTACTGGACTTAGGATGAGTTAACTGGAGCTTTGTCTCAGGGTGCTAATTTTAGAGATCACTGAAAGCTCTTGAAATATTTCAACAGTCAAACAATAACACTTCTTATGTTTCCTCCTTCTGACAGTTGTATACCAAGGCTCCACCTTTCTCTTTTACATGCTGCCCCTACCCCTCTTTGTTGCTTGAGGTCTTGGCCCTCTCTACTATAGAGAAAGACAAGAAATGTAGAAGTATGATGGGACCATATGGTATCAGCTTTGTTGGATGCTAAGAGTGCTGAGGTCACAGAGTCTCCTAGTTTGGTAAAATTTTGAGGCCATATATCAATTGTCTGGTAGGGACTGAGTCAGCAGGTTTTGGGGGAGTGAGGTCTAACATCCCTTACCCATACCTTTCCCTTCTACTCTCTCTGTGGTGCTTGGAATCTCCAACACCTGCCATACCCTCTTCAAGGTGAGAGCAGGTGAGATCCAGCCTCTGGCAAGGGGTGTCAAAGGGTCAGGTGCTTAGAGGTTGCCAGACATTCAAGGTCATCCGCTGCATCCCAGGTCATCACCAGTTGTCCCAGCTTTTGTCTTGCCACTGGACTTCTATTAGTCTGTAAGAGAGAGTGAGGTTGATTATTTGGTGCAACTCTGCCTCATTTAAATTCAATTCACTCACTCATAAGTCAAGACAGCGCTCCCTGGTACATTGATCCTCTTCAAAAATGAAGGACAACGACACCGACAACAACCCTCTGCCAAAGTGTGAAGGTGTTGGGACTGGGTGCTTCTAGTGGTGTTTTTTCAGCCCAGGTCAAGTAGATTCTCTAACACTAACAGCATGCACACAATCTTAGCTCTCTTAGCTCTCCCTCCATGGAAGAGAGAGGGAAGAGTCACAAATCTATGGGATCATATCCCCACCACAGATGGCAAGGGCACTGGCATTGTGTGAGTCAAGATCACAGCCTCCATTGCTGACATTGCTTTTCTCCCACCCAGCACCCCACCTTTCAGTGAACTGGTGTGGGGACATGTTTGGTGTCATTTACCCTGAGCGTGATTTGTGTTACTTTGGGCACCACAATCTCTTGTTCTAGCTCTGAAATCAACAAGAAACTCACAATGTGGTGGAAAGGGAATTGGATTTGAAATCAGCGGGCCTTGGTTCTCATCTCATTTGTGTCATTCATTAGTTATGTAGACTTGGGTAAGTTGCTTAAATCTCTGTATACTTCAGTCTCCTCATTTATAAAATGGCCATTCTGCTGTCTGTGTTATTTACCTCACAGGGTTTAGGGGCTAGTTCCTTGGGAGCCTCCATTACCAGAGATGGCATGAACTCAGGCTTGATTTAACTTCTGCCAAGTTGGAAGGAGATAGAGGTGCAACTAGGAATCTCCTAACTCAGCAATTTTTAAGACCTATGTTGAAAATCTGACAGATCATACAACTCTCCCCTTCCATCAATAAAACTCTAAGGAAAAAAGGAAAAAAAAAAAGGAAAGAAAAACAGTGTCTTTCCAGTCTTCTCCTACCTTCACCCCACTGGACCTTGCCCCCTAGATCTACTTCATTCCCCCTAATTTTTGTTGTTCAGTTATTTCAGTTGTGTCTAACTCTTGGTGGACACTTGGGGTTTTCTTGGCAAAGATACTGGAGTGTTTTGCCATTTCCTTCTCTAGCTCATTTTACAGATAAGGAAACTGAGACATACAGGATTTAATGACTTGCCCAAAGTCACATTACTTATAAATATCTCTCAGCCAGATTTGAACTCGGGAAGATGAATCTTCCTGACTCCGGTCCAGGTTCTATCCCCTATGCCACCTAGCTGCCTTCTTCCTCTCATATAGATTCAGACTCCTATCTATCAGACTAGATAAATGTAAGCCATCAAAATTCTAGTGAGTTAGTAGAATTTGCTGAGGGTAGATATTTTGTCTGGGTCTCTCTAGGGGGTATGCAGGAAGGTAGAAAAGCAGGAAACCTGAGGAGACTTGGGAAAAGCTTTGACCATGAGGACAAAGAGCACATGTTCACAGGCACCTGGCAGGGCAAAGATTGCCCCAAAGCCCTTCTGATATTGGGTCCTATTTCTAGAGCCCCTTGTACATATGTAGTTATGCTCTTGGGCTGGAGGCTGGTCTGATTAAGGTGACTCTGGAGGAAGAAAGCTATTGATAAGAAAAAAGTCCCCAGGTACTCCAAAATATTTATAGCAGCATTTTTTGTGATAGCTAAGAATTGAAAGTAGATGCCCATCAATCGGGGAATGTGGTACATGAATGTCATGGAATATTACTGTGCTGTAAGAAATGATATGTGTCATACAAGAGAGAAGTGTGGAAAGATCTACATAAACTGATGCAGAGCGAAGGTAGTAGAACCCTGAAACATGACTGCATGATGACAGCATTGTAAATGGAAAGACCAGCCACACTAAAAAAAAAAAAAAATCAAAATTAAATGCAACAAAATTATAATGATGAACTTGTACGCTAATGAAGAGATATGAGGAAATACCCCCAACCCACCCATTTGTGGAGGCAGGAGATCCATAGGTGCTATACATTGCACTTTTGGGAAGGGGGGTTTTTCAACATATTCATCAATTAGGCTGATTTTTTTTTTCCTTTCCAAAAAATACTTGTCATATGAGATGGGATGTCTCTAGGAGGGAAATACTTAGCATACTATAATGATGTAAGAAGCAGAAAATATCAATAAAAACTTGTTAAAAAGCAAACAAAAAAGATGACTTGGGAGAGAGAAGAAATATGAACGTCTCTTTCTTCTTTGCAGAGGAATGGGAACATTGGCTTAATGTGTTGGCTGGTTTCGCTGAACTCATTTTGTTTCCCTCTTTGGGTTTTAATTCATTGTTATTAGGGATGGCTTGATGGAGGAGGAGGAGGAGGAGGCATATTATTTAGAAATGAAGTTGCTGTAAAAACAAGAGATCAGGAAAAATCATCATCATCAACAGCAGCAGAAGCAGAAGAAGAAGCAGAAGAAGAAGGAGAAGCAGAAGGAAGAAAAAGGAGAAGGAGAAGGAGAAGGCATGAGAGGCTGAGAGCTTTAGAAGCAGTGTAATAGAATTGAAAGTCTAGAAGTTTCTGTTTGGCTTTGTTTTCTTTTCACTTAGGTAGAGGGAGGAAAGAAGAAAGGAAAGGAGGCAGTAAGAGATAGAAATTAAATGCTTGTGAATTTTAAAAAAATTAATTTAAAACAAGTCTGGCTCTGGATTTGAAAAAACTGGAAACCTGAGTTCATGTTCTTGTTCCAACGCAGACTGGCTATGTGGCCACAAGCAAGTCACTTTTTCTCTCAGAGCTCATTGTCTTCATCTGTAAAATGGGAACACTCATACTTGTACTAACTACTCATAGGAGTGTTGTGAACTTTCTAGTGTTATAGAAATTAGAGTTGTTATTGTTATTGTAATCCCTACTGAAAGGTAGAAAGAAACCCAACCTCCCCCCCGCCCCCCCCCCTGCCATGGGCCTCCTGATGGTGTGATGGAGGAACCCGGGCTTTCGGAATTATCTGTGTGGTTAGAGTTCCGAACGTGACTGTCTGCAGACGGAAGGAGGTGAGGTGTACCCAAGGCTCTTTTTCAACTTGTATATGTGCGTCATTTGAGTCATAACTGGTGTCTACTTTCAAAAACAAGTTTATGTTGATGTCAGCGTCTTGTTTTGGTAAGGAACAAAGCAGGTAAGTGGGATGGATGCTTGACTGACTTGAAGGTGATCCTGAAGCAGAAATGCTTTGGTCTCAAGGCCCTGGTATTCCTTCCTGGGCATGACTGGGTATTTGTGCATGGTGGACGGGAGACGAGTGAGGAAAGTAGGAGAGTTAGCCCTTCCTATAGACTAATAGGATCTACCCTCCTACGTTCTCAAAAAAACTTTATATGAAGACCTAAACCAAAAAGGTAGATAAGTGATTTTATTTGCAAGACTTTTCGGGACTTTGTCATCCTTGGCTGCCACAAAGAGTGTGATATAGGCCAAAATGTTCTAAGCTGACCAAATTTTTCCTTTCTAATTCTGAGTTTCATGGTGTTGGTTTTCTCTTTTGTCATCCTCTCCTAACTTTTCCCCTTCATCTCCACATAAAGTGGTTGAAAGTTCTTCCTAATTTGCCTAGTCAATTTAAGGTGATATCCAGCTGTAGAATCTGGATGGAGCCGGGGGTGGGGGTGTGGATGGGGGTGTCTAAAACAATTTGCATATAGTTTACATGACATTTACATAGACCTGAGAATTTCAGTCAGTCACTTATAATCTTTAAGGAAGAGGCTAGATGAGAATCTGTAAGAGACTTCTACATTGGGTAGGAGATTGGGTTGGAGGTCTTTAACATCACTTTCCCCTCTGAGAGTTCACTATTCCCATGTTTTGTTTTGCTTTGAGACTGGGTCTTTCTGTCTTGCCCAAACTAGAAGTGCATCCCTGACACACTCCCATTGCTGATCCATCATGGATGCTTTGACCTGTTCTTTTCCAACCAGGGCAGGTTCGCACAACCTTGTGCAGCCTGGTGACTTTTCTCTCCTAGGTCTCTCCATTTTGGTGCTAATCTAGGGCATACACCATGGGCTTCAGTACTACTACAGCTCAGAACTCCTGAGCTCAAGAGTTCCACCAGCCACAACCTCCCTCTGGAGCAGAGATTATAGGCAAAGTACTGCAATGCCTGGCTACTAGTCTAATTTTCAAACTAGTTGCTTATTATCACTCCATCCAAAGATTATAAATCCACAGAAATGTTAGGGCTAGAAGTTAAAGGATCATAAAGTCCCATTGTCTCACTTTACAGATATCCAACCTGAGCCTCAGAAGAGTTAAATAAGAAGCAATATGGCATAGGGCAGAGGACTGGACAGAGTAAAACTGGGCTTATGTCCTAGTTTGGCCATTTGTTCATTGGCATCTTGTGTGATCTCATGTGTGATAGTACATTGTGTTACTTCTCTGCATCTTGGTTACCCACAGGGGTGTGTAGTAAATGCTTCACAACTGACTCTCTACAGAAAACTGGTGAAAAATGTATAGCAAGTTTCTCTGATAAAAGCCTCATCTCTCAGATATATAGAGAACTGAGTCAAAAGTATAATGGTATGAGTCATTCCCCAATTGATAAATGATCAAATGATATGAATAGGTAGTTTTGAGATGAAACAATCAAAGTTTATCTATATTCATATTAAAAAATGCTCTAAATCACTATTGATTTTTTGTTGTTTAGGTGCTGTAGTTGTATCTGACTCTTCATGACCCCATTTGGGTTTTTCTTGGCAGAGATTCTGGAATGGTTCACCATTTCCTTCTCCAGCTTTTTTTACAGATAAGGAAACTGAGGCCAACAGAGTTAAATGATTTGCCCAGGATCACACAGCTAGTAAGTGTCTGAGGCTGGATTTGAACTCAAGAAGATAAGTCTTGCTGACTTCAGGCCTAGCACTCTATTGTGCCATCTCAATGCCCACTATTCATTAAAGGAATACTAATTAAAACAACTCTGAGGTACTGCCTCACACCTATCATATTGATTAATATAAGAGAAAAGGAAGATGACAAATATGGAAATGTGGGAAATTGGGGACACTAATACACTGTTGGTGGAGTTGTGAACTGATCCAACCATTCTGGAGAGCAGTTTGGAACTATGCTCAAAGGGCTATAAAACTGTGCATATGCTTTGATCCAGCAATACCTCTCTTAGGTCTGTATACCAAAGAGATTTAAAAAATAAAAAAGGAAAAGGACCTATATGTACAAAAATATTTATAGCAGCTCTTTTGGTGGTGGCAAAGAATTGGAAATTGAGGGGACACCCATTAATTGAAGAATGGCTGAACAAGTTGTGGTATATGATTGTGATGGAATATTATTATGCTTTAAGAAAGGATGAGCAGGACACTTTCAGAAAAACCTGCACTTACCTGAACTGATGCAAAATGAAGCAAGCAGAACCCAAAGAACATTGTATATAGTAACAGCAACATTGTATGAATTTTGTATAATGACTTCCCAGCAACACAAAGATCCAAGATAATGCTGAAGGACCTATGATGAAAAATTATGTCTACCTCCGGAGAAAGAACTGATGAAATCTGAATACAGATTGGCCAATGAACAGATGGCCAAACTAGGACATAAGCCCAGTTTTACTCTGTCCAGTCCTCTGAATACAGACTGAATACAGATACTCTTTATTTTACTTTATATTTCTTGGGTTTTTTTTCCCATGTTTTCTTTCACAACATGACTAATATGTAAATATGTTTTGCATGAGTGCACATATAACTTCTGTCAAATTGCTTGCCTTCTCAATGAGTGGAGGAGGGGAGAGAAGATGGGAGATTTTTTTGGAACCCAAAATGGTAAATTATAAAAATTGTAAAATTGTAAAAAATAAAGGTTAAATTTGTTTTTACATGTAATTGGGGAAAAGAAAGTATTAAAGTAAAAAAAATAATATAAAAGTGAAAAATTTTGACTTTTTGGAAAAACGTTGTACACATGACATACCTTTAAGCTTAATTTGCATTATTCACATTTTCTCCATCACTTTATTAAATCTAGATAATCAACAAAATAATAATTCAATCCCTGATTTGTAGTGTTTGCCAACTTCCAAGGTGTAAATGATGATCCTGAAGATTAAGTAATCCAGACAATATGAGCTGGGTCCTGCACACATTTGGCTATATATCATAAAATGGAAAGAATAATCTTTATGCTCACAGAGCATAAAGCCTCACAGAGTTGTTGTGGGGAAAATACCTTGGATGTCTTCTGATGCCATGGAAATGTAGATTTTAAACCTGGGTTTAATTCCTGCTCCTGCTACTTTCTATCTAGGTGACAGGGATTTGAACTCAGATCCTCTGATACAAAAGCCAGGACACTTATCCTCAAATAGGTTTCTGAGCCAACTTCTGCTATTAAGAGTAATCTACAAAGGCTGCTGCCACCATCTGGACAGGTTGTGGGATAAACCAGGAGAAAGCGCCAGGATTTCAGCTCCAAAAATTTTTTTTTTTAATTTTATTTATTTAATTTTTTACATTCATTTTCACAAATTTTTGGGTTCCAAATTTTCTCCCCTTTTATCCCCTCCCCCCACCCCAATACCCCAAGCAATCTAATTTTTCCTATCTCCAATCTGCCCTCTCTTCTGTCATCTCTCCCTTCCCTTGTCTCCATCTTCTCTTTTCTCCTGTAGGGCCAGATGACTTTCTATACCTCATTAACTGTATGTCTTCTTTCCTAGTTGCAACAACAATACTAAACAGTTGTTCCTAAAACTTTGAGTTCCAAATTCTCCCCATCCCTCCCTCCCCACCCATTCCCTTTGGGATGGCAGGCAATTCAATATAGGCCATATCTGTGTAGTTTTGCAAACGACCTCCCTGATAGTCGTGTTGTGTAAGACTAACTGGATTACCATCCCTCCTAACCTGCCCCTCATTGTTTCTCCCCTGTCTCTTGATCCTGTCCCTCCCCAAGTGTTGACTTCAAATTGCTCCCTCATCCCTTTGCCCTCCCTTCCATCATCCCCCCACCTTGCAATATCTCCTCCCCCACTTTCTTATACTGTAAGACAGGTTTTCATACCAAAATGAGTGTGCATTTCACTCCTTCGTTTAGTCATATGTGATGAGGGTAAACTTCTTGTTTTTTTTTGTTTTTTTTTCTCAGCTCTCCTCTTTTTCCCTCCACTAAAAAAATCTCCTACTTGCCTCTTAAATGACATATAGTTACCCCCTTCCATTTCCCCCTCTTTCCTCCCACTACATTTCTCTCTCACCATTTACCTTAATTTCTTTTAAGGTATGGTCCCATCCTATTCAGTTCACTCTATGCTCTCTGTATGTGTGTGCATGTGTGTATGTGTGTGCATGCATGTACATGTGTATGTGCGGTCCCACCAACTACCCAGATACTGAAAAGTTTTAAGAGTTAGAAATATTGTCTTTCCCTGTATGAATGTAAACAGTTCACTTCTGGTAAGTCCCTTAAGACTTCTCTTTGCTGTTTCCTTTTTCATGCTTCTTCTCATTCTTGTGTTTGAAAGTCAAATTTTCTTTTCAGTTCTGGTCTTTTCATCAAGAATGATTGAAAGTCCTCTGTTTCATTGAAAGACCATATTTTCCCTTGAAGTATTATACTCAGTTTAGCTGGGTAGGTGATTCTTGGTTTGAGTCCTAGTTCCTTTGCCTTCTGGAATATCCTATTCCACACCCTTCGATCCCTTAATGTAGAAGCTGCTAGATCTTGGGTTATCCTGATTGTATTTCCACAGTACTGGAACTGTTTCTTTCTAGCTGCTTGCAAGATTTTTTCCTTGAGCTGGGAGTTCTGGAATTTGGCCACAATGTTCCTAGGAGTTTCTCTTTTTGGATCTCTTTCAGGTGGTGATCAATGGATTCTTTCAATACTTATTTTGCCCTCTGGTTCTAGAATGTCAGGGCAGTTTTCCTTGATAATTTCATGGAAGATGATGTCTAGGCTCTTTTTTTGATCATGAGTTTCAGGTAGTCCCATAATTTTTAAATTGTCTCTCCTGGATCTATTTTCCAGGTCAGTTGTTTTTCCCATGAGATATTTCACATTCTCTTCCATTTTTTCGTTCTTTTGGTTTTGTTTGGTGATTTCTTGGTTTCTCATAAAGTCATTAGACTCCATCTGTTCCATTCTAATTTTGAGAGAACTATTAAATTCAGTGAGCTTTTGAGCCTCTTTTTCCATTTGGCTCATTCTGCTTTTGAAAGCATTCTTCTCCTCATTGGCTTTTTGAACCTCCTTTGCCAATTGAGTGAGCCTATTTTTCAAGGTGTTAATTTCCTCAGCATTTTTTTGGGTCTCCTTTACCAAGGTATTGACCCGTTTTTCATACTTTTCTTGCATCTCTGACATTTCTCTTCCCAGTTTTTCCTCCACCTGTCTAACTTGCTTTTCAAAATCCTTTTTGAGCTCTTCCAGGGCCTGAGCCCACCCGCCACCCCCCCTGGGGTGTCTGGGGTACTGAGGCCCCGCCCTCCACGTCTTTCCCTGATGGCAAGGATACGTCCTCGTCATCAGATCCGAAGGTCGGGATCATTTGCATTTGTTGGAAAAAACTCTCTAAAGTCTTATTTTTCTTCCCTTTTCTAGGCATTTTCCCAGCCAGTTACTTGACTTCTGAGATTCCTTTCCACCCCCGCCTGGATCCGCCCAGCCAGTGCTTGGCCTCTGAGATTTAAATGGGCTTTCCTCCTGCCAGCTGTCAATCAGTGAGCTTTAGTTCAGGTGCTGGGGTGGGGGCAGGGCCGCCTCCCAGACTCAGTTCCCTCAGGGGCTTTAAGCAGAAGCCTTCAGTAATAGAGCAGGGTGGGGGCAGGGCCGTCTCCCAGGCTCAGCTCCCTCAGGTTTTATGCAGGAATCTTCCGTAATGAAGATCCTGCCTGCTGCTGGGGGATTCCTGAGTCCTGGTCCGCTGCCGCCTCAGCCGCTGCCCACACCTCTGCCGCTTCCTGCCCCCATCTCTGCCACTGCCGCTTCCTCCCGAGGGGGCCCGAGTCACGGAGATGCCCTGCTCCCCCTCTCCTCCAGCCCGGCCTTCTCTCTCACTGACCTGTAGCTTCTGTGGGCGGAGGGACTTTCCCAGCTGCCGGAGCTTCCGTCTCTGAAGCCTGCTCGGATCAGCTTCTCTGGGGCCATGGCCAGAGCAGCGTTGGGGGTGGGGTCCACTTTCTGGGGTGCGACGGACCCTGGGGACGGGTCTCCAGGGCTCCCTGGAATGGAAATCTCTTCCACTCCGTTTCTGCACACCTTGTATTGACCCAGAAGTTATGGGGGACTCTTTTTACATTAATTCTATGGACTTTGGTTTCGGAGCTTGTAAACGTGTGTCCTTCTACTCCGCCATCTTGGCTCCGCCCCCTCAGCTCCAAAAATTTAACTGTGCTTCTGGAATACTTGACTTTTCTGAATTATTCATATGGAAACTCCTCCCCACTACTGTTGAGTAGCGCCCATTCAGTTATGTAGCTCTTCCCCTAGAGAGTAAAGCCCAACCTTAACTCCTGGGAGCATGTGAGGAGAAACAATTTCTGGAATACAACTGATCTCATTTGATTCTTCCAACAACCTAGGGACAAATATATTATCCCCATTTTACAGATGAGAACACTGAAGGTGAGAGAGGTTAAGTGTCACACACCTAGTTAGTATCAGAGACAGAATATGAACTCTGGGGTCTCTTCTGACCCCTAGGTCCAGGTTTCTTTTCACCTTGCTGTATGTCTATAACTCATCTCAGCTTACATACAATGGAGAATCTCCTATTGCTTTTCTGTTTTGACTTAAGTATAAAGAGTTAGAAATATGAATGAAAAATGAATAGTTTGAAAGAGATGGCAAGAATATTGGATATGAAGTCAGATCTGTGTTTGAATTTTGGTGCCTTTTAGTCATATGGGCTTGAGCAAGTTAATTCACCTTTCTGATCCTCAAAGTATAAAATGAGGGGATTTTCCTTATCTATAAAATGAGGAAGTTGAATGAGATGACCTCTAGCTCTAGCAATCTGTGATTTTTTTTTTAGTCTGTGGTCACTCCTATTCCTGACAACAGTTCTTTTATTTTTCTGCCTCCAGTCTTACCACTTCTAAGCCGTCATTTACACCACAGCCAGATTAATCTCTCTAAACAGTTTTCATCATGTGATTACATTGTTTCTCTCATAAATTCCAGGGGGCCATCTCCAGTTGTCCTGATGCCTTTCTGCCTACTGGACCCGGATAACTCTGGAGGTGAAAGTGAGGCTGGTGACCTTGTGCAGCCCTCACTTTCTTCAATCCAGTTCACCGACAAGTCATGGCATCATCTTCCTGATGTCATGGTCCTCTTTGAGAATGACAGACAAGCAACACCACCACCAGTCATAGCTCCCTATCAAACTCAAACTCTTATAATGAACTTTAAGGCACTCTGCAGTTGAACTTTACCCTACCTATCCAACCAATTTTCTACTACAGTCCAAAGAATAGTGTATATTTTGATCATGCCAGTTTTATTGTCTGCTGATTGACTGACTGGAAATACTAAGTAACTATGCATAGCAAGACTGAGTAAGTACCAATACGGCCGATACATTTTATATATCTTTTTCCATTTGACCAATCCTTCTTTTTAAAGAGTTTTTCTCTTCAGTGGATTTTCAAACCTCTTTTATCATTTGATCTATTCTGTTTTTTAGTTTGTTATATTCTTTAGTTTTTTGGGGTTTTTTTTGGCAGGTAGGTGATTCAGTGGATAGAGCACTGGACTTAAAGTCAGGAAGACGTGAGTTCAAATCCCGTCTGAGACTTTTACTAGCTCTGTGTCTCTGGGTAAGTCACTTAACTTCCATCTGCCTTAATTTCCTCAACTATAAAATGGGGATCAAAATTGCACCTATCTCCCAAGCTAAGTAGGATAGTGCTGGGTCTGGAATCAGGAAGATTCATCTTCCTGAGTTCAAATCTGGCCTCAGACACTTACTAGCTGTGAGATCTTGGGAAAGTTATTTAACTCTATTTGCCTCAGTTTCCTCCTCTGTAAAATGGGCTGTTGAAGGAAATGACAATCCAATCCATTATCTTTGCCAAGAAAACCTCAAAAGAATTGGACATGACCGAAACAACTGAACAATGAACCTAGAGTTGTGAGGATCAAAGGAGGTGATATTTGTAAAGCACTTAGCATAGTGCCTGGTACAAAGTAAAAACTTAATACATGTTTGTTTCCCTTCTCCTCCATCCCCTCTGTTAAATAATAAATGCAGTGAGAGGTGAGAGGACTTAGAAGTTGCTGTAAGATGAAGCCACTGGGAAATTCTTCATGAAGAATAAAGGCATCAGCAGTTGCCTTGAAAGATGGGTAGGATTTGGATAAATGTTGAGTAGAGGGGAGAATGTTGAGTAAGGTGACTGCAGAAGTATGAATGTGAGACTGATTGTATGGTAAAAGGGGAAGGGTCAGATCACCCACTGGCTGGACCTTCCTTTTAACTGAGGAGAAGATTGAGGAACCAGGAGTCGAGATCCTGGGTTTAGAAGGAAATGACTTCCTCAGCAGCATGGGACTGTCTCCCTGGGTGATGCAGCAAGAAACAAAACTCAAGACAAGGCTGGAGGAGTAGCTTCCAGTCCCAGGGACATCTGGGGCTCATGAGCCTTCACTGGGGCTGGTTGAAACCTACATGGGAAGCAGGGACATCTGGATCTCTTCTGTTTGTGGCCTGGGAACCTGAGGAAATTCTGAGACCCTAGCGTGGGAATGCTCAGTTGAGAACAGGCATCATTCCATAGAGGTACAAAGGAAAAAAATTCATAGGAGCTGAAGTTGAGAGGCCCGAGTTCAGGTTTTAGCTCTGTAACTAATTTGTGGCTGCTTTGCTGTTCAGTTATGTCTGACTCATTGTGACCCCACTTGTGGTTTTCTTGGCCAGTGGTTTGCCATTTCACTCTCCAACTCATTTGGCATATGAGGAAACTGAGGCCAAAAGGGTTAAGTGACTTGCCCAGGGTCACACAGCTATTGTCTAAGGCTAGACTTGAACTCAGGAAGATGAGTCTTTCTAACTCGGGGCCCGGAACTTCCATGTATTATGGCGCCACCTAGCAGCCCTACTTTGTAATTGGCCAAATCACATTCCCACTCAGAGAAATTGTTTCCTCAGCCTCATCATCTCTTACCTGGACTATTCCAGCAGCTTTCTAATTGGTCTCCTTTTCTCAGGTCTCTTCCCATTCCAGTCCCTCTTCTACTCAGCTGCCAAAGTGATTTTCCTAAAGTGTGGATCTGACCACATCACTTGCCTACTCCATAAACTCCAGTGACTCCCTAGGACTGAAAGATCAAATATAAACTACTCTGTTTGGCATTTAAAGTCCTTCACAACCTGATCCCAACCCACCTTTCCAAACTCATTGCTTGTTAATAATAATAATAATAATATAATAGAGCATCTGTGACTTACCAGGCACTTTTCTAGGTGCTCTCTACTGTCTTGGTTAGTAATCTAATTAGCTGTCCTGGATTCAATGACCATCTCTATGCAGATGATTCCCAGATAGAGCTATCCTACCCTAGTATCTCTCTTAAGCTCTGACTCAGAGCACCAATTGCCTCTTGTACATCTTGACCAGGATGTGTCTTAGACATCTCAAATTCCACATACACAAATCAAAACTCATTTTTTCCCTTCACATTTTTACCTCCTCCAACTTCCATATTACCATAGAAGACTGTACCTCCTAGTCAACTAGGCTTACAACCTCAAAGTTACCTTCTTCTCATTCCTCATACTCACCTTCACATATCCAATCTGTTACCAAGTCTTGGAATTTCTATCTTCACACTGTTTCTTGTATACATCTTGGTTAGATTGTCAAATGTTGTATATAGACCTCTGTTCAACTCCTGACATTTCTCCTGGAGTTGTTGGGGAACAAATACCATATCAACCATTCCTTGGCTGTCTCTGAAACCACTCTGGCTCTTGGGTAGATGACCATCTTTCAGGTGAAGGATCAGACAAATGAGGAGGATTCTGGCAAGAATCTTGCCAGCAATGACTGAGAGTGACCCTCTGTCTCCACCCCTCCTCCATGATTTTCACAGGACAACCTTTATAGAGGTGGACAAAAAAAGCATCCTTGAACCTCTGGGGATAGCCTCTTCTTGGGATATAACCCAGAAGATTTCAGTCAGCTTTCATATGAGCAGTAGTGCTTTATAAATCTCAGCCAGAATAGAATCAGCAACCAGGTGCTTTACCACTTGAGGGGAGACTGATGGCATCCAATGTTCAGCTAGAGAGGGATTGACTTTAATCTGAGGTATACAGTCAATAGCTTCAGCATTGGTTGATGATAGTCTGTTGAGAACACTATGGATCCAGGATCATGTCCTTATCACTGATCAAGTGTGATTATCAGCTCTGAATAGTTGAGATGCAGCAGAGGTCTTTGGCCCATAAATAGCTTTCAGGGCATCATAGAAGTGCTTTCAGTGTAAAACTGAATCTTATCTGCCTTCTCACCAAGTCAAGATTCCTGCACTTCTCCAAACTTTGCTTGCATTTCACTTTTGATGGAGTTAAATGCCGCCTTCTTAGAGACAGATGAACTAAACCCTTTTTGCTAAACCCTGTGAAGTTCTTGTTTTCCCTTTAGCAGCTTCTGAATTTTCCTGTCATTGTTTATCAGATCAGTCTTGATGTTTGAAAGTGTTCTGGCCCAGATGAGCAAAAGTGTGCTATATGCAATGTTCATCGACCTGGCTAAGGTCTTTGATACTGTCGGTCATGAGGGTTCATGGAAGATCATGGTGAAATTTGATTGCCTGGAGAAGTTCATCAGTATTGTATGCCAGTTTCATGATGGCATGCTTTCATAAATTCTGGATAAAGAATGATGCTCTCATACTTTCCTAGGCACCAATGGAATGAAGTAGAGGTACATACTTGCTCCTCTGCTTTTTAGCATTATGTTTTCCACATTTTTGTCAGAAGCTTTCAACAATGATAAAAATGGCATCAAATCAGTTACTATACTGATGGTAAACTATTTAACTTGAAAAGGCTACCAGCCAAGACTAAAGTGGAGGGAGAACTGGTGCTTTTTTTTAAAAAAGATGATTATACACTCTATCTCTGAGGATGAGATGCAACAGAGTGTGGCTCAGTTTTCTGCCACTTGTGCTAATTTTGATTTGACAGTCAGCACCAAGAAAATAGAGGTTCCCACTAGCCAGCAGTTTACCATCTAGAAGTGGAACCATTGCTTACAGTAAATGGAGAAATTCTGAATACTGTGGATAAGTTCACTTATCTTGGCAGTACACCTTCCAGAGATGTCAACATGGATGATGAGATTGATGCATGGGTTTCCAGAGCTAGCTCAGTGTTTGGGGAGCTCCAAAGCAAAGCGTGGGAGAGAAGAGGTATTAGGCTGCCTACCAAACTGAAAGTCTAGAGAGTCATCGTGCTGACTTCATTGTTGTATGCCTGTGAAACCTAAGCATTCTACAAGTGCCATGCCAGAAAACTGAACTGCTTCCATTTGAATTGTCTTAGGAAGATTCTAAAGATCACCTGGTAAGATAAGATATGGAACACTGAGCTAAATGGTCAAACAGTCAAACCACTTCAGAGAGTGGGCTGGCCACATAGTCCAAATGCCAAACATATGTTTACCCAAAAGAGTACTTTACGGAGAATTCACACAAAGCAAGTGCTCACATGGAGATCAGAAGAAGCAGTACAAAGATACTCTTAAAGTCTCTCTAAAGTGAGATATGGGAGAAATTGGCATAGAACCACATAGCATGGTGTGCTCACATCCAGGAAGGTCCTATGCTGTAGGGGAAAAGCAGAATCTCAGTAGCACAAAGGAAACATGGGACGTACCAATCTGGAGACATCTCCATCCCAAATGTTCAAATGGATTATTTGTATGAGAACTGTGGTAGAGCCTTCTGAGCTCATATTGGGCTGATCAGCCATAGTCAACACACTGTTTCTTGATCCCAGCCTAGTGATAGCATTGTTTCTCTTGAAGTATGAAGGATGAACATCAATGTTTACATCTCCTTTCCATTCACAAAGCCATCACACCAGTAGAGGCCCCCATCACTTCATTCCTGGACAGGTGTAATAATCTGCTCATTTATCTCCGTGCTTCCATCACCTCCTTACTCCATTCCATCCTGTACTCAGCCACCAAAGTGATTTTCCTAAAGTACAAATTTGACAATGTTATTCACCCCTCCCCTACTTAATAAACTCCCATGACTCTTTCTGACCTCCAGGATCAAATATAGCCTGCTCTGTTTAGTTTGAAAACCCTTCACAAAACTACTGTTCCTCACAAAGGACACTTTACCTCTTGTCTCTGTGCTCTCATGCCTGGAATGCATTCTTTCCTCACTTCTACTCTTACAAGCTTTTGTTTCCTTCTAAATGGTAGTCTCCATCCACATAGAGCTTTTTGGATCCCCCTAACTGATAAGATCCTTCCTACTCTGTTACCTTGAATTTACTTCATATATACACAGACACACGTTGTTTCCCCCAATAGAATGTAATCTCCCTGAAAGCAAGAACTACTTCACTTCCCTGTTGGAGGCATAAATAATAGGAACTTAATAAAGGTTTGTTGATCGATTGACAGATCCTCAACAATAGTGAGACTATAGGAAATCCTTCCCAACCCCTCTTCAGGACAGTGCCTTCCCTCTTTTAATTATTTCTTATTTATTCCTATATTTAGTTTGCTTTCAATACATATTTGTTTTCATATGTCTCCCCCATTAAACTGTAAGTTCTTGAGGGCAGGTGCTGTCCTTTGTCGTTTTGTATCTCTAGTGCTTAACGCAGTGCCTGGAACATAGCAGGTTCTTAATAAATATTGATTGAACGATTCTTAATTGACAATTTCAGACTAACAACTTCCAGTCTAACACTGTAAGTAGTTTCTCCTCTTGCCGTTTCCTTATTTCCCCAAAGTAGTGTGGTCCTTCAGATAGATCAGCATCAGTAAGACGGTCACATCACTCACTATTTTCTCCATGAGCCACTGAAAAGTGGATGGTGCTATAGAAATTTCTGGTGGCATACACTTATATATTTAATAGAATTCCCCTAGACGAATAAAGACTATCACTTCCTTATCTTCCTTGGTCATGGTGATCTAAAATCACCCATTATATCAGTTTAAGATCTCCACTGAATGCCCAGCTCACAGTCCAGGGCATCCTACACTCATCTCGCAGTATGCCAATCCCCCTTAGTTCTTTTATGTAGGATGCAAAAGAACACAACATTCTGATATTCCCAGTCCTTTTTTCTCACCATTATTATAGATTGATCATAGGATTGCAGACCTAGAACCAGAGGGAAGTTCAGAGGCCATCTAGTCCAACCCTCTAATTTTACACATGAGGAGATTGTATTCAGGGAGGTTCAGAATACTTGCCCAAGGTCACACAAGAAATAAGCATCATAGATAGGATTTGAACCCAGGTCCTCTGACTCCAGGGTGAGTCCTTTGTTCATTGTACCAAGATACATAAGGACTTTAAGAAATAGCGGCAAGGCCACTGAAAAGCGTCTCTTTTAAGTAGTTCCTCAAGTTCTCAATCTCAGACAGAATAATTCTTCATGACTGTTCTTGGAATAGTGAGATTCACAGTCAAGAAAATATAGGAAATATGTCAATCCTTCCTAGGTTAATTTACAGACATTTAAGGGGGTATAATTTGGGGACATTCTGTTTAATTTGACAACTTCCATTCTCTTCCCCACTCCCATTACTTTGGTGAGATAATGGGGCATGGACTTTTGTTCCAGGGACACTTTCTCTAGAGAGAGACAGGTCCCATAGTCCCTTGAGGAGTGGACACAGTGAACTCCTCTGTTAGGATCCCAATGATTGGACTGCCTCCAGAATGACTGAAAGACTGAGAGTAAAGATCATTTTCAGAGAAAGGCCCTTACCCCAGGGTCCTATCTAAGTGAGTTTCTTTTTCTTTCTTTCACTTTCTTTTTCCTTCTTTCACTTTCTTTTGCTTGGCCCCCCTAAAGCATGGAGATCTACAGAGTATATGTGTCAATGGAGGAGAATTATCTTTACTACCTCCCCACCCTCCTAACCAGGATTATGACAAGGTGACTTGTAGGAGAAGCGCATGGAGCTACTTATAGGATATGTTATAGCTTGGATGCCTGTTCAGGGATGGTTTGGAATAGAAGACCTCTGGGGTTCTACTTCTGAGATTCTATGGTTCAGTATGTAATGACGGGAGAAAGGGTTTGGGGGTGGTGAAAGATACAGTGACATGGAATGTCACTTCTATATAATGCCAATAACCGATAGAAGCCGATAGAGGAATACTACTTATAAAAAAGACAAAATATGTAATACATTTGGGCATTATCTTATTAAGTCATACCAAAATAAACCCCTTCAAAATTATTTTAAATAATTTTGTAATGGCAATGTGATGGAAAGACTCTGCTTCCTGATTTGGAATATGAGTAGACATCCTGTAATTTGGAACAGTTCTCTCCTTACCTGGTGAAGAGACAGACTGTTGATTGGAGGTTGGACTGAAATTGGGCTGCACTCAGAAAGCACTGACAAGACAAACTGATGTGTCTTCCTTATTACTGTGGTGATTGCTGTTGAGGTGAGAAAGATGATGCTTTGAGCCTCTGAATGGTACATCAGGAGGAGCAGCCTCACGTCACCCAAAGGAACTAGACAGTCTTTTTGCAAACTTCTTATAAACCTTTTTTCTTTTTTTGATTTTTAGTTCTATCATTGTGCCCCTCAGGCCAGGCAGAAAAAGTAAAATCTCTTTCTGAAAATATCCTGAGGAATGTTGCTTCTTCAGATACTGGAAAACGCCTTTCATACTTCCTTCAGTTTTCTCTTTTGCAGGCTGAATGTTCCTAGTACTTTTAATCAATATTTCTATGGCATGATTCAAAGGCCTTAACTACATTGATTATGTCTCTCTAGATGCTCTGCCCCTCCTTCATGTCCTTCATGGAATGTGGTGCCCTGGACACACTACTCCAGGTGTGTGGTCTGACTAGGGCAGAGATGATCACTTTCCTCATTTGGGGCACTATGTCTTTTAATGAAGGCTGAGATCACCTTAAAATTTATTTTTGCTGTCATACCACAACATGACTCATATAAATCTCTCAGCACAATAAAACTACTATATCCTTTTTCTTTTTAGAAGACTTATTTAAATTTAGATTTAAATTTAAATTTGATTTTTTGGTCCCAAGTGTAAAATGTTACATTCAATTATCAGCTTTAGCTCATTCTGAACTTTGGTTCTGAAACTATTTCACACATATACACCCACTCTCACACACACACAATGGTATCTTTTCTCTTTACACTATCTTTATTTATGAATTTATCTTCCTCTATTTAGTAAGACTTCTCTCGTAACAAAGATTTTTTAAGAAACTCATCAGAAACAATAAACACATTGTCCATGACAGTCAATGCACCATCACACACCCATAATCCTTTACTTCTGTAAGACAACAAGTATTTTTGATCGTTTATCATGTGCCAGGCATTGTGCCCTGGGGATATAAATACAAGCAAAAAAAAACAACCCAACAATCCTTGCCTCGGGAAATTTGAAAGGGTAGTACAACACACAGAATGGGGCCTAGCAAAGGAAGGATGGAGAAGGTGCCCAAGGAGAGGCACAGTGTTAAAATCTAGAAAGTCAGAAGCAGCGCTAGGTGGTCAACCTAGGTCTCCCACGCTTCCTGTGAGGAGGCCCCAGAAAGAACTTGCCGGTGAGAGAAGGGGGCTGGCTCATCCTAGGGACGTTCCAGGTGGAGAAGGCCCCAACACTAAGAGAAGTTCCAGAGTGAGACAGCAACTGAAACATGGTGGCAAAGTTTGGAACACGATGTGTTTCTTTTCACTGAATTGTTGCACTTCGCAAAGGTTTTGTTTTCTGCTTCTGTTTACCTTGCTTTGCATCGTTTATATCCATTTTCTCATGTTTTCCTGAACGTTCGTATTTGCCATTTCTTACATTCCATTGCATTCACGTACCCCCCAGTTTGTTTAGTCATTTCCTGATGAGCACCTCTTCTGTTTCCAGCTCTTCAATACCACAAAAAAAGAAATACTTCTATGAATATTTTGGCATGTCATAGCTATCATCAGTAACAATAACAAACACGTATCAAACATTACTATGTGGCAGGCTGAGCTCTGAGGATGCGAAGAGAGACAAGAACATGGTCCCTGCTCTCAAGGCAATTACAATACAGTGGGTGAGTCAACATGCAAACTACTACAGTATCTACATACTATAGACATATATATATATATATATATACATATATATATGTGTGTGTGTGTGTGTGTGTGTGTGTGTGTGTCAATGGAAAGTCATCTTAAGGTGAAGGCATTAGCCTTTGTGGAGAAGGATGGTAGGACTGGAAACATTGTTGTTTATTCTAGTTTTCCTTAGTTTTCCAAGTTCAGTGACATGATGGGGTGATGTCTTCACTTGCCCATGAAGTGGATTTAAATGAAGCAGAGTGGCACAAAGGACTTTAGTTTAAATTCAACCTTAAGACGCTGTTTGATCCTGGACAAGTTGCTTGACCCGACTTGCCTCAAAAACCCCCACCACCTTTTGTATTAAAAATAGCCCCTCTGTGCCATGTCACCTCCTTACTTAACAAGCTTGAATGTCTGCCTATCATCACCAGGATCAATATAAAATCCTCTGGCTTTTAAAGCTCTTCATAATGTGGCTCCTTTCTCCTTTTTCCAGTTTTTTAACTTTACTCCCTTGTATGCACCCTGTAATTCAGCTACACAGGTTACTTACTTTTTCTCACACCTGGCATGTGCATGCTTTAGTGCTGGCTGTCCCCCATACTCTGGATTTGCTCCGACCTTCCACTTCTCTCCTTGGACTCTCAGAGCTGGGGTGACCATATCTCTCCTTCTGGATTCTACAGGCACTCTTCAGGGATTGGGGATCATTTTTTGACGCAATCTACTTGAGATTTATTATTATTCAGTCAAACTTAATGAGTTTTCAGTAAGGTGGGAGGATGGGAAATTCAAATCTGGATCTTCCCAAGATTTTTCAAAGCCAAAAAGGTCAGAGGTGTCAGGGATATTGAGGGTATTAGATGGAGGAACTGAGGATATAGATGGAGGATCTATAAATTCACTCCTCTCCAACGTCGACGTTGGAGAGGAGTGAATTTATAGATGACCCATAGAGCGTGACCAATTCCCCTCCACCTTTCTAGATATTCTCTCTGTACAGTGTAATTCCAGCTCCAAGTACTTTTTGACCTTTTTCTACTGTCTATGATTGCATGACTGACTGAGACATGCTCTCACTTTGTTAAGGTAGCATAGCCATCCTATCACTTACTTTAAATGGGAGGGAACGAGGTGACATGACAGAATAAATCCTTACCTGGTATATTCTGTCTCCTCACCTCAAATGTCTCCCAGCTTCTCTGATTTCCTTCAAGACTCAACTAAAATCCCCACTTCTGAAGGATTCCTGGTACTTCCCGCCCCATGTTGGCTCCTTCTTTCTAAGATTACATGTATCTTATGTGTGCTGTTTGCATGCTGTTTCCTTTTCTTTGTCTCTCCTTTGTTGGCATAGTACCTGGCACACACAAAGTACTTAAGAAGTACATGTTGATCGACATGTTTGTTTCTGGATGTTCAACTCACTTTCTTTTGTTTTTAAGGAAAAAGAATATTTTAAAAACATACAAGCCAATCTTGAATGTAAAACAAAGCTCATATAACAAATGTTTTAACATATTAAAATAACCATTTATTAAATCTTATGTGGGCTTTTTTTTGGTGCAAAGTTTCTCAAAATGTGGTGCCTTTAATAACACTGCCAGTCCTAATTCTTTTTTAGTCACTTATCTTTTTTCCTTTTATGATCTCTTCGACTCACTCTCCCGCTCAACTGAGCACACTAAGAAAAATAAAGCACTCAATACATAAAAGCATCGTTCGGAAAAAATCCTTACATTCTCCGTGTCTGAAAATGTATAGTTTTTTCTTCATTTTAAGATCATCACCTCTCTGGTGATAAGTGAGTGGTGTGTTTTCTCTTGATTATCTTGGACTCAGGGTTTGTCAGAGTTCGAAAATCTTTCCAAGCTATTTTCCTTGATAATGTTATCATCACTGTACAGACTCTACCACAAGTTCTACTCACCCTGTTCTGTGTCACTTCTTAGAAGTCCTTCCAGTGTTCTCTAAAACCATCCATTTCATCATGTCTTAAGGCATAATAAGATTTTATTACATCCTTATACCACAATTTTTTTTAGCTATTTTCCCGGTAGCAGAACACCTTCTTAGTTTCTTATTTTTGGTTACCATAAAAAGAACTGCCAGTAATATTTTTGTACACGTAGATGCTTTCCTCTTTCTTTGATTTCTTGGGAGATGTAGGTTTACTAGTGATATGGAGCTGGGTTACATGTGTCTCACTTGCTTCCACCCAAAACACAAAGAGTATAGAAAGAATCATGACACACCATTAAAGTTTCCTCTATGACTCAGAAAACAGAATAATACAACCAGACACACTGGTCACATTCAAAGTTCCCAAAAGAAAAGCTCTTTCTTTACATAAGTTTTTGAGGGAATAGAATGTAGGATAGATATCTCTGAGAGAAAAGTTTAAAAAGATCAGGAAAAACTAAGGCTATTTGGAGTTCCCCAAAGAGAAATGGCCAATTTTACATTACTCAGGGGTAGGTTCTGAGGAGTGAGTGAGTGAGTGAATGTGTGAGTGTGTGTGTGTGTGTGTGTATGTGTGTGTGTGTGTGTAAGGTCATTCTTCATCCCCAGAATGCCACACTTTTGTAGAAACAGGTTCCACCGTCCAATCCCCTCCCATGCTCCACTTTACTCCATTGACTTGTACGTGGGTCTGATGTAAGAAACCCAAATCATGCAGTTTGTTAATACATTAAAACTCTGCTGGGAAGAAACAAAGAAAAGTCATTGACACACAGATACAGCTTCTAAGACTTAAAAGGCTCTCCCCTTCCTCTTAAGGGAACTGCCAAAAACCCTCAAATGTTTCCTAACCTTGCTGTCAACTATCCTGTACCTTGTTGGTCCAAGTACTTCACTTCCCCAGGGTTTAGTGCGTTTCTCTGCAAAAGTAGGAGGTTGTATGAGGTGACTTCTAATGCTTTTCCACTGCAAACCTTACTTAACCTTGATATATATAGGAAAATATAGGAAAGTAGTAACATGAGGTGACCACAAGAGGGCAAACCAAAAACCGGAGTGTTTTTGGACAAATGTCCTACTCTTTGGAGCCCCATTTTCCTAAGAAGAAATATAGGAGATGAGAGTGGGGCATCTCCAGATATATGGAATGAAGTGTGAGACCCTTTTCACAGAAACATAGGATCTAAAAATCAAGGATTAATTTCGGCATCTTCCTTGATGTGTCTATTTCCCTCTCAAGACCCAATTGTTTTTTATAATCATAGGGTTAGGGGTTTAGAGCCCAAAAGAAACTTAGAGGTCATCTTCTCCAATTTCCTCACTTTACAAATGGATAAAGTAGATAGAGCACTGAGCCTGAAGTCAAGAAGACTCGAGTTCAAATAGTCCCTGGGCAAAACACTTGGCCCTGAATGTCTCAGTTTCCTCATCTGTAAAATGAACTGTAAGCCATTCCAGCATCTTTGACAAGAAAAGCTCAAATGGCATCACAAAGAGTAGGGCACAGTTGAAATGACTGAAAAACAAAATGGGGTCGGAAAGATCTGAGTTCTAATATGGCATCATACACCTACTTAACCTCTCTACGCTTCAGTTTCCTCAGCTGTAAACAGGGATAACAACAGCACCCACCTACCTACCCAGCAGGGGCGTTGTGAGGATAAAATTGAGATAATTGGAAAGTGCTTTGAAAACCTTAAATAAATGCAAGCTATTATTATTATTAAACTTTTGAGGTGGGCGTTGAATCCTGTTTCTCTGATTCTCAAGATGGAGCTGTTTCCTCTGTGGCATGCTATTTCCCTAAAATCTGCTAGGGTAAGCCCCCTTTACTCACTCTCTTTTCTGCAGCTCCTAAGGCCTACAAAACCTCAACATTATAGGGAAACTTGGAAGGCACCATGTCCAGCCCTTCACTGTAATAACATATATGGAAAGTGTTGGGAAGATCTCTAGGGGGACAGACCGCCCCTCCCCCCAAATCCCTTGGTATCCCATTCTACTTTTGAATAGCTATTACTGTAAGGTAGTTTTTTCTTACATTAAGCAAAAATGTGCCTCTTTGCTGCAATTTCCTTTCCCACTCCACATCTGCCCTTTGGGGCCAAGTATGACTAATCTAAAGACTTGAAAACATCTCTCTATCTCTCTATCTCTCTATCTATCTATCTATCTATCTATCTCTCTATCTATCTGTCTATCTATCTCTGTCTATCTATCTGTCCATCTGTCCATCTCTCTCTCTCTATCATCTAGCCATCTCTGTCTACCTATTTATCTGTCTATCTATCTATCTATCTATCTTTCTATCTATCTATCTATCTATCTATCTATCTATCTATCTATCTATCTATCTATCTATCACAACTATAACCAAGAATTTTCCTTTCAAGATAAAATATCTCTAGTTCCCTTGGTCTCCCTGTATCCCAAGCTTATCACCATCCTTGGAGTCCTGAGCCCTTTCCAACAAAATTGACATCAGGGCTTATCTGCATCCTGGGAGGTGGGCACTTGGCCAGGAAGGAGGATGGAGAGCTTACACAGCCTACTGGCCGCTGCTGAGAGCAGAGTTGTCCTGAGCCTTCAGCTCTCCTCTTCCACCTTCACTGTGCCTGTGGAAAGCATCTCTCCACTTCACCATGACTGGTTTCCTACCAGGTCAGGGTTTGTGGGATTCTGGTCAAAGGTAAATGATACCCTGTGATCCTTTCTCTCTGCAGTTACGAACACGTTTTATTATAACCAAGGGGTCCTAGAACAGAAAGTAGAGCTGTCAGGAATAGGGCTCAGGGGGTATAGGAGTCAGTGAGTTGATAAACATTTTTTAAGCACTCACTGTGTGCCAAAAACTGTTTTGAATGCTAGGGATACATAGAAGGGCAAAAACAATGAAGTGTTCATTCTAATGGGAGAAACAACATATAAATAACAACATATACATCATAATACACTATACATAGACACATATATGTATATATAGATGTATGCATGTGAATTCATACGTATATGCTATCTATGTATGTATATACTAATGTATAGTCATTGGAGGAAATCGTGTTACTTCACTATACACCTCTCTAATACATGTGATATAATAACCACATGTGTAATCATACATGATACATACAGAATTGTTTTCAGTCCTTTTTCAGTCACGTCTGACTTTCATGAGCCCATTTGGAGTTTTCTTGGCAAAGATATGGGAGTGATTTGCTATTTCCTTCTCCAGATAATTTTACAGATGAGGAAACTGATGTCAAATAGGGTTATGTGACTCATCCAGGGTCACATATCTATTAAGTATCTGAGGCTGGATTTGAACTCAGAAAGTTGAGTTCAGATCAGTCGCTTCCTGATTCCAAGCCCAGTGTATATCCACTGCACGATGGAAAGTGATCTGAGAAGGGAAAGTCTTAGCACTTGGTGGGACCAAGAAGGCAGGATTTGGGCTGAGTCTTAAAGGGAGGCAGAGGACCAAGAGGCATAAGAGAGGAGGAACAGATGGAGACCTGGGATAGAGTGGGTTGTTAGAAGAGCTACCAAGAGGCCTCCCATGTAATTAGATTGTAGAATGTGTGGAGGGGAGGGACGTGTAAGAAGGTTTTAAGTGTTGAAGAGAAGGATTTGGATTGGATTCTGGAGGAAACAGGAAGCCACTGGAGCTCAATGAGCAGATAGCTATAGTCAGACCTAATAGCCCGAATGCTGAAGGTTGCCCACTGGAGCATGGAGAAATCAGAGGCAGGAAGGCCACCTAGGCTCCCAGTCCCACTGACAGGTTTTGGTTTTCTTTGCAAATGTTTGCAGATCATTCCCACTCTGTCAGAGACCTCTTGTAACAAAATAAAATAATTAGGTAAAACAAATACTACAGTGGCCTCAACTGAGAGTTCTTATAAGAGCTCATATCTACTGCAACCTTCCCCACATACCTCTCTATTTTTTTAAATTAATAGAAACCTGTTTTCTGTGTCTCCCATTCAACTGAAAAATAGAAAAAGCTAATTTCTTATAACAAGTGTGTATAGTTAAATGAAATGGTTTTCCCCAATAGTAGTACCATACAAACACATAAGTATATGCACATATACATGTGCCTGGGTGTATATGTGCATATATGTATAAGTACACTCCTATATGTTTATATACGCGTACTCGGACACAAACACATACATGCTTCATTCCAACCCTACATTCATCACCTCCCGGTATATTTCATCAATTGATTCTTTGGAATCGTGAATGGTCAACGTGTTGTTTGTAGTTTTCAAAGTTATTTGTACCTTGTTTACATTGATCTTCTGGTTCTTTCATTTCATTCTTCATTAGTTTATAGAAATTCTTAGAGGAAACTAGTTGGCCCAGTAGATAGAGCACTTGGCCTGGAGTCAGGAGGATCTGAGTTCAAATCTAACCTCAGATACTTATTAGCTATGTGATACTGGGCAAGTTACTTAATCCCAGTTGCTAAGAAAAAGAAAAAAATTCTCAAAATTATTTATTTTTATAATAAAAGTTTATAGAATTTAGAGTTGGAAAGGACTTTAGAAATCACCTCCCATGTTTAAAGGCCTTCATTTTCCAGTTAGGAAATCCGAGGCCCAGAGAGATGATTTGCTTGAGGCTGCACAGCTAAGTAGACCCAGTTCCTTTTGATCCCATGTCCAGGGTTCTTACCCCTATGCCAAAGCCCAACTGATTTAATTTTCCAAGGAGGAAACTGAGGCTTAGAAAGGCAAGATGAGCTAGGATTCATCCCAAGGTTCTCTGACTCAAATTATGGTTGCCCTTACTCTGTACCGAAGAGAAAAACTCAACCAAGAAACAAGAAAAACTTAACCAAGAAGACTTTAATTTGAGCTTTGCCTTAACTATTAACTTGTATGATCAATAACCAACAATGCAATGAATAATTAAACTGTGAACTCCTTGAGTTCTTAGCATAGCGCTTGGCATGGAGTAAGTACTTAATAAATGTTTAATAAATAATTATGATAACACGTTTGCATAGTGCTCTGAGATTTATGGAACACTTTCCTGGGAAAGTATTATCTCTTACAACAATCCAATGAAGCAGGTATTTTTGTATCCACTTTACAGATGAGGATACTGCAGCACAAGAATTAAAAAAAACAAAATGAAACAAAAAAAACTCCATGAATTACAAGGCCTCAAAATCCAGGTCTTTTTGGCTATACCAGACCAGTCTTCTTCCCACTGCATGCCACTGTCTTCTCCCTATCTCCATATAGCTATCATCTATCTGTATATCTAATTATCTATTAGCCACCAGGTTGTGCTGCTATCAGCAACCTCATTCCGCTCAACATAATAAGCAGACTCTGGCAGGACCAGAGTTATGCTGGAGCCAGTTGGACAAGCTGATCGTTAAATTTTCAGTGTGAGTATTTTCACCTTGGAAATCAGTAAGAGATACAAATCAGGACTTGATTCATTATTTTGTTGATTATCTTGCCTTTCGAAGTTATAGAGAAAATGTTAATAAAGACTAAATTAAATTGTGGTGGTTATATATGTGTGTGTGTGTGTGTGTGTGTGTGTGTGTGTGTGTTCATTCATTCATTATTTATTTGTGGAAAGTCAGTTGTTAAATACTTAACTAGCACACCCTTGAGAAATTGCCCAATTACCAGGGCAGTTATGCACACCTACCACCACTAGAGGGAACTCCAAGGAACATCACCCAGAATATTGATCAGATTTAGCGCTGAAAGTGACCTTGCCGGTGTGTCCTACTTAGCCCAACTCCCTCACTTTTCAGGTGAGGAAACTGAGGCCCAGAAAAATAACGTATAGTACTCAAAGGAATATGTAGGAGCCAATCTTAGGTCCTCTGATTCCAGAGCCAGTCTACTTCCCACTGGTATCTGCCAAACTCTCTACGATTCTCAAAGAATAGTTGACCGTCTGCTCCTTTGCTTTGCCTCTCTGTGGGTGATCATGCTCATGCCAGTCAAGGGTTGTAGTCTATCTTTGTCCGTCAGAACAGTTCTGAATCCCTCCCTTGCCTGGAAAGCTTTCTTCTCAGAATCTTCTCTGTTTCCTTGAGCGCATCTTCCCACATGACTACGCAATAGTGGTGGTCACTACCGGCCTACCTGCATTTAGTGTTTTTACTTCTAGACACGAACTCAATCAAAGCAGTCAAACAATCCAGACTAGAATATTTACTTTAGCCACAAACTCTGGCCACTTTTAATCAGTCTACAGATATGCTCCAAATTCAAGAATTCTAAGAAAAACACAGTTCAGTGGTTGGGCCTATGGGGTTGCTTCTGTCCTCCCCAGAGTAAGAAACTATGAACAATAAACACCAGTTTATTGATCAGTAGCAGAGTGGTAGGCTATAGGCAATAAAAGGCTAAACATGAAATCTTTGCCTCATCATATTCTTTTCTCCGTCCCTTTGGGTTTTTTAACCTAGGGTCCATGAATTTGAAAAAAATGTTTTTGATAACTGTACTTCAATATAATTGGCATCTTATCTAATCCTATGTATTTTATTTTATGTATTTAAAAACATCACTTCAAGAAGGGGGTCCATTGATTTCACTAGCCTGCCAGAGGGTTCTCTGATGCACAGAAGCAGGAGGAACTCCTTTTCTATGACTTTTAATTCCCTGGTCTCTATCTTCAGGTTACTATGTCATACGTCCAGCTCTGTTTCCTTAATTCTTGGCGCTAAACTTGGCCACATCCTGCTGAGGTGGTGAAGCAGGAAAATGAAAAGAGAGCTACACAGAATATGGGGTCTGTGTGGGGCAGAGAGAGGATCATTGCCCAGTCATCCTCACAGGGATAGCGTAAGAGAGTTTTTATAGGCAAGTGTAATTGAATGGGCATTTAGACATGGAATCAAGGCTCCTTAAAGGTTCTCAGATTAACCCTGGTTTCATGGAACCGTGATGGTTCTTCCTTATACCTGGTGAGTCCCTACCAAAGAAGGAGCTAGTTTTTCATTTTTTGGGCTTAAAATAAAATTTGTTTCTTTTTGCCTCTGACTGTGGATTTCCTTGGCAACCCTGCTACATTTCTATTTTGTTCTTCCCTTTCCTTGGGCTCTGGGAATTTCCTAGGTTTAGAATTCCCCAGAGAGGAGGCCTATAGGAGCCTAGGTCATCTAATCCTCATAGACTGTACAGCATAGGCCTCTCCCTATTCTTTGGGGCTCCTTCCTCCATGTACATGTGGTTACAGTTTCAGAGCCTGACCATTCTTTAGGGTGGCTATGTCCATGGTCCTCACTCCATTTTCTCAATTTTTGGTCCTAATTCTGATAGTATCTGGGGTCCTGACTTATTGCTTGTTTGCAGGCTGATCTTCAGTAAGGTCTGTCTTGTTCCATTGTAAGATACCTGACAATGAGGTGGCCAAGAAGATAGATTGCTGGGCCTAGGGTCAGGAAGAGTCTTCAAATCTGACCTCAGACATTTACTAGCTGTGTGACCCTGGGCAAGTCACTTAACTCTGCTTGCCTCCATTTTCTCATCTGTCAAATGAGCTGGAGAAGGAAATGGCAAACCAGTCCTATAGCATTGCCAAGAAAACCCCAAAGGAAGTCACAAAGAGTCAAACACAACTGAACAACAAGGCATGTGGGTGCTCAGCCAGTAAGAAAACTCCCTGGGAATTTTCTTTAGGCTCTCTGTCATGGGGAGAGAGAGAGGGGAGAACTTGGCATTGCTCAGCTCATTCTGCTGCAATTCAAAAAGTGTTTATTCTTTCATGGCACATAGATGGACAGGTACTGGACCTGAAATTTCACTGGCATAAGGCACTCCCAGATGAGGAAACTCCCTTTATTAAGGCAGAGCAGTAGCTTCTCCACAAATTATCCTTAGAGATCTGCCTAAAGTACTAAAGTACTGAGAGGTTAATTGACTTGCCCAGAATCATGGCCAGTAGGCATTGGAATTCTTCCTCTTTGTCTACCATGCCACTATGCATCTTGTATTTAGGCATATGAGATAGAACTATAGCATAAGCCACTGTCTCTTGGATTCTACATGGGACATTTTGGGGGAACATAGGTAAGAGAAATGCAGTTGAAGTCTGTATCCAGTATGTTCTCTATCAGGAGACCAGGAAGTGCAAATCACATAACAAAAATTCTAATTGAAATTAAATAGCAAAATAAATATCCCATGGCAGATCATTCCATATATATATATTTGCTGTTGTTTAGTCATATTCGGTCATGTCTGACTCTTCATGACCCCATTTGGAGTTTTCTTGGCAAAGATACTGGAGTGGTCTGCCACATCCTTCTTTAACTTATTTTACAGATGAGGAAGCTGAGGCGGACAGGCCTAAGTGACTTACCCAGGGTCACACAACTAGTAAGTGAGGTCAGTTTTGAACTCAAGAAGAGGAATCCTCCTGACTCTAGGCTGGCACCTAGTTGCCTCTCCATTCACACACACACACACACACACACACACATATACACACACACTCAACTCCCCACATATACACACACATGTGTGTACGTGGGTGTATATACATACACATTGAAATATCCCTTTGTAATTAGCAAAGCACTTTCTTCTCCATCACTCTTTGAGGAAGGTCTCCTTATAGATTGTTTGTATACAGTCATTTGCATGCTGTCTCTCCTATGAAATTGTGAGCTCCTCATTTTATAAATTAGTTAAGAGTTGGAGGGAGAGGGGAAAGTGCTGACCAGTGTTCAACCATCTCCTTGTTCATTTTTTTCTGCCCCTGTTCCCAGTATACAGACCCCAGACAAGGGGAATGGCTAGGCACTATAGAAGGGAGGAAGAAACACCTTCCTCCATTTTGCCACCTGGGGCATGGTTCTAGGTTCTTGGTGATAGTTCTGGCTCTGATTAGAACACTTCTCATAGCTCAGTTCCCCAGCAATCCATGAGCCATGTTTCTCTTCATTGTTGTGATTCTAAGAGGGTCTAATTCATTTCCATAGCTGCTTCACCTCTGGGTCTGCAAAATTGCTACCAGCTGCAGAGCTGCTGCTGACATCTCCAGAAGGGCTAGAAGCATTACTATTCTTTTTTAAAAACTACCCCTGACTTATTTCCGAATGAACTCAGAAAAGAGCTTTTCCAGCAGAGTTTCCTCAGTTTTTCTCAGTGGAAATCCCCCAGGCCTAATTGATTGTTTAGGATGAGGAAATTCCTATCAGTTCCCATTAGGTCTGGAAGCTCTCTCCAGAGTCACTTAGATTACCCTGCAACCTCAAAAAAAGCCAATGAGATGTTTAGCAGTGCTAGAGAGTTGGGTGTAACTGGCAAACTTGGATTCGTATTCCTTCACTCCACCTAGGTCTTTCTTACATAATGATAGTTTACATTTATAAGGAATTGTACAAAGATCTTCATAGTCACTCCACCCCTATTCTCCACCCCTAAGGAACTCAGTTGCAGCATCAATTCCATTTTTCAGCCAAAGAAATTGAGACTCAGGGTATTTAGTGACTCATCTGAACTCACACAGTTAGTAACTGTCAGACACAAGACTCAAGCCAAGTCTTCTGACCCCAAGTTCAAAATTCTATTCACCACACTGTGGATCACATATTAGCCTTTGTGGGGCCCCTATAACGTGGTCCTTGACTTCAAATAGCTTACAAGCCAACTAGGAAGAGAAAAGAAATAGACACATGGTGTACTACTCTTAAATTTACAAAACAATCTTCCTAAATGCAGATCTGACTATGGTGCTTAGACCATGGCTTCCTAATATCTCCAGAATAAAGCACAAGATTCAATATTTGGGGTCCAAAGTCTTTCATAATATTCCTCTTCCAACAGTCCCCACTCCCCAATCTTTCCAGGTTTTTTTTTTACCTTACACTCTCCACTCCCATGGACTCTTTGATTCAGTGACTCCTTGCTGAACAAGATGCTCCATTTCTCAACTCTGGGCATTTTCAATGGCTGTTCTCCATTCCTGTAATGCTCTGCCTCCTCATCTCTGGTTCTTGGCTTCTCTGGCTTCCTTCAAGTCCCAACTAAAATCCTGCCTTCAGCAGTTAGCCTTTCCTTATCCTCTTTAATTCTAGTGCCTTTCCTCTGTTGATTATTTTCAATTTATCCTTGTTAGTGTTTCTCTGTTTGTAGATTTGTCCTTATATCTCATTCTATATGGTCGCTTGCATGCTAGCTCTCCTATTAGATGGTGAGCTCCTCAAGGGCAGTGACCGTCATTTCTCCCCAGAGTATAACACAATGCTTGACACACAGTAGGTACTTAATAAATGTTTAATGATTTAATTCCCCTGTGTAGATTGTCTGACCTTTGACTGGATTAAGGATTAAGAAAGTAATATGTGAAAAGAAGTGATAAAACTGGCAACCTGGAGGAAGGGTCACGGAGGAGATCTAGGACTTAGAGGGACAGAAAGGCTGTGGCACACCTCTTGACTGGGGAGATGGGAACTGAAAGAATCAAAGGAGGCCACGATGCAATGGCAGCACATTTTTCTCCTTCCTTCTTCCTCCTCCTTCTCCTTTTCTTCTTCTCCGCCTCCTCTCCTTCCCTTTCTCCTCCTCCTGCTTCTTCTTCTCATTCTCCTCCTCCTCTCCTTTTCCTTCTTTTTCTTCCTCCTCCTCCTCCTCTTTCTCCTTCTCCTCCTCCTTCTTTTCCTTCTCCTCCTCATTTTTTTCTTTTTTTCTTCTTCCTCCTCCTTCTCCTCCTCTTCTTTTACTTGTTTTAACATTCATTTTTTAAAGTTTTGTGTTCCAAATTCTCTCCCTCCATCCAGCCCTTCCCGCACTCATGGCAAGGCAAGCAATACAATATCAATTATACATGTGAAGTAAACAGCACACTCTTCTTGATGGAAGCTGCCACTGAGTCTTCTTCCCTTAGTCTATGAACAAAATGTGGTAAGATCATGAGTCACTTTTAGGTAAGACCATGATTAGAAAAGCATTGCTTAAAGTACACATAGAGCATGAGTTGACTAGCTGGAAGAACATTCTTGCTGGCCCTTTCTCCTCCAGGGCAAGAGGAAACATAGACATTAAATATTTACTATATGCCTCATTTGGTCCTCAAGACAACATGGGAAGTAGATGCCCTTATTACACCTATTATACAATTGAGAAAACTGAAGTAGAAGTAAAGTGATTTGCCCAGAGTTACACAGCTGGTAAGTGTCCACAGTCAAATTTGAACTTAGGTTGTCCAGACTCCAAGCCCAGGGGTCTACCTACCTACCCAAGACTTGGGGTTCTTAACCTTCTTTGTATGTGTCAGAGATCCCTTTGGCAATCTGCCCTAGGTCCCCTTCTTAGGTGTAATGTTTTTAAATAAACACACACACATATACACACAGGATTTAGGGTTAGGAAACCAATTATATTGAAATACAGTTATTGAAATGTTAAAAAAATACTAGACCCCTGGACTAGAAGAACCTATAGTAGTGTAACCAAATGTTAAATACTTATGTATTGTTTTGTTTTTATGGAAGGAGTTTAAACAGTATAGTCACTATTCTAGCAAATTTGGCCATTCCTTTGGAGTGTTAACTCCATTTTGTTAAAGTCACATGATTAGGGCACTAGAAAACTCAAAGAAAAGATATTTTGCCAGTGAGTTGATTCTGACTGGATTCACACTTACAACACCCCTTAGACCAGGAGTTCTTAAACTGGACCCCATTTTGTTTTAGTCTTAGAACCCTTTATTGGCAGCTCTGCATGTGAGGGGTTAAGGGGAGGAGGAATGCTTATATATTTGGCTCCCTTGAGGCCTGGGATACACTCTGGGGGAGCAACATGGGCAGTTAGCTATAGCTTTCACAGGACCCCTGTGAGTATATACACTCAAAAGATGAATTTATTTTTATAAATATTTTGATAACTGTATTTCAGTATAATTTTAAAAAATAATTTACCTGTGTAGTTTATTTTATGCATTTGAAAGCATTCTGAAAAGAAGGCTTTGGGCTTCATCAGACTGTCAAAGGGGTCTATGACACAATAAAGGCTAAGGAAATATGTCTTTGACTAATGAGTAGGAATGACTAGCCAGAGAGAGAGCTTTTAGATAGCAGGTTTTCCATTCCCTAAAAAACATAGAGATCTTGGAGTTTCCCTGGCATTTCTACTTAGTTGTGTGGGATGCATAACCATGCATGTCGCCTCCTATATCTTGATCATTGGCTTTTGAGTAGAATCAGGTTATTGGTCAGCAGCACCACCTGGTGGTTAAGAACATAATAAATGACAATAAATACCATGCCAATCCAAAGGAAAACTCAGGCTTGCAAACAAAACTCAGGAATCTAAATAACCATTTCTAAGCCAAAGAAAGGCTATCTTCCAGAGGATGATGAGTTAGCAACATTAATGGTTCATATCAATGCTTTACAATGAACTTTCCTCACAACAACCTGTAAGGTAGATAGTGCAAATATTTCTATCATTGCTATTGAAGAAATGGAAAAATCAGAGAGGATATGATTATAGATTTCCTAGGCAGAACTCAGGTCCCCTACTTCTATTATTTTACTTCTTTTTTCCTATGGGCAGAAGAGGAAATGAACTTACTCTTCAAAGAGAAGGTTTGACATAAAGGAATTAAGTTAGACAAAAGGGAAAACTTCCTGTCTGGAAGTGACTAAGAGAGGTTGTGAAATCTCCTTCCCTCGAGGGCTTTAAATCCCAAAGACAATAACTAGCACAGTGCCGGTAACATATTAAGTGCTTTAAAAATGCCTTTAGATTGATTGTCAGAGATCATTCAAGTCATGGAGTAGAGGCTGGAGACATGACAGTTTGACCTTTGTAGTATTTACTAATCATTGCAGGTGATTCCCTAGTGCCAAGAGAATGGAAGTAGCAACCATTGCTTGGTACTCATGTGCTTTTTCAGCTCCTAGAGAATTTAAGAAATTGGTAACTCCTTGAGCATGAGGGCAGGAGAGATAAGCGGTATCCTTTTGCCTGAGATTAGGAACCACTGGTCTCACTTTGTCCCCTGACCCAGTGACCTTGGGGCTAATAAGAGCGATAGAGGGAATGGGGATATGAGGGTAGAGAGGACTAGGCAAGGTCATGGCTGGAGGGAATGGGATCCAAATTTTCTTAAAGTCACTATCGAGTTTGACTCTTGCTCTGTCTCTTTGCAAGAAGAGCTGAAAAGTCCCATGCTGCTTATCAGTACCCCCATCACTTCCCTGTCCCATCCTTCCAGGAACCAGGGATGGGAGGCTTAGGGCTGGAAGTTTCAAAGTTTCATCCTCATCATACCATACTATATTTGGTGTTGGGAAAACAAATTTTGGGCTGAACCTAGATGTGCTGGGGGACTTCCCTGGATGCCCCAAGGGAGAGCTAGTCTTCAGGGAAAGAGTAGTGGTAATGATAAGAGTATTTATGGTCATAGATGGGAAAGGTGGGGTTTACTCTAGAGGGGAAACACCCTTATTTGGGTAGGACTGAAACAGAAGCCAAGTGGAGGTAAATGAAATATAAGACATTGAGGCTGGACAGCTCCACAGCTAGCATCTTAAAAAGTCAGGAGGGAAAGGTCTGTAGAAAGTGAGGATCATGAGATTCAAGTATGGTAGACTGGAACTGAGATCATCCATAGGAGAGTATGGGATGTGAGGTAAATCATACTGTGTATGGGTAAAATCTCCCTTGCTTTCCTAAGTTGCTATTTCAGTTTCCTGGTTCCTGAGGCATTGTGGAAACTCCTCCAAGTACAAGGTTCCAGGAATAACCTGATTGTAAAAGAAAGGAATGATCTCCAGGAGCCAGCATGGCTACCCTCAGGACTCAAATGGATCTGTGATTTCATCCTTTTAAAGTTTCTTCCAACAATGCAGATCACAATTCATCCATGCCTGACCACTTTAATAATAACAACAATAGTAGCTAAAATTTATACACAATGTGCCAGGTACTGTACTAAGTGCTTTACTATCATCTCATTGGATCCTCACAACCCTGGGAGGTAGGTATTATTATTGTAATTATTCCAATTTTACAGATGAGGAAACTGAGGCCAGTGAAGTTGGGTGACTAGTTCATGGTCACATAACTATCAAGTGTCTAAATCTGGATTTGAACTCAGGTCTTCCTGACTCCAGATCTGGCACTCTATCCACGGGCTTCCCATAATTCACCATAGCAGGTCCATTTAGTATGCTGGAGACCTTCCTCAATTTCTCTGGGCCTAGTTATTATTTATATCATTGTTTAAAGTTTGGAAAGTACTTTACATACATTATCTAATTTGTCATTTTAAGATACCAGTGGAGTTCTTTAGTTGTCCACATGACAAGAGCAAAGAATGACCAGACACTAAGGAACCAATAGTGAAAAACTCTTTCTTTTTTTTCCCTTTGAATAGTAATAGCTAATGTTTAGATAGCACTTTAAGGTTCACAGAATGCTTTACATAGATTGTCTCATTTGTTCCTTACACTAGCTCTGGAGGTAGGCACCATTATTAGCCCCATTTTGCAGATGATGAAACTAAGGCTGAGAGAACATCAATTATTTACCCAGTTGTCATGAAGCTGTTGTCAAAAAAGAGGTTTTGAATTTGGGTCTTATTGATTCCAACTCTAGGTCACTTGCTATTTACTATGCCCCCCAGCTGCCCTTCTGGCATTAAATCAGAGAAATTCTGTTGTCTAGGGACAACTTAGGTGAGAATGGATTTCTATTTTAATGTTCTATTGTGTTTAGGTTCAAAGGAGGAAACTGGTGGTCCTAGAGATGATTGTGTTTTGGAGTGATGGGTCCTATGCTTGTCTATGTATTCCCAGCTGCTTTTTTCCTTTTCATAAGACTATGCCCATCTGAAATCCTGGCTGTAGTACTGGCTCAACAGTGAAAGGGGCCTTGGAGAAGAAGATCAGAGAAAAGGAAAAGAGGAGAAACACAGCAATGGAGAAATGACTATGTAATGGGACCAAGTTTAGTCTGGTACTAGGTCCTTGGCTCCCCACCAGCATTCAGGGAAGACATTTTGCCTGGTCTCTTTTTGGCAAGCAGTATGGTATGTGGTACAGTAGAGCCATCACTGACTATGTAACTGCAGGACCTAGATTCAGATCTCATCTCTGATACTTGACTGTGTGAACTGGGGCAAATCACTTAATTTTTCTGGGTCTCAGTTTTTCTATATAATAAGAGGGTTATACTAGATGAACTCTATGATTCCTTCTAGTTCTCCATCTATGACCCTATGATTTTGTGCCACCCTGCAAACTTGCCCTCCCTTCTGACAGACCTCTCTTATAGGACAATGAGGGAAATGTTTGTACCCCAAAGCCCCTGGAGAGAGGAAAAACTAGAGGTTGACCAGGCCATGGCTGCTATTATTGCTATGATAGACAAAGGCAGCATGATATAGAGGAAAGAATTCTTGTCAAGGAATCAGAAAACCTGGATTCTAGCCCTGGTTCCACTCCTTACTTGCTGTGTGGCCTTGGGCACTTGGGTAAGACCCAGTTTTCCCATCAGAATAAGATGGGAAAACTTGAATGACGAAATTCAGAGAAGGTATTAATGATCTGATGCTAGCTTGGACCAGTCTCTAGTAGAGTGCCCCAGCTTTCTCTACTTGTCTTTTTTGTCATTTTGGAGATACCAGGGGAGCACTCTAGCTGTCCACATGACAAGAGCAAAGGGTGAACCTATTTTCCCTATTGAACATTTTAATCTGTGACTTAGGCTAAGATAAATGTACTAAGGACTATGCTTTTAAAATTTGTTGATGATTAAAAAAATTGGGAGTGATAGTTCACAAAATGGAGGACAATCTCAGACTTGAAAACAGTCTTAGACTAGAACAAGAGTTGGCAAACTATAGCCTGGTGGCCAGATATGGCCTTCTGCCTGTTCTGTGTAGCCTGTGAGATAAGAATTTAATTAACCATGTAAAAAACATTCTAAACCTATGGGCTATCCAAAAAAAAAAGGCATTGGGTTGGATTTGGCCCATGGGTTGTAGTTTGCTAAACTCAGGACTAGAACAGTACTAGAACTAGTACTAGAACAAACTCAGACTAGAACATCAATTCCATAAGAGGAAATCCAATAAAGATAAATGTATAGTCTTACATTAGGTTTAAAAAAACCAACCATACTACTACAAGATGGTGATAGTATAGACAGTATAGACAATAATTGCTCTGAAAAAGATCTGAGGATTTTAGGGAAATGCAAAAATTCAATATGAATCAATTGCATGTTATGGTGGCCAAGAGAGGAAATGAGACTTTTGGCTGCCTTAAAAGGGACATATGGACCCAAAAGAGAACAGAGGAGGTTCAGAAGGTGACATAGGCAGGAAGAATTGGGTTGTTATTGGCATGCTAAATTTGATGTATACTTAAAAAAGCAACATGGTAATTTCACAGTTTCATATACCATCTTCTTTTCTGTTTTTTTTTATGTGGACATATTCATATTTGTTGATGACTTCCTAATAGATTATGAAGAATTTCACAAAATCTTTCAAAAAAGAATGTTGAAGGTTGTCTTTACATGTGATTGGAAAAAATAAAATGCTATTGAATTAAAAATAATAGCCAAAAATAAAAAGTTTATTTTAAAAAGACAAAGAACTATGAAAAGAACTATCATCCATGACATCATATTTTGAGAAATCTGGTGATAAAAGTCAATCCCGTTAACAATATTAATGTTATGGTTGTTGTTTTCTGTAAGGTAGAAATATGAATATTTAAATATGAACATCTAAAATATATTAGTATATTTATTTTATGTATTTAGATATAATTTTATATCTTTACACATAATAAAATGTATTAATATATATACATCACCTCATTTTTACTATATTTAACATTTGTTTGTTACAAACATTTTTAATGAATTCTTAATTTTATTTGAATAAAAATTTGCTAATAGAATAGTAGAACAAAATAATAGGAAATTTCTAAAAATTAACATAAGAAAGATGCCTAAGCCCAGGATTTGGCAGGTGCCCGTGTTCTCTGCCCCGGGCAGATCTTGTTTGACTTTTGGGGAGCACAGTTTAGGAAGGACGGTGGTAAGCTGGCGAGTATTTAGAAAACAGACCGACTTGGATGGTAACAGACCTTGAGATGTGTCACATGAAGATTAGTTGACGTTTACCTTGGAGAACAGAAGACGTGGGGGGGAGGAGGGAACATGACAGGGGACAGCTGTGTGTAAGTACTTAAAGGGCTGTCTGAATCAAGAGGGATCCAGCTTGTTTTACTTGGCTCTGGAACTCTCAACAAAAGACAATGAATGGAAGTCACAGAAAGGCAAATAGAAGGAAAGTCTTGATAGAAAGACTTGGAAACATCCCAAAGTGGAAGAGTCTGCCTGGAGGTGGAGGGAGGGTGAGAGTTGTCCCCTCCCTGGAGGTCTCTAGACAAAGACTGGATAGCTGCTTCTCAGGGAGGGTGGAGTGCTCAGGGATGGGTGGGTCCAGATTGGAGCTCTTAAACTGAGACCCCATAAGGTCTTCTTATAGATTGGAACTTGGATGAGAAAGAAAATAAACCTTTATTTCCATGATTTCAAACTGAAATTTAGGGTGAGCTCCAATTATGTAAAAAGCATGATTCTGAAATGGAGTCCATAAGTGACATCAGACTGCCAAAGGGGCGCTTGACACTAAGAAGGTTAAAACTCCCAGGCCTTGATGGTTTCTAAGGTCTCTTCCTACTCCAAGGTTCTAGAATCCCATAAGTCCTTTTTGTAAAATGGGAATAAGAAGACCTGTAACAGGATAGCAGGGCAGCCAGGTGGCACAGAGGATAGAGCACATGCCTAGAGGCAGGGAGACTTAAGTTCAAATCTGATCTCAGAAACTTACTAGCTGCATGACCTTGGGCAAGTCACTTAGCCCTGTTTCCTCAGTTTTCTCATCCATAGAATGGGAGTAACAATGGCACCTACCTCCCAGCATTGTGAAGATCAAAGAACGCAATAATTATAAAGCACTTAGCATAGTGTCTGGCATACAGTAAGAAATATGTAGATGCCAGCTATTAAGGAATGAATACATAAATGAAATTGCTTATTCCCTTCCCTTCCTTGCCTTCCTCACATGAGCCCAAAGGGGTCTTTTCATTGTTCCTACTAATAGAGAATTTCTGTGTGAAGAAAACCGTGGCATGACTGCTTTGCACCCACAAACAACAGCACGCACACAGCTCTGTGCTGGTGCCAGTCCTTGGGTTCTTCCCAGGAGGGACTTGATACAACAATGCTCCTATAGTAAGAGAATTCAATGTGCCCCCTCCTTTGTACTCCACATGTTAATCAACCAAGTCTGAATAAATTCTCATTGTGTGCAGAGTCCGGGGCATGTGGAGGAATACTGGTACTCATCCTGAAGGAGCTGTCATTCAGATGGGGGACACCTGATCTCTGCATTAGGGAGCTCCAAAAATGACAAGGAAAGAACCAATCCTTGCTCTCAGGAAATACTTTGATGGCGGAGACAGAATCTCTACCTTTAAGGAACACCCAGTCTGACGGGGAAGACAGTAGTCTTTGTTCTCAGAGACCTCTTAAAGGATGGGAAAGTCACAGTTCCTTTCCTTGAGAAGTTTCCAGTCCCCCATTGGTGAGTTCCTTCTGGGGCCTCCATTTTGGAAAAGGACCCAGGCTGGGCAGCCTTCATTCCCTTCCTGATTGACTTTCCAGACTTAGGTCATGCCTCAGCTACAGTCTCATCCAAGAAATTTTCTCAGTGCCTGAAACCTCCTCACCCTGAACATGCATCCATCTCTGTGGCCTTCTCACCATGGGACAACCCTCCCCTATGCCAGAATCCTTCTCTCATTGGTGAATTTCTTCCAAGGCCTCCATTTTGGGGCAGGTTAATCTTCATTCCCCTCCCATCAGTCCTTCTCCTTGAGTGAGTGTCCTCCCCACAGCTCTCTTTTGTGTGCTATCATTCCTCACTAGAATGCGATATATCCTCACTGTAGAGGGCAGACACCATCTTTCTTTTTGCTTCTATTTGTACTCCCAGTGCTTAGCAAACCAATACATGAAGAATGCTTGATAAATTACTTGTTGTCTTCTTGCCTTGATGGAGAAAGACAGACAAACACAGGGGAAACAGAATTCCCAGCAGTACATAGGAGCATGCAAATGTAATTGAATATAGCAAAAATCCAGTACATAAGTGCCAAGGTGACTTGAAAACATGGCAAGCGAGGTCCATTGAGCAGGTGGAAATGAGTTTTTGTCTAGGATTTGAACCTTCAGCCAGTTTCCTAATTTCTCTCTTACCATAGTCAGATAATTATAGTCAAAGGAATTTTAGAGGTAATCTAGTCCAAACTTCTAATTTTATTCATGTGGAAACTGAGGCTGAGAAGAGTGAACGGTTTGCTCAGTATCAGATGGGTAGTGAACTGTCAGAGCCAGGATTTGAACCTAGACCTCCCGGCTCCAAATCCAGGGCTCTTTCTACCAAACCACAATGCCTTTATTGCTCAGTAAATTCAGACTTCCTGGGCCTGTTGAAGGGATGCACTGAGAAAGCCCACACCAGAAACAGATGAAGCAGCAACTCCATCCTGGTTGACAAAGGACCCGCATCTGTCTATAGCTGTGAAATCAGGAATGATGTTGCAGAAGAACTTGACTCTGGGAGAGTGACTTCCTGCCACTTCTGCAGACTTTCAAAAATAGGTCCCACAAGCCTGGGCTGGCTCAACATGACCCAGTATTGTTTTGCTTTGTTTGAATTTTCTGTATTCTTACCATGAACTTGACAAACATCCCAGAATTGCTTTAACGTTTTTTCCCCTGCCAGTTAGAGACACTTTTTCATCTGCTTACTGTAAGTATACTGTAAGTTGTTGCTCACTGCCCCTCCCCTCCCCAGACTACAGGGGTGGGGGTAGGGACTCTCTCTGTACTTCCTTGGCAGGGGAACTGTAACAAAAGGTGCAGCTTACCTAGGCACAAGGAAAGCACAGCTTTCCCCAGGAACACCCAGGAGCCCCGTGCCTGTGTGGGCAGCTCCTTTCTATGGAGATGACCAGTTTCACTAACAAGGGAAAAACCACAGTCAATTTCTCTAGAAAGTCAAGTCCTTCTAACATGTCTGAATGTGTTGCTTTAAGAGGGAAGACCCTTCCCTCTGCATTCAGGAGGGGCGGAGATGGGGGCAGCAGGAAAGACTGAATTTAGGCAGTGGGAGGAGGATCCAGCCTGGGTACAGTAGGCACAAGGTCTGGACACCTGGGTTATAGTCTGAGCCCTTCCGCTAATTGGCTAAATAACCCTGGATGAACTACTTCATTTCTTTGGTCTCCTCTGCAGTTTTCTCTGTCTCATTTTTCTCCTTTTCAACTAAAGGGATGTTTTTCCCCGAGGTGGGGCCATGGTGGGGAGGGGAGGAATGGGGGATTAAATTATTCCAATAATCATTTATAGCTTAAAGATGATAGGATGTAGGTATTTCTTGCTTCTCAATGAGTGGGAGAGGGAAGGAGAGAATTAAGAACTAAAAATAAAAATTAAATTGAACTAAATTTTTAAAAAGAAAATTTTTAAAGAAGATGATAAGATTTATTTCTGGAAGGCACCTTAGAGATGATCTAGGTCACCTTCCCTCATTTTACAGATAAAGAAAGTGAGGACAAGAGAAGTAGAGTGTTCCAGGTTGCACCAGTGGCCTGAGATACTCCTCCTGACTTCAGACCCAGAGTTCCTTTCTAATACTACTTCCTGCCTACCAATTTATTTTGTAATTCCAGCAGTGTGAGCTCCCTGAGGACAGGGACTGTCTTGTTTTTCATGTTTTCACCTTCTCCTTTCGTTGTTCAGTCATTTCAGTCCTGTCTGACTTTTCGTGACTCCCTTTGGGGTTTTCTTGGCAAGATACTGGAGTGATTTGACATTTCCTTCTTCAGCTCATTTGACAGATGAGAAAACTGAGGCAGACAGGGTGAAATGACTTGCCCAAGGTCATATAGCTAGTAAGGTCTGAGATTTGAATTCAAGAAGATGAGTCTTCCTGACTCCAGACCCAGTGCTCTATCCACTGTGCCGCACTTCTCTGCCTTTCACGCGGTAGAGGTCTAAGATCTCCTTGCAGAAATGAATTGAATCCTCATGTAATATTGTGTATTAGAGTTCTCCATATTGGTATTTTATTGCTGTAGCAACTGTACATAAGGGGCTAACGCATGGACAGTCAGTTATCTAAACTTGGTATCCTAGCTCCCTTCCCTCCCGCTCTCCCCCTCCTAACACACACTGTAGGCTGCATGACATTGGCTTCTTTGTGCTCCTCTTAATTCTCGAGCCATCCTTCTGCTAATTATTTTCAATTCATCCTGTATATAGAGGGCTTCTTTGTATATAGCTTTTTTAATGCTGTCTCCCCCATTAGATTGGGAACTACTTGAAAATATGGACTGATTTTTTTAATCCTTTCTGTGTAGCCTCAGCACTTAGTATGTAGTAGGTGGCACATAGTAGGTGCTTAATAAATTTTTATTAACTGCCTGATGGATGAAATTATCAAGTAATACGGAAGTATGACCTTGGAAGTAGTTAATATGCCATAGCAAACAAGGGTAAGGAAAGGAAAGTTTAAGTAGATGGCATATATTTTTAAAAAGAGCAATAGACAGTTTTTTAAAGCTAGTTAAGAGAAAAGTAAGGAAGAAATAGTTGGAGACAGGTGAAGTCAAGTTATGATATGATGATTTGGTGACCTTGAGAAAGGTATGGAACTTTAGAATGAAGGCAGAGGGAGTATATACAATCTCCTATCCTGAAGAACTGAAGAGATGTGAAAGATTCATAGTTATTGGGATTAGTGTGGGTACAATCTCATTCAGAGACAGGAGAGGGACAGGATTGATCATGAAGGGCCCAGTCAGCCTGAAGGATGTTACATATTTGCCATGAGCCTTTAAGACCACTGCAAATATTTAGGCAGGGCATCTACGTGGGGGTGGGTTATCCCACTGCAGGTTGCATTCTGTAAGGCAGAGCTGTGGTAGGGGACACATGTGGCCCAAAACACTCCTCCAGTGGGGCCCAAACTAGTTAAATGTAACTGGAAAATATGTAACAAAATAAATACATAGATAATGCCACATTTTAAAATTAAGTCAATATGTGACCCACAGGGGTTCTTATGTTTGGACTTAGTGGCCCCTGGTTTTTTTTTTAGTTTGACACCATGGGCATAATGGATGGAACACTGGACTGGGAATCAGGAAAATGGGTCTGAATCTTATATCCGATGCTGTGTGACCTTGGCAAATCTCTCTGAAGCTCACTTCCTCCACGGGTCAAATGGAATGAAAACACCTTTAGCATCTACCTCAGAGGGTAGTTGTGAGGATCCATTGAGATAATGCACATCAAGTTCTTTGTAAAAGGGAACTAGAAATCCCCAGGCATTGGATGGGTTGTTGGACTAGGTGACCTCGAAGTCAATTCCAAGTCTGATATTCTATGAATCTAATGCCCTCCTTGACTCTTTTCTAGAAAAAAAATGGGTGATTAACATTTACAGCAGGAAAGATTGGTGACACATGGGACCAGAATGGGGAGAGAGTTTGGTTGTGTGGAAGGAGCATTGAGGGGCGAGTCAGGAGACCTGGGGCTGTATGAGCTCTCAGCCAGTTTCCCAATCTCTCTCTTATTGTAGTCAGAGATTTAGAGTCAAAGGGATTTGAGAGGCAATCTAGTTCAAACTTCTAATTTTATTGATGTGGAAACTGAGGCTAAGAAGGGTGAACAGTTTGCCTGGCACACAGTAGGTGCTTTATATTTATATTTGTCAGTTGATTCAGAACAGGATTCTGTTGCAAATATGAAGCAATTTCAGATGGTAGCTAGGGACAAGGACCTTGGAGAACAGGCATTCAGAGTCCCTGCTCTGTTGATTTATTTGGGGTGGGATGCATGAACCTCTCAAATTGATTTAGTCCACCTGATTGACTATTCTTTACCCTCCACCTCAGCATATGTGCTGCTCAGTGGACACTGGATTTATTTGTACCTATTGGTGTTTTTGAGTCTAATGAGTATTCAATCTAATGAGTGTATCTCTTAATAAGTAATGTGTAATGAGTATTCAGTAAGCATTTACCAAGTACTTAAGTGCCGGGTACTGTGCAGGGTGCAGGGGATGCTTAGGCAAAAATGAGACAGTGACGGCTCTGGAAGAGCTTATATTTTATTGGGAGGAAATAATATTTAGATAGAGAAGTTATAGAAAATGATTCTAGAGGCCTGATCCAAGGAATCAGGACAGGCCTCCTGTAGGAAGCAGACATAGAGACTCCAAGAAGTAGAGGGGAGGAGAGAGAGCATTCCAGCCATGGAGGACAACCCATGTAAAGACACAGAGATGGGAGATGGAACACTCTCTACAGAAACATCAAAGAGGCCAGTTGGGCCAGAGCGGAGGGGATGGAGTTTTGTTTAATCAGCCTGGAAAATAAGGAGGTTTGGGTAAAGCAGTGGACCTAGAGTCAGGAAGACTCATTTTCCTGAGTTCAAATCCAGTCTCAGACACTTACTAGCTCTGTGACCCTGGACAAGTTACTTAACCATGTTTGCCTCAGTTTCCTCATCTGTCAAATGAGCTAGAGAAGGCAATGACAAACCACTCAGTGTCTCTGCCGAGAAAATCTGAAATGGGGTTACAAAGAGTTAGATACAACCGAACAAAGAGTAAGAAGGGCTTTAAATGCCAAATTAAGGAGTGTATATTTTATCCTAGAGGCAATAGGAGAGCATTGAGATTCATGAATCTACATTTCATGACTGCTTCATATATGTCTTATCTCTTATTTTTTTCATTCAATTTAACTTTTCAATTAACTAGCATGTATTTCCTTCCTACCTCTGGAAAAAAAAAAAAACCTTTGTAACAAAAAGTACACATTGGTCATGTGCAAAAACGTGTGGTCCTGTCTCTTCTCAAATGAAACATATTTTCTTCCTTTCTACGTTGGCTCACTTTTTGGATTCCTCAGTTTCTGCAGCTACTGATCTAATGACCCAGGCTAGAAAGCTGAGAGGTAGTGAATTCTTGCCTCTCTTTTATTTCCCATCTGTTGTGGTTGTTCAGTTGTTTCAGTCCTGAACCACACTTGGTGATCCCATTTAGGATTTTCTTGGCAAAGAAAACTGGAGTGGTTGGCCATTTCCTTCTCCAGCTCATTTTATAGATGAGGAACAGAATTAAATGACTTGCCCAGGATCACACAGCTAGGAAGTATCTGAGGCTAGATTTGAACTCAGACTCCAGGTTAGGGGCTCTATCCACAGCACTGCCTTGTCTCTTATCTGCTGCCAAATTCTCCATGAAAGAATCTCTCTCAAGTTCCATTTCCTTTTCCATTTTCACCACTACCATTCTAAGTCAGCTCTTATCATGTCTCTCCAGGGTTATTGCAACAGCCTTCTAACTGGAAGCTCTACCTCCAATCTCTCTACCCTTCAGCCTTCCTTACTGACTACTTTTAAATGAATTTTCTTAACACGTCATTCTCTTGCACAAAAATCTTGAATGGCTCTCTGTTGCCTGTAAGGGCAGATCCAAGTTCCTGTATATGACATCCAAGTTTCTCAATAGTTTTTCCTAACCCTCCCTACCTTACCTTATTTACTACTTCCCTGATGAAACTTGGTTTCAGCTAATAAGTCCATTCACTGTCCCCTGAGCTCCCTTCACTATCCTCTGGGACAGTCTTTGTGTGCAATCCATCACTTTGTACATAGTAGTCCCCTGCCTAGAATACTCTGCCCTATCCACTTGCTATGATCAAATCATACCTGTCTCTTAAGACCCAGATTATTGAGTAATTGAAATTATCTATGAAGACTTCCCTATACAAGTAGAGACTGGATGACCATTGATTGGGGATATTGTAGAGGGATCTGCTTATGTCACTATGTGTCTTCTGAGGTCCTTTCTAATTTTGAGACCATATGGTCTTTCCTCTTCTGAACCTCACTAGGTAACATAACCATGTGGAAAGAATGCTGAATTTGGAGTCCAAAGATGTGGATTCCAATCCTAGTTCCATTGTTTGCTAGATATGTGACTTTGGGAAAATCTTTTAACCTTACTGACCTTCAGTTTCTTTCTCTATAAAATGGGAATTTCATTACTTGAACAAATTGTGAAGAAAGGTTTATTTAACCCAGAACTCTGCAGAAATATGAGTTGTTATTATTTGTAATTCATATAATCCTCCTCATAATCTGGGTCCCCATCTATCTCCACATTCACATGGAGTATTTCAGGAACTCATATTATGGTTTAAACATTCTCTGTTATATATGAAAGAACCACAAACCAAATAAAAAAATGTTTAATTAATATAATAAAGTAATTAGCAGGAAAACCAATTAATAGATTTATTTTCAGCCCTTTCTCCCACAAACAAATGAAGAGTGGGTTCAGCTCCTAAAGGTACTAGTGGGAAAGGGCAAAAATCTCAAGAGGAAACATACACAAAAGTGAGGAAGTTATGTTGTCTCTATGTGTTCAGTTGGGGGTGAGAAAAAACCAGCCATTCTCCCTTCTCTCAACTTACTCTCAACAGTCAACAAGGAGATCATTGCAGGCCTCTTGAATGTAGGAATTTTCTTTCTTTCCAAAAATAGATTTTTGTTGATATATTTTGTCTAGGCTTCTCCCTCTGTCTCTTCTCCTTCTGCTCCCAGTGGGCCTTTCCTTATAACAAACAGTTTTTGGAGAAATGAAGGAGAAAAAGAAGGAAAAGAAAAAGAATGAGTAGGAGAAGAAGAAGGAGAAGGATATGGAGAAGGAGGAGGAGGAGGAAAAGAAGGAGAAAGAAGAGAAGGAAGAAAAAAGGCACAAGAAAAAATCCAACAAATCTAATCAATATGTAAAAAAATCTAATACGTAATGTTTCGTATCTGTGGCAATCCTCTCTATAATAATAGCTATTGTTCAGTTATTTCTCATCTGTCTCCAACTCTTTGTGACTCCATCTGGGGTTTTCTTGGCAAAGATACTGAAATGATTTGCCATTTCCTTCTCTGGCTCATTTTACAGATAAGGAAACTGGGGCAAACAGGATTAAGTGACCTGCCCAGTCACACAGTTAGTAAGTGCCTGAGGTCAGATTTGAACTCAGGAAGATGATTGTGTCTGATTCCAGACCTGGTGCTCTATTCACTCTGCCATCTAGCTACCTAAAGATAATAACAGTGCTTTACACTCATCTCTTTTTATATTTACAATAATGCTGGGAGGTAGGTCCTATTATTATCATTTTATAGATGAGAAAACTGAGACAGGACTGGGGTAAGTGATTTACCCAAGGTTGCACATTTAATAAGTATCTGTGGCTGGATTTTGAACACAGATTTCCCTTACTCCAGGTCCAATGTTCTATCTACTGCTGATAATATCAGCCGATCACAAAGGGAATTCAAGTTTTCTGGAGCTACGGAAGAGACAGTTCTGTTTCAGTGACTATACATCACCAAGGGGTTCTGTGACCTCTCTCCCATTGCCAGCTATATACCATGTGCCATGTACTAAATGCTGTGGATACCAAGATATGGTACCTATTCTCAAGGAGATTACATTCTAACAGGGAGAGATAATATGCAAAGAACTATGTGTAATGTAAAACATATATACAGAAAGGTTTAAAGGGAATCTGAGAAGGAAAGCACTAGTAGTGTGGTGAGTGTGGGAAAAGGCTTCTTGAAGATGGTGGAAATTGAGCAGAATCTTGAAGGAAACCAGGAAAACTGGGAAGTAGAAGTGAGGATGGAGAGTATTCCAGCCAAGACAAAGACACTGAGTCAGGAGGAGTATTGTATGAAGAACAGTGAGAAGACCAGTGTAACTGGATTCTAGAGTATGTAAAGGGTAAAGTGGAAAAAGTGGAAAAAGACTGGAAAGGTAGGAAGAAGCTTGTGAAAGGCTTTGAAAGTCAGAGGATTTTTTAAAAATATTAGATCCTGGAGATGATAGAGAATCATTGGAGTTTATTAAGTGGAAGTTGACAAAGGTAGACCTATGCTCTAGGAAAATCACTTTAGCAGCTGAGTGGAGAATGGACTGGAATGGAGAGAGACCCAAGACAGGGAAACCATTTCCAATAACCACAAGGCTCTTGCCAATGTCCAGGCATGAGGCAATGAGGCCCTGAACCATGAAGGCATCAGTATGAGTAAAGAAAAGGGGACATATGCAAGGTATGGGAAGGTAGAGATGACAAGACATGTCAATAGATTGGATACATGTGCTAAGTGGGAGTAGGGACTCAAGGATGAGGCCCAGGCTATTGGCCTGGGTGATGGGAAAGATAGTGGTGCTCTTGGAAAGTTCAGAAGAAACGGAGATGTGGAGAGAAAGAAAATGAGTTCTGTTGGTGACATATTGAATTTGAAATGTTTCCAGGCCCTCCAATTTGAGATGTCCAAGAGGAAGGCAGAAAGGAAGGAAACAAGTATTTATTAAGTGCCTACTCTATACCAGGCACTGTCCTAAGAGGTGTCAAAGGCTACAGAGAGGGCAAGAAGGATTATGGTTTGAGAAAAGGTTATTAGAAATGGCAATTGAGAAGTCATTGGTAACCTTGGAGAGAGCAATTTCAGCTGAATTGTGAGGTTAGAAGTCAGATTGCAGAAAGTTAGAATTGAGAGGGAAGAGAAGTAGAGGCATTGAGTATAGCTGGGTTTTTCAGGGAGCTTAGTTGGAAAGCAGAGTAGAGGGATAGAACAATAGTGGGGATGATTGGGCAAAGTGGGAGTGTTTTTGTTTTTTGAAGGAAGATGGAGATGGGGTGAGTTTTTAGGCAGTAGGAAAGGGACTATTATATGGGGAAGAGTTTGACGATTAGTGAGAGAGTGAGGATGATAGTGGGGGCAATCTTCTGGAATGGGAACAAAGTGCTGATAGAGGGGTTGCCTTGGCAACAAGAAGGACTCCCTCTTCATATGATACAGGGGTGAAGGAGGAAAACATCTGAATGATGAGCAATGAGGAGGGGAGAAGAGGGAGCTCTTGAAGAATCGTCTCCATTTTTCCCCAGTAAACACAGAGCTGAGATAAAGGAGTGAAGAGAGGGGGTGCCATGCAATATTAGAAGAAGGATGGAAACTTTTGAAATAACTGGTGAGATGAGTGGGATAGTGCATGGAGATAAAAAAACAATTACCCTCATGCAGTAAGGGACCAGTTGAGATTAGGTAACATAAATATGTAGTGGACTTAGTATGATTTTCTCCAGCTCCATTCAGAAGCACGTGAATTGAAAGGAAGTTACAGGATGTTGGAAGTAATCCAAGATTGGGATGTGGGAAGACATGATAGGTGATAGGAAAAGAGGACAACAGACTTGATAGTAGAAGACAGGGTAGAGTCAATTTGCTTTACTAAGAGGTAGTGTTAGTGAAAAGAGAAGACTATAGCCAGAGTACGGGGTAATTGCCTGGGAAAGAACTGAAGGTCAGAGGGATTAAGGATGAGGAATAGGATTAAGGGTCACAAGGCAAAGGGAAAGATGGAATGAGAAAATATGATTAGCTAAAATGATGTCAGAATTCATGAACACTGGTGCGTGATGGATGGCAAGATCAAGGCTACGACCATCCTGTGTATGGCTGAAGTAAAGTGGAGGGACAAGTACAGAAAGGGAGATGATGGGAGAGTCATGTCGGGAGGAGACTGTGGAAAGGATGTCAGAATGGAAAGGACCATCGACGCCTGTAATCTAAAGCTAGATGGAACACTGGTGAGTCTCCTTGCCAGAAGTGAAACATTTGGGGGGAAAAAGAAAGAAATAATATCTATCAATATCCACAAGCCTATAATGCAGGTCATCCCCAACATATGCTCCCTACGTGGTGGGGGAGTTGCTTTTATTGGTACTTCTTTCAGTACAGTAATTGAAAAGATGGATAAAACTGAAGACTTGAGCCAGTTTTTTTCTCCATTATACCTCTAGGGATGATAACCATCCTTGGTATCTCCTTTTTTTTTCAAAGCCCAATCCAGTACCAGTTCTTCAACCCTCTCTTCTGCCTTAGGGATGAGAAAGGAATTAGCATTCATCTGGTACCTACCGTGTGCCAGGCACTGTGCTAATTATCATAAATATTATCCCATTTGATCATCACAATAACCCTGAGAAGTCGATGTTATTAATACCGCCATTATTAACCCCCTTAACAAAGGGTAAGTGATTTTTCAAGGTTCACACAGTTAGTGTCAGAAGCCAAATTTGAACTCAGGCTTCCTGAGTATAAGCCTCGAGCTCTATTCACTGTGCCACTTTTGTTGTTACTGGGTAATTTTTTCAGTCATGTCCAACTCTGTGTGACCTCATTCCTCACAGATATACTGGAGTGAGTTGCCTTTCCCTTCTCCAGCTTATTTTACAGATGAAGAAACTGAGTCAAATAGGGTTAAGTGTCTGACCCAGGGTGACAGAGCTCATAAGTGTCTGAGGACATATTTGAGCTCAGAAAGATGAGTCTTCCTGACTCCAGGCTTGGTGCTCTATCCACTGTGCCACCTACCTGCCCCCACTGTTCTATCAAACTGCTTCTTAAATTCTTACCTATCCCTAATCAAGGACAGAACTCTCCAGGATGTAGGGTAACATGGATCCATTAATCATTACTCTGGGTGCAGTTGTTCAATCACTTCCAAACCCACCTAAGCTCACTGTTATCTAATCCCCATCTCTCCATCTAATTCACAAGAACATCAGAAAAGATTATGCCAGGTACCTTCCTATAATGCAGATAAACTAGATTTGTGCTGTAGTACTGACCTACCAGTGTGCTAAGTCTGGGGAAAAAAAAAAGAGCATTATGTTAACTTGGCATGATATAAGCTCAAAAGCCTATTTTCACAGATTCAGAGTGACCCCTTCTTTCTTTTCTAAACACTCACAAACCATCCCTTTAATTATATATCCTACATTTCTGCTAGGAGTAGAAGTCGGTCTCCTTGATCTGTACATTAAAGAATTCACCTTTTTGAAAACTGGGGCAATCCTGGACTGTCTTCAAATCTGTGGCACCTCTGCTGTTGGCAAGGACTTTTCAAATATCACTAAGGGTGATTCAGCACCCACCCCTGCCAGCTCTTTCAATACTTTGGAATGTAATTCATCTAGGGTTACTGATGTCATCTCCTCATTTATCTGGAGTTGCAATTCTGTGTTAATCTTTTGTTATTATAGTTCTGTACTTTCCAGTATGAACATCACTCACCTAAGGAGAGAAAGCAGAAGCAAAATGGGAGTTGAGTAGTTTTGTCTTCTTCCCACTGGAGTTTTGTTGGTTCAGACTTCTCTCCCCTCTTCCAAACATGAGCTTCTTCAAAGACTCATTTCTTTTTCTGCACTAAATATTTGTCTCAAACACTACTTTATTGGCCTTAATGTTATCCTCACAGTAACATTGAGGAGAAAGAACTGGATTCAGCCAGGATACGTGGGTTTGAATCTTTGCTCCAACCTTACTAGCTGGAGACAATGAGCAGCTCATTTAACCTCTCAGTTCCCTCATCTATAAAATGGGGATAATTACCCTGGCACTATTGGCCTCAAGATAGAAAGCTGGCATTTGAGTTCAAGTGCCACTTGGTCCAAGTGTGACCTTGGATAGCTAGGTAGGGTGGAGAATAGAGCTCCAGGACAAGAGTCAGGAAGACCTGAGTTCAAATCTTCCCTCAGGTACTTACTGGCTCTCTGACCCTGGGCAACTCCATTTGCCTCTGCTTCTAAATCTGTAAAATGGGGATAATAATAGCAGCTTCCTCCCAGGCTTATTGTGCTGATCAAATGAGATAATAATTATAAAGCACTTAGCATACCACTCAGCATCTAATAAGAGCTATATAAATGTTAGCTATCATTTTTATGACAGTGATGATTATGGACAATTTTCTATGAGTGTAAGATACAGAGGAGGTGCTGACCTGCCTTGGCAGAAGAATTGTCCTCCTCTTGGAGTTCCTCATGCCAATGAAAGCTCAGGTCTAACCTCTCTGCCTAACCTCTGACGGGGCTGTTCTGGGGATGTGGGGGAGAAATGTTTTATAAATGTGAGTTATTATCGTTCTCCTTTAAAGTCCAATTCCAATGCCACCTTCTCCAGGGAGCCTTCTTTGATTTCCATCTTCCCCACCAGTAATAACTTCTTATTATACTGACACTATTGGTCTCAAGACAGAGAGTATATACACCTACATAACCAGTCATAACAGATTCACATAACACCTTATTAGCAACGCTTTAAAGCACTTAGCTCATAGGTGACCAGGAAGAGGTCTCAAAAATCACTCAGTTCAACCCCCCTCATTTTTTTATTTCATCTTTTCAGTCATATCTGACTCTTCATGATCCCATTTGGGGTTTTCTTGGCAGAGATACTGGAATGGTTTGTCATTTCCTTCTCTAGTTTATTTGATAGATGAGGAAACTGAGGCAAACAGAATTAAATGACTTGTCCAGGGTCACAGAGTCAGTAAGTGTCTGAAGCTGGACTTTAACTCAGGAAGAGGAGTCACATCTGAAGAAACTGAGGCCTGAGGGGTGGGGTGGGGCTAATCGATTTGCTCATGGTCACACAGGGAGTAAGTTTCTGAGTTGACATCTGAAACTAGATCCAATGATTCTAGTGTTGGGTTTTTTTGTTTGTTTTTCCCAGTGTATCATAGTATTTATATATTCTTTTGTATTGCAAATGTTTGTGCTCAACACCAAAGGCCAGATTTTTCATCTGGTTTCATGGGTCATCTTGACCGGAAAAATAGCTAGGATCGACTCATCTTTGGGAAATTGTGCAGTGCTTACTACAATGAAAGCTGTTTGAGGGCTCATCCATGCTCCTCTTAACGCCAAAAATTTCCCCAGAACAACTCAATCAAACAACTTCAGAAGGCCTTAGAGGGGTCAGTTTTCCTTGGAGCTAGGGGTGACCACTGTAATGTAATCACAGATTTTTTTTTCAGGGAAATACTGAAAGGTCTAAAAAATATATATGTTTTAAAATATATTTCCAAAAAGATGGTACTTTTTAGTCTTCTTTCAAGCTCATCTTCATTTTCCCAACAAGAAGATCCACTCACAGAGCCATAGTGTTAGAGCTGGAAGGTCCTTAGAGAGCTTTTCATCCGTTCCTCCCCTTTTACAGATGACAACACTCAGGTTCAGAGAGATTAAGATATTTGCTCAAAGTCACACAGGTGACCAAGTAACAACTGGAGGTGAGGTCCTCAGATTGCAAATTCAGGGCTCATTCCACTCATACTACTTCCACACCCTAATAATTATTTTCTTCATTTTCAGATTCCTCCCTCTCCACCCAAAATAGTAACTGTTTCTTTTTACCCAGGAACCCTGAGGGTCTTCCCATCCCGCTTTGATTATTTTGTTGTTATTTTTTTCTTTATTAAAAGGGGGTATCTTGTGAGTAACTACTTAGAAAAGCCTATTCATTGAATGGGTGTATCTCACACGAAGTGAGAATCTGATAAGACCTTATACTAAAATGGCCAGGCTCATACATTGCACCCTGGGCCATCTCCAGTCATCCTGATGAATATCAGGCCACTGGACCCAGATGGCTCAGGAGGAGAAAGTGAGGCTGGTGACCTTGCATAGCCCTTCCTCACTCAAATCAAAGTCAAGTGCAAGTCGTGTCATCATCATGATGTCATGGCCTTCCTCAAGAAAGAAAGATAAACACCACCTGTGAGTGTCTCACACAATGCCTGTAAGTTCTTCCTTGGGTTTAACCTAAATCCCTCCTGCTGGAGTCTCACCTCATTTCCACTGTGTCAGCCTTCGGTGGAATTGGAGAATGGCAGGGGTTTCCCTTGATATGGAGAATGACCTGGGGCCTTGGCAGGTACCACTCTTTTCTGGTAAAGAGATAACTACAGAAGTCATGCTCAACACATGTTGTGGAGGTGGAGGTGGGGTTGAGATCGTTGCTAATAATTTTGTTTTGGCACCGAGGAAGCTCCTGTTGGCATAGCTCAAGATGCACCTGTTTACTAAAGAACTCAAGGTAGTTTCTGCTCTTATCTTCTTGCTTGCTGACTATTCAGTGGTAAAGATGGGGACCCTGAGGCTTAGTTGTTCCCAGTCACGTCCAACTCTTTGTGACTCTATCTGGGGTTTTCTTGGCAGAGATACTGGAATGACTCCCCATTTCCTTCTCCAACTCTTTTAACAGATGAGGAAACTGAGGCAAGAAGGGTTAACTGACTTGCTTAGGGTCATACAGCTGGTCAGTGTCTGAGGCCAGATTTCAACCCCTGAGGATGAGTCTTTTTGATTCCAAACTCAAAGCTCTAGCCATTGTGCCACCTAGCTGTCCTTGAGGCTAATAGAACCAAAAGTTGTGAATCCCAGGTCACTATCTGGTCAACTCCTGGGACCAACTCCTGTTTCTAGTCATGGTCTACTCTAGTAGTAGGTAACAAGGCTCAGGACTTCGGCATCATTTTGTTACTTTTCTATCTGTATAGTGGACAAAATCCATAATTTCTCTAACGCTCATCATTTTGAAGAAAAAAAAGAGTGATTCCTTTTGTTCATCTGTCACAATCATTTTTAGGTATATCTGTCCTCAAGGCTTCCTTCCTTGTAACAAAGAAAAACAGTTAAGTAAAACCAACTGATACAATGACTGTCGTATATGTTGATGTCCCTCATTCATAGTCCCCCAACTCTCTATAAAAAGGAGAGAGGACGGTTTCATTATCTGTTCTCTCGGACAATATTGGTCATTAGAATTATTTGAGTGCCACCTCCCCACTCCAAAACACATAAATAAATAACCATATATTTACATACATGCATATGTACATACACATATCATATATGTGCACATAACATATGTGTTATAGAGACATGTGTGTGCATTTTGTGTGTGTGTGTGTGGACTTCCTCACACATAGGGGCTCCAAATGATGCCTGAGAAGATTGGTTAAGTGCCAAAGCTAGTGGTTAATTGCTGTGACTCCATAAGCTGTTTTCCTCCTGACAGTATGAGTCCTGCTCTGACATATTTGCCCTGAAGTCAAAAACTGGGTCAGAACATAGAGTCTGAGTACAAGAGTACAATTGTGGGCGTGGGGTCAACATGACAGTGTGGTGATCTCTTGATCACATGAGCACTGGACTACTGGATGCTGGGGCAGCTCAGGTTAGAGAGGAAATGGAAAACTACATGGTCCTTTCAACCAGACCTTCTATTTCTCCCTCCTCTCCTTGACCTCCAGAGACCGGAACTTCTATCCTCACACTGTACCTGCACCTACAATGTTTCACTCAGTATCAGTCAACAAGCATTCACTATGTGCTTGGCACAGGCCTAAGTGCTGGGGATATAGAGGTGCAAAAACTACAGTCCTTCTTTTCAGTTCTAATGGAGAAAACCTACAAACACCTATGTGCATACAAGATATAGAAAGAGTAAATGAAGGGAATCCCAGAGAGAATGATTCCAGAGAATCCTCGGGGATTACTTCTGGGGAAGGGAATGCACTGGGAAAGGCTTCTTTCAGAAGGTAGGATTTGAGCTTGATTGTAAGGTTGGATCTCAAAGGAGTCTGGGAGTACGGAGGAAGAAGTGAGAAGAGAGAATTCCAGGAGGTGAGGGGGCAACCAGTGAAAAGTCATGGAGTTGGGAGATAAGAGTGTTGTGTGGGAAGAAAGAAAAAACTGAGATTACTGGGTCATAGAGTATGTTGGGGAGAATAGAGGGTAGGAAGACTAGAGAGGTTGGAAGGGACCAGACTGTGAAGGACTTTAAGTGTCAAACAGAATTTTGTAAATGTCTCAAAAGCTGTATGAAGACTTTGGGTTTCCTCTGTAAATTTGATCCTAGAGGTAACATGAAGCCACTAGAATTTACTCAGAATGCAAATGAGGTCAGATCTGTGCTTTAAGAAGATCATTTTAGCAAATAAATGGGGGATAGACTGGTATGGAGAGACACAGGGACGGGTGAAGAAGACCAGTTAGAAAGCCATTTAAGGGGTGATCTCTTAGATTAGAACTGGGTGCTGACCATGTGAAGGAGACAAAGGGTCATAACTGGAGAAATGTCATAAAGGTAGAAATTAGATTTGCCAGTAGCTTGAAAATATGGAGTGAGTTCAAGTGAGGAAAAGATAACCCTAGGAGAATGGTGGTTCCCTAGACAGTAATGGGGAAATTGGAAAGAGGTAGAATTTGGGAGTGGTGATGGGAATATACTTGGTTGGATCATTGGACAGCCAGAAAGTTCAGAGGCTCCAACCACTGCTCTTTTATGGAACCTAAAAGGGAAAAACTTTAATGTTTCTCCACCACAACTATCCATCCTCCGCTTCTTGGGAGTCCTTTTTCTGCCCTTAGACTGGGCACAGATATTCCAGATTCCATAGTGTAGGAGAAAGAGCATTGGTTTTGTAGTCAGAAGACCTTGTTTGGACTCTTGGCACTGATACTTACTAGCTAAGCTTTCCATATCTGTGCATTGATGGAGTTGAATCAGATAAGCTTTAAGCTTCTTTTGCCTTGATGACAGAAGGAACCAACCAAGCCTACTCAGGGGGAATTTAGATCTCTGTCTCTTTCAGAAAGACCACAACACCCCCATCCTTGCTTACTCTTAGCACTTTCCTTTGTCTGCTCTTCTGCCTGTCCATTACCCTCTGTTTTAGTCCTTGCCATTCCCACCATTCCCATCCAATTTCCCCATTACTGTCTAGGGAACCATCACTGTCCTAGGGTTATCTTCTCCTCACTTGGACTCACTCCATATTTTCAAGCTACTGGCAAATCTAATTTCTACCTTTATGACATTTCTCCAATTATGACCCCTTATCTCCATTCCCCCAACCCACATTCCCATTCTCTCCCACTGCGGAAGTCTTCCTTTTCTGAACACCCCAAATGACAACCTTTCAAAATGGTGTTGCAAACAGGATAGGGATGGGGAGGGCAGTGGTGGCTGCCCGAAGGTCATCCCCTGAGAAGCTCAGATGGATGGCCTCCCCTGAGGCCTGTGTAAGGGACTGTTCACTAGTGGGCTTGTTAGAGAGGCTGCTTGAGTAGGCTGGCCAAATCCATGAGCAGAAGCTTAGCTAGGGACACCTCTAGGGTCTATTTTGTGGGGCTTCAGGGTTCCAAAGGCAGAAATAATGAAGCTCTGGTTTTTAGGGAGACCCAAAGGTCAGTGGAAGAGAGAGATGGACAATAGTCCCTGTTTTGCTATGAATTGGACTAGGTGAACACTGAGCTCCCTTCCAAGTCTGATGTACTTGACCATCTCTGTTCATTCACCTACCTGTCTCAGAACCCCAACCATCATGATGCTCAAAATTCCCTTGCCTTTGCATCTTTGCCATGTGTACTATCGGTTATATTAACTCACATTTCTATAGTACTTTGAGGTCTCCAGAGTACTTTCTCCATAATGATTCTGTGAATTAGTTCATATAATTATCATCTCCATCTTACAGATACGGAAACTAAGGCTTAAAGCATCCATGGTCATAGAGCTGGTACATGTTAGAACCAGGATTCAGATTTGACTGTAATTATACTTTATGCCAACCTGCTGCCCACTCATTTACCCTTTATAACAGGCCTGTGGGCCATTTACAACCCCATCAAAGGATTTTTGGCATCCTGTGAAAAATGTAGAGGATGTAAAAGAAAGTAAGATGTAACAAGTGGTTTGTTCATGTCCTTAATCCACCTTCTTCTAGTCACTATAGTGCGCTGCACATAACTTGGAAGGTGGTTTGCCACTGTGCACTCTCTTCTGTTTGTCACGTGACTCTCAGCAGCTCAGTCTGTCTCTAGTCTGAGAGAAGTGAGAGATGTATCTTTTCGTTGTGTTTTCAGTTACTGGTGTTGAACAGAGAAGAAGTGAGTGCAGCAAAGTAATATTTTTTAACAATGCGAGCTTGTGATAAATAAAAATGCTAAATAATTGACATTAATTGAAATTTACCTTCTTTTTATATGCTTTATTTACAAAATGTCTTAACCATTAATTATACATTTACTTTGAAAGTGAACCCCTAAAAACTTATCTGCAGCCAGAAGTTTAGCATATTTTAATTTTGGCTCCTACCTTCTGTCAAGTTGTGCAGGTCTACTTTATATTATCACTTCACGAGAAGTTGGGAGGAGGTGGGGTTCCCTCTGTTAATCCACCCATGGGGCTTATTTATTTGGTAAAAATCCAACTTCTCATTCACTTCTCCATCTCCTGATAGAGGGGGGTGCTAGATAGGGATGCTTGTCATAGTGTAAATACCCCAGCAGTTATCTGGTATACTCTATCCATGGCAGCTAGGTAGCACAGTGCATAGAGTGCCAAATGTGGAGTCAGGAAGGCTCATCTTTCTGAGTTCTATGCTGACCTCAGACACTTACTAGCTGTGTGACCCTGAACAAGTCACTTATCCCGTTGGCCTCAGTTTTCTCATGTGTAAATTGAGCTAGAGAAGGAAATGGTAAAGTTCTCTAGTATCTCTGCCAAGAAAACCCCAAATGCGGTCACAAAGAGTAGAACACAACTGAAAAATGACAACCACAACACACTGTGTCCATTCGAAAATATTTTGATATTTGTGTGCAGGAGAAACGGTATAGGGAAGAGGTCCCAGTTTAGGAGTCAGGATACCTGGCTTGGCTTCTGGCTCTGTTGGTGCTGGAATTAAGTCTTTTTTCCCTTTCATAGTCTCAATTTTCCTTTTCTTTATAATGGATAGAACAAAAGTGACCCTGTCTTATATGGAAAATACCTGAGTGGGCCAGAGCTAGGTCCCATACCATTCCCAATGAGGTTTTCTTTCCTTTTTATAGGCTCAAATGATACATGCGTTGCAACAGTGATCAGTCAGTTTCAGCCGCCATCCGTAAATCCTTCTACAGATCCTCTGGGATCTTGTATATTACTCTGGTTCTTCTGGCTAAGTTAAAAGATGATACTCCTTTCTCCCACCCCCACCCCTCACAGTCCTAGTAGGGACTGCAAGGAGTATGGTGGTGGGTTCTACTATAGAGATCACATTTATATGACTGAAAAGGGCACAGGATTTGGAGGCAGAGGACCTGGGTTCAAATCCTACCTCTCTCACTCTCTTATATGACATTGGGTATATCTAAGCTTCAGCCTCCACCTCTAAAATGAGGGAGTTAAACCAGGTAACTTCTAAGCTTCCTTCTATATTTAAATCCATTATTTTAGATTTGTAAAATGCTTTTACACGGACTATCTCAGTGGATTCTCACAAAAATCTTAGGTGGCAAATACTATTATTTACTCTTTTCTAGATGAGAGAACTGAGGTTCAGAAAATTTAAATATTTTGTTCAGGTCATACAGTTACTAAAAGTCTGAGGTAGGATTTGAACTCAAATCTTCCAGTATTAAGTCTAATCCTTGTACCACTACACCATGCTTGTTATAAAAGAGCATTGCACTTAAAATTATAGGAATATAAAATTTGGCTCTGGAAGGGTTTCAGGGGGGCAACCTGCAGACTCAAGGCCACATATGGCCCTCTAGGTCCTCAAGTGCAGCCCTTTGACTGAATCCAAATTTCACAGAACAAATTCCCTTAAAGAAGGATCTGTTCTGAAAATTGGACTCAGTTAAAAAGTCACATCCAAGGACCCAGAGAGCCACATGTAGCTTTGAGGCTGCAGGTTCTCTATCTCTGACTGCTAGATAGTCTTGTATTCTCATTTTACAGACTGGCTAACTCTAAGTAAGGAGCAAAGCTGAGACCAAACCCAAACTGGCAGGAACCAAGGAGGATGCTGGTCTGGGAGTTAGAAATGTGGCTTAGATGATCACTAGGGTGTTTTCTAGTTCAACATTTTATGATGCTGTGTGTCTGTGATTTCTATCTGCATGTATTCCTCAAGAAAGACATATATCCCCTGTGAGGCTGCTGCGCAGGGCCAGACTGCACCAGTAATGAATTTCACGGGAGATGGTTGGCAGAAGAACGTGTTTGGCAAGGCCTGTTACTGGAGTTTGCCTGCAGGACACTGTTGGTGTAATGCCACAAAAGAGAGGAGAGTGATTTTGTGGTTGTAGGATTGCAAGAAAATCTCATTTGCATATGAACCAGGAGTTCATTTTCCTTAGAAAAAGCATGTCAAGACCCAGAAGAAGGAGAGGAATTTCTTAATAATGATTAATCAGTTGATGTATCCAAAAAAAGGAAGAAAACAATCAAGGAAAGAGATGCTGAGAAAACTGGGGAGAAAAAAAGTTTTCCAAGGGGCAGACCCACCCAACACACCTCTGCAGCATTTCCTCTTAGCCACCTGCATAAAAGTGACCAGGCTTCCCCAGATGCTGTGCAGCACAAGCCACTGAGACAGCTTGGAGCAGCCCAGGGCTAGAGGTAAGACACCCACGTTTCTCCACCTGTTGCCATCCAAACCCATCCTTCTTAGTGGGATGGAGTTACTCCATAATCTTTTTGTGTCTTTCCTTAGGGTATTACAGGTGTCTAATGCTGTCTATAATTTTGGGTCATAGAATATGTAGTCAGAGAAAATAACCCGGCTTGTCCATTCATATCTACTTAAATAAGTGGGGGAAGGAGGGTCAGATCAAGCTGGTCCTTTCTTATAGAAAATAAGGTCCGATTAGTTTCTTTAAGAGAGGTAGAGAGTGGAAGAGAAGTATATAACAGCAAGATCTGTTGAAAGGGTCAAGATATTCAGAAATCTGAATTCAGTGAGGCAACCCTCTCTTTAGCAAAGTGCCACGCAACGTAGGCACAAGATGGGTGGGTGTGAGGACTGGGCTGGCTGGCTAGGGAATGAGATCTGTCTGCAGGTTTGTTTTTTTTAATAATCTCTGTCAACTTTTTGAGGGAGCAGGAAAGTTTCCATGGCTCTAGAGAAGTTTCTTGCTGGAAGGGGAATGTGGTCTTTGGCAAACCATGTTTCTTTCTAGAAGTTCTTCTGGGGACTTGGGTACTCTGGGCAGAAAATCAGTCTAGAAAAAAACAATGGATTTGGGATTAGAGGTTGTGGATTCAAATCCTGCTGGGCACCATCTGTTTGTATGACCTTGGGCAAGTCACTTAATCTCTCTGGGTCTCAACTTTGACAGCTGTAAAATGACAAAGTTAGACTAGATAATTTCTGACATCTTTTTCAGCTCTAAATCTATGAGCCTCTGACTTCTGGGGAAGAGGTCAGAGGCTGTGTCTGATTTAAACCTTCGGAGCCTAGCACAATTTTCCACCCAAAATAGATGCTGAATGAATGTTTAATGAGTCAAATGTACCCGTACTTCAAACTGAACCTGTGGCTCTATTAGGATATTCATTTTAAGTATATTATCTATGTTAATGTCAGTGTTACTTGGAGTAATTGAGAGAACACTGTTTGAAGCCAGAGGACTGGATTCAATTTTAATTGCTACTGTCTACCAGTCTACCCTGGGCAAGTCATTTCATTACTCTAAGCCTCAGTTTCCTCATCGGTAAAATGAAGAAGTTGGTTTGATGATCTCTCAGGTCTCTTACAACTCTATGATCATTATTCTGTTCAGGAAATTCTCTATCATGTTGAAGTGCCTGGTGATAGGTTTTTGTTCTGTGCTAGAGAGAGGTAGAGAGAGGAAGAGAAAGGACAGGAATTAATTTCACCTGGGATTCATTATCCAATTTAATTCAATTCATAATAGAATGTGAGGGGAGGACCACCTCCCTCATCGTCCTCATTCTGTAGATGTAGAAGCTGTAACCCACCCATGAAAACAGGGGATCTGGGATTCAAACCTAGGTCCTCTGACTCCAAATTCAGTTTCCACTCTAACTCTCTGCCCTGCTAGGAAAGGGAAGGAAACAGGCATTTATAGCACCTACTATGTACCAGGGACAGTTCTAATCACTTTGCAAATATCTCATTTGATCCTCATAACAGCCTTAGGAGGTAGGTGCTGTTCTTATCCCCATTTTACAATTAAGGAAACTGAGGTAGACAGATTAGGTGACTTGCCCAGGGTCACACAGCTAATTAAGTGTCTGAGGCTAAATCTGAATTCAGGTGTTCCCTCACTCCAGGCCCAGAACTCTATATACTATACTACTTAGCCATCTCAGTAAGCACCTACTTTCTGTAAGGTATCAGAAATACAAAGATGAAAAATAATACAGAGATTACAAAAGAGAGAGCAGGCTAGACTAACTTTATTTCCTCTTTTTTTTTTTAAAATTAGGTACTAAGTAGATAAAGGGATTATCAGAGACAGAGTTTACTGATATTTTAACAGGGCCTTTGGTACTATATTCCATATTTGATCTTGTGGAGAAGATGGAGTGATGTGGACCAGTCAATAATAAAATTACATAAATTTGGAAATGGATCAATGGCTGCACTGAAGAACAGCTGTCAATGTCCACTTGGCAAGAGGTCTCCAGTGGAGTACTTCAGGGATCTGTGCTTGATCCTACATTGTTTAATGTTTAATCAATGACTTGGATGAAGGCATAGATGAAATATTTATCACATTTATAGATGCCACAAAGTTGAGGGAGAAAATGAATCTCCTGTAGGACAGAATCAGGATCCCAAAGGATCTTGACAAATTAGGGCATTGGGCTGAATCTAATAAGAGAAAATTCAATAGAGATAAATTGGAAGTTTGGGTACACTTGGGTACAAAAAGAAATCGATTCCTCAATTATAAAGATGGGGGAGGTGGGGAAAGCCAGCAATTGTTCTGAAAAAAATTTGAAGATTTTAGTGGACTAAAAATTGAATGTGGCCAGTAGTGCAATATGGTGGCCAATAAACCTAATGTCATCTTGGGCCACACCAAGAGAATTATAGTTTCTAGGGATAAGGAGGTGATAGTTCTGTGGTTGTCTGAACTTGCTGGATGAAATCTGGAGTTCTGTGTTCAGTTCTGGGCACTGCAGTTGAAAAATAGATATCGATAAACTGCAGAACATTGAGAGAAAGGCCAAGAGCATGGCAAAGGGTCTAGAATCCATGTCATTATGATCAATGGAAGGTATTGACATATTTTTCCTGGAAAAGACAAGATTCAGTGGAAAGGGATAGCTTTCTTCAAGTATTCCAAAAGGTGTTATTTGGAAGAGGGATTAAATTCTGTTTTTGTCTGAGAAGGGAAAACCAAGGGCAACAAGCAGAAATGTAGAAGAAACCAATGTTGGTTTGATGGCAGAGAAACTACCTAACAATTCAAGCCATCTAGAAGTAGAATGGGAAGGGGTAGGTTTCTGCTCATTAGAGATCTTCAATGTAGAGGCTCTTGCTGAACTCTTGCCCCACAAAGACAGAAGATGAGGAGGAAAATGTGTTCTGGAAGAGACAGACAGACAGAGAGACAGAGACAGAGAGATACAGAGAGACGGTCAGAGAGAGTGACAGAGAGACAGACAGTCAGAGACAGAGGGAGGGATAGAGAGACAGAGAGAAAAGGAGAGACAGAGACAGAGAAACAGCAAGAGACACAGAGAGATAGAAATAGATAGAGACAGAGACAGAGAGATACATACACTGAGACAGAGAGATAGAGACACAGAGAGAGAGAGAGAGAGAGAACCATCCTAGTGTCTGATCTCAAGAACAGAGGTAAAATGAAAATAGAACCTTCTGATTTTCTGAGTCATAGAGGAGGCTCCATAGTGGAAGAGATAGTTGGTGCTTTGTGAATCACACCTCTCTTTTCTACAAAGGAAGAAACTGAGGCCCAGAGAGGGAAAATAACTTGCCAGAGGTAATTGAGTTAGAGAGTGAAAGGCAGTGCTGGAACCCAGGTACTCTAATTCTGCATTCAGTGATTCTCCCACTGCACTCCACTGCATCTGTTTACCTAACTTGACAGGGAATATTTTAGCAGCTCCCTTTCCCATTTCATTTGGTGTGTGAGTGTGTATATGGGTGTATGGGGAAGGGTAATTTGCATAGTTGGCTTCAATTAATTTTAAGGCTAAGTAAAATGAGAGACACATTGAGGCTGTATAATGACAGAATCTTGACTCTTTGTGAGTGTGTGTGTGTGTGTGTGTGTGTGTGTGAGGGTTGATATAATTTTTAAAAAATAATTATTATTGATGTCTTTTGTTTTTACCTTTATTTCCAAGTGGATTTGGGGGTGGAGGGATAGTAGATATACATTTATTGCTTTTCAAAGTTCTTACAGCACCTGGTACAGGGCCTTACTCATAGGAGGCTCCCAGATAAATATTTGTTGAATTGAATTGCTGCTTAATTCCCAGGGCATTTTTTAAACTCTGTTTTTTTCTTATTTATTTGTGAAAAACAATAAGTCTTTCCACCCACCCCTAACTCCTTTTTACAAAGTAAGCTGTGTTGACTCACACTCAGAGTGATGCTCAGACAAATATGTTCTCTGAGAATTAAAAACATTTTATCATGTTTTGGGATGAGTAAATTGGAGAGGGGAAGTAAAGGAACCCAAATGTAATTGATTCAAGAAAGTCAGATTAGGACATGTGCTTCTCTGAAGTTTCACAGATTTTCAGATTGTATATTATTGTTTGAATGCTTTTTGCTTTAGAAGTTTAAGAAGGGGGATGATGGAGGATTTTTTTTCCCATTTTCTTTCAGAAGTTCTTCCAGTTGAGCAGCTACTTCCCTTCTCCTTCAGGACAATGAAGCTCTCTCGATTTCCTCTCTGTCTTCTATGTGCAACCCTTCTCCTATGTCTAGCGCATGCCTGGTCTCTCGAGAGGTGTTTGATCTCCATGGATATGCATCACATTGAAAAGAGCTTCCAGGGAATAAAAACCACAATTGTGAGTATGGGCTCAGGTGGGAGTGGGAGTGGGTGCAGAAATGCCCTGGGCAGCTAGGTGGCTCAGTGGATAGAGCAACAGGCCTAGAGTCAGGAAGACCTGAGTTCAAATTCAGCCTTAGACACTTACTAGCTGTGTAATCTTGTACAAGTCACTTAACTGTATTTGTCTTAATCTATGGGAGGAGGAAATGTCAAACTGCTCTAGTATCTTTGTCAAGAAAACCCCATGGATAGTATGGTCAATGGGATTACAAGGAGTCAGACACAACTGAACAACAGTAGATATGCTCCAGACCTTACTTAAAACAGGTACCTTCTGTCAGGCTCCAGGAGAATATCATAACTAGCCAGCATTTATATGACACATTAAGATTTGCAAAGTGCTTTAAAAATTTTATTTCCTTTGATCTTCACAATAATCCTGGGAGGTAGGTACTATTATTGGCCTATTTTACAGATGAGGAAACTGAGGTAGCTAGTGCAACTTGCCCAGGGTCACCCAGTAAGTGGCTGAGATTGGATTTGAACTCTGTTCTTCCTATATCCAAGTTCAGTGATCTATCCACTGCACCATAAGAGTGTTGAATTTGGAGTCAGAAGACATGAGTTTGAATCTGGCCTCTATCTCTATCTGTGTGACCTTGGAGAAGTCATTTAACCTTTCTAGGCCTCAGATTCCTCATCTGTACAATGAAGGCGTTGAATTGAATGACTTCTAAGGTCTCTTTCTGCTCTCATTTTATGATTGTGATTTGCTTATCACCCTTTTTCTCTCTTCCTTTTGTCTCCCTTTGTAGCAAACAAAGGATGTCTTTCAGAATGTTACCATCCTGTCTGCCTCTGAGACCCTGTACAACATCACGGTACTGCTCTATGAAAACTACCTTTATGTGGAGGAAACTCAAGTGGTCACTGCTCCCAGCGCCTACTCCCCCCTCTCTCCCTTCCTAGCCTTTTTTCCAAACTGGAAGGTGTCAAAAGGTTCCCCCCTGCCTGGTTAAGACCAATAGATGTCCTAAAGGCAGGAACTTCCCAGAATCTCTCTGAAATCTGCTCAAAGGGAAAAAGTCCTTCACCAGCAGAATCTGTCCTAATATTTAACCCCAAACCAATGCCCAGAGTATACCATGAAGTGGGGCTGCACCCTTCCAAGATGACTATTAGTCTTTCAGTTGAACAAAGTGCCATTTATATTCTGGTGTCTCTGTGCTTATACTTAATTTCTAATCAAATTATTCTATAGAACTAGCTTAGTTAGAGTCTATAGCCATAAAGTTGCAATACTTCAGAGGTCATTGGTTTTAGAGTGGGAAAGAAGTCATAAAGATATCTTTTCATGAATCCTTATTTTATGGATGAAGAAACAGAGGGCCAGAAAGCACTGGATTTGAATTCAAGAGACCTGATTCTGAGTCCCATATCTAACATTTATTTGCTGTGTGACCTTGGAAAAGTCATTGGACCTTCAGTTTCCTCATCTATAACATGAGTATGATATCTTATTCACATGGTGGTTTGCAGGCTCAAATGTGATAAAGCATGAGAAAATGATTTATAATCTGCCTAGTGTGCTTTTAAAAATAAATTAATTATTTTTAGGTTACACAGGTAGTTTAGTGGCAAAGCTGGATGTAGAACCCAGGTCTTCTGATTGCCAATTTGTTCTGCTGTATCACATTGCTTTTCAATTTTTTTCAGGTTGTGATAATTAAAAAAAACACTTTAGAATAAAATAGAAATGGTACATTCAGGTATAGTTAGAGACAATCAATCAATCAACATACATTTATTAAATACTTATTGTGCACTGGGTCCTATACTAGGTGTTGGGGATACAAAGGCAAAGGTAAAACAGACTCTGGTTTCAAGAAGCTTATATTCTATTATGGGAGACAACTTGTGTCTATGGCTATATCTATGTCTGGGTCCATGTCCGTATCTGTGTCTTTGTGTCTGCGTCTGTGTCTGTGTCTATGTCTTTGTCTTTGCATATGTGTCTGTGTCTTTGTCTTTGTGTCTGTATCTGTGTCTTTGTATTTGTCTGTGTCTGTGTCTGTATCTATGTCTACATCTATATCTGTGTCTGTGTGTCTGTGTCTATGTTTATGTCTTTGTCTACGTCTGTGTCTGTATCTGTGTGTGTCTGTGTCTATGTCTTTGTATCTTTGTTTTTGTGTCTGTGCCTGTGTCTATGTCCATGTCTGTGTATCTATGTCTTTGTCTTTGTCTGTATCTTTGTCTTTGTGTCTGTGTCAATGTTTTTGTCCTTGTCTGTGTCTGTGTCTTTATCTGTATCTGTGTCCATGTCAATGTCTTTGTGTCTGTGTCTGTGTTTGTGTCTTTGTGTCTGTGTCTACATCTATCTTTGTCTGCTTCTGTCTATGTCTGTGTGTCTGTGTCTGCATCTGTGTCTGTCAATGTCTTTGTCTGTGGAGACATCTTTGTCTATACTGCATCTATGTCTATACACACATTATATATACATATAAGTATAGTTATAAATAGTTATAGTATAAAGTATATAGTATAAATAAAGTTATAGTATAAATAAAATGGATACAAAGTAATAGGGCAAATGAAAGCATGAACATCTGGGAGACAAAGAATGACTTCATGTAGGAGATGGTTCTAATCAAGGTCTTGAGGGAAGCTAGGGATTGTAAGAGGCAGAGGTAAATAAGGAGGACATTCCAGGAGTAGGGGACAGCCTGTGCAAAGGTGTGGAGACTGGAGATGGAGCTATGTGTGAAGAAAACAATCAAGTCAGTTTGACTGGATTATAATAATGTATATATAGTAATTTGTAGTATAGTAATGTACAATAAAACTGGGAAGGTATGTCAGCCTTTGAAAGAGCAAACAAAGGAGTTTTTCATTGATCCTAGAGGTAAGAGGGGAACCACTAGAATTTATTCAGTAGGGTAGCTGACATGGTATAAATTTGAGAATTTGGTTCTTCTCTCCTGGAGGTGCAACATAACCACAAAAGGGACAGTTGCTCCAAGACTCCCAGGTTTGTTGCCCAAGTTCCATTTTCTATAAAGAAAAATCTCCATATAAAACAAAAGAAATATCTCATTGTTATTTTCAAAATAATTTAAGTGAAATATATCATATCTTTGTATTTTGGTGATATTGTATATACTAATACATTACTTCGTAGATCTTCCCCTTGAGCTTTAACTAGGGCAGGGAAGTCAGGGCTCTGTCCCAGGATATCAACATGGGGAGGTATACTTCCTCCTTGTGGTAATCTAGAGACTGCATTTCATATTTCATAATCATTTGCTGGCCTATGATTTCTTCACTGTGGGTACCCTCTCCATCCATGCAGATCATAGTCTTTCTTTGATTTAGTAGAAATTCTTTGACACTTTCTGTGATCCAAAAATTCATCACCCTGAGGCCAATCTGGTGATAAGCCTCCAAAAATTTGGTCCTGGGACCCCAGCCATAGGCTGTAATAGAATCCTTCTGCGTTTGGCAGATCCCACTGTGGTTGCTTTTTAGAGACCAGGGTCTGCTTTTTATCTTGTGGAAACATGACGTCATTAGTGGTAATGGTTATAACTACAATTTATTTTTCATCTAGGGCAAAAACAGTTGAAGGAAGAACAGAGGTTTCAGAAAACAGTTTGACCATGGGTATTCTTGTTATTGTTCAGTCAACCATTGTGTCTGACCCTTTGTGACCCCATTTGGATTTTTCTTGGCAAAGATACTGGAGAAGTTTGCCATTTCCTTCTCTAGTTCATTTTACCAATGAGGAAACTGAGGCCAACTGGGTTCAGTGACTTGCCCAGGGTCACACAGCTAGTAAGTATCTGAGGCCAGATTTGAACTCAGGAAGATGAGTCTACAAGAGGGGGCAGTCTATCTGTGTCTTCAGAGGCAGCTGATAGTACAGTGGCTAGAGTGTTATACCTGGAGTCAGGAAGACCTGATTTCAAATCTGGTCTCAGATATTAGATTTCTGACCCTGATTAAGTCACTGAACCTCTGTTTGCCTCAGTTTTCTCAAATGTAAAACAGGGATAATAAGAGGACCTACCTCCCAGGTTTGTTGTGAGGACCAAATGAGATCATATCTGCAAAAAAAATTTATTTAGCAGTGCCTGGAACATAGGTAATATGCCATATGAATATGTAAAGATATATTATATATATGGAAATATTTATAAGGACTTATTTTCTCCCTTTTCACACACCTCCCCCTCCATTCTCTGCAGGGAGATCTTACATGGGCCGGGGGCAGAGAGGTATGAAACAAGAGGGCAATCTCTGAAAAGCCAGAGAGAAAGTATTACTTCCTCCTCCTCTCTGTTGTCATCCTTCCTCCGCCCAGCCCCTTCCCCGCCATCACTCCCATGTCAGTAGCCTTCGCAAAGACCCCGGTCTAGTTAGGTTTCTGAATGGAGGGTAGGCTATGCTAATATGTCCAAATATTGAAGGTGACCCATGTGCCTGTGCTCCCTTTAAGGTCTTATTTATCTGCTTTTTATCTGGTCCAAGGTTACTTGGCTCTGGATTACTTTGTCGAAGAATCCTATCCTTGAAAGACCCAGAGTGCTTGGTCTTTACCTCCTCCTGGTCCAAGGAATAAGGCATGTGATTTTTACATTCCAACTGGGGAGATTTTTTTATTGGTGGGTTTTTTTTTAAAGACTGGGAGACAGGCTCATGAGTTCTGACTCTTTTCATTCTAATGAAGATAGATAGCTGTGTAGAGTCATTCATCTCTCTGGCCCAGTCCCCTCCAGTCAACCTCCTCAGAAATAGTTCTCCAGCTGCTGGGCTCACAGCAGGAGGTCTGGAATATGAGCTGCTTGAGTAAATGTTGGACCACAGCCCAGCCATTTCACTGAGGCTTGGCAGCAGGATGCTTGGTGGAGGGGTGAAACAAAGCAGGATTGGAGCTGTCTGTCCTGAACCAGGCAAATCACAATGATGAAAAGCAGATTTGGGTCTGCTGTGGTTAGCTAAAGTCTGATCTGCCCCATCTTAATTTTGTTGCTGGTGGCTGGGGGTAGCAATGGGAGGAAGGACTGGGTTAGCAGGGACATCTTTTTGCTTCAAGGAGTCCCCACTGGATAGGTCTGTGTGAACTAACACAATGTGCCTGTTCCAACACAAACCACTGTTGGGATGGTCTACAGCCATTGAAATACAACTTCAAAAGAGAGTGTGATACAATGGTGAGTATGTTGGTGTTTCTCTTTTAGAGTCAGGAGCTCGGGGTTCAAATCTTGTGGCTCATAATGTGATCCTAAGCAAACCATTTCACTTGCCTGGGTCTCAGTCTCCTTATTTGTAAACTTCTACCCTATAGGTAAGGAAAAATATTCTGTAAAGCTTAAAGTCTATAGTGTGATTTATTATTATAACTTGTTTCTTATAATTGGTAAGAAAACTATAACAGATTTTAGATTTTTAAAGATATTTCTATAGTCAAAAGTGATTTAAGATTTGTTTATGCTGTGGACTACAACTGTGCTGAAGCATCTAATAAGAGGGTTAGATGCTGGCATCCACCTGAAAAGTCTAGTTGTTTAAAAGGTGTTGAATGAGGTGCTGAACAGCCTCAGGGTTTTGTCTTGGCTACTGATAAACCAGTGTTTCTGGAAGAGCAGCAATCTTTGGCATCATCAGGCATTTGCTGAGAACCATTTTTTTAAATGTTAAATCAGTCCAGTGTCCTTCAGTGTTCTGCTTCTGGGCGGTCTGACAGTGGTGGGCTGAGCACAGTACCGTACAAGCAGGTGAAGGTGTAATAGACAGAGAGACTGTTTCTGAATGGTCCCATGCTAATGGATGACTGAGCTAGACAGTGGTCTTGGTGGTAGTTTCTTCCCCTTACATTTGTATGGGCTTTCTAACCATTCCTAACAGGCATCCAGCCCTGATGTTGTTCCTCTTCCAGATTGGATTAAAGAGGAAATTACAAATTGGTGGATGGGGAAACAGATAAGTAACTGATATACTTCCTATTCTCAAGAAATTTATAATCTCATCTAGTAGGAGAGAGAAAACACACATAAAATAATTAAAGAATGAAGTACTGAATTATGTATTATTATTTCTAAGTTCTTAGGAGTACAGGCAGGGATGTAATCTGAGTTCTGTGACAGGAAATGATGGGAGCTGAAGTCCCATGAGGCAGAATGGAATCTCTTGGATTTGCAGTCATGAGAATGAGCACGAGGACTCCAGGGGGAGGTCATTGAACCAAGATACAAGGTGATAGATTCAAAAAGAAAGGAGCAAAAGCTGTGTAAACTAATGGTCAGGGGCTACTTAGAAAGGGGACTTATGTGGTAAGGTAAGCCACACAATTTCTCTTCTTAGAACTGATCCTAGTTCTTGATTTTTGACATTAAATTACAACAGGTCATAACCTCTAAGTGATCTATGTTTAGTATTAATTGCTAACAAAGAGTGCAATGGAGGGAGCCAATGAATGGTTAGGATTTGGTACAGAAAGACTCCTCTGCCTAAAATAATTAGGGTTATATTATTTTTTATCTTTCTTGGAAGCTCTAAGTAAAAATAAGGACTTTTATGACTGAGAATTGTAATTGCTTTTCATAAACTTCCCCAAAACAAAATTTAGATTGCATCTAGCTTTTGACTTCTGCCCCTCAGACTAAAAAAAAAGTGAGATCAGATAGCCAAGGTTGCCTGATGAGGAAGAGGAGAACATGTGGGTCATATTGGCTTTCCCCTGTCATCCATTATTTCCCCCCTCTTGGGCTCAGTGGAGCAAGGGTGGGGATTGAGTAGCTCTTCATGGTACCAGGAGAAAGGAGTAGTCTGAGAAGAGTGGTCATGCCTCCAAATTCCAAAGGTAGGGGTCAGAAAAAGGAGCTAGTATTTCTCCCTTTTGCCTTTTGATTTCTTCCTTAAACCTCTAAAGCTTGTCAGACCTTGCCAGTAAGACCTACTGGTTACTGGTTGATAATCTGGAAGATTTTCTAGAGGAGAGGGTACCAAGACAGAAATCAGATGGAAATGATGGGAATGGAAGGTAGGTGTTAGGGAGTACTGGGAAAGAAGGTTGGGAAGAGAAGGGGAGGGCTAAAGTGTAGAGAGGCTTGATGGAACCAGGTGGAGTTTGAGTTTCATCCTACATGCAATAGGAAGCCCTTGTAAATTCAGCTTGGCATGTTGAAAGTGGGACAGATTATTGGGTTTTGTGTATTTGTTTTGATCTGGTGGGAGGAGAGGCTTCTCCAGCAGATGGAAGCTCCTTTGGGGCAAGAATTGTCTTTTGACTCTTTTTGTATCCTCAGCACTTAGCACAATGTCCACCACAGAGGAAGCTCTTAATCAATGTTTATTGATTGACTGAACATATAGAAATGAAGTAATGAAGAGTCTGCTGAAGTAAAATACAGGGGTTTTTTTTTCCCTTCAAAATCTTGATTATCTAAATTAGTTGATAATCAGATTGTCTAACTTCCTTATCTCCAGTGGCCAGTCCTTTTTATCAGTTTTTTTAAATTAAAAAGAAAATTAATTTGAATGAAGAATACTTCTCCAATTTATAGGTTGCAACTCTAGGAGGAATAATATGTTGATTGAGAGACCTATGATTTGAAAAGTTCTGAGTGGGCTAAAACAAAGGGCCATAGTGAACAAGATGAAATGAAAGAATTTGGAAGAAACATTTGAGAACGGTTGTGATGGGGAGAGGGATTTGACAGCCTGGTCATCTTGGGGCTGGAAGCTTAATAATTGCCAAAATGGGAAGTTGCTACTTTAAAAAAAATTAATTTCATTTTAGGCTGTTTTAAGGTCCAGAATGAGGGAGTTGTCCTGGGCTTATGAGACCACAACTATTGTGTTCAGTCGAAGGGATGGGGATCATATTTTTTTTAAGACAAACTGAAGTTTGTCCAAAGTAGGGTGACTAACATGATGAAGGGCCTTGTAACATTGACATGAAAACTATTGTAGGGATCAGTGTCTAGAATAACTAGCCAGTACCTCTAAGCACATAGTAAGCTCTCAGATATTTACTGATTGACTTCCTGAGGTGCTGCAGAGGATAGAGCTATGGAAGCAGGAAGACTCATCTTCTTGGGTTCAAATCAAGCCTCAGACACTAGCTTTGTGACCCTGGGCAAGTCATTTAACCCTGTCTGTCTCAGTTTCCTTATCTATAAAATGAGCTGGAGAAGGAAATAGCAAACCAATTCAGCATCTCTGCCAAGAAAATCCCAAATAGGGTCACAAAGACTCAGACGTGATTGAAAAACGACTGAACAAAAACCTAAAGAAATCTCCAGAGAAATATGATAGCTGTCTTTGAGTGCCTGTCATGTAGAAGGGAGATAAAACTTTGTTAGGAGCAACTGGTAGAAGTGGCAGAGAGCCAGATCTAGACTATTAGCAACCCTCCTCTCCCCTCCTGTCCTCTTCCCCCTCCTTCCCTCCCCTCTTCTGTCCTCCCCTCATCTCCTCTCCCCCACCCTTTTCTCTCCTTTCCTCCTATCCCTTCTCCTATCTTGTCCTCTCCTCTCCTCATAATCCACTTCTGATCAGCACAGATGTTTTCACTCACTCTGCTTCCAACCTGTCCTGGTCCTTCCTTCTCCAGTCCAGGGGCCTCATGCTCTCTTGGGCTCACATATTGAGGTCACCTAATATAGGTACCAGACTGGCTTAGCACACTAAGGTTCAGAACTCCCAAACTCAAGTGATCCAGCAGCCTCAGCCTCCTGCAACAACACAAAGATTACAGAGGTACACTATAATGCAGGTGGCTGCTAGACTGAATGTAACTTTGAATCAATTACAGCTATCTAATAATGGAATGGGTTAACTTGTGTGATAATGGGCTCCCTATTCACTAGAAGTATTCAAGTAGAAAATAGATAACCACTTGTCAGAGATGTAGAAGGAATTTCTGCACTGGGCAATTAGCTGACTTCTAGAGTCCCTTCCAGGAGGTAGCTAGGTGGCTCAGTGGATAGAACAATGGTCCTGGATTCAGGAAGAACTGAGTTCAAGTCCAGTCTCAGACACTTATTAGCTGTGTGACCCTGGGCAAGTCACTTAATCTCCTTTTGCCTTCATCTATTGGAGAAGGAAATGGCAAACCCCTCCAGTGTCTTTGCCAAGAAAACCCCATGGACAGTATCGTTCAATAGGTCATGAAGAGTCAAATACAACTGAGCAACAGCAGTCAAAGGAAAACTCAACCTCCCACCTCTGTCCCCCCAAACTCCCTGTTCTATTCCTCTCTTTGGCTCTGGCTTGGTAGGGGAAGAGGGTGAACCTACTGAGAAATCCTATTTAAAAAGAAAATCTCTCAGTAGATTTGGATTCCCCAGGCTTCCTCTGGTCCCAGCTCAGCTATCCTAGTCTATGAGGGCATGGGGGAATCAGAGTCCATGGGCTGGCAACGTACTCCAGGAAATGAGAGAAATTTCTATGTCTAGCCCTCAGGTGTGTGCTGCATGACCAAAGACATCCTAGGGTTCTATGTGGACAAGGTCTTCAGGAATCATGGGGAGTCAGACCCCAGAATCCAGAGGAGTCTCAGCACCATTGCCAACTCTTTCCTCCGCATTCGGAATGCCCTGGAGCAGTGCGTGAGTAACCGTTTCACCAGTTAAACATATACAGACTATTTGGATCATTGGAGGGAAGAGCTGGGCCATGTTTGTTCATCCATTTGGCAAATATTTATTGAGCCCCAGTTAGGTGCAGAGCTCTGTGCTAGGGAGGGAAAGTGAAGGGAGAAGAGGGGAGGACAGGAGAGAGTTTCATATGCATTATTTCATTTGGTCCTGTGAGATAGATTGGACAGATCAATATTATTCTCATTTTAAGGATGAAACTGAGGCATACTGAGAAATAAATTGATTACTATCAGATAGAAAATATGTCAGAGAGTTGGGATATAAGTGCTTTGATCCCAAGGCTATTCTAGTCCTTTCTCCACTACAATATAGTGCTTCTAAAGTATAGCTGAAACTTAGAACCAAAGACAACCCATTGACTTCTGGGGAGACTATCAGTGGTTACCTCTCTAAGTGTCCTCCTGGTTTTTACTCTGCCTATACCCATGCTCAGAAAGGTGGGAGGATGTGACCAGTGTAGAGTTTCTTAGACCTAGATGCCTAGAAGTCTTCAAGTTAATTGACAACCAAGAAATTTGGGTGATGGTGATGAGATAATGGGGGAAGAGTGACAACTGAAGAATCCAGCTTGGCTGCATCAGTAGCCTGAATTATAGACTCTTTGGGGTTTCCTCTTCGGTCTTAGCGGCTTTCCAGGTAGTAGACCAATCCTTCTGAGTTGAATATCCTAAACCAAAGAAAAACTCTTACATGAATTCAACATGGGATGGCAGAAGAAGCACTGAACTGAGAATCAGGACACCTGGGCACTGGCCTTGGTCTTTTTCTCTAATGGTGTGAACTAGAACAAGTCATTTTATTACCTTGAACTTCAGTTTCCTCATTTGTCAGATGAGACTATTGATACCTTACAGGGTGTTGTAAAACCCAAATGGATAGGAAAGCACTTTTGAAATTCTTTTAAACTGCTAAGGTGTAGTATTAATGTTAATATCAATTAATTATTAATACAGCACATGGTATTAATATTAATAGGTGGTACTTATATAGCACTTTAAAGTTTGCGAAGCACTTTGCAAATATTATCTCATGAGATCCTCACAGCAATCTTGGAAGACAGGTGTTATTAAGTGGGCAGTTCGAGCACTGGGCTGGGAATGAGGAAGACTCATCTTTAGGAATTCCAACCTGGCCTCAAACACTAGCTGTGGAACCCTGGGCAAGGCACTTAACCCTGCTTGCCTCAGTTTTCTCTTCTGTAAAATGAGCCAGAGAAGGAAATGGCAAACCATTCCCATATCTTTACCAAGAAAACTCCACATGGAGTCATGAAGAGTCAGACATGACTGAAAATGACTCAACAATGGGACCACATGCGTATAACTTCATCCCTCTGGGACTTACTTTCTTCATCTATAAAATAAAGGGTCCAGACTAGACTAGAACCATCTAGTTCTAGATCTATAACCCTGTGGTTCGGTATTTGTTATCTGGATACATGATATAACCTCTGGTTAAATATAGACACCATCTTGTCCAACCACTTATTTTTACAGATGAGGAAACTGAGGCCTGGGGAAATAAAATGACTTGTCCGAAGTCCCATTCAGGAAGTAACCCTTGAACCCAGATCCTCTGACTCCAGGACTCTTCATACTGTACCAAGGAAGGGACAATTTTATTCATGTATCCCTATTTCCCCTTTGGTGAGCACAGTGTCTGGAATGTAGTAGGCTTTTTTGAGATATTTATTCAATTTCCCCAAGGTTCTTTGGGAAAGTTCAGCAGTTGTTTACTTGTCCTTTCATCATGGGAGAAAATGCTGGGTTGTAGGATAAGGAGTGAGGGGTGGTTTGGGGGAGGAGAACCTAGGCACATTGTGAGGATAAGTTCAGCTTCAGACCTTCCTCATCACTTGGGATTTCTTTCCCTGTTTCCCACAGCAGAAGCAGAGGAACTGTGATTGTCGAAAAGAAGTCACCGAGAAGTTTCAAATCATTGTTGGAAATTATGATCAGGTAACTAGGCTGGGGACTGAAGGATATGGCCACAGATGGGCACCATCAGCCTTACAAGAGAGCCCCTTCCCCATGCCAAGGCAATTCTCATTTGGAATTTGCATTAGCCCCACCCAGACATCCCACCCGATTTTTGCAGTTAACTACTAACTTCTCCATGAAAACTGGTCTCAGCCAGCATTTAAAGAGGGGGCAGGGATTGGGAAGAACCTGGATAGAAGACCTGAATTAGAACCTAAACTCTGTCACTCCTTAGCTATTTCCCCCATCTTGAATAGAGTCCGGGTTGATAATGCTTGTTGAATGAAGGGAAGACCTTGGGCGAGTCAATCATATCTTTGAGCCTCAGCTTTCACATCTGTAAAATGGACATAGTAACATTTGTACTAACTGACTGAAGCAGACATTCTCATCCTTCCAGAGGAGCAGACTGGGATCAAGGCCCAGTCCTACAATTTACCAGCTGTGTTGGACCTCAAGTCTCTATCTGTCAAATGAAGCTAATGATGTTGCCCAAATAATAATGATCTAGAGGGTACATGAAGGTCCTCTGAAGTAGGAAAACTGTGGAAGCATGTTTAGTACAGGGTGTACCAAAGAGGTCAGCAAATCTGTACTAAGACTTTGGGGATACTGTATATAAGAGAGTCAAGAACTGACTGGAGAAGTAGGCTGCACCACAGAAAAAAGTGTGGCAAGGGGGAAAGAGTATGTTAAGCTTATATAGAATGACCATGATCAAACAACTATCCAGTGCCCCGTGTTAGCAGGTGTTGTGCTAACCACTGGGGTACAAAGAAAAATGACCCCTTCCCTCATTCTACTAAGTGAATGTTTGCCAATTCTTTTTTTGGGTGGTGGGCAAAGAATTGTAATTATCCTTATGAGGCAAAAAAAGTAGCATTAATCATGGAAATAAGAGCTGATTAGGGGTTCAAGTTCACCTTGGATAACTATTAACTGTGTGATCCAACTTGGTTAGCTATTTACCTTCTCAGTGTCCCCAGGCAATTCTGTAAGACTTGAATTTACCCAGTGCTGTCCCCTGTGTGTGTCCATCTGGTGGTACAGGGGGGCAGTCTCCTCATCAGGAAATAATTATGCCAATGAAATTACACATCCAAAATTAAATATATGCACATATATGTATGTGCATGTATATATTTATTGTACAATCATTAGATGTCTTAGCAAAGATACTAGAGTAGTTTGCCATTTCCTTCTCCAGCTCACTTTATAGATGAGGAAACTGAGACAAACAGGGTTAAGTGACTCACCCAAGGTAACACAGTCAGCGAGTGTCTGAGGTCAGTTTGGAACTCATGAAGATGAGTCTTTCTGACTCTAGGGCCTGTGCTCTCTCCACTGCACCACCCAGTTGCCCCAGAAAGGTCTTAGAGGCCACTTAGTTTAACCCTTACTTTTTAGAGAAAAATGCTTTGGAAAATATAAAGTGTTAAACAATGCCATTTTGACGACGGATGATTATTACTTATTATTCCAGATGGAGGTCAAAGCTGCGGCAATTAAGTCTCTGGGGGAACTAGATATTTTACTATCCTGGATCAGCCGGTACTATCGACCTAAGGCTGCAACTAAATGATGGCTGAAGGACAATGCTCTACCCTAGGAAGAAAGCTGGATATCAGGCCTAACCAGTATGGTGACCACACATTCTAAAAAACAAAAATCAGGACATGTGGGTTGCAAAGGAATAACCCTTTGGCAATACCTCATTAAAAAAATCTTACTTGAATTTGGGACAGAACTGAAAAATTCAGGATATGTGATCAATATACCAGCGATGGTTAGGCCAAATATGGGTGGGGAGGGAGGGATGGGTGTGAAGGGAGGGAAGGATGATGGGAAGGGTGTTAAGTCTACACAGAACATTTTATCAGGGCAATATAGAATGATTTGTTTTTGTCTTCACTGAACAGATTTATGGGGAGATATTGGGTTTGGATAAGGACAGGCAAGAACCCTGGCCATAACATGGAATTCCACTGGCTGGTATCAGGCTTTCCAGGCCCACTTGGAAGATGTCTTTCCCTTAAGGTTGCCCAATAGCTTCCTGTTCTATTTATACTTTCTGGATATACTTGTTGAAAAATTCCCAGTTTTGTGGCTTGCCACCTCTGTGGGATGGGAAGGTCCTGGCTTCCCTCTAATTTATTGTGACAGCGTTTGCCCCTTGTCTGTGATGTCAGCTGGGCGATATCCGGGTAGTACATATTGTACAAAGTGTTTACTGCTTAAATAAATTCAGCTCTTCACCACCCTCGGAGAAGTGTGTTTTTTGCAGACCGGACTGTGTGGGGAGGTTTGGATTTGCACAATATTGGGGCTGGAAAGCAACTTAGAGTGCATAATTTAACCTCCCTTCTCCTTTCAGATAAATGTCTGATAGAAGTCTTTATTAAAGTTGTAAAAATAATAATGCTAATCACAACTTTTATAAACCACTTCAGCGTTTGCAAAGTACTTTATAGATATTATCTCACTTGATCCTAGGAATACCTCTAGAAGGGAGTCGCTATTATTAGCCTCATGTTATAGACGACAAAACTGAAGTAAATAAAGATGGAATGATTAGCGCAGGATGACACGGCTAGTTCTATCGGAGTGTGGATTGCACAGTTCTCCCTGACTCCAGCTCTAACACTCTACCATTTCACCTACAGGTAATATAATAGCTAGCATTTGTAGAGGGCTTTAAGGTTTGCAACGTACATTACAGAGGATTGTAGATACAGAGCTGGAAGGGATTTTAAAGATCATCAGGTCCAACGCTCTTATTTTACAGGCAAGGAAACTGAGGCAGAAGGAGGTTAAGTGATTTGTGCAGGGTCACACTGTTAATTGGGCAGCTAAGTGATGCAGCGCCTGAAGTCAGAAAGACTCATCTCCCTGAATTCAAATTTGGCCTCAGACACTTACTCTGGGTAAATCACTTAAGACTGTCTGTCTCAGTTTCCTCATCTGTAAAATGAACTGGAGAAGGAAATGGCAAATCACTCCACGTTTGTTAAGAAAACCCCAGATGGAGTCATGAAGAGTTGGACACAACTGAAACAACTAAACCACAAACATTGCTAGTTAATAAGTGTCTGAGGTAAAATTTGAACTCAGGTCTTTCTGATTCCAGAAATATCCACTACTGCTACTACTACTACTACTACTACTACTACTACTACACCACTCTCACTGCTACTAGCTAATATTTACATATCACTTATGTAAGTAATTTACTATGTTAGCAGTCACTTTATATTTATTAGCTCATTTGTCCCAGAAAATAACACTGGGAGTTAGGTACTATTGTTATCTCCATTAACAAATGAAGAAACTAAGGTTAAGTGACTTATCCAGGAAGTATGCTTATGCTAGGAAGATTCAAACTCAGGCCTTTCTGACTTCAGGCCTAGTGCTCTAACCACTGCACCACCAAGCTGCTTCTGCCACTACACTGGTCAGATTGGTCCCAAAGTGGATCTGGCTGTCTATCAGACAATGGATTTCCTATCACTGAAAGTGATACTCTGCCCAATTCTTGTTGGGAGGGTTGTAGGAGGAATTCCAGTTTGGTTTGGACTCAAGAGACCTCTGAAGTCTCTTCCTAGTATGAGACTCTGATTCTAATATGAGGAAACAAAAGCAAAAAGGCTTGCCCAGGATTCCAGAGCTAATTAATGATAGAGCAAGAGAGAGAATCGGGCCTCTTCCCTTCCAGTCCAATGCTCTTCCTGGTACAGCCTGGGAAGTCAGAATTAGCCCTTCCTTTGTCCAGCATCCCCTCTCCCGCTGAATCCTCTTCTGTTCCAAATGTATGCTCCCCTCCTCCTTTTCATCTAGAAGACATGGAAACTGTAGTCTCATAAGGACATACCCTTGGGAGACAGTGCTGGGTGGAATGAGAACTGAGAGGAGGTAACTCAAAATTTCAGGTAGGGAGGAGGTCTGGCATTGGGTACACAGGGAAGGTGTTGGCATTCTTTAGGGGCACAACTTTGGTCTTCTAATTTAGTAATAGTTAGTAATAGAGGCTAGGATTTACATAGTGTTTTAACATATGCAAAGAACTTTATAAAAATTATTTCATTTTATCCTCACAATAACCTCTGTCCGTGTGCCACGCACATAAGATCTATCTTTGCCTCAGTTCCTTCATCGGTAAAATGAGAATGTTAGGCTGGATAACCTTTGAGGTCATTTCTGGCTCTAAATCCATGTTTTTATGATTGGAGTACAGTCCTGGAGCAGGGATGGTCATTTTTCATGGATTAAATGGAGATCACCAACAGTGGCTCCAAAGCCATATCTGCCAGTTCTTTCAGGAGCCAAGGAGGTAGCTCATCTTTGCTATCCTTGAAGAATTAATTCATCAAAGACATCTATGTGCTCCCTTATCTTGTATATCAGCTTTATTAATCAATGATCAATTATACTATTAAATTATATTATATTCATATAATTGTGTGTAGTATATATTGATTAGGTTCATATGTTTTCATAATAATAAATGATCATTTTTGCTTTTCCATTTTGGGAAGTTAAAATGTGTTTGGCACAGTGCCTAGCACATGGGAGGAATTATATAAATGCCTTTTTCTTTTGTTTCAAAGAAAATAGAAACAAAATAGAAATTGAGTAGCACTCCCTTTTCTTTTTTGCATCCAACCCAAGCAAAATCCCTTCTTTCATCCTTTGTCTCCAAAAATAGCTTTTAAAAGAACAAACCATTTTTTTTGTTTCCGTTAGCTTTCTTTGCGAGCCTCAACTCATTCTGAGCTTCAGTGTACCTTAGAGATTCTTCTTCTTTTTTACAGGACTTTGCCACACTATTATATTCATTCCTTGTTACCTGATCTTACTTTCATCTTCTTTACACTTCAAACCTTTAGTTGACTGGTGAGTTCCCTGTGCATCCACATGTATTTCTTTATACCAATCCATTTTTTTTCTCATTGGAATGGATTCCATTTGTGTCTTCAGAATTTCATCTTTAAGCGTATTCCGTTCTTCTGGAAACATTTGTCTTGATGGGATTCCCTCTATCTTTCCCTTGAACCTTTTGAAATCTACTTTCCAAAAAATCTAGGCTGCAAGTTGGATAATGCTTAGATTTCCCTTCTGTCACAAACTCAAGGCTACTATGGTTACTTCCACATAAGGTTCTCATTATTTCTGTGCCAGCATCCAGTTCCTTTTTGTTAATAAGAAATCAGTTGCAGAATACAACATCCCCATGTTGGTTCCTTTGCTTTTTAAAGGACAAAATAATTATGAAAGCAAATTGCTAGTTCTGGCAGAGAGAAGCTCCAGCAGCTGTCTGGATAATTGAAGTCCTCCAGTTACCACTATATAATTCACCTGTGACAGACTTGTTGTCTGTTCTCATATGCTTCCTTCTTCTGGACAGGTGGTCTGTAGTATACCTCAATGACAAGATCACTTATTTCTCTCTCCCTTTAACTTTTACCCAAATGCTTGGCATCATGCTTTCCTTCTAAAGTTTCTGTATTTCCTCATTTGAGTATACCTTCATAATATACACTACTAACCACAAACACACAAATACACACACACACATACACACACACACACCCCTTTTCTTATCCCATTTCTTTTGTACCAGGTACACCCATCCAGAGCTATGGTCCAATTGTAGATTCTATTCTATCACATCTCAACAATGCGTGTAAGGTCTAATTTGCCTACTTCGTTAACATAATAGGACTTCTGATTTCCCTTGTTCGTTGCCTAAAATTTGGTCATTTGTGTATAAACATATGAGGGCATAGGTTTTATTATATGGCTCTTTTCTTGGATTTTATCTTCCATGAATTTCTACCTCTCAGCTTCTATTCTTGTTTTTTTGTAGCTACTCTACAACATCTAACTTAGGAATATATCCTATGTGACATATATGGCATTAGATATATACATGTGTGTATTTATATGCGTATGTAATGAGTACATATTACATACACCCATGTAACACACACAGAGTCTTCTCTCTTCTCCTCTTTAGTTTATCCTTTATTTCTTTGTACTACCTGTGAATGTTTAAACCCCAACCCTAGCTTTTATTGTCAGTTATTGCTACTAATAACTTGATAACACGCTCCAATTACGCCTCCTCTTTCTCAGTAACTCCATGGGTACAGCCTCACTCCCCTTGCCTTCATCCTGCATCAACCACCTGTCTGTTTCACCACTTTGCCTCCCATATCAATAGGATAAGTACAACAACTTTCACGGTAAATAGCGCCAACTATGTGCCAAGTACTGTGCTAAGCACTTTATAAATATCCTCTCATTTGATCCTCATTACAACTCTGGGAAGTAGATGCTCTTATTATCCCCATTTTACATTTAAGGGAACTGAGACAAGTAGAGGTTAAATGACTTGCCTGTGGTCACACAGCTAGGAAATGTCTGAAGTTGAATTTGAACTCTGGTCTTCCTGACTCCAGCCTGGCACTCCATTCACTGAGCCACCTGGATGCCAATTTTCTTAATCCTTTCATTGTTCTACTTACCTTTTCTCACTTATCTAGCTAGTCTTTCCAGCTACCTTATCCTTGCCTTTCAGGAATATACCATTTCAAATTCTATCCTCTAACCTTTCTTAATCCTTAAAAAAAAAAAGAGGCCTCCATAACCAGTGGGATTATGTCATAAGGATTCTTCCTAGGTGTTAGAGATGGAGCAGAGGGCAAGCTCAGGCTATTGGCAGTAACATAGATTGCAGGATTACAGATTTAAAGTTGGAAGGTCCTCTGGAGGTCATCTTGCCCAATACCTACATTTTACAATTGATGAAACTGAGATTCCAATTGGGGATATGACCAGTGCTAAAACCCAAATTTTCCAACTCATAATAAGCTGGTGCCTACAAAAGCATTGAATTTAATTTGAGAAGACCTAGGTTTGAATACCAACTCACTAACTCAATAAATCTGTGAAATATAGATGTTCTTCTCTGAGGCTCCTTCAAGTTCTAAAATCCTATAATCCTATGATTCATGACTTTAATTCCAACAGGGGCAATGATATGGTAAAAAGATCACTAACATAGACCTGGGTTGAGATTCTACTCTGATACTTATTACCTCTGTGACAATGGGCAAGTCACTTAATTTTTCTGATGCTCAGTTTCCTCATCTGTAAAATAGGATTAGAATATTTTCATTGTCTACTTTGTGAGCAAAGTGCTTTGTAATTCTTAAAATGCTATATAAATTTGAGTTTTTATTATTTTCTGAAGTTATAGGAATTGGCAAAGCTGGTTGACCATGGAGACCCAGACATGGTGCCATGACACAGCATAATAGGGGAAAGAGAAATAAGGCAACCTTGTCCGTCATTTTGAGGGATGGAAAAGCAAAAAAGAATAAATATTGATAGGTTTTGGATGGAGCAAAGGGCTCCTCCTTTCATCACTCTCCACCTTTCCTAGGAATGTGGCCTGGGTCCCAGACTGGGAGGAGTTCCCCAGACTCCATGCTTACCAAAGAGGAAAGTCTCTCACCTGTTGAAGAAAATTGAGAAGAGAATTCACCCCTCCCATGACGTCTTTCCCCCATATTCTCCTGACTTTCTCTTAACACATCTCCTTCTTGCCTACCCAGCCCTTCCAAATGCCCTGCAGGCTGTAAAGTCTTCCCAGTCTTACCACAGCAAATGGCACAACCAGGTAGGAAGCAGTTTTGGTATATGACACACTGAGTATGACTTAGCCCACAGGGTAAAATTCTTAGCAGCAAATTCAGGACTTGTCCTAGGCAGAAAAGAAGGAGGTGTCTTTTTCTTCCTTATTTTCTCATAGTTTCCTCCTCAGGGCTAACTTACCCAGGAAGATATTTTATTTCATTAAAAAAGGGGTCCCACCCTCTCTCTCAGACCCAATTTGCCTTTCATCTCTGGGGCTTTTGCAAATTGACACCTCAATCCTATTCCTTATTTTGGGGAATCATGTAAAGCTACATCAGATGTGGATATGGACTAGTCCAATACTCCTCCCTCCCACCCAATTTTCCTTGTAGACAACAGCAGGATCCGCCAACTCTGCAGTTAGATGGACTAGGATGAATCTTGGAGGTATTACTACAGACCGTTGTATCTTTGGCTCCTTGTGGCTCCTACTCAGAGTAGGCAACTGATAAATAGCACTGATGTTAATTTTTCTCTAAGGCAGCTAGTTGGTGTAGAGCAGGGCCTGGAGTCAGAAAGACTCATCTTCATGAGCTCAAATATGCCCCAGACACTTCTTAGCTGTGTGACCCTGGGCAAGTCACTTAACCCTGTTTACCTCCATATCTTTGGTAAAATGAACTGGGGAAGAAAATGGCAAACCTTTCCATATTTCTGCCAAGAAAATCCCAAATGGGATCACAAAGAGTTGGACATGACTGAAACAAGCGAAGGACAACAAAATCCTTGTCTAGGTTTCCATAGATGGGGATAACAAAACTTCAGTTCCCATACAAGCATTTGTGTGATCAAATGATACTGAGGACAGACTGGGGTATGCTGGCAAATGATTAACATCCAGCTTTCTGGGAAAAAAATGTATATATATATATGTATATAATATATGCATAGTATATATATGTATGTAAATAATATATGTATCTATACATACATTGAAATTTCTAATTCAGTTTAATCTGCATTTTCTCTATTACTTTCTTAAGTTTAGAGAAAACTGAAATGAAATAAAATAAATGAAAAAAAATAACCCTGATTTGTAGTGTTTGTCACTTTCTGAGTTGTAAATGCTCACAGTGAAAATTTAACAATCTACTCCTCTAGCTGGCACAAACTGGCTCTCATATATCCTTGGAGAGGATAGTATTTCACCATACAGAGAATGCAGAAAACAAAAAGGATTCAAAGTACCCCACAAAAAAAGTCTGCAAAATACATAAATAACTCTTAATAGCTCATGAAGAATCAGCACCATCCTCCATCATCTCTGGTGGGTCCCACTTTTTTGCAGGGTCTTAAAGACCCTCAAATTCAATGTTGTCCTATCATTTGGACTCCCCTGAGTGAAACTGAGTTTGGGACTGCCAGTAGATCAACAATATAGCATTATACTGCTACTTTTCTTCCCACAATCCTATACAGTTTCTCTGATATTACTTTCCATACATACTACACACTGTAAATGTATATATCTTGTATATACATTTTTTTCATGTTGTTTCTCTCATTAGAATGTAAGCCCCTTGAGGGCAGGGTCATGTTTTTGCTTTTCTTTGTACCCCAGCAACTAGTACTGTGATTGGCACATAGTAAATACTTAAATGCTTGTGGATTAACTGCCTGACTGACTTACACAGTCTTCCCCAATTCATAATATCACACTGTATTTTGGACTTCATTTGAAAAGGAAATACACGTTGTACCTTTACTACCCAAATTTACTGTAGTGAGAGGGAGTAGAAAGTTTGCCATGATGTAGTAGATCGAGCTGACCTTGAATGTCTACAGGAACTCTTTACACACATGAAATCATAGATTCAGTTAAAAAACTAGTAGCTAGCAAAGCCAAGCAAAACAAAAACTCACAATATAAATACAAGTAGCTGCATTATTTAGAAAGAACTATAGTCAACAAAGCAGTGTCAACTTTAAACTTTAAATTCTCCAAATTCCTTAGCATCTAAATTCATAAAGGAAAAATTAACTGAATTAAGAAAAAACAGACTAATATAATAATCGCAGGAAACTTTAATGTACTTCTTTCTGTTTTGGACAAATCTAAGAGAAAAAATAAGAGGGAAAGAGAGAAACTGCATAAATTTCTGGACTAGAGCTTAGAAACATATGGAATCTTTTAAGTGAGATTGTTAGTGATAACATAATATGATATGATGTAATGTAATATAATGCATTATGATATGATATGGTATAATATGATATGATATAATACAATATGAGATATATACATATATATGAATATATGCATATTTCTCAGCACCATATGGAATTAATAAAAAAATCCAACTGTATCAGGACACAAAAATATTGAAATGAATATAGAAAGCACAAATGGTTATCATTCTTATATTTTACACTTTCTGCAGTTATATTAAATGGAATTTCTTTTTCCATCTCTACCCACCAAATTTTGTTGGTAACATACAGGAATGTTGTTGCTTTATATGAGTTTATTTTTTAATCCTGTAACTTTGCTAAGTTGTTTTAATTAGCTTTTAGTTGACTCATTAAGGTTTTCTAAGTTTCCCATCACAGTATCAGCAAAAAGTGACAGTTTCATTTCCTCTTTGACTAAGCTTATTCCTTTCATTTCCTTTTCCTGTCTGGTCACTATAGCTAGCATTTCTAACACTATATTGACTAGTGATGGTAACTGACATCTTTGCTTTACCCCTAATCTTTTTGGAAAGGCCTCTAGTTCATTCCCAGTATAGATAATGCTGGTTCTCAGTTCTAGATAAATACTACTTATTATATTAAGTGAAGATCTTTAGTGTTTTTGAAAAGGAATAGATGTTGTATCTTCTCAAAAGTTTTTTCTGTATTCACTAATATAATCAGATATTTTGTTGTTATTGTTATTAATATTGTCAATTATGTGTACAGCTTCCTAACATTGAACTAGACTTACATTCCTGCTATAACTCCATCCTGGTCATAGTGCATAACATTTGTGATATGTCACTATGGTCTCTCCTCATTAACATTTTAATTAAAATTAAATGTTTTGGGTTTTTCTCTCTCTCGTTTAGGTATCAAGACCATGTTTATATCAAAGAAGGAATTTAGTAGTACTTCTTTCCTAATTTGAAAAAGAATGTATTCTATTGGATCTTAGTTTTAAAATGTTTTATAGAATTTACTTGTAAATTTTTCTGATCTGGTCTTTTTGGGGGAAAGAGGGAAGAAGTTCATTTGTGGCTTCTTCAATTTCTTTTTTTTAAGATTAAGTTAAGCCCCCTTTTTTTACTCTGTTAATTTGGGCATATTATATTTTTTTTTTATAAATATTCAATCATTTCATTTAGATAGTCAGTTTTATTGGCATATAATTGAGGAGAATAATTCCTAATAATTTCTTTTATTTCTTCTGTATTGGTTGTGGATTTACTTTTTAAATTTCTGGTGCTGACAATCTGATTTTCTTCTATTTCTTTAAAACCATGCTGATTAATGGCTTATCTATTTTTATTAGTTTTTCTTTTAAAAACAAATTTTATTTATTAACGCTTTTTTCTTCAATAATGTTAATCTTTTTTATTGTAGGATTTCTATCTTGATGTTTAATTGAGGGTTTAATTTGTTATTTTCTGTGTTTCTTTTTAAAGTTGCAAGACCAATTCAATTTGTTGATCTTTCTTTCATTGGTGAAAGTATTTAGAAATATAAAAATTTCCCCTGAAGAATGCTCTGGCTGCATCCAAAAATATTTGGGATGGTATCTCATTGTTGTAATTTTCTTTAATGAAATTATTGATTGGTTCTGTGACTTGTTCCTTGAACCAATGATTCTTAAATTATCTTTCCTTGATCCATTTTCAAGTCAGTGGTTTTTATTATGAGATATTTTATATTTTCTTCTTTTTTAAGTCCATTAATGGTTTTAATATTTCTTTCTATCTCATGGAATCATTAGATTCTATTTGGTCAATTTTAATTTTTCAAGGATTTTTCCCCCTGGGTAAGGTTTTGTACCTCTTATTTCAAGCTATCACTTCTCTTTGCAAATCTTTCTTCCATAGCTCTCACTTATTTTCTCATTTTTTACTTTTAGCAGTTTCATTTGGTTTTAAAATTTACTTAAAACCACTTTTGCATAATTTTTTTCAAATTCTAGCTGGACTTGTGCCCAAACTCCGTGTTTTTGGTTTTTTGAGGCTTTGCTTGTGGATGTTTTATAGTCATTCTCTTCTTCAGAGTTTGTATCTTGAGCATACCTATTGCCATAATTGCTCTTTATGTATGATTATTATTTTTTGTTTGCTTATTCCTTTGACTTAATGTGGGGGGGGCACTCTGGACCTTGTGGGAGGTATATCTGGATAGAAATTTTGTTCTCTTGGGTGCCTTCTGCTGCTTTCTTGGGGGTATAGAGTACTAGATTATTTCAGGGACCTCTCAGGCTGGGGACCTGCAAGTTTTCAGTGATTTCAATGTAGTTTGATCCAGAGCCAGATCTCCTCACTGCCCTCCTGGTCTCACCTCTGTATATTTCTGAACCGGGATGGGCAATGAATGGTTCTATGGGCTTGCCCCTGGTTGGAACTTCTAGTAGACTGTTGTTGCCTCTACCAGTCAACTGGAAAAACTCTGCAGATTCAAAATGACAGAATTGCAAATGACATTGATTTGCAATTCCTGCCCTGGTTATTTCAATGCAGAGTTGAGATTAGGCTAAAGGGTGGAACTGAGATCCTGCTCAGTTCTTGGGATCAGAGCTGCATAGAATTATTTGCTTCTTAACTTGTTACTAGCTCATTACACAGCTAGGGTCCATGACTACTTCTCCCCCTGGAATGCTCCACTACCACCTCCCCCCAAACCCAGACCCACCCTGGATCTGTGACCTAGAAGTGAGTAGTGTTCAGTTGCTCTGAAATGACTTTGATGAAGTCATGTTGGCTCTTTGTAATTCCTGCTTCCTTTTCTAAATGTTTACTACTTTTAAAATAAGATATTCTATAGTTTTCTAGGAATCAAAGTCAAGTTTATTGACTTAATAGTTTGCAGACTTTCTTCTCCTTCCTATATGCCTTTGTCCGGACCTGTAACCCTTTTCTTAGTCTCTGCGATCTTTTGAAGATCCCTGACAGCAACTACATCTGCCAATACTTTCAGTCCCCAAGGTAGTTGGTTGGGGCCAGGGGACTTGGACTCATCACTGGCAGGTAGATGCTCTTTTATCACTTATTTTGGGTGTCAACTCCTTATTAGTCAATTTTGTTCTACTTTCCCTGTCTTCCTTTAACTTCCAGATAAAATCTCACCTTCAATAGGAAGCCTTTCCCAACCCTTCTTTATTTCCTCTTAATCATTTTCTGTTTTTTCTGCCTACAGCTTGTAGGCATGTATTTGCTTGCTTGTTCTCTTGTCGTTGTCTCCTCTATTACACTGTAAGCTTCTTGGGAGCAGGGACTGTCTTTTGCCTCTTTTTGTATCTCTAATGCTTAGCACAGTGTCTGGGGAATAGTAGTACGTACTAACTGTTCATTAACTGACTATTGTTCTTTTTGGTTCAAAGATAATTTTTCTCCTGGCAGAGAAAAAGATAAAGTCAGAATTGAGAAGCTCTGCCTTCTTTCCTTCATCAGTTAATCATCCCGTTTGAAATAGTCTTATCTCTTTTTTGTTTTTTTATATAATTTTATTATTATCTTTTGTTTCTTCGTCACAAGAATTTCTTCAAGTATGCCTTCCCATACCCCTTCGAGAGAGTCAACCCATTTAACAAATGACATTTTTAAAGAAAAAGAGAAGAAAAAAATTAGTGAAATTGGTCAATATATTGAAAAAGTATGCAAATACATACAGTTTTCTATTTCTATGAACCTCTCACTTCTGCAAGGCAGCTGGGAGGAGGTACATTCTCATTTCTCTTTTTCGGGGGGGCAGCCCATGCCTGTTCTTTGTAGTTTTGCAACATTCATTTTTGTTGTTTTGTGGTTGTTCTTTCAATTTAGGAGGCATGTATATTGTTTTCTTAAATTTGCTTATTTCACTCTGTGTTTGTCATAAATCTATACTTCTATGTCTCTCTAATATTCATTATTTCTTACAGCACAGTAATATTCCATTAAATTTATGTATCATGATATTTTGTAGCCATTCCTCAAATGATGTGCATTTATTTTGTTTCCAATTCTTTGATGTATTTGTTACTTATGAGGCTTTCTCCTTATCAATGACTCCTGGGGGGTCCAAGCTAAAAAGTAGGATCTCTGCGTCAGGTGTATGAATATTTTAGTGATTTTATTTGAATAAATCCAAATTGCTTTCCAGAATGGTGGTACTGATTCCCAGCTGCACCAGCAAGGCACCAGTGTCAGATGGAGCCAACGCAGAAGAATGATAACTTGTACATCAGAAGGAGGAGACAAACCAGTGAGATCCTAGTCAGATGTTTTTAAAGTGGTTGACCATCTTTCTTTCCCTTATGTAAATGAAAGATCACTGGACTTGGGTTTGGAATCAAAAGACTTGGGTTTGATTCACAGTTCTGGTCTTGTGTAACTATAGAAAAACTACTTTTACTGGGCCTCAGCTTTTTTCATCTATAAAATAAGGGAATTGGACTAGAGCTAGGGATGGGGAACCTGCAGCCTTGAGAGACACATGAGGCTCTGTAGGTCCTCAAGTATAGTCTTTTAGTTTGCGTTCAGTCAAGGGACCACACTTGAGAACCTAGAGGGTCACATATGGCCTCAAGGCTGCAGGCTCTCTACCCCTCGATTAGACAGCCTCCCACTGTCTGAAAGCTTTAATGTTCTATGATTTTGTCAACTATTGCTCTGGCATAGTGTGAATGCCACTCCTCTTAGGCAGCTGAATTCAATTCAACTAAATTTTCTAGGATGCTTGAGAAGCAACATGACGTAGGTCATAGAAAACGGGACTAGGAAGACTTGGGTTCAAGTCTTGTCTTTGACACATACTGGCTCTGTGATTCTGGACAAATCATTTAACCTCTCTTTGTGCTAAGTACAGAAATGGATGACCTACATTGGAAGAGGCAGAGCTCCTCTCAGGGGGCTCCTTTCACTGAAGAAATCATGGGTTCAATTTATATTCTCTATGGAAATGTCTAAACCAAAAAAGAAATAGAAGACAGGTCTATGACTTGGGGAAGCTTATGATCTCATTAGAGAGAAAGATTACAGCATACAAACTTATCAGGGAGTAATATTACACAATAATTTGACCAAGTCTTCAAACATAGACAGAGTTCAGAAGAAGGGGAAGTAATCACAGATTGAGTGGACAAGCAAGTGAGGAAGGAAGGCAGGCTTCATAGAGGACCATAATAATAGAACTGGAAGGGAAAGAAACAAGTATTTATCCAGTGCCTACTATTCCAAATATTATCTCATTTTATCATCTCATCCAGACAAATATTATCTCATTTTATCCTTACAATATCCTGGGAGGGAGAAGCAATTATGATCCCCATTTTACAATTGAGGAAACTGAGGCAAATAGAAGTTCAGTGATTTGCCCAAGGTCACACAGCTGGTAAGTATCTGGGGCTAGATTTGAATGCAGGCTTTCCCAAGTTAGGGCCAGGGCTCTACTCAATGCTGCCTCTAATTCAATCTTTGTATTTTACAGATAAGGAAACTGAGGACCAGAGAAGTTAAATGACTTATCCAATGTCATATATGTGTTAGATCTTGAATCTGAAAACAGGTTTTCTGACCTCACAGCATCACTGATGAGTCAGAATTATAACTGAGTCTTTAGTTTGTTTGTTTGTTTTTGGAGGCAATCAGGGTTAGGTGACTTGCCCAGGGTCATACAGCCACATTTGAACTGAGGTCCTCTTCATTTCAGGGCCAGTGCTCCCTGCTACCCTTGGAACTGAATCTTGAAGAGTGGATGAAGAAGAATATTCTGTTTGGAGGAAAGAGCACGATGTGATTGGGGGGCAGTAAGGGTAGTTAGAGCAAATCGGGGGTGGAGAACCTGTTGCCTCGAGGTCACATGTGGATGCCCATCCCCTGTTAGAGGAGAAGGTGCATGTGTACAATCATTGGGAGATGAAAGCAGAAGGATTGACAGGATGAACTCACATGAGCTTCCTTCAGAAATTCAATGACTGAATCACTAAATGTTAGAACTAGCAGGGACCTTTAAAGTCCCCTAGTCTAGAGTTTCCCAACCATGTTTCTCCAAAGGATACAGAAACTTGCCAAAGAAACTTTGGGAATATATTATCCTCTTGAAATTAAACAATTTTATTTCTTTTATATTAGAGGGAATGTGGCTTAGTGGATAGATAGCAAGCCTTGATCCAATTTTGACTGCCGTCTGAGATGACCCAGGGCAAGTCGCTCAACTCTTGCCTCCCTCAGTTTCCTCAACTCTAAAATGGAGATAATAATAACCCCTCCCCTCTGTCAGTTTTGTTGTAGGGATCAAATGAGTTACTATTTTTAAGTGGGCATATTCCTGGATATAGAAGGTGATTACTTAGCACAGGGGTGACAGCATCTCAGTTCTCCTGACAATTCTCTAAGATTATAGGTTGCAGAGAACATGAAATGGTAAATCAAATTTCCGTACCATGGAGTTTCCTATAGTGATGAGAATAAGCCCCTGTTCCTCTCTCTTGTGCACATTTGCATGGTGAACTCTCACATGTATTTCCTTTCATCTTGAATAAGGAGTACAAGATGGTTTACTGAAGTGAAGAAGTCTGAGCACCAAAAACAAACAAACAAACAAACCAAAACCCCCAAAACAATGACCTCCCCTGGAGTCCAGTGGCCTCAGTTGATAGATGAGGAAATCAGCCCACAGAGGGGAAGTCACTTGTTTGAGATTGCATACCTTGTAAGTTGCAGAGCCAAGACTCCAAGGTTTTCCCATTCTCAGTCTCATAGACTGTTTTCCTGACTCTATTTCCCTTTCCAGTAGGTAGGAAGGTGGGGCTAGGAAGAGGTAGATGCTGGAAACGGTTGAACCCTATCTCCTGAGAGTCCCTCAGGCATTTCTTCTCTCCAGGATCCCAGCCTAAAAATCCCACAATTGCACCTGCTTTAGGAATTGAGGAAATGCTGTAGTAATGGAGAAATTCCAAGGGAGTTCCAGCCCTTACATGTCTGGTACTCACTTCCTTCATTTTACCTGCTTATAAGTGGGAGCCTGCGCAGCTTGAGACAGACACCACTCCAGGGAGACAGAGCCAGCACTCCCAAGTCAAGGTAGGATACCCTACTCCTTGTTCTACTGTCTTCTCTTCCTTTACCCCTCAGGGACCTGGCTGAAAGCCTGTAGGCATAGAACACCCTTCTAACAAGGCCAAGGTCATGGGTTTAATAACAGAATCAGTCAATTAGGACTGCTCAGTTTTACGGTAATGGATGTAAGTCACTGCCTTGAAGAAATGACTCAAAACATATGTCTTTCTGTCAGGTAAACTTCCTTTTGGTACAGTGGATGAAGGCACTCATTCTAGAAGGGGGGGCAGCTAGGTGGCACAATGCATAGAGTGCCAGACCTGGAGTCATGAATGCAAATTCAGCCTCAGATACTTCCTAACTATGTGATTGATCCTGGGCAAGTCACTTCACTCTGTTTCCCTCAGTTTCCTCATCTGTCAAATGAGCTGGAGAAGGAAATGGCAAACCCTTCCAGTATCTTTGCCAAGAAAATCCCAAAAGAAGTCACAATGTATCGAATATGAATGAAAAATGATGAAAGAACAACTCTAAAAGGGGAAATGCAGAACTTGTTGGCTCTACATTTCCCAGCGCTGCTTTAATCGCTCAGGGTTTGGATTAATCAGGCCAGTTTCTTTTCGATCTCTGTACTTAATCAGTACTGAATGGAGAAACGGCTACCATTTCTCAGGTGGAATAGCTGTGAGACCAAATCATCTCAGATGATTGGAGTCCCCCTGATAGGAAGAAACAGAATTTTAAATCAGATTCTCCAAGTTTTGTACAGTTGGTACTTTTTTTTTTTTTAATATCCATGTTGTCTTCTACAGAAAGTAAGTTCCTTGAAGGCAGGGACTGTTGGATTCTTGTCATTGTTTCTCCAGCATACAGGACAATGCCAAACACATAGTAGGTATCTGATAAATGCTTGTTGGTTGGTGACAAGAAATCTAAGGAGCAAGTTGCAGAAATAGGCACCCAGACATTGGCAATTTGGAGAGCAGGGATCGTACTACTCTGTGTACTCATTCTGTCCTCTCCTTGCTGCCTTGCAGTCTCCCACCACACCCTAGCACCAAGTATGACTCTGAGTTATACCCAAGTGATACAAAGCAATGCTTTCAAGGCAGCTCGGTAGTGCTATGGATAGAATGCTAAGCCAGGATTTTAGAAGACCTGAGTTCAGATCCAACCTCAGACACTTATTAGCTGTGTGAACCTGGGCAGGTCACTAAACCCTGGTCTGCCTGTTTCTTTAACTGTAAAGCTAGAACCATAATAGCCATCACACTGTAGAACTGTTGTGAGGATCAGCTGAGATCTTAAGAGTACTTAGAGTACACAGTGCCTGGCACATAGTAGGTACTTAATAAACATATCTTCCTTCCACTGAGCATACATCAGGTTGTTAAATATATATAAGTTGACTGGCATTTTTTGGTAGACATCCTTTATGCACAGGGCACTGCAGAAATTCAATTAAATATTTATTTATTCAATTCAATAATGATTCAACAAATATTTATTGCCCATAATGTGTGCAGAGTAGCAGCTAGGCGTCAGAGTGGATAGAGTACTGGACCTGTGGCAGGTACAGACTCTGGAACCCCCCCTTGAACTCTCCTCGAATCTTCCTACTTGATCTGGTGCTCACCTGAGGCTGTAATCCCCTTTCCCTGTTACCTGTAACTCAGCCCAGGCCTTCAAGGTCTATTACCTCTGGATTACCTCTTCTGATTTCCCACCCTTGAGCTTATCAAAACCCCATTCTCTTGGTTCCTGGTCCAACTCCTAGTCACGAACCCTCCCCTCCCCCAAATCCATAGTAGTCTTTCCTCCAAACAGAATATTCTTCATCCATTCTTCAAGACTCAGTTTTAAGCATAGCACAGAACACTGGCCCTGAAGTCAGAAGGACCTCAGTTCAAATCTGGCTGTGAGACCCTGGGCAAGTCACTTAACTCTGCCTCCAAACGCAGACAAACAAAGACTCAGTTCTAGTTCTAACTCATCAGTGATGCTATAAAGTCAGAAGACTTGTGTTCAGATTCAAGATCTGACATATATCTGACCTAGAGAAAGTTGTTTAACTTCTCTGATCCTCAATTTCCTTATCTATAAATAGAAAGATTGAATTAGAGGCAGTAATGGATAGAGCCCTGGTCCTGACTTGGGAAGGCCTGCGTTCAAATCTATCCCCAGATACTTACTAGCTGTATGACCTTGGGCAAATCACTGAACCTCTGTCTGCCTCAGTTTCTTCAACTGTAAAATGGGAATCATAATTGCTTCTACCTCCTGGGATGTTGTAAGAATAATGCCTACTGGTCACTCCCATCAAGATCCTCCCTAGACATCTCCTTCAGTTACCCCAGACTACTTGGCCAGTCCTAGATCTCCACAGTCTTTCTGCATATATGATCCATCTTGGCCTCAGATTCAGTCTGACCTGCTTGCCAGTACAAGCATCACAAAGGCTCACATTCAATCTGGCCCACTCACGCTAGACATACAAATGCTTAGATTCCTTAAGGGTCTGAGCAATATGGCAGATCTTTAATAAACCTTATTTTCCATTGGTTGAAAGAAGGCTTGGGTCAAATTCGTTTGGGCAGGACCTGCATGTCACTATTTCGGGGTCCCAGCACCTCTAAACCTCAACACCTGGAGTCATGAAGACCTGAGTTCAAATCTGGTCTCAGACACATACTAATTGTGTAACTCTGGGCAAGTCACTTACCTGTGTTTGCCTCAGTTTCCTCTTCTGCAAAATGAGCTGGAGAAGGAAATGGCAAACCACTCCAGTATCTTCCAAGAAAACTCCAAGTGGGGTCACAAAGAGTCAGACAACTGAAAAATTTCTGGAAAATGTGTGCAGAACATTTTGCTAAATGGTGGGTGAGATAAAATTTTAGATAAATGGTGCCCAGGCCTTTGGTGAGAGGGGGGGAGGAGGGAGAGAGAGAGAGACAGAGACAGAGAGAGACAGAGATGAATAGTTAGAACATTTATTAAGTACTTTCTAAGTGCCATGTGTTATGCTAAGGGATCATTGTAAAAATACAAGCAAGAAAGTTCCTACCCTCAAGGAGTTTCTATTCTAATGGAGAAAGGTATATAAAGAGAAAGAAGGAAATGGAGGGGCTGCACACTTGGTGGCATGATTTGGAAATAGTGCTAGGGAGTGATGTGGGGGCTGGAGGGATATACCTTTTACATAGATATCCATAATAGGCAATAATACGTGAATCACCTGAGAGGTCCATCAGCACATCAGCTACAGGTGACACATTCTTCAATAACTCAAAGACCATCTACATCCAGTAGTAGAGAGGTTGCGATCCACCCTGGTGGAAAGTGTGCTCATACTAACAAAATCACAGAGTTAGACATCTAAAAGGGGGAAAAGATGAATATACAAGTAACAGTGCTGCAAGGTGACCTCCGACTCAGCTGAGTCCCTCTGGCTAATCTTAAGAGTATCCAAATCCTTGTGGGTAACTTCAAGGGTAGCTTGTCCTTGTGAGTGACTTAAGGAGGGGTTTCATGCTTTTCATTGTCTTAGAGAGGCAGCTGAACCTTTATGGAAGACTAGGTCTCTGCAGATGATTTCATGGGCTGCTGAGTACCTGTGTGTAACCTCAGAGGTCATTGAGTCTGAGCGACCTAAGGGAAAGAAGGAGCTGGATCTCTGTATATAACCTCAAGGTATCTGAAGTGATGTAAGAGGTCGCTGGTGCCTGTGACTGACCTCAGCAGTGGCTGGATGACCATAAAGGTTCTGAGGTGAAATCAAGAACAGCCAGTCTCTGTGAGTGACTACAAAGATGCCTAAACTGCTATGTGAGACCTTAGGGGTGACCAGTGCCTTATTGGTACCAGAGTCTCTATAGATGACTTTAAGGGTGATTGGGTCCTTGAGATGACCCCAGGATACCTGTAGCTATCTAGATACCATTTAAATGATTCAACTATGTCTATGTCTAAGTTCTTTTCTGAACCATTCCTCTTAGGGATTGCAAAGTGGTCTTTTTGTTTCGGAGGAGGGAAGGCCAGAAAATGGGGGTTAAGTCATTTGCTCAAGGTCACACAGCTAGTTAGTGTGCCAGGTGTCTGAGGTCTGATTAGTCCTCCTGACTGCAGGGCTGGTCCTCTACTCACTGAGCCATCTAGCTGCCCCAAAAGTGGTCCTTTCTGTGATCAAGATCTTAAACTTGAATGTGAAAGAGGTCATTGGATTTACCTGGGTCATTGTGACCATTGTTTCTAATGGGAGGGAGGCAATGATCCTAGCTAAACAAGAGTTAAGGTTGATTGTCACCATTAATCCATTTTCCCTAAGAAAGGCCTTAGCTTCTGTTCTGTCCACTTTCCTATATAGAAAAATCTATAAGGGTTTTAGGCTAGAGAAATATTAAGAAATATTATTATTTAAAAAGGACATTGACATACTATAGTTGGTTTTGATGGATAATGATCAGAATGATGAGGGTGTGAGAGACCAAGCCATCTGAAGATGGCATGAAGGCGCTGGGGATACTTAGCCCCTGGAAGAGAAGGCTGAAGAAGAGGAAATAAAAGGTTTTTAATACGCTTCCACATCAATATCCTTCCTAAAATGTCAAACCCAGAACTGAACCAGCACTTAGCACAGTGCTGCTGACAAGAAACTAATGCTCCAGCTGTGGCCTGACCAGAGCAGGATACAGAGGCACTGTTCTCTTAATCCTGGACAGTATGGTGATCTCAATTGAGCCTAGACTTGCATTAGCTATTGTGGCTGTTGTACCACATATTAACTTGTGTTGAGCTTAATTCACTAAATTCCCCAAACATTTTTCGGATAAACTGCTACCTAGACATCCTTCTCCATCTTGTGCTTGTGAAACTGATTTTTTGAACCTGAGTGTAAGACTTGACATTTATTCCTCTTAAATTTCTTCTCATTGATTGGTACATGTCCTGGCATATCAAGTAGCTGTAATGGTTGGTGTACAAGTTGTTGTCACTGGTGACAATTGTGTTCGTTAGACTGATGTGTCACTACACAGAAATGCCCTCTGCTTCATCCCCCTCAGATGGCCATTTAGTCTTCAGCCTTCACTTGAATACCCCCAGGAAAGGGCAAACCTATGACCTCAGAGGCAGCCCAACTACCCTTTGTAAGGCCCAAATTTTTAGAGATTTTTTCCTTACACGAGGCCCCAGTTTACCTCTCTGTAGCTTCCACCAACTCTGTCTGCAAAGGTAAAGCAATCGTCATTTTTTATGATGTTATTATTTTGTCGTTTCAGTCATGTTGACTTTTTATGACTCCAGTTGGGGTTTTCTTGGCAAAGATAATGGAGCAGTTTACCATTTCCTTCTTCAGATCATTTTACAAATGAGGAAACCGAGGTAAACAAGGTTAAATGACTTGCCCAGGGTCAGACAGCTGGTAAGTGTCTGAGGCTGGATTTGAACTCAGGAAAATGAGTCTTCATGCTTCCAAGTCCAGCATTCTATCTAACTGCCCATTGGTAAAGCAGGAGAAAGCTGTTTGAACATCCTTTCCAGTCTTCCAGATGTTCATTTCCCCATTACTTATCTGATTACGGAGCCCCAATTGTATATTATAGTTATCTATGCATATTCATTCTGAGCCAATCCAGACCCAAACAATGACCAATAAGGGCTTAACCTGGAACCCACGGCTGACCAATCAATGAGAGCCAGAGTGATTTGGTGCTCAGGCTTGATAACTGCTCCTTTTATGAAGGCATTGCTTACAACCTGACACTTCAAGAAAAAATTCTGGCAAGGGAGTGGATTAATGGGTATAGTTAGGTTCACAGCCCATTAGTTTTATCTTTCCTTGGCTGTGAGATTGGTTATATCATCAGTAAGTTTCTACTTTCCCTTAGGCAGTAAAATGAAATTGTCCTCAAATAACCAATATGATCTCAGTGCTTGAAGGAGAGAAGGTTTCTCTGACGAGTGGCTCCACCCAGAAGAATTCAGGGGTTGTCTTCACTGCATCAGGTGAAACTCCTTTGGTATTCCCCAGTTCCCTGGCAGGTTCACGGGGGACCAGAACAGATAACTAGATTGGCAGTGAAGAGAAGAAGGAAATATGCGTCATTTTCCCTGAACAAGTTTTGACATTTTCCCTGAAATGACACATTCTACCTATGTCTGCCGCTCCAGGCACTACTACTGCTTAGTAATGACGATGGGGCAGGGATAGTGGGGAACATAAAGGTCCCCGTGGCTTCACTGGGCCCATTCTGAGAGCCACCAAACAGCAAAAGAAGGTCTCTGATTGGGACCTGGCCCTGCTTCTCCAGACGGAAAACCCTGGGTTTGATCTAGTAAGTGATATACGAGGACCAGATAGGTCATTTAAAGACCTCGAGTCTCAGGGAATTGGCATCGGGGAAAACTTTCCAGGGATCTGATGGAAGAGAATCAATTGCGATATCCTTTCTTTCTTTCTTTTTTTGTTGCAGCAAAATTCTTCATCCAAGTCAACCCTAGATTCTTGTCCAAAAATGAAAGGCCCCTTTTTCTCTCTATGTCTTTTCTCAACCGTGTTTTCACTACTCGTGTTGCCCTCTTTGGGACTAAAAAGACTCCACTTGGGAAGCTGTGTCCTGTCTATGAACTTCCAGGAAATGAGGAATGAATTTTTGGAGATTAAAGGCTACGTGGTATGTAGGGGTTTGTGTGTGTATGGGGAGGGGGTCCCATTTTGCTGGTATCTGAGTTTCTCCTGTGCTATTCCTGCTAGTCATATACTCCCACTGGATTCAACTCTTGGATTTTGTATACAGAGACACCAACAAGGGCTTGGGGATGTGAGGGTAGGAAGAAGTTCGTTCCTGTTTTTGGAAAGGACATCTTTGACTTTGGACCAGGGGAGGTGGGAGGTAGGAGATGAAGGAATGAATGAGTTTGCCATACTTGCCCCTAGGTGGAGCCATTAATACAAACTCTTTTTGATTTCCCTTCTGTGTAGCAAGCTGAAGATGAAAATTTGGACAACAGAATCTTGAAGAGCTCAGAGGCTTTGCAAGACATAAAGGTATAGACCTGGCACAGAGGAGCTGTGGGTGGAAAAGTGGGGTGCAGAATTCAGGAATTCCAAGATCCCAAGTCATCCAATGTATCCTCCTATATCTAACCCCATCCCTTCATTTTTCTCCTCCAGCCCACAGAGAGGTGTTGCTTTTTCCGACATCTATTGAGGTTCTACCTAGACAGAGTGTTCAAAAACTACCAGACATCTAACCACCATGTTCGCCGGAAAGTCAGCAGCATCGCCAATTCCTTTCTTGGAATTAAGAACGAGCTTCGGCTCTGTGTGAGTAAAGGTCTCAGGATATCAGAATTCATCTTTGTATATAGCCTAAAGGAACTTGGGATCCCTTCTCTACCAACACCTTCATTTTTACAGATGAGGTAACTGAAGCAGCAACATGGCATCCTAGACACTCAACTCTTTAGTTTCTTTTTCTGAAGAAAGTGGACTCAGCTCACCTCCCAGTACCCTGCTAGGTAGCAGCGGAAGTCAGGGCATTAACTCAGGTTTCTTGATTTCAAAGAATCTACTCGTACTCCTTTACTAGGTGGTACACAGTATCATGTATCTATGCAGCCTGTATCCAATGCAAGCAATCAGTAGTCTCATTGACTGCTTTGGTATTATAAAGATATCATATGGTTGAGTCACAGAAAACAGATCAAAATCTGAATAGGATTGGGTCATTTAGGGAGATCTGACTTGTGGTGGGAGGAGCGGAGGGGAGGATCAACAAGGGACTGGGAGATGAGCTGAGCCCACTTTCTTCAGAAAAATGAAGAGCTGAATCTCGAGTCTGGCACTTTGCAAGTTATTCATCCTTCTCCTGCCACCCCATGGGTTCTGGAGAGTCAGAAAGGAGAAATTCTGAAAGGATTTGTCATGAGGAAAGAAGTACCTTCATGGCTAGAGGCAGACCCTAGAGAGGAAGCAAAAATAATGCTCACCCATACCACTGCTGACAGCATTCTCTAATGAAATATATCCTTGTTTGTATCCCTTACAGCATGGCCACATGATGTGTCACTGTGGGGAGGAAGCAAAGAAGAAATACACCCACATTCTGAGTCACTTTGAGGAGGTAAAATACCTAACTGGCACTGGTGAGGTTGGGTTTCTTTCCTGGGCTAAGTTCATAAAAAGACCGTCAGTTTCACTGCTATAGAATCCTATGGTCCTGGAATCTCAAAGGGTCTCCAGAGGTGATAGTTTCTCTTCCCTCTCCTCTAAGCAAGGCTTTACCTTTCTAAGTTCTGCAAGGGCTGACTGTTCCTTTGGGAAAGAGCTCCCAGAGCTTTTCTATCACTTTCCTTGTCTTCAAGTTGAAAAGAGGACAGGGCTACCATCAAAATCACCACAGAGATATTGACAGTTCCCAGTCCAACTGCGGATACTAGAGATGTAATCCCTTACCCCAACCCTCATCCCACAGCCTCAACCCCATCTTAAAAACACAACCCAAAGTGGCTTATCTATTGAGAATAGACTGTTCTCAAAGCTTCCACAAGGATGCTGAAAACAATATGTTGCTCACAGTTTCCATTGGGACCTACCTAGGAGGAGTGGGTGGAGGAAGAGGAGGAAGACTTGGGGAGGAGGAGGACAAAGGTTGCTTCTATCTGATGTAATTGCTGAAGAAGTGATGTAATGGCAAGAGTGAAGGATTTGGAAACAGGATACCTGGGTTTAGATCCTCCGTTTGATACTTACTAGCTGTGTGCTGTCATCTGTAAAACAAGCGTTTTACAGGATGGGAGGAGCTATGAGGTATCTTCCAGTTCTAAATCTATGATCCTATGACCGTTGGCAAGTGACATACCTCTCTACTGGCTATGTTACCCTGGGCAAGTCACTTTACCTCTAATTGTCTCAGGTAGCTCTTTAAGAATATAAATTAGGAGAAGGAAATGAGCATTTATTCTACATGCTAAGTATTGTGCTAAGCTTTGCAAGTATTATCTTATTTGGTCCTCACAATCCCATGAGGTAGATGGGATAGATGAGGTAATATTTTCCCCTATTTTAAAGTTAAGGAAACTGAGGCAAAGAGAGATTAAGTGACTTGCCAAGGGTCACCAGAGATGAGGCTAGATTTGAACTTGGATCTTCCTGGCTCCAGCCCCTTTACTCTATCCATTGCATCATCTAGTTTTCTATCCACATCTACTGGGAATTCTCCAGTCAATCTATTAGCAAACATTAAGTGCCTAATGTGTGACAGGCACTATGCCATATACTATGGCTGCAGAGACAAGAATGAAGCAATCCCAGGAGCTTACATTCTATCTCCACACCAATGATATCATTAATGAAACCCTTTCCCTGTCCCTTCAAATTCAATATTTGAAGTATTCTAGAAATGTTTTTGTCATTATCATTTGATATTCACTAGAGACTTTCCTGGTTTCTTTTAGCTAGACAGTCAGAAGGCTGTGGTCAAGGCTCTGGGAGAGCTGGACATTCTCCTGAGATGGATGGAAAGAACTAAATAAGAAGAAAAAAATGACCGCCTTTATGTTCATCCCTCCATGGGGGTTTCAGCCCTCAGTAACATTCACTGAGCTAGTTCCGAAGGGCTCTTTCCTTCATCATGGAATAATAACCTGATTATTTATTTCCTCCATGGTTCATGATCATGGAATAGTCCTATGCTCTCAGTTCCCACAGCTGAGTACTGTGGTTTGATAGGACATTTTTGTGGCCCCCTTTTCTTTATTGGAATGTATTTATTGATATTGTATATTTATTGTCTCTTTTTTAACTTTTTATGTTATTTATTTTTTATTTTAATAATGTTGAACCTTTCCCTATTTATGGCTATCAATTGAGACTTTTTGTGTCTGTCATTAATCCCTCTTGAATTTTCCTTTATTTGAAAGTCTTTTGAGTCTAGAGAAAAAATGTGTGACTATTGGACAGACAGGTCATTTTACCTCTCTAAGTATCAGTTTCTTCATCCATGAAATTAGGACCTATACTAGATGATAGGGCAATAGACTTGGAGTCAGGAAGGCCTGGGTTTCAATCCTGCCTCATTTTCTTGGAAGCTGTGTGACCCTAGGCAAAGAACCCAAAGGCTTCAGGTAACTTCTCTGGGCCTCAGTTTGCTCATCTGTAAAATGGGGATATTGAGCTTAATGACCTCTAAGGTATCTTCTATGATATCACAGCTCTATGGCCTTTAAGGATTCCTTATTGATGAAATTCAGACAATAATTCTTACAGTGCCTACCTCACAGGGTTCTTTTGAGGATTATATGAGTTAAGATACATGGCTCAATTGTTATCTCCTAAAAAAGAATTTTCCCGATTTCCCTAGTTGTTTTTACCTTCTTCTCCTTCCCATATGAATTTATTGATATCATGCATTTACTTATCTGTGAACATGTCATAACACTCCAATAGATGGTAAACTCCATGAGGACTTTTTTGTGTTTGTGTTTGAAGACTAGCACAGTGCTTGGCACATAGTACATACTTGTTAAGTATTGATTTATTAAGCAGATATAATAATAATTTATAATTAATAAATATTTACTACTTGATTTATGATATATGTAAAAAGTTTAAAATGATATGTAAACGTCAATTATTTACAATTACTTTCTGCTTGAATTTTCTGTAAGATCAACTGGAGAATGAATTCAAATTGATCAAGTTCCCTGAGAAAGTCAGTTAATATCTCTGGGCCTCAGTTTCCTCCTCTGTAAAGTGGGAACATAGAACTAGATGCCTCTGAGGTCCCTGTCAGCTCTAAAGCTACATTTAATAAGGATAAATCAATTGTTGAAGAGTCTATGGCACTGAATGGCTGTGCTAGGATAGATTTATTTATTCTTTGTTGAAATAAAGACATATCCTTTTTTAAAAAAATGTTTAAACTTTTGTATTTTATTATAAACTTAAATATAAACAAACATGGATATTTCAATTGGCACAGATCATAAATGTGGTTGTTTATGAACACAAGTTCTATATTAAAATATATATATACACATATTAAATTGAGCACAGTAATGAAATTGCTTTATTTGTTTCTATTTCTTCCTAAAGTTCTTATTGTTTTCTTAAATAAACATGACTCCCAACTCCACCACTTACTAGCTATGCGACTGTGGGTAAGCAACTCTACTTTACTGGGCCTCAGTTTCCTCATCTATAAAACAGGAATTGAAAACATCAGCACTGCTAGTCTCACAGGCCTATTGTAAGAATGTACTTTGTAAAATGCTTTAGAAACGTAAACTGCTATGGTGACTAAATAATAAACTTCTGGATTCCCTTGACCTCTTGAGCATGAATAAATACAACTATAAAAACATTTTCCAGGTTTAGAGGAAAGAGTGTTAGAAGTGGAGTCAGGAAGCTCACTCCAGCATGGTCACTTACTAGCAGCCCACTTCCACTTTCTGGACTGCAGTTTCCTTATCTATAAAATGAAAATTAGACCAGATGATCCCTGAGGCTCAGTTCCTATGGTTTAACAATCCAACAATCTCTTTTCCCCTTCTCCTCATCTCATATCACCCAGATGCCTTCTTTTACTATTTTTTTTTTCACTCCTGACTCACATGAGGTAATCTCATCAACTTCCATGGTTCCGATGATCTTCTATTTCCATCTGCCTACAGACATGTCAAACTGGATATCCTATGGACAAATTCAACTCAGCGTATCCAAACTGAACTCATTATCTTCCCCCCCTAAAACCCTCCAACTTCCTTTTTACTGTTGAGTGTACCACTCAACAGAAACTGGTAACATCAGCCTAGATGTCATCCTCAAATCCTCTTTCTCTGTCTGTCTGTCTCTGTGTCTATCTGTCTCTCTGTGTCTTTGTCTCTCTCATTTTCCATGTCTAATTTGTTGTCAGATAATGTCATTTCTACCTTCTTAACTTTTCTAGTATATGTCCCCTTCCCGAATCCTTGGACTCTGCAATCACCCTGATGCAAGATTTCTTGACTTCAAGTCTGAACTATTACAATAGCCCACTGGTTGATCTCTCTGCCTCAAGTCTGTCTCCACTTCTCATCCTCCAGTGAGCTGTCAAAAGGACCTTCTTAAAGTACAGATCTTGTCACCTTCTGTGTGAAGATTGTTATCTTGTACTCATTCTTCTGACTACCCCTCTTCTGGCCTGCCTAGTAAGTAAGTTTATAAATAGGCAGTACAAAATGGCATTAGCAGGAAGTCAGATTGCAAAGAGGAAGCTCGAAGTCATGTACAAAGGAACGTAATTTACAATTTTTGTCATATATTAATCAAAAATCACATCCTGGTAATGCATGATGAATCAGAGGAAACCATCCAGACTTTGTTATCCAGGTCTGTTGGCTCTGTGATGTAGATTTCCAAACCTTTGCAGTAAAGGCCAGCACGATTGCCAAAATGGCAATGACGGTTTTGAGATGATGTTGCCTTTTTAATATTAAAGTTTTCCTGACAACTTGGAGATGATTTGGATGTGTTAATGATCTAACCCCAAAATGACACAAGTCAGATTCTGTTCCCCACCAAAACCCTATAAAACAAGACCTTAAACTCCTGTCCTTGAGCCTTCTTCCATTTCCATTGGTTCATGTTCCCTAGTGCTCCCAACTCTAATACATGGTTTTGTGAGTGATCCTTTCTGCCTCTCCCCTCCCCAACCTCTTCCCCATCATCGTCTGCTTTCCTCTAGCACTCCATCCCCTATCCTCACGTTCTCTGCCTCTGGACGCTTTTTGCCATTTGTCTCTACACTTTCTGTACCATTTGCCTGATATCCTCTGTGCCTTATTAAAGTGATTACAGCCCTCACTTCCCACTGTCATCATAGTCATTCCCAGAGAGTACTCAAAGAACCAGCCATGCCTGCCCCCATTTCATAATTTCATAAATTATTCATCAATTCACCTCCCTACTCACTAAACTACAGTGACTTCCTATCAGCTCCTCGATTAAATATAAAATCCTTTCTTTGATATTCTAAGTCCTGGTCCCTTCCCACCCTTCCAGTCATCTTATTCTTTGCTCTTATTCATTTGGTGAATCAGTGCCACTGGCATCCTTGCTGTTTCTCATACAGGACATTCCATCTCTAGATTCTGGGCATTTTCACTGGCATTCTCCCATGCCAGTGGGGAATTTCCCCGTCTCATTTCTGCCTCCTAATTTCCCTAACTTCCTTCAAGTCTCAGCAGGTCACTGGATCCAGATGGCTCTGGAGGAGAAAGTGAGGCTGGGGAGCTTGCACATTCCTATCTCACTCAAATCAAAGTCAACTGTAAGTCATATCATCATCTCCCTGATGTCATGGTCCTCTTCCAGAGCGAAGGACAAACCACAGCAAAATCCTGCCTTCTAGGAGAAAGTTTACCCAGTTCTCCTTAATCCAAATGCTTTCCTTCTGAGATCATCTCCAATTTACCGCATATATGTGTGTATATATATATATATCTTGTTTGTACATAGTTGTTTCTCTCAGATTATGACCATTTGTAGAATAGGCTCGGTGTCTCTGTCTCTCTCTGTCTCTGTCCCTGTCTCTCTCTCTCTCTCTCTCTCTCTCTCTCTCTCTCTCTCTCTCTCTCTCTGTCTCTCTGTCTCTGTCCCTGTCTCTGTCTCTCTCTCTGTCTCTCTCCCTCTCTCTCTCTCTCTCTCTGTCTCTCTCTGTCTCTCTGTCCCTGTCTCTCTCTCTCTCTCTCTCTCTCTCTCTCTCTCTCTCTCTCTCTCTCTCTCTCTCTCTCTCATCCCCATCACTTAACACAGTTCCTGGTCCATAGTAAGTGCTTAATGAATGCTATTTAACTGGCTAATAAATGCTCATTGATTGACTGAAATCAAGTAATGAGTACAAAGAGCTTCACACAATTAAAAGTACTGAATAAACAAACCTCAGCGGCTGTCATCCTTTTAACAGAGAGTAGATGAGACCACAAGGCCAAGGCACAGAGTGGCTTAAATGCAAGAATCCTTCCATTGCTAGGCTGTTCACATGATATTTGTCACATTAATGGGTGAGAACAGTATTCTTGTTTCCCTCTTCTCCTCCATTCTTAATTCTTCCCTTCTCCATCCAAACTCTCTTCCCACCATTGCAGTGGGGTCAACACATAGTAGTATGTCTTCTAGGCAGAATATTCTTAAATAAGGTCAGGTTTGAATGACGTCTACTTGGAATTTCTGGCGTAACACCCCCTCTGCATGGCACCAGTGCTAAAGACTCCATGGGCAAATATTGGGGTTGTCAGAAAAAACATCTTGGGAAATATAATTCTACCTTCCACTCTTTTTTCCAACCCAGGAGAAAATGGTAGAAACATTACATAGATTTGGGAAATAGGATACAAGATCTGGCAGATGGTATGAATCTTGAGCTCTATGGAGATACAGCTGAGTAGGAGAAATGATGGTGAATTAGCTCAGAAAGCACTGAGGGAAAGGGTCAGTGATGTGGATAGAAACTTCTACCAGAGGCAGATTGGCCAGCGATAACTGGATTAGGAGGCCAGGCAAGTTTGGCCAATGTTCCCCAGCCATTAAATCTAAACTCCTGTAGAGTTTTTTCTGCCTCATTTTCTCCTTCCCTTTCTTCTCCTCTGTCTTACCCACTCTGCTCTAGTTTGTAAGCCTCTCAGGTCTATCCTTACTAAGGATTAGCTCTGAGTAGTTTTTATTTTTTTTAATGGTTAACAGATTCTTCTAGTTAAAGATTAATAGGTTTTGATGGGAGGTGGTGGGAGGAGGGGAGAGGGAGAAGGAAATAATTTTATTACAAGTTTTTCTTTGCGTGTAATACTCTACTCTTCCCAAGAAAAGAGTCCCATGGAAATCTAGGGCAAAATATTTCCCCTGTAACTAAAGAGCTTAGACTATCATGATCCCTTGCAGATGGAGCTAACTAAGAACAGCAGGCCCCTGGGTCTAAGCCCTCCCCCAATGAGAGAAATAAAAAAGGAAGATGGAGAAAGTCTCACTCTTTAACCATCCAAAGGATATGGTCAGTGAGGATTTGGACTCTGTCCCTTTCAGGTTGGGAGAGAGAAATGAGAAGAACACAGTCTCTCTCTCTCTCTCTCTCTCTCTCTCTCTCTCTCTCTCTCTCTCTCTCTCTCTCTCTCTCCCCCTCCCCCTCTCCCTCTCTCTCTCCCCCTTTCCCTCTCTCTCTCCCCCTCTCCCTCTCTTTCTCCCCCTCTCCCTCTCTTTCTCCCTCGTCCCCCCCCTTTTCCTCTCCCTGTCCTCTCTCTGCCTCCCTCTCCCTCCTTCCCCCGTCTCCATCTCTCCCCAACACCAGTGACATCTACTGTGATGTTATACTGAAACAGGACTTCTAATGGGACCATGTTCTCTCTAATCTTGCTCTTTGCCTTTGAGTCTATCATCTGAGGAACAACAATATGGATGGGGCTTAATGCTTTGGGGAGTCTCCTTCTAATTTCTTTCTTTATGACTTTTCTCTCCTTCTGGGATCCCAATATGGCCTCATCACTTTAACTCCTGCCCTGTTTCCAGACTAGAGTGTTCTGCTTTCTAGGAAGAGATCTAATATGGAGAAACAACACAGGCCTGGGAGCCAAAAGATATGTGTGTCTGTAGACAAGTGACTATCTCTCTGGGCCTCAGTTTTTCTCTTCTATAAGATGGGGATAATGAGGTAAATACTTCGTATTGTGAGGATGCTATTTCATGAAGAATTTCAGAAATATGAACTCCTATGGTAACATTTCATAGGGTCATAGGATGACAGATTTAGAGGGAGAAGAGACTTTGCTTAGAGTTTATCTCCTCCCATCTTCCCACACACATGCCCCTTATCTCCTGAAGCTAAGTCAGCCATAGCATCATACTCTGAACCACAGATTCACAGACTATCACCATTGAAATGGATCTTAGAAGTCGGTTTAAATCAAAGGTAGGGAACCTGTAGTCTCAAGGCCACATGTGGCCTTCTAGGTCCTCAAGTGAGACCCTTTGACTGAATCCAAGCTTCACAGAACAAATCCCCTCAATAAAAGGATTTGTTCTATAAAATTTGGAATCAGTCAAAAGGCCACACCCAAGGATCTAGAAGGCCATTTGTGGCCTCAGGGGTCCAGGTTTCCTCACCCCTGATCTAAATCATACCTGATCAAGGGTTCCCTCCACAATATTCTAAGTGAGTGATCCTCCAGCCTCTGCTTTAAAATCTTCAGTAATGTACAACCCTCTTCCTCTGGAGATCATTTTATCTTTGTACATTTGTAATTATCAGTAAGTATTTTTCTTCTATAAAAATGAAATTTGCAACTTTGACCCACTTCTCCTAGTCCTGGCCTCTAGGGCCAAAAAGAAGTCCAATTTCCCTTCCCCATGAGCATCCTTGAAATAATTATACTCCCTGCCCCAAAGCTAAAAGTCCCCATTTCCTTCAATGGATGCAGATTCTGATTAGCATGAATAATGAATACCATGAAATGGTCATGTGTATCTGAATCCACACTATTTGAAGTTATAATTAAAGAAAATATAGGGATTAGTTCTAGCCCGATGGAAATAGCCAACATCCAAATAGAATAGGAATTTACTTCATCGGCTCTAAGTCTCTTTGCTATCCTGGTCACCCCACAGTGGACATGATCCAGTTGGTATGTTCCCTCTTTTAAATTCCAGTCCAGAAATGCACATACTTTTCTGGATGTTTTCTGACCAGGGCAGAAGTTGGTGGGGGTAAGGGGAGACGTTATCACTCCCTTGGTTCCGGACATTATGCCTCTTTCAATCTTTCAATGCAGCATAACGTTATCACATGACCTTTTTGGTGCTTGGGTCATATCAGCAACATGGAGTCAGTAGTCTCTTAACTAAGGGATCTTAATGTGCCCTACCTGTTGCCTAGCTATGTATCTCTGCTCTCTGCTGAACTTTCACATCTGATCTTTTAAAAAACTCAAGTGTAAGACTTTACCTGAATCTCTCCGAAATGTCACTTTTTAGATTCAGCCCTTTAGCCTAGTCTGATTAAGATTCTGATGGTTATCAAGCATGCTCAGTGGCATCTGCTCCCCAGACCAGCTGTCTTCAGGACAACCACTATACAGGTGGGAATGCCATGTGAAAACTCAGACTACCTACAGCTGAGCAGCTCCAGGTAGAACAGGTAGGCCGAGCCTGGTTCAACTTACATAATGTATGTCTCAGTCAGATCTTTGCCCCTGGGGCACTAAGTCTCAGATAGCCTGACTGTACCTGTACTTTCTCTGCAGGTAGGAACAATTGAGCTTAATACCTAATTACTAAGAATAATGAAATAAAATGGGAGGCTACCAAATGGTACTTCCTTCACCACCCTTTTGTGAGATAATTTCCAATCTGGTCCAACCCACTGTTAGAGGTGGTGTCCTTGACAGGGTCTCCATTCTTGTGTCCAGAAGTCTGAGGTCTCTCCCCAGGGTTTCTTGCCCTCTCATTAAATTGGCCTAAAAAGTTGACCCAAGGGCAGTTTCCATGCCCTACATTATGTGATGTTTGCCCAAGCTAGCAGAGTTGCTAAATATAGCTTTGTCACTGTCTCCTCTCAGCTCTAGTTCAATCCTCTGTCTCTTTTCCCTCATTTTCTAAGAAGTAGGTTTACTTTGATCCCCCAGGAACTTCTGAACTCTCTCTACTCCATCATTTGTCTTTACCTGTCATTTGCCTCCTAGCATAAGCCTGCTTCCTGAATAAGATCCTTGGTTGAGGTTGATGCAGGTTGTAGGGACACAAGGAGCCTATCTGGAATAGTGTCTATAATTCCACCATTGAAATTCATTTCTTTTGTTTCTGAAAGGTTTTCCTCTTTTTCTTCAGCTTTCAAGTGATACTTTTACTTAAGTGGGGCAACAACTTGAGCCAGGGGTTCTTAATCCATGGCCGCATATACCTCTGCCCACCCCACCCCCGCCATGGGTTTGTGGATAGATTTCATTGGGTCTGTAAACTTGGATGACAAAACAACACCCTACCTCTTCGTTTCAATATAATGTTGGCATAGTGGAATGGACTCAGGAAGATCTGAGTTCAAATTTGACCTCATACATGTATTAACCTCTGTAATTTTCTCATCTGTAAAGTGAGGATAACAATAGCACTTACCTCCCAGGGTTGTTGTGAAGATCGAGATAATATTTTTAAAGTGCTTAGTACAGTACCTGGCACATAGTAAGTACTATATTAAATGTTAGCTATTATTATTTGTGTTGTTGTTTCATTGTTTCAATTGTGTCTGACACTTCATGACCCTATTTAGGGTTTTCTTGGCACAGATACTGGACTGGTTTGCCATTTCCTTCTCCAGTTCATTTTACAAATGAGGAAACTGAGGTAAACAGGATTAAATGACTTGTCCAGAGCCACATAGTAAGTGTCTGAAGCCAGATTTGAACTCAGGAAGATGAATCTTACTGACTCCAGACTTGATACTTTATCCACTACACCATCTCTTATACATTTTATTTTATTCATTTAAAATATTATAGCCATATCTAGGGTGGGACAAGGCAAGGGAGTGGAGAAAGGAAGCTACATGATCACTTCATTGTATATTTGAAAAAATATTTTTAAAAAATCATTATTCTGAGAAGGGGTTCATGGGCTTTTTACCAGATTGCCAAAGAGGTCTATGACCCAAGAAAAATTAAGAACCCCTTAAAAGAGCATAATGAGAACTGTCCAGCAATGTACTGTGAGGTAGTAAGTTTCTCACCACTAGAAGCACCTAAATGGACACTGGATGGCCGCTGGTTGGGGATGTTGTACAGAGAATTGCTGAGAAGGGTCCCAAGGGATATGCCTTGAGAGGATACAGTTGTATCTTCCCTGAACTGAATCTTAGATGTGTCCCATTTCCTCTTAGAAACAATTTGTGGCCACACCATTCATGAAATGGCCCAGGTCATGTATTCATTCATTTATATTTCCTTGAGACTATGAGTTACCTGTGGTATAAAATTATACTTCCATTTATTTGTGGTTATCTGTGGTATAAATTTATACTTCCATTTATTTGTCCTAAACTTAGTTTATTCAAATTTCTTTTTTTTTTCTTCAGATTGAAGCATACTATTTTCACTTTATTTTTTTTTGTGGGGAAATACAACTCAGATACCACACATACATTAGGACAGTCGTCCCTTCCACATCGTGTCTTTCTCCATTTCAGTTTTGATATATCATGGGTCGGCATAAGAAATTAAATGGGAATTTGAGGTGAGTTTTGCAGAAGCCACAGAAGATATGTGAAGGCCAGCAGATGATATAGAAAAGGTTTAGAAACTCAAACATATATAAAAATATATATATATATATGGTATTGCATAATATCAACTCAAATTTTACAATCAGATATTACATCTTATTTATAAAAAGGTATTATAAAATACTCTATAAAAGAAAAAGAAATCCAACTCAGTGGCCCCCTGAAAATCTACTTTAACCTTTTTTAGTGTTTTTTGCAATTTGCATAATTTCAAAAAAATATGCATTGAAATTTTGATGAGAAAATATTGCATCATGTGCTGAGTGAAGTGAGCAGAACCAGGAGAACATTGTACATAGTAACAGCCACAGTGTGTGGTGACTGATTTTGATAGACTTAGCCCATCTCAGAAATGCAAGATCTCATTCCAAAGGATTCATGATGGAAAATGCCACCCACATGAAGAGAAAGAACTATGAAGTCCGAAGGTGGAGAGAAACAAACTATTTTTTTCTTTTTTTTGTTTTTCTTTCTCTCATTCATTATAATTCTTCTATACAGCATGACTAATGTGAAAATATGTTCGATAGGAATACATATGTAAAGCCTATATCAGATTGCATGCCTCTTGGGGAAGGAGGGGAGAAAATTTTAAACTTATGGAAGTGAATGTTGAAAACTAAAAATGAACAAACTAATAAAAGTATTGCATCATGTAACTGTATAGTATTGTGTTGTAAACAAGTCCTTACACACACATATTAGACTTTCCCATAATGCCAGACAGCTCACCTGCTAACACTTGCTTGTTAAGACCTGTCTATGAACTTGACCACTGATTGGCTAAGTTTATCCAAATTTCAAAGGCCCTTTGTCCTTGTATGTTGGGGTGTGGTGGATAATTTCCCATTTGCCATTTTAAAGTTTCTGCTTAGGTCCTCTCTGACTTCCTCTTTTTAGTTATCTTTTTGACTTTACAAATGGATCTCATTATTTGCAGACAGAAATAATTATAGAGTATGGGCTGGTTAATGAAATCTGTGTACAACTTATCTCTGGATTCACATGATTTGGGATTCAAATCAGAATATTTTAAATGATTATCATCTAACTCAACCGGCAAATCACTGGCTTTGACTTTAACTAGCTTTGGTGGCAACTTCTAACCTACACTACACTGACTTTTTGCTATGCTAACAAACCAGGCAAGGAACTTGAATTGCATTAAAATTGAATATTCATTGAAATAGTAAAATATTTAATCTAATTTTAGAAAATTTCTAGTTACTTAAATTATCTCATTCCCAGCTAATACTGAAACAAATCCTTCCCTGCCTCCCCTTACCCCGAGTCAGCTTCTTTAGAGAAGAATATAATTTCTACAAAGTTAAAATTCAGCAACACCAGGCTTCTTACCATCCCTTACATGGGTCTCTTCATTTTCCAGTTTTGTTTCTTTTCACTGGCTGTCCCCCAGGCTTAGAATGTTTTCTTTCCCTCTTGACTTTCCTGATTTCCTTCAGGACTCAGCTTACATTGTGCAAGCAGTCTTTCCAGGTCCCTCTAGGCCTCCCTTTTTTCTAGTGTCTTCCCTATGAGATTATCTGAGAATCAGGGGCAGCTAAGTGGTGCAATGAAGAGAGCACCAGTGCAGGAGTCAGGAGGACCTTATTTCAAATCTCACCTCAGACTCTTGATACTCACTAGCTGTGTGACCTTGGACAAATCACAACCCCAATTGCCTCATCCTGGGTCATCTCCAGTCATCCTGATGAATGTCTGGTCACTGGATTCAGATGGCTCTGGAGGATAAGTGAGGCTGGTGACCTGCATAGCCCTCCCTCACTCAAAACCAAGTCAAGTGCAAGTCATGTCATCATTTCTCTGATGGCATGGTCTTCTTCTAATCATGATGAACTTGAACTTGCAAGGATGAACACACAAAATATTTAATCAAGACTGAATTGTAAAGTAAAGGAATAAATTACTCTCAACACCCAATCCTGAATTGTTGTTGGGGGCAATTTCACCCCCATTCCTGTTTCCCAAATATTTGGGAAACAACCTCCTCAAAATAAATCTCTGGGCTGGGGAAGGTTTTCAACCACAGGCACAGATAATTTTACTGTTATGACTCAAAAACAACTACTAAAAAATGTTTCAGTCAGTACATATCTCAGCTGGTGCCTCTAACAAGCATACTTGTGTGTAGCATTATTTATCATTTATTAATACTGTTTGAATGTAGCGTTATGTGGCCAGAAAATTGTTTAACCCAAAAAGCTTACTGTAGAGATCAGGTTGACCTTAGAGATGTTTTGCAGCACTTCTTAAACTGTGGATCATGACCCCATATGTAGATGCAAAAAATTTGGCAATGGTGAAAGGTTTCTAAAAATTAATTTAAAATAAAATGCATATTGAACCCGAGGTGTTTCTGCCACTCTTGCTTACTTTGCATGGGGTAACTTCACAGCAGCCTTGGTTCTGAACATAAAGCATGGGCACTTTGTACTGCTCATGCCCTCAGGTCATGCAACCAGGAAGACCACTGACAAACTGTGTAGTGGGGTCACAGGGGAAAAAGTTTAAGAAGCCCTGCTCAGGGAAGGTGAATGGCTGTAAGGAATGTTTAGATCCCATCTAGAGCTTGTTTTGGGTCCCCTCGGGTCTTGTTTTGGGTCCCCTCGGGTCTTGTTTTGGGTCCCCCAAATTTGATTGACTTACTTGCTGATATACATCTCAAGCTGCTTTCTCTTGGAAATTATATGTAAGGCCAATCAAGCAAATGTTGTTATGCCCTTGTCGAGCTCTATATAATGTAATCTCTCAAAGATTTGGGGAGGTAGCTATCCCTTCTTTCTATCTCTCTACCAAATGACAATAATTTTCTAATTTCAAATTTGGGAGTTTATTCTTGTGAACAATATTTGTTCTACACCTCAATGTAGCTTTGCACTTGGTTGGTCTCAGAGACTGTCTGGCATCCTGGCCATTCTTACACTGCCAGCTCATCTCTCTTTCCTCTTCTTTGAAATCCTTGCTATCCACTGTCATAATGTAATCATCCTGCCCCCATGCATACCCTCTGATTGGAAGTGAAGTCCTGGGATCTTGTGCAGTGTGTGACAATGTTCTGGGTCTAGGGATATTGGAGAATAGAATAATTCTTTACGTCAAATGTGTCTTCTTACTTTAGATACTGGAAGCTTTGGATACTGTGGGAAAGAGAGGCAAAAAGAGAAAGCAGTCCATGTCTTTGCAGAAAGTTCCTTTTCCATTTCCTAGGGTGGATGGGGGTGGGATTTAGAGCAAGCATTTGCAAGTTCAAGTGGGATATTTAGGAGCATCAGAAAGTAGCCACAGGGCTGGTATATGGCTTGGTGGTTTGGGAGCAGTAGAGACATGCATGAGATAGCAGAGGGCACAGAAGGAGAGGAAGAAAAACAACAGCCTGCAGTTACAGTGAGTGAGTGTGCCCCAGTGAGATTAGATGGTGAGATAATGAGGCTGAATATGAGTGTGGAGTCTGGGAGTTGAAGCAAAGCATGTGACCTGAGTAACCAACCAGAACATTGTCACGCCTTGCAGAAGATCCTAAGACTTCACTTCCAATAAGAGAATATGCGTGGATACAGGATGATTACATTATTATGCCAATGGATAGCATGGGTTTCAAAGAAGAGCGGAGATAAGTTGGCAGCATAGGAATGACAATGATGCCAGACAGTTGTTGAGACCAACCAAGTTAAAAACCGACATCGAGGTACAGAACAAGTATTGTTCAAAAGAATAAAGACAGCTGAGAGTTTGAACAAGGAGGTAGAACTGTGACTTCATTATGATGCCCACCTCACCCCTTCCCCAAGTCATCATTAGGAATTCTGGCACCTGACACAAATTGAGCAGAAAGGGATATGTATATGTATGAGTGTGTGGCATCCAAGGTATTATCACTATGTGTGTTGTTCAAGAAAGCTGTAGACAGGAGTTATGAGAGTTGAAGTACTGGGAGGTCAGAGTATTTGAAAGAGCAAGGATTGTGGTGCAGAAGAAAATGTTGGCCAATAATGGTGAAGAAGACCTAGAGAAGAGGTCAAGACCTAGAGGTCAATAGATGTCAACTTAAAGGATCTAAGCAGGATAGGATGAACTTTAAATAAAGAGAAGTGATGGTTTAGTGATGGTGGCAGAGGGATGGTTTGAAAGTGGAAGCGGGAGCCAAAGACTATCCCAAATCCTACTCCTGGCCCTATGTGTCAGAGGTTATGAGAGAAAAAGCAACCAGTCTCAGAGGGGATGTTGAAAGATGTCAACTTTCAAAGGAAAGTTCAATTTCAGGGAGCACCAGATAATGGAAGGAATGTGAAAGAAAAATATTAAGCAGTCCAGGTTTAGAGCCAGAAAAGACCTTAGCAACCACCTAATCCAAACCTCAGATTTGTGTAAATGGATTTTTTTTTCAGATTTTGACAATTTTGCTAAATGAAAAAGTACACAACAGCAAAAATATGAAGCTGGATATTTGGAGGAAAAAACAAACCTCACATTAAACCACTTAAGAAAGCAGCTTGCAGAGACAAGATACCTATTTGTGTAAAGATGACTGCATCGGTCTATTTCTCAGCATCTAATTTGCGTATGACAGAAAGGAGTACTTTGAAGTTGAAAGCTGACAAGTCTCTGACTTGAAAAAAGTTTTATGTTCATCAGGCAAATGTATACCTCCTGTTTATGGCTTGACTGGAAAAAAATGAGAATTTCAGTCATTAAGAGGTGAGATATCATTCTAATAGGAGCTTGCTTTAGTTTAGGAAAAGAGGCCAAGATTTCAGAGCTGATTAGTGGAAGGAAGGTATTCTCTTTCTCTACTCTGCCAGCTGTTTCCTGGAAGAGTTGACTGGCACCAGAACAAGGAAATGACACACTCAAAGTCACACAGGCAATAAGTTGCAGAGTCAATATTTGAACTTGAATCCTCTGACTCTAAATTGAAGCATCTTTCCATTGGACCACAACACAGGAGGATTGCAAAAGTCACAGTGGAAGAAAAGGGAGAGAAGAGGTTACTAGGTGGGGCAGGAGACCCAAGGGTGTGGCTCCCCAGGCCAGGTGATAACTTTTATTTTTGGTGGAGGAGGGAAGGATTGAAATAGAGTTGACTGTTTCTTCTGGGAAGATGGGCCAAAGGAGAGAGGTTTGAGGTCATGAGGAAAACCCAGCAACTACATGTTAGTTTTGGTTGAGTCCTTACTCCACATTAAGGAAGTGATGATGAAAAGTTATAGGATCAGGTTCTGTTCAATTAGTATATCTAAATCATGGGTACCTGGGATCTCTGTAGTTTTGTGTTCAGGACTGGTGGGACAAAAGTTCCTGGTCTGTTTAATAATGTGATATTAGAACCAGAAGAGGTCTTGGAGATAATTTAGTTCAACCCCTCTGACTATATAGAGGGAGATCCTGAAACTTAGAGGGAAGTCACTTAAGGCCATGCAGATATTTAGGGGCAATCCATGGCCAGAAACTACATTATAGAAGCACAGAATTTCAGAGTAGGAAGGAATCTCAATATAGAGGTTCCCAAAAAAGATACTCAAAAATGAATTACCTTTCTAATGTGATGGACAAGTAATCATATAGCCTGTCTCATGTCAACAATTCAATAATTCAATTCAATAAATATTTAAGAGCCTACTGTGTGCCAGGCACTGCCAAGCATTATATAATATTATATTATATAATATGATATATTATCCAGCCTATTTGGAGATTTCCAGTAAGAGTGAACTCAAATACCTCCTGAAGTACCTAATGATAGGCAAATACTTCAAACATGTCTCCCTCCTCTATAACTAGTCAAACCTCAGGATTCCACTGCCCACTGCCTAGGACATTAGACAGGACCAGCTTTTGCCAGCTGTCCTCCAGTTGCAAAGCATGGATAATCTTTCCTTTACTTCTTGGTCAGGGATTGATAATTAAGTCAATATTCCCATTCCTTTATTTGGAAGGGAATGCTAATCCACTGTCCCATGACTCTGTTCAGAATCTTAGAAACACCTTTTGTACTTAATTATATATAGATAAATAGGTAGATAGGTAGATGGATGGATGGATGGATGAATAGATTGAAAGACAGTTTGCTTTATTCTATAAAATATAGAAATAAATATAAAAAATAAAATATTGGCTCAGTAAGCTTGCAGCCCCCCAGATCTTTTTCAGACAAACTGATATCGTACTACATATCCCTCATCTTAAACTTGTAACATTGATTTATTGAACCCATGGGTCATACTTTAAAATTATCCTTAGTACCTTTCAACCCATTAGATTCAGTCTAGTGTTCTGGCTTGTCAACATCTTTCTGTATCTTGACTCTAACACCCAACTTGTATCATCTGCAAATTTGTTAAGTATCCCCTCTATGACATTTTTTAAGTTATTGATAAAAATGCTAAATAGCCCAGGACCAAGAATTCTATAGGAAACTTCCATCTCTGTCAATGTTAATGACTGCTCCTTGGCTTCAGTCATTCAACAGTTCAGAATCCAAAAAATTGAAGTATTACCGCCCCATATATCTTCATCTTCCATACAAGAACAACATAAGGAATTTTTATCAAACCTTGTGCTAAAACCTAGGGAAATTATTCAAATGATAGGATGTAGACTAGGCTTGTCATTTCATTAATACAGGGAGTTCCCAGGTAAGGAAACTCCCTCTAGTAAGGCAGATCAGTAACTTTTCTATAACTTTTAATTTTAAGGATTTGCCTAGACCATTGAGAAACCAAATGACTTGCCAAGGTCCTACAGCCATTATGTGACCAAGATAAGATTTGAACCCAGTTCTTTCTGGCTTTGAGGTTAGCCATCCACCCACTATACCACAGTGCTCTTCTCCCAGAGAACCCATAAATACTAGTTCTTAGGATGGAGGGACTGGGAGTATGGAGAATGAGAAAAAATATGAGGGCTTTCATGTTGTTGAGGGCTAAGGGCATGGAGTCTCTGAGAACTGAAAAATCTGCATAAAAATTTTTGGCTCTCCATTTGTACCAGAGAAGAATTCTGAATATTATGGTATTAAAAGATAAAACATGTTGATATTATACACTATGTATGTATATTTTTTTGTGCACTTCTGAGTTTCTAAACTTTTTCTGAATTGCCTGCTAGACTTTGTGTGTCATCTGTGACTTCCACAAAACTCCCCCCATATTCCCATTTAATTTCTTATGCCAATCGGTGATATATCACCACTGTGGGGAAAGTCATGATGTGGAAAGGATAACTGTATATTAGCCATGGTATGTAGGAGGGATGGTGGGGACTGTGACAAATACAAGATGTGAGTGAAGGTGGCCAAAACACAGTATGGGGGGGCAGAGTGTGTGTCAAATAGAATATGAGTAAGGATTTAAGTCAACGACAAATGTTTATTAAGTTCTACTGTGTAAAAATCACTGTGCTAGACACTGGGGGCAGAGGGAGGCAGGGAACAAGCATTTATTAGGCACCTACTCTGTGCAGGATTGTCCAAAATTTTTTACAAATATTATCTCATTTGATTTTTATAACAGCCCTGTGGGGTGGGTGCTAATATCCCCATCTTAAAGTTGAAGGGACTTAGGCAGACAAAACTTAAGTGACCTGTCCATCATCATACAACTAGTCAGTGTTTGAGGCTAGATTTAAAATTATGTGTTCCTGACTTACGGCCCAACACTCTAACCACTGGACCACTTACCACTGGAAATACAAAGACAAAAACCAAGCATCCCTTTTCTTAAAAGATCTTCCATTATATCTGAAGAGACAGGAGAGAAACTTATTTGTTGGCTTTAAGTGAAGTATGATCTAGCCACCAGGCTATATCAGAGGTTTCCCCTAATAAGAAGAGCATTTCTGAGGCCTGGGGTGGAGGGAATTTATGCTTTGAATAGGGGCCTGGACTAGCTAATTTATAGGGTCCCTCCCCACACTTATGATCTTATGGTTCTCTGTTCCCAATCTTTTCCCTCTCTACGTGGTACCATTTAATTGGATGTATTTTTCTGTGTCCTTGACATCCTTGAAAAATTTGGCACTGGCTTCATGGAAGAGAAAGGAAGAAATTAAGGCTAAACATAGAGCTGCCACCTCCCAGACATCTGTCAGACATCTGGGGAGATGTACTTCTATAAGGCAGAGAAATGAGATTTCTCAGTGATGGGGACAAGGGAGTGCTTCAAGTGCTCAAAGGTGTTGAGAAGCCCATCCCAAGTCTCGGGTCCACAAACCTGAATTCTTGAATGTGGACTTCACCCTAGCAAGTGTCCTGTTGGCTCAAAGTTATGATTCACTTCTCTGTTTAACCAAATCTTAACTATCCTTCAAGACCTCTTTCCAGTCCCTCCTCCTTCATGAAGCCTTCCTGAACTATACCATCCTGAGAAAATGTGTACATTTCCTTCTCCTTGACTTGATTCTTGTGTTAGTAATTATTGGTTACATAGTTACCAGGTGCCGGGCACTGTGCAAAGAACTGGGTCTACAAAGAAAAATAAAAAGCTGTCCCTTGACTTCATGGAGTTCACAGTCTAATGGAAAAGGCAACAAGCAAAGAAGCATGTATACGCTATATACAGGAAAAACAGGAAGTGATTAAGAGGAATTGGAAAAGGCTTCCTGATGAGATTTTATTTGGGGCCTGATTGAAGTGTTTAAATACTGTCTGTCTCTCCTTTGGAAAACAAAAGGACAGGGGTAAAAAGGACCTCATGCCTGCAGGTTAAAAAACCATTTCCTCAGGATGAACCAATGGAAGGTCAAAGAAGATAGAAAATCCAAAGGTTGCATGGGTTCATGCCCTAACTCTGGCAAGAAACTCAGAGGACATTTCAACCAGTTTCCCCAATCTGGCTCGGTGTGGCTCTCTAATAAAAGGGGGAGGAGTGGAAGATTGCATCCTGGAGTGACCCCAACCCTGTCCCATTGAACTGGGAATGGGAAAGGTAGCATAATATCCTCAAGTTCTTTCCTGATTTTTAAATCTTTAATGGGAAAGGACCATCCCAATTCCAAAGGAGAAAGAAGGAACTGAGGGACCCAGAGGGAAAGAAAACTATAAATTAGGAAATTGAAGTAGACGCATCTTACTTATAAGATGAGAATTCCCAGGAATGAATGAATGAATGAATGAGAAAGCCTTGATTAAACACTTACCATGCTCTAAGTGCTGGGGATATAAATACAATCAATCCTCAACGTTCAAGGGAGTAGTATTCCAGAAAATGGTACAAAAGTCAAAACACAAATGTTGATACATTAAACCTAAGGGAAATAGGGGGTTAAGTTCTCATGATTACCAAAAACTGTATTCTTTCACTAGAGATCGCTAAAAACACACTTTCTTACATATAATTCTTTATCACAAAACATTAACTGTAATAATATGCACTCTTCCCAACGCAGTAATCATGAAATAACCCATAAAATGAAGTACACAAAATAAAATTGGTAACATGCAAAACATTTTTTCTCACTAGTAATCCACTGGAATTCTATGACCTTTTGTATTAACATCTCAATAAAAAATTATTTCAGACAATATTCACTTTTTATAACATGAAATCTACAGTACCATAAATACTGTTTGCAAATAAAATTCTTAAAACATTTTTTAACCTAAATTTTACCTTACCCTATGTCCGATGGTGGTGTGAAGGCACTGTACGTACTTGCTATACTGCTATTAACCTCTCTATTGTGGCTGCCCTCTAAAAACCAAGGGAGAGCTCAGGCAGTTAGAGAAGCTGCCTATATTGCCTATTGAAACCTATAGTAATCAAGTAACTTGCCTGGGCTCAAACATCTTGGAAGCCTCAAAAAGAGAAATTGAACTTTCACTTTTTAAAATTCTAAACCGAATATTCTTTCCACTATATCAAGCTATCTCATAGGAACTTGTCAGTTGAAAATGCAGGCATTATTATTATAATATCCACATAATAGGCAATATTCTATACTTAAGTTGCTACTACCCATTTGTTGGGCTATTTTCTACAAAATGTCAAAGCTACAAGAGGGGTGCTAAATATTGATTAACTGTAGAGTTGGGCAAATCACTTACCTTCTCTGGTCCTCAGTTTCCTTAGCTATAAAATTAGAGGATTGTGCTAGGTCAGAGATTCTCAATCTTTTTGTGTGTCATAGTTCCTTTTGTATTTCTGGTGAAACCTATGGATTCCATCTTAGAGCAATGTTCTTAAATGTATAAAAATAGGATTAGAAAGAAAATCAATTATATTAAAATAATTATCAAATTTTAAAAAAAAAATAAATTTACATACCTCAGGTTAAAAACCTCTGTGTAAGAGGATTTCTAAGATTCCCTCCAGCTTTGACACTATAATTCTATTAGGAACTAGTTACATGGTCCAGTTTTGCCTCCAATGGGAGCAGTGATTTGATGGTAAATATTAAACAACTGGCTTGGCAAAATGTATGCACATTATATAAACTTTTAAGTTTGTTCTGCCTTTTCTTCATCACTTTCTTACATCTAGACAATCAAGAAAATAATCCATCAAGCTCAGATCTGCAGTGTTTCCTGAGAGTGTGAAAGCTCATATTAGAAATTAACAATCCATTTGGGGGAATTGATTCAATTTGGCTCCAGCACACCCCTGAATGGGAGCCATAGGAAGGAGGACCATGCTCTTAGCTCCTGTCCCCCATAACACCAGAGACTATGTAATCAAGTGGCAACTCTCACTCAGGACCTTGTTCGTGGGAACTCAGTGGCCATGGTACAATCAATCCTCAGAGGAGGTTTTGCAATGAGGGATTTCTCTTACAAAGCCCCTGATCCTTCCATTACTCCCACAGTCCTTATAGTTGTTGCTGTGTTTATCCTTCATTCTCAAAGAGGACCATGGCACCAAGATGATGACATGACTTGCAGTTGACTTTGATCTGAGTGAGGGAGGGCTGTGCAAGGTCACCAGCCTCGCTTTCTCCTCCTGAGCCATCTGGGTCCAGTGACCAGATATTCATCAAGAAGACTGGAGATGGCCCAGGATGCAATGGGAGACCTTGACCCTTTCAGGCTAATGTCTTACAGCATTCTCACTTTGAGTGGCATACATCCATTCAATGAACAGGCTTCCTTAAGTAGCTGCTCAAGGGATGGCTCCTTTAATTAAAAAAAAAATCATACTGGGAGGAGAAGATCCTCAGGATTCCTGGGTAAAACGGGAACAATTACTACTTAGTATTTAATACCTGTTGCAACAAAGTAGTCAGATGCACTAAATATTCAGTTGCTTGGCTACAGAAAAGCTTGAAGGACTGAAAAACATGTAGAAAGACTAGCTCACTTTTCCAAGTGTCTTCTTCATTCTTCATTTTCTTATAATAATGATATCTAACATTTCTATAGTGTTTTAAAATCTATAAAATGTCCACATATGTTATCTCATTTGAGACTCACAGTCATTCTATGAAGCAGATGTTATTATTATCTCTATTTTAGAGATGAAGAAACTGAGGCTGAGATGCTAAGCACTTGCCAGGATTACACCATGTCTGAGGCAGGATTGGAATTCAGGTCTTCCTGACTTCCAAGTCCTATCCTCCTACCACTGCTACACGGTACTGAATTTGAAGCCACGAAGACCTGAGTTCAAATTCTGACTGTTGTTCTTACTATCTGTGTGGTCATGAGCAAGTAACTCTACTGATCTTCAACATTTGCCAATCGTCCATATTTTATACTGTAAAAGGAGGGGTTAGGACTACGTGGAACTTAATTTTGAATTGTAAGTGTATGAAAATGAATATGAGTCTTCCAACTGTCCCATAGTATGCCAAGATCCCTCATGGCAAATTAATAGCAATAATGCCAGTAATAACTAACATATGGACCAGGCATTGAACTAAGCACTTTACAATTATTATCCTCACAATAACCTTGGGGGAGGTGCTGTTGTTTTCCCCATTTTACAGATGAAGAAACTGAGGTTAAGTGACATGCCTAGGATCACATAGCTAGTAAGTTTCTGAGGTCAGCTTTGAACTTATATCTTCTTGAATTTAGTCCCTGTGCTGTATCTACTACACCACTTAACTACCCCAAAGAGTAATTCTGTGTCATGAACAAAAAAGTTGAGAATCACTGTTGTACATAGATCAGTAATTACAAAATAAAAACACAAGAAATTGAAGGAATTTCTCAGGGGCAAAGGCATTAGCAGCTGATGTGGGGTGGGGATCCAGAAAGACTTCATGTAAGAGATAGTGCCAGAAATGAATTTTGAAGGAAAACAGGGATTGTGAGAGGTAGAGAAGAGCAAGTGCAATCCAGGCATTCAGGGCAGCCTGGGCAAAGACAACAGATAGGAGGTTGAGTGATGCTGAGGAGCACTACATAGGTCCGTTTGGCTGGGCAATAGAGTAGGGCAAGAGGAGTGATATGTAATTAACCTGGAAAGGTAGGCTGGAGCCTGGTTGTAAAAAGATTTAAGCCCCACACTGAGAATTTGCATTTGATCCTTGAGGAGATAGAAAAGGAGCCAGTAGAGTTGACTGAGGAAGGAAGTTTCACAGTGGTTAGACCTTTCTTTAAGATGTTATTTTAGCAACTTTGTGGAGAATAAATTGGAGAGACTTAGGGCAAAGAGATCAATGAAAAGGCTATTTATGACAATAATCCAAGGAGTAAGTAGGTGCTGAGGGCCTGAACTAGGGTAACAGCTGTGTGAGGTGAGAAGAAAACGGAGATTAGAGATGCTATGGGAACATGGTAGGCCTGGTGTCCCTGGGTAACAGAGATTATTATATTTCCCTTCTCTTTCACTTAAGATTATAGTACTGGGAAGGTAAATGAAAGGAATAAGCATTAATTAAGCTCCTAAGTGGCAAGCACTGTGATAAGGACTTTCTAAATATTATCTCATTTAATCCTTGCAAAACTCTGGCAGGTTATCCCTATTTTATAGTTGATGAAATGGAGACTTAAAAAAATTTAATTAATTTATTTGTTTTCAGTTTTCAACAATCATTTCCATAAGTTTTAAATTTTCTCCCCCTTCTACCCTGCTCCCTCCCAGAGACGGCATGCAATCTTATATGGGTTCTATGCTTACTTTCTTATTAAACACACTTTCACATTAGTCATGTTGCACAGAAGAATTAAAATGAAGAGGAGAAACCAAACCAAACCAAAAAATAATACTGGAGAAAATATTGTGCTCCATTTTGCATTTCAATTCCATAGTTCTTTCTCTGGTTGTGGATGGCACTTTACCTTTGAGAATGTTCTAGCTTCTTGCATTGTTGTGAAGGGCCAAGTCCCTCAGAAACAATCCTCACACACTGTGGCTGTTATGTCCTCCTGGTTCTGCTCATTTCACTAAGCATCAGTTCATATAAGTCTTTCCAGGTTTTTCTGAAGTCTGACTGTTCATCATTTCTCATAGCACAATAATATTCCATTACATTCATATACCACAACTTGTTCAGTCATTCCCCGGTTGTTGGGAATCCCTTCGATTTGCAGTTTTTGGCCACCACAAAGAGAGCGGCTATAAATATTTTTGTACTTGTGAAACGTTTTCCCATTTTTATGATTTCTTTGGGATACAACCCTAGAGGTGATATTGCTGGGGCAAAGGGTATGCACATTTTTTTGGCCCTTTGGGCATAGTTCTAAATTGTTCTCCAAAATGTTTGGATCAGCTCACAGCTTGAAATGGAGACTTTTGTTGGTGGTGGTATTGAGTTGCTTCCATCATATCCAATTCTTTATGACCCCATTTGGGATTTTCTTGGCAAAAATATTGGAGTGGTTTGCCATTTCCTTCTCCAGCTCATTTTACAGATGAAGAAACTGAGTTAAGTAACTTGCCCATGTCATATATCTATTAAGTATCTGAAGTCAGATTTGAACTCAGGAAGATAAGTCTTCCTCATTCCCATCCCAGTGCTCTATGAGCCACCTAGCTGCCCCCAAACTAAGACAGACAGAGGTTAAATGACTTGTCTAGGGTCATATATATAGTAAGGGTCTGAGACTGGATTTGAACACAAGTCTTCCTTACCTCAAGCACAATATTCTATCCACTATGTCACCTCTTAACTATCTGAATGGTTAGCAAGTATTTATTAGGTGCTTACTACATGCCAAGGGCTATGTTAAGATGTAGACCAGTCTTACAGTATGGTCACTGGACAGAGAAAGGTTCCCAACCCCCAAGATGGATAGAAGAGACTTTCTCTTCCTAGGGACCTTCTTTCCAGCAAGGAAAAGAATTTCAGAAGGGAAATGATTTTCTAAAGAAGAAGGAAATGCCTCCACCCTCTCTTTGAGTTTTATGAGTAATAGATTTTTTAAGAGGGTGTTTTTTGGAAGCTGAAGGTAGATACTTGATTGGGAAAAGCCGCACCCTTCTTCCTCAAAGCATAACCTTTTCCCCACTGGATTCTTTGTGTTCGGCTGATGGTGGGGAAATAAATTCTTGGGTGTTTTGTCTTTTTTTTTCAGAACTGGGTCTGAGTCTTGAGTCAGACAGTATTATCTCAGCCCAAGCCTAAGCAGGGATCTCACTGCCTTAGTGGTTGACTCTGAGCTGGATGACAGAAAATGAAAGCAAGATTTGTTTAAAAAAGTTCAGTTCCTTCGACTGTAAGGATCACACATGAATGAGTCTGTAACATCCTCTTAACCGAACATTCACAAGAATTGCATGCAAGTTCAGACATGCTAGCTTCAACTCACTATTTCTCTATAGTATGAGAATTCTTACAGCATCTGAGAGTATGCTCTGGGATAACCCACAGTCACCCATACTGTACATCTATTTTTTCAAATAATGCTTGATTGACACTTTGTTTTACTATTCCAACCACTTCCACTATACCTCCCATCAGTGTAAATGCCAGGCACTAATTTTCCCTGCACCGTTCTCTGTGAAAAGAAAGGAAGAAAGAAACTGAACTGAATTTTCTTTATCTCACCAATAACAACTGGCTCCCCACATCCCGTTGATCATTGGCATGAGTGGCTCTACCTCCTTCTACTTCCTCAGTTGTACTCTCAGTTCAGTTGGTACCCTGCATTTATAGGACTTGCCACTCTCATTTCCTCCAAGTGGCTATAGCCCTTGCCTCCATTCCAGCCTGCTGATGGCTGCCACAGGAGACAACGCCTGCCTTCATTCTACTCCTTGCCATATATCTAAGCAAGTATGGCATCCCAAAGCGGCTTTCCTCTCTTTCGGACTTCTTCTTCACCTCTCCATCCTCATGGCTCTTCAAATCCAAGATAGAAGTCTCCTTTAAGGCTGGAAACTGGAAAACCTAGGGGCTTTCTTGTGTGCCTTCCAACCCACCAAGTCTCTACTCTCATTCTCTGTGATCTCTATGACTTCTTGATGCTTGGTCTTAGCCAGGGCAACATGATCATAGGACCATAGATTCAGAGCTTGTAGGGACTTCAGACGTCTTCTGGTTCTACCACCGCTTTTCCAGATGAGAATACTAAGACTTGGAAAAGTTTGTTCAAAGTCATTTATTTGCTAACTAGAAAAACTTAGATGCTCTGATTCCAAATCCAATACTTTTCCCACTGCAACAATTTACTGGAGACTAGGGGATGCTAAGTAAAGTAGCTCAGTAGCAGCAGAGAGACCAGGGTTGGAATCAGGAAGATTCATCTTACTGAGGTCAAATCCAGTCTCAGATACTTCCTAGTTGTGTGACCCTGGGCAAGTCACTTAATCCTGTTTGCCTCAGTTCCTCAAAATGAGCTGGAGAAGAAAATGGCAAAATGCTCCAGTATCCCTGCCAAGAAAACTCCAAATGGGGTCACAAAGAATTAGGTATGACTGAAATGACTAAATAAGGTATGGTAAAAGGAAATAAAGTTCATTAAGAATGTTGGGGTGAGAATGTGGAGGGCCTTAAATGTCAAAAATCAGTAGAGTTTGGAGTATTTAACGGGCTATTAAAGCTATCTGAATAGGATAGGGGCATGGCCAGAGTCCTTTTTTTAATTAATTTATTTGTTTTGAGTTTTCAACAATCATTTCCATAAGTCTTAAATTTTCTCCTCCTTCCTCCATTTCTCCTTCCCCAAAACTGCATGCAATCTTATATGTGTTCTACACATACATTCTTATTAAATACATTTTCACATTAGTCATTTTTTGTAAAGAATTAAAACAAATGGAAGAGACCATGAGAAAAACTAAAACAAAACATAGCAAAGGAGAAGATATAGTCTGTTTCCTTCTGCATTCTGACTCTATAGTTCTTTCTCTGGATGTGGATGGCATTTTGCATCATGAGTCCTTTGGAAATGTTTTAGGTTCTTGCCTTGCTGTGAAGGGCTAAGTCTATCAGGAACAGTCCTCAAGCACTGTGGTTCTTACTGTGTATAATATTCTACTGGTTATGCTCACTTCACTCAGCATCAGATCATATACGTCCTTCCAGGCTTCTCTGAAGTCCTGTTCATCGTTTCTTATAGCACAATAGTATTCCATTACATTTATATACCACAACTTGTTCAGTCATTCCCCAACTTATAGGCATCCCCTCGATTTCCAATTCTTGGCCACTACAAAAAGAGCTGCTATAAATATTTTTGTACATGTGGGTGCCGGAGTCCTTCTTTAAGAAGATGACTGACTGATGGAGATTGGAAGGAGAAAGCCTAAAAGCAATTAGAAAAGTGTGAGGTTATAATTACCAGTTTATAGATAGGGAAATTTAGAGGGTAAACAATTTGATACAAGGTCAGAAAGTTTTGTAGAAGAGCAGAAACACTCCTAATTTCCAGATTCTGTCATGCTCCAAAAGTCCCTCCTCCATATCAGAGAATCATAAATTCTCTGAGTTGGAAGGGACCTTACTGGTCATCCAGCTGAACCACAGCAAAACAAGAATTCTCTCAATGACGTTTTACAAAAAGTTGTACAGTTTTTGCTCTAAGACCTGTAACAAGGAGGTGGGGAGCACTACTTCTCAAGGCAGCCCATCCTACTTTCAGATAACTTTAATTGCTAGAAAATTTTTCCTTAAACCAAGTCTAAATTTGCACTGATACCTGTTGACTCCTCTGGAGTCAAGCAGAACAGAACCAGTCCCTCTTTTGCAAGACAGCCCTTGAAATACTTGAAAACTGTTATGTTTCTCTTCCCCCTAACTAATCGTTTCTCCAAAACAGTTCCTTGTATGTCCTTGAGGGCCGTAGTCATCCTGTTTGTCTCCTTTTTTTCGATGCTCTTTAGTTTACCAATGTTTTCCTGACATGAAACTGAACACAAAACACTCCAGATGTGATCACAAGACTTGGGTTCAAACCCTAGATCTGTCACTTACTACCCATGTTATCTTGGGCAAGTCACTTGAGATCTTTGGACTCCATTTCGACTACATGACATCTAAGGGACCTGCTAACTCCAAAGCTATGTGCCAACAATCCTATGGTCTGACCCAGGTAGGTTTTACTCCATCCAAGGGGTCTGATAAGGTATCTTGTGACTATGTCACTTTGTGCAGGTAGCAAATGAATTCAAAAGAGCATTGTTTGAAGTAGCCACTGTATACAGCCTATACATCTCAACTCTTCATCCATTGGACAAACATATAACAGAGACCTCAAAGTATAGTTCCAGGGATGCCATTTGACTCTTCAGATCATTAAATCTGTGTATAATCAGAAAAATATTTATTTCACAAAAAGAAGGAGAACATACAAAGTATGTTTTTTGTTTTATACCATCTTAGAACAATCCTTTAGTCTATCTATAATCAAGACAGGACACTGGCACATTTGGGGCAATCTTAGAAAACTGTAAATCTTGGGGAGCACTTCACGCCAATTAAATTGACAAAAAAATAATTAAAAGCAATGAAATTCAACTTTGGTAGAGTTATAGAGAAACTGGTATATTTATTTATTTATTGTTTATGGAATTGAAACTAATGGGATTTTTTTTGGAAAGTAATCTGGTAACCTATGGTAATATAAAAAAAAAAATAACCTTTGACCCCCAAAGTTCCATTGTGAGGAATATACTTTGAAAGTGTTATAGAAAACAGCAACAAAAAATGATGTCTTCAAGGACTTTCATAGCAGTACAAAATTGAAAACTGATTTTAATTCTACTTTTCTATAATTAACTTAATGAAGCTAGATTTCATATTCTGTTTCAAGCTTGCCCTCTTGTGAACTTCAACTACCACCCACATCCTGGAAAAACTTGCCTAAAGGTCAAACTTTTGTCTTCTAATTATCTCTGCCTTTGTAACACCACCCATCACCCACTTTCCAGAGAAACTTGGTTAACCTAAAAGGTCAAACTTCATCACTTTAAAGTATTGTAGCAACTCTCATCACTTAAAGACTACTTGCATTGCCTGGGAACCTTTGTCTTGAGACTCAAATCACATGTCTTCACTGTGGATGTTCTTCCTCCATTTTTCTAAAAGGATCAATGACATCATGGGGTGATGTCTTGATTTGCGCATGAATTGGATTTTAGTGAGGCAGAGCTGCACAAAGTCTACAGAGTTGCAGTCTAACTCTCTCTTCCAGTCATCTAAGTCCTGTGGCAAGATGAAAGTCAAAATGACTGACAAAGACGCAGGATGCAGTGAATTCCTTGGCATCTTCATGGTGTGACCAACCTCTAAGTTCTCCACAGTGCTTGGTTCAACCGCCTTCATGGCTTTGGAGCTAATTGTTCTCATCCACCCATTCCACTGGGGAAAGTTTTACCATCCTTGGGGTAGATAACCCCCTAACTCACTGATAGGTCTAAGGCCCATTGGTTGCCTTCAACCTGGTTTATTCTCATCTGCTGAGATGATTCTGCCAGAGTGTGGCTGCTGCACATGCTACACCGTTTTTGGTGCCACAGGTGACAGTGGCATGTGGACAACAAAGATTGATGAGAAGCCCTGAAAAGAGCTTGACAAGCCCTCCTGGCTAAGGTGATAGTTCTCCCTGAATGCCTCATACAGTCCTCCAAATGGTGTAACCGCAATTCTGACTGCATCATTGATAGCCAATCAGAAGAAGAAACACTTACATTGATGGAGATTTTGATATGTTTTCTTGCTAATTGTATTAAAAGATTCTGTCAGCCTTTCCTCAGTGTCTTTGATCATTGAGAGAGGCCATTGACCCAATTTATTGGTTACTACTAGCCTAATAAATTGATTATGTTCAGAACCTTGTCTCTCAGTTTACCTTAATTTTTAAACATAATAATAGATATATTTGTAATTGCAAAAAAACTAGAAAAAACTTAAATGTCCAAGAATAGGGGAAATGAACTGTGGTATATTAATGAAATGGGATACTTTAATGTAATTAAGAACCACAAGTATGAGGAATAAAAAGAAATATGGGAAAATTTTATGCAAAGTGAAAAAATAGAAACACAAAGTCAAAGAACAAACTGAAAATGACTACATAAGAGAAAAAGTGAGAAGGAAAGCATTAAAAAGTTCTAATAGAGAGAGTGAGAAAAATGGAAAATTTCTTACATTTTGCATACTGAAATTAATTTATTTAGAGTGGCAAAACATGTTTAACCAGTAGTACTGATGTTTAATATTAATTTTAATTAATATTAAGCTTATATATTTTTTAAAATTTCCCCTTATATTTATTGTTCATCCTATTCCATAGAATCATAGACTATTAAAATCAAAAGGGACCTCCTTAGAGATCTTCTAGTCTACTCCCTCCTTTTGCAGATAAGGCAACTGAGGCTTAACTTGTCTGAGATTACACTGGTAAAAATTGAATAGCTAGGATTCAAACTGAAGTCTTTTCTTTTCCTACTACTCTATAGTTACTGATTTATTTACAAAAATGAATAAACAACAAATAAATACCAGCATAACATGAGGAGCATAATTTTCTGGCATTTTTTTAAAAAAGTATATATATTTTGAGGGGAGGAGCCAAGATGGCAGAGTAGAAAGACTCACGTATGCTAGCTCCAAACCCACAGCCCATAAATTTCCTGTAAAAAGAACTCCCCACAAATTCTGGAGCAGTGCAAGCTGTGCAGGAATGCAGTGGAAGAGATTTCTGTTCCAGAGAGCCCTGGAAAGCCATCCCCAGGGGTCTGTTGCTCTCCAGACAGAGAGCCCACGCCTGCGCTGCCCTGGCCATGCGGCCCCAGAGGAGCAGATCCGAGCAGGCTTCAGGGACAGAATCTCCGGCGGCCGCAAAGGTCCCTCCACCCACAGGTGCTACAGGTCAATGAGAGAGACTTCTGGGCTGGCCAAGAGGGGAGCGGGGTATCTCCATAACTCGGGTCCCCTTGGGAGGCAGTGGCAGAGGCAGTGGTGGCCCGGAACTCCCGGAGCAGACAGGAGCTCAGGGCCATTACTGAATATCTCTGCATAAAGCCCCTGAGGGAACTGAGCCTGGGAGGTGGCCCTGCCCCCACCTGAGCACCAGAACTTAAGCTCACATTGAATAGCAGCTGCGCCCGCCACAGAAAGCCCTGAGGCTGGGGAGCAGCATTTGAATCTCAGACCCCAAGCACTAGCTGGGCGGATCTAGGCGGAGGTGGAGAGGAATCTCAGAAGTCAAGTAACTGGCTGGGAAAATGCCCAGAAAAGGGAAGAAAAATAAGACCACAAAAGGCTACTTTCTTGGTGAGATATTTCCACCTTTCATTTCTGATGACGAGGAACAATTCTTACCATCAGGGAAAGACATAGAAGTCAAGGCCTCTGTATCCAAACATCTGAAATAGATATCCAATGGGCTCAGGCCATGGAAGAACTCAAAAAGGATTTTGAAAATCAAGTTAGACAGGTGGAGGAAAAATTGGGAAGAGAAATGAGAGAGATGCAAGAAAAGCATGAAAAACAAGTCAATACCCTGCTAAAGGAGACCCAAAAAAATGCTGAAGAAAGTAACACCTTGAAAAATAGGCTAACTCAATTGGCAAAAGAGGTTCAAAAAGCCAATGAGGAGAAGAATGCTTTCAAAAGCAGACTTAGCCAAATGGAAAAAGAGGTTCAAAAGCTCACTGAAGAAAATAGTTCTCTCAACATTAGAATGGAACACATGGAGGCTAATGACTTTCTGAGAAACCAAGAAATCACCAAACAAAACCAAAAGAATGAAAAAATGGAAGAGAATGTGAAATATCTCATGGGAAAAACAACTGACCTGGAAAATAGATCCAGGAGAGACAATTTAAAAATTATGGGACTACCTGAAAGTCATGATCAAAAAAAGAGCCTAGACATAATCTTTCATGAAATTTTCAAGGAAAACTGCCCTGATATTCTAGAACCAGAGGGCAAATTAAGTATTTAAGGAATCTATCGATCACTGCCTGAAAGAAATCCAAAAAGAAAAACTCCTAGGAACATTGTGGCCAAATTTCAGAATTCCCAGGTCAAGGAGAAAATATTGCAAGCAGCTAGAAAGAAACAATTCCAGTACTGTGGAAATACAATCAGGATAACACAAGATCTAGCAGCTTCTACATTAAGGGATAGAAGGGCATGGAATAGGATATTCCAGAAGTCAAAGGAACTAGAACTAAAACCAAGAATCACCTACTCAGCAAAACTGAGTATAATACTTCAGGGGAAAATATGGTCTTTCAATGAAATAGAGGACTTCCAAGTATTCTTGATGAAAAGACCAGAGTTGAAAAGAAAATTTGACTTTCAAACACAAGAATGAGAAGAAGCATGAAAAAGTAAACAGCAAAGAGAAGTCATAAGGGACTTGTCAAAGTTGAACTGTTTACATTCCTATATGGAAAGACCATATTTGTAAATCTTGAAACTTTTCAGTATTTGAGTAGTTGGTGGGATTACACACACACATATACACACGCACACACACGTACACATACACACATGCACGCACACACAGAGACAGAGAGCACAGAGTGAATTGAATAGGATGGGACCATATCTTAAAAAAAATTAAGGTAAATGGTGAGAGAGAAATGTATTTGGAGGAGAGAGGGTGAAATGGAATGGGGTAAATTATCTCTCATAGAAGAGCCAAGCAAAAGACTTTTCAGTGGAGGGAAAAAGAGGGGAGGTGAGAGAAAAACACGAAGCTTACTCTCATCACATTCGACTAAAGGAAGGAATAAAATGCACACTCATTTTGGTATGAAAACCTATCTTACAATACAGGAAAGTGGGGGAGAAGGAGATAAGCAGGGTGGGGGGGATAATGGGAGGGAGGGCAATGGGAGGAGGGAGCAATTTGAAGTCAACACTCGGGGAGGGACAGGATCAAAAGACAGAATAGAAACATTGGGGAGCAGGATAGGATAGAGGGAAATACAGTTAGTCTTACACATCATGACTATTATGGAAGTCATTTGCAAAACTACATAGATATGGCCTATATTGAATTGCCTGCCTTCCCAAAGGGAATGGGTGGGGAGGGAGGGATGGGGAGAATTTGGAACTCAAAATTTTAGGAACAACTGTTGAATATTGTTCTTGCTACTAGGAAATAAGAAATACAGTTAATGGGGAATAGAAAGTCATCTGGCCCTACAGGACAAAAGAGAAGATGGGGACAAGGGAAGGGAAGGATGATAGAAGAGAGGGCAGATTGGTGATAGGGAAAATTAGAATGCTTGGTGTATTGGGGTGGGGGGAGGGGATAAAAGGGGAGAAAATTTGGAACCCAAAATTTTGTGAACATGAATGTAAAAAGTCAAATAAATAAATTTATATTAAAAATATATATATATATATATATATATTTTTAAAGCTACCAAAGCATAGCTTTCATTGTGACCCAACCCTTAACAATATGTGTCCCAAGCAACTGCCCATATTGTATAACCATACGTGGGTTCCAAGTCAAAAGTCATGGAATGATAGTGCTAGAACATCTTGTAGGCCTAGTACAACCAATCCTTTAATTTACGAAGGGGAAAAGTGAGTTCCATAGAAGAAAATGAGTTGCCTAAGGTCACACAGAGTTGATGGAAGAGGTAGATCCAAACCCAGATGGCCTAATAACTCATCTAGGCATTTTTATCTGTGTAACATCCTGTTTCCCAGGCTATATACTTTGGGGTTGAGGGGTATTTTTTGACACTTCCATTTATTTTTATTTTTTTCCACTTAATATTTTATTTTTTTCCAATTACATGTAAAGGATAGCTTTTTCAATATTCACTTGTATAAGATTTTGACCTCCAAATTTTTTCCTCCCTCCCTCCCTTCCCAAGACAGCAAGTAATCTGATATAGGCTATACATGTACAATCATATTAAACATGTTTCTACATTAGCCATATTGTGAAAGAAGTATCAGAACAAATGGAAAAACCCATGAGAAACAAAAAAAGAGAGAAAATAGTGTATTTTTATTCAGCATTTTGACTCCATAATTCTTTCTCTGAATGTAGCTAACATTCTCTATCATGAGTTTTCTAGAATTGTCTTAAATCATTGTATTTCTGAGAAGATCTTAATCTATCAAAATTGGTCATCGAACAATGTTGCTGTTGCTATGTACAATGTTCTGGTTCTGCTCACTTCACTCAACATCAGTTCATGTAAGTCTGTCCAGACGTTTCTGAAATCTGCCTACTCATCATTTCTTATAGCACAATAGTATTCCATTACATTCATATATCACAACTTGTTCAACCATTCTCCAATCGATGGACATATGCTCAATTTCCATTTTTTTGCTACCACAAAAAGAGCTGCTATAAATATTTTTGTACATGTAGGTCTTTTCCCCTGTTTTATGATCTTTTTGGAGTACAGACCTAGTAGTGGTATTACTGGATAAAGAGTATGCACAGTTTTGTAGCTATTTGGGCATAGTTCCAAAATGCTCTCCAGAGTGGTGGGATCAGTTTGCAACTCCATCAACAATGCATTAGCTTTCCAATTTTGCCCTACCTTCTCCCACATTTACCATTTTCTTTTTTTTTTTTTGTCTCATTAGCCAATCAGATAGGTGTGAGGCTGTTTTAATTTGCATTTTTCTAATCAATAGTGATTTAGAGCATTTTTCATATAATTGTAGATAGCTTTGATTTCTTCATCTAAAAACTCAGGCAATATGTTTCTGATGTCAGTGTGACAAGAGAAATAAATGATCATTCTCCATCAGGAGCTTTTCCTGGGATCACTGTCATTTTCTCACCAGAGCCAGAACCAGCAGTTCTGACACTAGGGACAATTAAAATTAGGTGGGGTGGTAGGAAAGACCTGGGCTAAGTAGAGACATTGATCCCTACATGCAAGGCTTCTTGGAAGAAAACCACCCAATAGGAAGAGGCTTCTGTGTTCAAATACCCAAGGGCATATAGAAGCATTGCTAAGGAGGGCACTTCTTAGAGAGAGAACAGGACAGGGCTTGGCCTGGGAGGGGCTTACCTGGGGTGTGGTCACCAGGGGAGGAAGTCGCCATTTGGTAGACATCTGGTACAGTGGAGAGAGTATAGGCTCTATAGACAGATTTCAGAAAAACCTGGAAAGACTCACAAGAAATGAAGCAAAGTGAAGTGAGCAGAACCAGGAGAACACTGTACACAGTAATGGCAACATTGTGTAATGATCAACTGTGATTAACTTAGCTCTTCTCAGCAATACAGAGATCTAGACAATTTCAAAATACTCATGATGAAAAATGCTATCCACATCTAGAGAAAGAACTGATGGAGTTTGAATATAGATTTAATCATACTATTTTTACATTATTTTGTTTCATGTTTTTTTTCCTTTTGCAAACTAATTTTTTTTTTTGCAAATGACTTCTTCTTTCACAGCATGTCTAATATAGAAATGGGTTTTTTATGATTGCATATATATAAAACCTATATCAAATTGCTTCCCATCTTAGAGGAGAGAAAGGTGAGAGGTAGAAAACTTGGAACTAAAAATTTTATTTAAAAAGTATGTTAAAAATTATCTTTATATGTAATTGGAAAAAACAAAGTCATGTAAAAAAATTTTTAAGAGTATAGGCTCTAGCGTAAAAGAATCCAGTTTCAAATTTTTGGCTCTGACACTTACTATCTAACTGTATGATTTTGGAGAAGTCATTTAACTTTCCAAGGCCTCGTTGCGTATTCTCATCTATAAAATGAAGAGACATGGGTTAGATTGTTTCTCAGGTCCCTCCAGTTATAGAAGCTTCTTATTTTAGGTAATTATTCTTTATAACTAGGTGCTAGACTGCTCTGTTTCTACCCACTGAATTTCAGTGTCCTGGATCAAAGCGCTAGCTAACCCACCCTAGTTTCAGCTCTTACATTTTATGGTCCCTATTATGGAAACTAACAGCACTAAGCCTCCTCAATTGTCAAATCAATAAGTGAATACTATAACAGGATTCTTGGTCTTGAATCAAGGACCATATCACAGTTGTGGGCTTCCATTTTCTACTGCTGAGTATGAGGGGTAGTAAAGAAGGATGAGTTCTTTCCCCCTCACTGTACTTTGATTTAAAAGTTCAAGGACAAAGGCCATAAAAAGGTGGAATAAGTCCATATCTCCCTCAATCCAGGGCTGTGGGAAAAGGGGGGTTAACTCTTCAACAGAGGTCTGGTGTCCTGGACCTCAAGTTAACTTATCCCCAGAAGGCAGCTCCCATCCTTGGGGAACAGTTGAAAAGTTTTCTGGGCTCTCCCAGAATGGAGTTAGAGTCACTGTCTAGATCCATCCGAGGTAGCCCCTTTTAGCAAAAGTTCGCAATCTACTATGCCATCAAGTAGATTTGATGTGGAGGATGCCTAAAAATGATCAGACACTCTCCTAATAAATCCCCCATTACAATGATGCTACCCTCTCTTGACAGTCCTGTCTTATGCTATTCCATACTCCCATAGAAATAGACTGTTCTCTGTCCCCCAAATATACCCTGTGTCTTTCCTCTTCCACTGGGTTCCCTTATACCTTGTGTGTCCTCATTTCTCCTCTTTATCTAGCTATTCTGTAAAATTCCATTCAAATGTTCCTTCCTTTGGGAAACCTTGCCTGACGTCTTTGACTGTAATGATGTTTACAGATCTCACACAGCCCTCTGATTTGTACATTTCAAAAAAATAAACCCTGAAACAAACAAATGGGGTTGCAAAATCAGACATAACTGAAAAACAGCTGAACAACAAAATATACTTGGTACCTGAATACTTCAAAGGAGCCATGATTTCTCTGATATGGGTGCTTTTCCCATTAATGCCAAAGTCAACCTATCTACTTTTAATGCACTTATCAGCTATTATTGTCTATTATTATTATCTGGCTATGTTATCTCCCCCACCAATCTCATAAATTCCATGATTACAGAGACTGTGTTTTATTTAAATAGAATAGATGTGCAAATAATAGGCACTGAATAAATGCTTGTCAAATTGAATTGAAGATGGAGATAATACTCTTAGCTTCCTCCCAGTTATACTTTTTGGCACAGTACCTGGTGACCTCATCAGCCTTTTTGTAATAGCTCAGGTCTCCTTCCAGGCAACTATGAATATTCCGATTAGTATTACAACTTTTCTAATCCCTCAATTACCTCCTCAATTTCCTGTTTTGATTCTTTCTCTTCATCCTGACCCATCCCTTGATCCTAGGCAGGTACTTCCTGTCTGCCTTCAGTCTCACCTCAGACACTTGACACTCATTAGCTGTGTGACCTTGGGCAAGTCACTTAACCCCCATTGCCTCATCCTGGGTCATCTCCAGTCATCCTGATGAATATCTTGTCACTAGATTCAGATAGTTCTGGAAGAGAAGTGAGGCTGGTGATCTGCACAGCCCTCACTCGCTCAAAACAAAGTCAAATGCAAGTCATGTCATCATTTCTCTCTGAAGGCATGGTCTTCTTCAGCAATAGATGAAGACACACACACTATTTCTCCCCACAGTGACTTAGAGCACAATCTGATAATAACTGAGAGGAAACCAAAGGCCAGTGTTGTCTTCCAGGAGCAAAGGAATAATCCAGGAAAAATGACTGTTACCTGTGTGTTACACCTCTCCTGCCTCCCTCCACCCCATCACATCCCAACTCCATTTTTTCTAAAACAAGCGTGCCAGGTTCAGAAAGAATTAAAATTTCATAAGATCATAGGTCCTGAACTGGAAGGGAACTTAGAGATCATCTACTCCAACTCCCTCACTTCACAGATGAAGAAACTCATTGACTGTGAGAGCTGGAAGGTGTCTGAGGTCCTAGCTGAGAATACTGAGGTGCAGGGAAGTGACTTCACTTGCTCAGTCACACAGGTAGTAGTAAAATCTAAGTTACTGTAGGGAGAAAATGACAAGAGATGAAGAGTTAGATGGTATCTAACTAGGATGGTTCAAGATGACTACTTGGTAGCCAGGAGTGAGTAAGCCTGGCTAACCTGAGTAATTCACTCTGAAGATGCTTCTAGTACTGTGACCTTCTCCTCTGATTGGTGAGTCTCTGGCTGGGACCATCATTTCATGAGGCACTTACTTCTCTCCCTCCCTCCCTCCCTCCCTCCCTCCCTCTCTCTCTCTCTCTCTCTCTCTCTCTCTCTCTCTCTCTCTCTCTCTCTCTCTCTCTCTCTCTCTCTCTCCCTCTCTCTCCATCTTTGTATTTCTTCCCAGCATCTTTGTCCCCTAGCCACTATCTTCCCTGTCCAATTCACTTCCCAGTTCTGTTTTTTATATTACTTTCCCTCATTAGAACATAAGCTCCTTGAGGATAGGGATTGCTCTTTTTTTTTCTGTATTACATCTCAAGTACTTGGTACAATTCCTGGCATGCAGTAACTGCTTAATTAATGTTCTATTTATCTCTCTATCTACCATACTGCTTGTTAGAGTGTCAGATTAGGGCAGGGGTAGGGAACCTGCAGCCTCGAGACCACATGTGACCCTCAGGTCCTGAAGTGTGGCCTTTCAACTGAATCCAAACTTCATTTGTCCTGTGAAGTTTGGATTCAAAGGGCCGCACTTGAGGACCTAGAGATTCAGTCAAAGAGTCTCAGGTTCCACATTCCTGGAGGCATTCCAAGGTTGCCCACTGGGAGTCAGGGTGCCCTCAACAGGGAAAGTGAGGGGAGGAGTGCCACTCACATTTGTTTGGAGCATGGTGTTAGTCATATTTTAGAAAAGCTTCCATTCCTCACTCCTGTACCCCTAATTCAGGGGCAGCTAGGTGGTGCAGAGGATAGAGCACCAGTGCAAGAGTCAGGAGGACCTGAGTTTAAATCTCACTTCAAACACTTGACACTCACTAGCTGGTGACCTTGGGCAAGTCACTTAACCCCAACTGCCTCATCCTGGGTCATCTCCAGTCATCCTGATGAATATTTGGTCACTGGATTCAGATGCCTCTGGAGGAGAAGTGAGGCTGGTGACATGCACAGCCCTCCCTCACTCAAAATAGTCAAGTGCAAGTCCTGTCATTGTTTCTCTGATGGCATGGTCTTCTTTGGGCAACTAAGGACAAACACACACACACCTCTAAATCACAATGTTTAGCTATTGGAATATGGATGGGTTACATTTTAAAATCTTGATCTGAGGGGTTTTGAAGAAGAAACAAAAAGGGCACTAAAATAGATTGCCCAGACCCTTGACCCCCACGATTAGTAGAATGGATGCACACAATAGCGATCCTGTGAGGCAACCAGGAGTCAGACCTCTCAGTGACTCCAGTTACATAGCTAATGACTTCAGGGCTAACATTTGCTATCATGCTGCCATTTTCTAGGAATGGAGGTGGTTGCCCACTGAACCATCTATACTGTCTTGTGACCTTCAAACTGGGCCAGTAAAGACTAGCGTGGGAGGAGTTAAGCCCCCCATTTCAGCACTGCCTGGGATCATGTAGCCTCATGTTCATCCTTGCCATTCCCACCCTTCTGCCAAGAGGAAGAAGACATTAACAGCTGATCAGATCAGAAGAAGATCCCCTAGAAGCTTGCACATGAACTGAGCCTTGAAGGAAGCTAGAGATTTGAAAATAGGCAAGTGTTGAGATTGTGCATTCCAGGGATGGTGCCCAGCCTGGGCTAAGGCATAGGAGATGGGAGATAGGATCTGGAATGATAAATTCAGGGAATAACAGATTGACAGGTTCAGGGAGTGAATCAAAGAGAGTAATGGGAATTAGGTCTTGACCTTTCTGGGCCACAAATTTCTTACCTGTAAAAAGGGCGAATGGGACATAGGTGGTGTGGTAAAAATGAAAGGGTATTGGATTTATAGCTGGAGGCTCTGGATGCTAATCCTTTGCCATTTAATAGCTGTGTGACTTTGGGCAAGACTTCTCTTGTCCTCACCATTTCCTTATCTGTAAAATGAGGGGATAGGACTACATGACATTTAAGCAATAAATCTATGAACCTGCAACTAGTGACTTCCCCTAATCTTGCTCCATGATGACAAAGACCAAAACATACCGCAGAGAGACGACTTCGAACTTACACTAAAGCCATGGTCTAGTCTTGTCTTCTCAAACACCAGTAGGAACATTATCCTGGACAACCCTCTAGTCAGACCCCTCCCCCATTGTGGTATTATAAAGGAAAAGCTAATATGCCCCAGGTGCTTGGAAGTGAGAACTGACTAGGTAGTGAAGTAACTTTCTAATTAATCATGATTGAGAGTCCTTTCTCCCCACCCCCACCCCTCTTCCCACCCCCAATCTGACAGTCACACAAATGTACACACACAAATTCATGAAATGACTTCTCAGTTGGGTTAGGAAAGAATTCCAACCTACTGATACATCCCTGATAGGTACAAAGGTACCCACAAAAAGCGCTCATCCTTCCTCCTCTATAAAAGCAGACAGCTAAGTCCATAGAGAATCAGATTCTCAGAGCTGGGTAGGCACGGAGCTTTCAAGTCCCACTTTCCCTGAACCCAAGGTAAGTAATGGATATTATTTTCCTTGATGAATATTTTCCTTTAGGTGAAAGTAACAGTTCCTTTGACTCTTTGCTTCCATTATTATCAGCAGCTGGCCTGTTTTGACTGTTATGAAATTAACAAGCATCCAGACAAAGGTATCATATAGAACCATTCAACCCAGCACAGTGCAGGAAGGAACCACTTAGAACGGAAGGGTAAAGAGACGATGAATTGAATTTGGAGAGTCTCTCAGACTGGAGGCTCATAAGAAGAGAAGATAGCAATATTTGAGGGGGTTGGTTGTGTCTGGATGTGGGATAATGGACCCCATGACCTGTGCAGGTCCATTTTATCTAGGCCATCTATGATGGTTACAGATATTTATCTCCTCTTGTCATCCTGCCCAGATGAAGATTGGATACTGGAAAACTTTCCTCTGGTTTGGAGTCTAGTAGAAAATGGCCTGAATTTTTACCTGGCTTCAGAGATTGGAGATAATGTCTTGTCATAGAAGGTTCATTAGATTAAAAGCCAAAAGGCCCATGTCTATTACATATTACCTGGCTAGCCGTGGACATTTCAAGTCATTTCATCTCTCCTGTCCTTAGTTTCCCCATCTTTAAAATGAAGGGGTTGGACTAAAATGATCTCTAAAGTATCTTCCAGCAGAAAGTCTATGATTCTATGGTCTATTCTGCTAACAGATTCAGCCCTTGTCTTGTGCTTTATTAAAAGCAAGTCAACTTTAATGGGAAGGCTTAATAAAAGTGACTCATCTGAAAATCCAACTTCTTACTTTCTTTCCTGGAAACCTAATTGTTAAGAGTCAGGACTGAGTCAGGGTGGAAATAGGGGTATACAATCCTTACATTCTTACCCATTCCTATCCTCTGACATATATTTCTTTTTTTTTCTTTTTTCTTTTCTTTTTTTAACCTCTCAGTCAGAACCCTTGGAAGGCAGGAATTTTTTTAATGTGGCATTTTTATAACACGTTAAACTTGTCTAAGGGTTTTATATACAATATGCCATTTGAACATCCCAATAACCCTTTAAGGTAGACATTACTGAAATAATACCCATTTCAGAGATGAGGAAAAGACAAACTCACGGCTTCTTAGGCATCTATTGTGTGCTGAGCACTATATTAAGTTCTAGGAAAGATACAGTACCTGGCCCCAGAGAGCCTAGTAGGAATGATTCTCTTTGTGTAAGAGATGGGGAAAACAAACCTTTAAAGAAGGAAAAGGACTTACTTGTAGGTAGGGTCAAAGGTGAGGGATGAGGGACCTGAAACCCACTTACTCTTTCATACCTCAAGACCTCTGTTTCCCAATATGCATAGTTTAATGCATATTTTTGCATTATCATGTTATCTTTTTTTGCCATGGGAGATAGTAGGATCATAAATCTAGTTCTAGAAGGGACCTTATATATAAAATAAATCTAATTCCATCATTTTACACATGAGGAAAATAGACTGAGAGTGGAGAGTAACTTGCCTAATGCTACAAAGGAAATAGACTGGGGATAAAAGTAAGAAGCTAAAAATAATCATGGTAAAGAAAAGAGAGAGGATAAGTAAAATGTATGTGTGTGTGTGTGTGTATATCTATACAGATATGTGTGTGTATATGTATATGTGTACACACATACCGATACAGGCACACAAGACTTGTCCAAGGGCGTGATGAACTAGGCATTAGAGTGTCTTGTAATAGAAGTCACTGAAATGGTATATCTTAGAGCTGCAAGTATAAGGGACAAATATCCACTTTGTGCAGGCTTCAAATGACCCTTAGGGCTAGATCTCTATATGGAAGCATATAATATAATGGTTGGACTTGGCAGGGATAGAGAGACAGAGTGATAGACCAAGGTTTGAAGGAAAGAAGAGAGCTAAAACCAGGGTGGAATGACCAGGGCTTTGTCCCAGGGCACTGAAATTTAGAAGGTATTTAAAGTGTTTACATTACTTCAGTATCACAGAAAAAAAAAATGAACCTTAGTGAAGAATTAGTTTAAATAGGAAGCTACAAGATATGCTTTTTCCTTGTCCCTATTCACTTTGGCCACTGATCCAGGTGAGTTCCTCGCTGGCCCAGGCTCACCTATTCTTTCATCCCACTGTCATGACACTCATGTATTCTGAGGTCTGTTTCTCCAACGTGGGCCTTATATCTCAGGGTCCCTCTTTGTTCCCAGTGGAATTTGTCTCAGAAAGTTGACTTGAAGGTACTTTTGTGCTCACTGCTCCAGGCACCAAAATGCCTAGTTTGTCTCTGGAGGGTGAGGAGAGATAGCTCCCTCTGTATGCCTCAGAGAATTCATGAGTGTTCCATCAAGTGATGAAGTTTGGGAAACACTGTTCTAGATGCCCTGATCATAATGGTTTCCCACAGCAATTTCTGTGCACCCATGATCCTCCTATTGGCAGACTCCAATACCTAGGACTAAAGACCCTGTGTCTTTGAAGCTCTTAATGCACCAGTGGTCAGGTAAGCAGTGGTAACCTCAGTCACCCCATGACACCTCCCTCTGTTTCTGGCAGGAGTAACTCATTCCCCTTTATGCAGCAGTATAAAGGAATGCGGGTGGCTGTCTTTTCTTCACTATTTCTGCTCATCTTTCTTTGGAACCCAGAGCTGGGAGCTGAGGGTCGAGAATTCCACTTTGGACACTGTAAGGTACAGCGGGCAATTCTTCAAGATTTATGGAGGGCCTTCCAGGCTATAAGGAGCACTGTGGTAAGTAAAGGCACAATACTCAGCCTAGCAGGGCTTCCATGTAAAAATGATATGGTAGGTGGGAAGAGGATGGGAACAAGCATTTATTAAAAGCTTAGTGTGCTAAGTATTTTACAAACATTATCTCATTTGATCCTTGCAACTGATTTGGGAGATTGGTGTTATTATTAACCACATTTTACATTGGAGGAAACTGAAGCAGTCAGAAGCTAAGTGACTTGCCCAAGGTTACACAGTGGAAAAATCACTGTCTCTACTCTCAGATGACCTGGGTTCAAATCCTGTTTCTGACACTGTCTGACCTTGGGTAAATCATTTAACTCGTCTGGGTGTCAGGATGCCCAACTGCCAAATTAAAGAGTTGGTTAATGGTTTCTATTTTTTATCTACAATTCTATGAGCCTCTGGTGGCATAAGCAGAACCCAAAAGGACCGGAGCCAGATTTCCCAGGCTTTAGCCACTTAGGGAGAAGTTAGTGGAGGTGGAGTATAGGGAGATCAGTAACATGTTCAGGCCCATGCTGCTTCCTGCCTTCTAACCCAGTCAAATTGCGGGCCAAGAAAGGATGGAAGTGGTTAACCTGAGATGTGGGAACAACATAGGTATGTGTTCAAATCTAAGTGTACATTTCTCCTGAACTCCTAGGGACTCAGTTGAAAGTATTAAATGAAAATATCATAAACCCTTGGGGTAAGAAGTAAAGTAGCAAAGACTGGGGGCTCAAAATGGGAAACACTAATAAGGGTAAAGGAAATGTGATATGGGAAGAACACTGGACTAGGCTCTAGTCTCAGCTCCATCATTAACTAGTTGTGAGATTTGGGGCAAGGCATTTCATTTCAGTTTCTTCATCTGTAAAATGGGTATAGTGGTAAAGTAGATAGTTTCTACAATCCCTTTCAGCCCTAATAACCTATGAATCTAAGATGTTCTCATCAGGGAATGGGGCAACAAGAGTCTCTAAGTACTGGGGTAGATCAGGTAAGTCAGGACAACAGTCGTTTATTAAACTCTTAATATGTGCCAGGTATTGTGCTATCTGGGATAGCAAGGAAGGAAAAAAGAAAGGTATAACCTATCTCAGGGAACTTATTATATTCCAGTTGAGGAAGACAACATACAAAAGGGAACTGAAAAGTTCAAGAGGTGAGAAGTTAGGAAGGTAGCCATGAGGTGACTGAGAGGGGAATGAATCATGGCCAGTTGGGTTTGACTCCAGAATGGAGGCCCTGTGAGGAAACTACCATTGGGAGAAGGGAACTAGAGAGGCCAAAGGATTTTCCAGGGTGAGAGGGCCCTGAGTGCTGAAGGAAGTTTTGTCATGAGGTGTAATACTAAAGTCCTGAGAGTCAGAAGCAGTGCCAGCAAGGAAATGAAGGCCCAGGAAATCTAGGCCAAACTGTGGTAGCTCCAAACTCAAATGAAAACATTGAACCCTTTGGTCTTTGAGGTTCTTTCCGGCTCTAAAAACTGATGATCCTAAGATACCCTACTCTGGACCCATAGGGGAACAGCTGAGGAGGATCAGATAGGCTCTGCCCAGGTGCAAGAACTACCTGAATATTTCATTTTCCAGAAGCACTCGTCTTTTGTGTTGGTGAACACAAGAGATGCCCTTTCAGACTTCCCACTCACGGTGGAATTCCTAGGCTTTCCCTTTCTTAGGCCAATCTCTCCTGGTTCCTCTCTCCATTTCTCCTTTAGTTTTACATTGGGTGGGTGGAGTGGTGTGTTAACAGCTGAAAGAGTTTGGTAAATTATTTGCAAAGTTGGGTCCTGCCCTATCTACCTCCTCCAATATGATTTTCTCTTTCTGTTCCCCAAGCAAGCCCTGGACCACAACACAGACACACGGCTGCTGCGGCAGGAGTTTCTCTGGAATGCCTCGGTAAATGGGTCATTCAGGATGGCTGGTGGGAGTTACCACATCTCTTTGCCTGGGCGCTGGCTTCAAGGCTCTAATCTGCCTCTGGCTGCCTCGGGGGTCTGGTAGAGGCTGCTCTATCCTTTGGAGAGATTAAAGTCCCTCACCTCTAAATTGGGGATGAACTTTTAACACACAAAGCAGAGGCTGGTGGATTCAGTCCAGATAGGATCCAGATAAGAACCTAAGCCCACAAACATCCTGCCTATATTATCCAGAAAATGATCTCAACTTGTCACTTCATCTTTCTCACTGTAGACATCCCTCATGCCTGCTTTAGATCATGTCTCCAACCTCTTTCCCACTTCCTCTCTCATTTCCTCTTTCTTCATCTTGATCCTTTGTTTCCCTTACTGATTCATTCATTCACTCACTCATTCATTCAATAAACATTTATGTGCAAAGCACATAAATGTTGATGCTATGGAAATATAAAGATGAATGAGACACATTGCACCCTCAAAGAGGTTACTCTCTCCTCCCTTTCCTTCCTCTATCACTTCCTTCTTTCTGTGTTTTGATCACATCTTTCACCCTTTTTTATTCATTCATTCAACAAACATTTATTCATAGGACTGGAATTTAAGAACACCCCAAAGAACCAAGTGGCATCAATTAAGAAAACATTTTTAAAAATTCGTAAGCCAAAGAAAATAGAGATAAGATAAAAATTTTTATTTCAGAATAAAATTATAATAAATGTCTTCTCATAATAAAATTTTTCTATCACTTTATGTGACTGGTTCTCATATTGTTAAGTACGGACTATGTACAAGGTACTGGGTCTTTGTGAGAATACAAGGATAGTGAGACAGTGCCCACCCTCAGAGAGCTTGACCTCTTTTTCTTCTCCCCATTACTTTTTCTCCTCTCTCTCTCCTTTCACCTCTTTCTTCAGCTACATGCTCAAAAAAAGCCAATACTCACAAATATTTCTCTGAGCATCCTCTCCTTGGTTGAAGAAGTTCATCATTAGGGTCCTTCAAGACCCAGATGTACTCTTTCCACACCTCTTGCCCTATGTGATGCAATTACTGTCCAATCTAATGGATTTGGGGAGGGTAAAACACCCAGGACCAAAAAGTACAGAATGGAGGACCTTGGTGTTAACTATCTTTCTTTCCCCAGTTGACTGAAATCTGTCACCTCAACTACTCCCTGCTGAATTTTTATTTGAGCAATGTTTTCAATAAATACCACATAAAGGCAGAGAAACTTGGGATCTTGACACCATTTACTACTTTAGCCAACAACTTCTTTGCCATCCTGAAGAAACTTCAGCGTTGCGTGAGTGGGGCTGGGGGCTAGGGAGTGGGGCTAGCAGTGTCTGTCTCTCCAGACTGACACAAGCAACCACCTAGTGTTTAGTGGGCTCAGTACCTTGGACAGGGAGGGCTTGATCTCACTTCTCTGTCTCCCCTTTCCATCACCTCACTACTCAGAGGAGATAGAGGGAGAGAGAGAGACAGAGAGAAAAAGAGAGGGGGGAGAAAGAGAGAAGACAGAGAGAGAGAGAGAGAGAGAGAGAGAGAGAGAGATATGTAAGTATAGATATAGCTAGATGGAGCATTTATTAAGCACTGACTATATGCCAGACACTGTACTATTTGCTGAGAATATGAATACAAGCAAAAAAAAAAAAAGATGGTCTCTACCCTCAAAAAACTTACACTGTAATTCAGGAAGGTAACGTAGAGAAAAGACATAGAAAGCAGAAGGGCAACCACACAGGGGCAAAGTTACAGGAGTGGAGGTATAAATGTCCAAAGAATAGGGAGTGTATCTAAATTGTTGCCTTTAGAAATGGTGAGTTCTTCACCATTAGACTGGATAACTATTTATTAGGGATACTGTATAACTGATTCCTGCTCAGATATGAGTTAGACTAGATAGACTCTGAGGTTTCTTCCAACTTCACTGATTACAGTGAGGAGCCCAGACCAATGGTCCCATGGGGACCTATGGAGAGTCCCCATACTAGACTAGGGAAAATCTAGAACAAAAAAAAGAGAAGTCTTAGTTGTCACCTTCAGGGAAATTATGAACCATATAACATTTCTAGGAACTGTATGAAACACCCACACATCCAAATGTGTCAAAATTAATATAGCAAAATTAGGGTACTGAAGAACAGAAGGAAACTGACTGAAGGAGGGTTCAGAATGGCATCAAGATTAAGTGGGGAAAAAATTTGGAAGATCATAGAGTCATAGATTGAGAGCTAGAATGGACTTCAGAAGTGAGGGATGAGAATGAGCATTTGTTAAACACCTACTATGTGCTAAGGGGCAGCTAAGTGGTGCAGTGGATAGAGCACCAGGGCAGGAGTCAGGAGGACCTGAGTTTAAATCTCACCTCAGACACTTGACACTCACTAGCTGTGTGACTTTGGGCAAGTCATTTAAACCCCGTTGCCTCATCCTGGGTCATCCTCAGTCATCCTGATGAATATCTGGTCACTGGATTCAGATGGCTCTGGAGGAAAAATGAGGCTGGTGACCTGCATAGCCCTCCCTCACTCAAAACAAAATCAAGTGCAAGTCATGTCATTATTTCTCTGATGGCATGGTCTTCTTTGACAATGAAGGATGAACATACACCATGTGCTAAGCACTGTGCTAGGTACTTTATCTCATTTGATCCCCTCAACAACCCATCAAGATAGTGCGATCATACTACAACTGAGGAAACTGAGGCATACAGAGGTTAAGTAATTTGCCAAGTATCACACAGCTAGGAAGTGTCTGAGGCTGGATTTGAACTCAGGTCTTCCTGACTCCAGGTCAGCCACCCAATCCAGTTGTGTCACTACTCCTTCAAGTTACAGGCAAGAAAAATGAGATTCAGAGAGGTTTTATGATTTGCCCAAGATTACATAGGAAGTAAGTATCTGAGTCAAGATTTTAACTCAGTCTCTCTGAAACTAAGAGAGTGCACTTTCCAATGTACCATACTGCTTCCGGGGGTCACAGCTTTAAGAAACTTTTTTGCTGTTCAGTAGATACACTAGGATACAGATGACAGCTTCATCCATTGGATGCCTTCAAGAACCTATTTGTTGTCTCCCACCCAAAAGAGTGTCCTCTAGGGAGGGAGGGAGAAGAGACTTGTGCGCTGACCCCAATTTCTTTGTTCTTTCTCTTTTCCAGAAGGAAAAGGGAATATTTACTTTAAGTGAGAGTTCCCAAAGGAAGTTTCAACTATTCCAGCAAGAATTTGCAAAGGTATGTTTGAAGTCCTGGGGAGTGTGGGGAACTGAAGGGAGGACAGAAGACAGAGAAAGGGGGTTTGTTAAGCTGGTAAGTGTGGATCAGCCTCTGTGAGAGGAAAAGCTTAATAATAATAGACTTCAGAGTGGGTGGATCCATTAGTATCATTCCAAGATATACATGAAATCACAGATCTAGAGTTGGAAGGGATCACAGCACTCATGATAGAAAAATAAGGCCCACTGAGTTATATATGTGACTTGCCAAAGGTCACACAGCTAGAAATTAGCTGGCAGAATTCAAACTCAGATTCTCCAACTTCAAATACAACACCCTTTCTACTGTTCAAGGATGCATCAGGAGGGCAATGGGTGTGTTTGATCATGCTTATCATGGATCTCCACAGACTATGCTTGTCTCATTTTCTGCCCCTTTTCCGGTAGAGAGGATAGACTTGCCCCTCTCGCCCACGTGATTATTTTGTGATTCTGCTCTGCCCCTTTTTTCTCCTCCCAGGGCTTGCCACTTCTCATTTCATAGACAGCACTGAAGAGTTGCAAGGGATCCTTGAGATCATGTCCCCAGTTCCTTTATTTGTAGATGGAGAGAACAAGATTCAGAACAGAACTTAGTGGGTAGCATTGCACCCTCCACTTGGCTAATATCTAATTTTCTTGACCTTTAGCTGAACCCAGAAGCAAGACTGATAAAAGCCTTGGGAGAAATGGACATTCTCTTAGCCTGGTTGGAGAAAGCCTTTCAGCCATGATGCTGCAGCCCACCCGCTGTCCAAGATTTCCCATCATTTCAAACATATGCCACTTCTGGTGATTTTTCCTGTGTCATTTCTTCCTGCCAGTGATGTTGCCCTGTGCTTAGATTGCTCCCAGGCTCTCTACATTCTTAACTCAGCTACAGGGAGGCTACACTAAGTTGCCGTGAATAATTCTCAAAGCAGATGACAAAGTGCCGACTAGTTGTAAACTGTATTTATTCCAGATGTATTTAATAATTTATTTTTATTTATATGGGGAGACTGTAAGCCCCTTTTATTTATATGGGAGAACTATAAGAGGACCAGAGTTCAAATCTTACTTCTGATCCTTACTACCTGTGTGACCTTGGGCAAGTCACTTAACTTCCCTCAGTCTCAGTCTCCTCACTTATAAAAGGAGGGGTTGAACTAGATGGCTTCTGAGGTCCCTTTCAAACAGGATCTTGGATCTATGGATTAAATATTTCTCATGTCTCCTGTGGTGCCTGGCACAGTGCTGGGGGATCCAAGGATAATAATGCTCAATAAATACTGAGTTGAACTGATGGTGTGACTTTTTCTTCCTCCAGTTCCTCTTCTTCTTTCTCCTCCCCCCTTTTCCCCCTCTCTTCCTTCTCCTTCTCCCCCTCCCTTCTCCTCCTCCTCTCTTCCTCCTCCTCCCTCTCCTCTCCCCCACCCTCTGCTCCTGCCATGATTTAATTGTTATCTGGCACTCCAGGTTCTACTTATGTAGAACCCCAATTGTTTTGCAACCTATAATCTTGGAGAGTTGCCTGGGGCACTGGAGGTTTGTTACAGGAAATTTAAGTAACATCTGTGCTGTTTGTAAGTTGAAGGTTTGAAAAGCAGACTGTCCTTTGGTGCATTTATTAGAGTTGGAACACTTTGCTAGGGTAGCTCACATTTTGTTCTAGATCTTTCCCCTGAGAGCCTAGACTACCCACCCCTGGGACCCTTGGTCCAGGCTCTTCACTGTCACCAGTGAAGTCTAAAGAGACCTATCCTCTCCCTTCCCAAGATCCAGGTCCAATTTTCGCTCTTCTGCTTTTGCAGGATCTCTCAGGAAAAACCAAAAGCAGTGAAAAGGACCAACTTTGCAATTCATTCCCTTTTTTTATAGACTTGATCTCTTTGTTCCCTATTTCCATTGCTCAAATGACTGCCCTTAAGAGGATGGTAGTGCCAGAGCAGAGAGCTGACATTAGCATACTACCTGGGACATCTGTTTGTTTAAATGCCATTCTCTACTAGTAAAATGCATCTATATTGACTCTTAACATCTTCTTTCCATGGATGATAAGATTTCATTTAAGGAGAGAAGATAGGTAGCTGGGGAAAGCTACCTTGGATACTTAGAGGAGAGGTAGATGGAGAGTGGAAAGGTCAGAGTGATCTCTACTTCCAAGAGCAGTACTGGACTCAGCTCTGCAGCTGATATCAAATCAACATGTCTGTCTGGCTGACTTTGACTTTGTTTTGGAAACCCGAGAGAAAAAAAATCTATGGGATAGATTGACAGGTGGACCCTGGGCAAGTCATTTAACCCTCTTTGCTTCCGTTTCCTCATCTGTCATGAGCTGGAAAAGGAAATGGCCAACCATTTTAGTACCTTTGCCAAGAAAACCCCACATGGGGTCACAGAAAGTCAGACACAACTGAAAAGACTTAACAAAAGAGCATCTCCCAGTATATGGAGAAACATCCTTGGACTCAGAGGCAAGGTCTCCTTGGGTACAGAATTCGAACAGTTTACTAACCCACTATTCTCTATCCAAATGCTCTGATCTTGGGTAGACCTTTCAAAGTATTCTTGGGGGGCCCCCTTTTAATGGGAAGCAACAATGGTACGGTATTATGATGTTGTACTTGGAGTCATAAGAGACTTACATTTCTCTGACCTTCAGTCTGTCATCTAAAATCTCTAAACCTCAGTTTTCCCTGTAGTACCTACTGTATAAGGCTTTTATGAAATTCCATAATATATGTGTTGTGAGGCTCGATAGTATCTGTAGAGAGTTCAGAGAGGTACAAAGACTCTTCTATTTTGATCAAGTTTCCCCTTACATTAAACCTAAATCTGTTTCCCTAAAGCTTCCATTCAGAGCTCCAAAGCCTATACTCTGGGACGAAGCAGAACAATTTGAAGGCATGGACGATTTCATTTTCAAGGTTAGATGTACAGTACCTAATAGAGGGCCTTGTAGCTAGGTTTTTCAGTTGTATCTGACTCCTCATGGACCCATTTGGGGTTTTCTTGGCAAAGATACTAGAGGGTTTGCCATTTCCTTCTCCAGCCCATTTTACAGATGAGGAAACTGAGCAAACCCTGAGCAAACAGGGTTAAATGACCTGTTCAGGGTCACACAATGTCTAAGGCTGGATTTGAACTCAGGAAGATGAATTTTGCTGATTCCAGATGCTCTGTGCACTATGGTGCCACCTAGCTGCCCAGCCTTGTAGCTAGTAGACACTTAGCACCCACTTCTCACATTGCATTGCATTGAATTGGAGTCTAGCCTCCCTTCCGTTTCATGGCCTTTCAAATACTTGAATCATGCAACCAGTGCTCCTGCAGATCTTCCCTAGATGATCTCTAAAGCACTTTCTAGTTTTGACATTCTCATAACAGACCCCATTCTGTAAAATGTAAATCCTGCGTGAGAGCTTACAATTAGGAAGAGTGTATCTGACTTATTACTAATGACCCATGGTTCTGCCATAGTGTGGAGCATTGGGCCTGGAGTCAGGAAGATCTGAGTTTAACTATGACTTCAGACACTTTTACCCCAGGCAAGTCATTTAACCTCTGCTTGCCTTAAACCATTGGAGAAGGAAATGGCAAATCACTTCAGTATTTTTGTAAAGAAAACCCTGTATGGGGTCATGAAGAGTTGGACAGCACCAAAATGACTGAATAACACCCACCTGATGTAGGGGGTTGATCAGAAGAGTTACCTGTCCAATTCACCTAGAAGCAAGGTGAAGGTTATAGCTTTGATTATATCTCCTATACCCATCTGACTTGTTCTCAAGTTAGTGTTGAACAGATTGGCTCTTACTGTTGCTGAAAGAGCCATCTCTTTGTACCAGGCCTATTAAAAAGGGGACAAATTGCAAAGTTGGTTCTTTTCAGTGATTTTGCTTTTCCTGGGAGATCCTGAGAAAGCAGAAGAGCTAAAATTAGACCTGCATCCTGGGAAGGAAGGAGAAAGTGGACCTGTGTATTCCCACAGACTCTGTGCCCCTAGAAACTGCTAATGGCTGCCTTGCACACATTGGATGTGAACATGTTCTCACCCATATGGCTGGAGAACACATGCCCTGGCCTCCAACCTCATAACCCCAGCCTTGGAGAGGCAGTTATGGGAGCCACGTAGTCAAGTGGTGGAAGCTCCTGAACCCAGCCCTCTAGACAGAGGAAGGATTTCCATGGCAGTGCCAACTTTAGACCTGCCTTCCTATCAGTCCTAAATTAAAGCATTCCAAAGTCCAATCCTCTGGAGAGATAAAGGAAGCCTCTTGGGGAGGAGGGGATTGCATGTCTGATGGATGGAGGAGGATGGAGGAGAATGGGAGAGACCTCAACTTGACCAGATGTGATTAATATAATTTATTTGGATGGTGCAAGTCTGATGTGAAGTTCTCTCTAGCAACCCTAAGTTCATTTTCCTTCTCAATAGGTCATAAAGCTAGAGAATGTCATGTATCTCTTATGTGTCAGTAGGACTTAGTGGAGTGTTAGGAGAGTTATTTTTTTAGTGTTATAAGTGCATTTATCTCCTAGGGGAATGGAAGCCCTCAGTATAGTACTAAAAGGGCTGCTAGGTGGTGCCATGGTGCACAGAGTACAGGACCTGGAGTCATGAAAACTCATCAGCATGAGTTCAAATCCAGCCTCAGACACTTACTAGCTGTGTGACCCTGGGCAAGTCATAGTCCTGTTGGCTTCAGCTTCCTCACCTGTAAAATGAGTTGGAGAAGGAAATGGCAAACCACCCCAGTCTCCAAATGAGGTCATGATAAGTTGGACTGAAAGACTGAACAACGTAGTACTCTAAGGGTGAATATTTCTTGGGGTCTCTGTGATAAAAGTGTGACCACTGGAATATAATTGTTTGTGTACATATATGGGGAGGGAGAGAGTTGCCTGCTTCATAAACTCAAGTTTGTTTGTTTTTTTGAGGGCTGTACTAGCCAAAGAGTGAGGCTACAAGCCTGGGAAACTATATAGGGCCTTGAGAGAAGGTGGGACTCATCAGAGGTAGGGGAGAAACTCATTATTCATGGGTTCTTCTGAATCCTTTAATCATTTTCTGCATTTATCATCTAGGCAAAATAGAAGTTGATCCGGATCCAACATACTCCTTGTTACTGGGTTCTAATGTAGGACCTAGAGATCTTTTTCACCTACATCTGTTGAGACCTGGACATGATTTATATTCAAGTTACATTATGAGATTTCCCAAAGGCAGCTCTGAATGGAGGAAAAATAAGCCAAGGGGACAGTGATTAAAGTGGGAAGAGGAATTCCCAAGGTTGGACCCAGTTTGTAGAAGTCCAAAACCTGGAAAAAGGGTCCATTAATTAGACCTCCTCAGCAGTTCTCACGCCTCAGCTGTACCTTCTACCCCTAGGACCCCTTTGAATGGAGGATGGAGGGAAAAGCTCCTCCCCAAACTTCCATTTAAGGAGGGCCCCCAGGCCTTCAAGTTTATCTTCAGGGACTATTCTCCTTTGGTCTTTCTCATCATTCCCCTCCCCTTCCCCACATTTCTTTCCCTCACCTCCTCCACCTTTCAGCTTCTGTTTATGTGTTGGCTTCCCCTGTAAGCCCTTGGAGGGCAGGAGCTGACTCTTTTTTTTTTCATATTTATATTTCCATCACTTAGCATAGTTCCTGGCACATAGTAGCATTTAATAAAGGTTTATTAACTGTCAGCCTCCATGGAAGCAAAGTGGCCTTCCGAGATGAGCAGGAGAAGCTTTGGGGTATAAATGGGCTATGCCCAGGGAAGACAAAGACCCCCACCTCCACCTGGGGAAAATAGCTGGGGTGGGCCCAAGGGATGTGCAGGGAGCAGAGCGGAGTCAGTTCTGAGGACAGATCAGCGGCAAGCCTTGTTGTTGTGGAAGCTTAGGCCTGGAGCACAGTTGGGTATCTGAGTCAAGCAGGAAACATTGATGTAATCATGTGAATCAGAGTCTTCTTGCTCAGGTACACACAGGGGATAGGTGCTCATATTCTTCACAGGGACCAGGGCCTGGAGCTGGGCAGTCTTAGAAACCTGAGAATAACCAAAAAAACATTACGTGGACTGAGAGTGGTGACACAGGCTCAGTTTCCCCAGAGGGCAATAGAGCATAGGGCATATCAACTATTTTTCACCATTTTAAGACATCTCTTGTAGAATGACTTTTCCCATCCCACAACTAGTATCTTCTCCTCCCAAGCTACTTTCCTTCTATTCTGTATTAATCTTATGCAAAATAATTTATTAATGCTTTCTTCCCTATCAGAACACAAACTCCTTAAGAGAAGGAACTCTTTTTGCTTTTTATTTTTTTTTGGGGGGATACTAGTATTTCTAGTACTTAGTCTAATACATAGTAAGAGCTTAATAAATTTTTCTTGATTATTTGATTCCAGAAGATGAGGAACCTTCACTGGCTTCTGTGCTAGTGATGTCCTGGGGATTTCCAAAGCCTGCTTCAAGGAAGGTAATCCTACCTTGGGAATCCAGAAAGCATACAGACCCAATCAGGAAGGGGATTGCCTTAAAAGGAGCTGGGTTTTTAAAATTGCCAGACATTAGGTTGCTAGAGACTAGAGCCAAAGAAAGTGTTATCCCTTCAGGGCTGTGCTACATGACACATGATTCAAATATTATCTACCTTCTTGCAGAGCAATTAGGAAATCAGGCTGAGTCAGGCCCGGTCTTTCCTATGATATGGTGCAATGCATTAGGAAATTTGCTACTGAGGTATTCATTCCTGGAAAAGGTTAAATGACAGCTGGAGGGAGCTTCAGAGATCCCAGTAGAGACAGAAAGAGAAGACAGCAATCGCCTCCTGGGAGAGGAACTACATACACTCCCTATCTACACAGTGCTTGACACATAGTAGGTGCTTTTCTTGTTGTCTGGTTGTTCTACAATCATGTCTGACTCTTCGTGACCCTATTTGGGGGGTTTCTTGGCAAAGATACTGGAGTGGTTTACCATTTCCCTCTCCGGCTCATTTGACAGATGTGGCAACTGAGGCAAACAAGGTTAAGTGACTTGCCTAGGGTCACACAGCAAGTAAGTGTCTGAGGCTGATTTTGAACTCAGGAAGATGAGTACTCTCTCCATTTCACCATCTAGCTGCCCAGTAGGCACTTAAATAAATGGTTTTTGGATTGGGTTGACTAAGAGGTCTTTAGAATATCAGTTCCCAAAGGATGGGCATCAGTGTGAATTCCTTACAGGTAAGGTGCCCTGAATATTCCAATCACGGGCAAGTCATGTGCTGCTACTGATCAATCAACTGACAGGCATGCACTATGCATCTGCAATGTACCAGACACTGCAGGAGCAAATGCAAAAATGAAAGTCATGATGACGTCGATGATGATGATGATGTGTTTGGGAAGCGATAACCAACAGATAGTGTCTTTTCATCACATATATGTCTCTTGAAGCCATTCGCAGGATATGCAAACTCACAAAATATATATTTGGGGCAGAAGTGTAACTAGGCTGGAGTGATCAAGAGTTTGCCACAGGGTATAAAATTAATAATCTAGCATTTACATAACATCTACTGTGTGCCAGGGAGTATGCTAAGTACTTCACAAATCTCATCTCATTGGATTCTTAGAACAGAACTGGATTGTTGTTATTACAACAATATCATTTTACAGGTTAGGAAACTGAGACAGAGAGAAGTTAAGTGACTTGCCCAAGGTCACACAGCTCGTAAGTGTCTGAAACTGGATTTGAACCAGGTCTCTAGGCCTCTATGTGTTTTATCACCTACCTGCTGCAAAATTTAGCATAAAACCTGTACTCCTTCCACAGAGAAAGAGTTAGGAGATTGAAAATTCAAACAATAACTGAGAATTGATGTAAAAGATGTTCAGGATGCAGGTAGCCATGGGGACATTGGACTGCAAGATTGTTCCATAAAAATATCCTCATCCCATCTACACTCCTCTTTCTTTTCCCTTTCTCTTCTCCTAGCACACTCCTCTTTCTTCTTGAGTAGCATCACTTGTCCCTTGCAAAGAGGAATAACCATTCCAATACTACCTCCTTTCTCTCATGATGGATGAGAGGGTACCTCCAGAAGACCCCTTCTAATGAAACACAAAGAGCCTGGCACTCCAAATCCCCTGGGTTGGAACAAATGACCTCTGAATTCCCTCCCAAGGATGAAATTCTAGCTTCAAAAGCACTTGAGTAACTAATTCTCCCTCTTATTCAAATGAATTTGTCTTAATGACTTCCAGTGTTATTTTCACAACATGAATTACACGTTGGATTTGAGAGAACAACTGCTCATAGTTGCAACCTAGTTGAGTATTACTTACTTTGGGCAGTGGTTGCCTCAGAGGTAATACTCCCAGCAATCACTCTGGTTTGGGGCATTTTTTTGCTTCCTGGAAGGATTCATCACAGACAACTTTTAATTAGGAAGTTCCCTGGCACATTTTGAATATATCCCATCTTTTAAAAAGAGGATTTGTATTGTTGGTACAGTGTGAGTCAGGAGATTCCCTAAGAAGCTGAATCACCTTAAGAAAATCACTTTACCTTTCGTAGCCTCAGTTTTCTAATTTGGATGCCTGGCAGGGTGCTCATACCAAGAAAATAATGAAAAGAGAATGTTGTGAAATTATGAACAAGCTTGACCCCAAAGAAGACACATGAGGATGTACCTCTCCCCCTTCTTTGCAGAAATGGAGGTGGGGAGAGACTGTAGATGTCAAATATAATATCAAAATTGGTTAATGTATTGGTTAGTTTTGCTGAACTATTTTCTTCTCTTTTATTATTCCTTGATAGAAGCAGGAATGTGCTGGAGCCAGCTTGTTCTGGCTTATGAGAATTAGTTGTTAAATTTTCGGTGTGAGCATTTACACCTCAGAAAGTGGTAAATGCTATAATAAATCAGGGGTTGGTTTTTTGTTTTCTTGGCTGTCTAGAATTAAGAAAGTGATGTGGGGAGGAGCCAAGATGGCAGAGTAGAAAGACTCATGTATGCTAGCTCCAAATCCACAGCCCATATATTTCCTGCAAAAACAACTCCCCACAAATTCTGGAGCACTGCAAGGCATGCAGAAACACAGTGGAAAAGATTTCCGTTCCAGAGAGCCTTGGAGAGCTGTCCCCAGGGGTCTGTCATGCTCCGGACAGCAGAGCCCACCCCTGTGCTGCCCTGGCCATGCGGCCCCAGAGGAGCAGATCTGAGCAGGCTTCAGGGACGGAATATCTGATGGCCAGGAAGGTCCCTCCACCCACAGACACTACAGGTCAGTGAGAGAGACGTCTGGGCTGGCCAAGAGGGGAGCGGGGTGTCTCCATGACTCGGGCCCCCTCGGGAGGCAGCTGCAGAGGCAGTGGCAGAGGCAGTGGCAGAGGCAGCGGCAGCGGCCCGGGACTCCCCGAGCAGGCAGGCAGAAGTTCAGGGCCATTACCGAAGGTCTCTGCATAAACTCCCTGAGGGAACTGAGCCTGGGAGGCGGCCCTGCCCCGACTCCAGCACCAGAACTTAAGCTCACATTGAATAGCAGCCACACCTGCCCCAGAAAGCCCATTTGAATCTCAGACCCCAAGCACTAGCTGGGCAGATCTAGGCAGGGGTGGACAGGAATCTCAGAAGTCAAGTAACTGGCTGGGAAAATGCCCAGAAAAGGGAAGAAAAATAAGACTATAGAAAGCTACTTTGATGGGGTTCAGATGTTCCCGCCTTTCAATTCTGATGACGAGGAAGGATTCTTACCATCAGGGAAAGATATGGAGGTCGGGGCCTCTGTATCCAGGCATCCCAGGGGGATGTCTGGTGGGCTCAGGCCATGGAAGAGCTCAAAAAGGATTTTGAAAATCAAGTTAGACAGGTGGAGGAAAAACTGGGAAGAGAAATGAGAGAGATGCAAGAAAAGCATGAAAAACAGGTCAATACCCTGCTAAAGGAGACCCAAAAAAATGCTGAAGAAAATAACACCTTGAAAAATAGACTAACTCAATTGGCAAAAGAGGTTCAAAAAGCCAATGAGGAGAAGAATGCTTTCAAAAGCAGAATTAGCCAAATGGAAAAAGAGGTTCAAAAGTTCACTGAAGAGAATAGTTCTCTCAAAATTAGAATGGAACAGATGGAGTCTAATGACTTTCTGAGAAACCAAGAAATCACCAAACAAAACCAAAAGAATGAAAAAATGGAAGAGAATGTGAAATATCTCATGGGAAAAACAACTGACCTGGAAAATAGATCCAGGAGAGACAATTTAAAAATTATGGGACTACCTGAAAGTCATGATCAAAAAAAGAGCCTAGACATCATCTTCCTTGAAATTATCAAGGAAAACTGCCCTGACATTCTAGAACCAGAGGGCAAAATAAGTATTGAAAGAATCCATCGATTACCACCTGAAAGAGATCCAAAAAGAGAAACTGCTAGGAACATTGTGGCCAAATTCCAGAAGTCCCAGCTCAAGGAGAAAATCTTGCAAGCAGCTAGAAAGAAACAATTCCAGTACTGTGGAAATACAATCAGGATAACTCAAGATCTAGCAGCTTCTACATTAAGGGATCGAAGGGCGTGGAATAGGATATTCCAGAAGTCAAAGGAACTAGGACTCAAACCAAGAATCACCTCCCCAGCTAAACTGAGTATAATACTTCAGGGGAAAATATGGTCTTGCAATGAAACAGAGGACTTTCAATCATTCTTGATGAAAAGACCAGAGCTGAAAAGAAAATCTGACTTCCAAACACAAGAATGAGAAGAAGCATGAAAAAGTAAACAGCAAAGAGAAGTCTTAAGGGACTTACCAGAAGTGAACTGTTTACATTCCTACATGGAAAGACAATATTTGTAACTCTTAAAACTTTTCAGTATCTGGGTAGTTGGTGGGACCACACACACACATACACACACACATACACACATGCACACGCACACAGAGACAGAGAGCACAGAGTGAATTGAATAGGATGGGACCATAGCTGAAAAGAAATTAAGGTAAATGGTGAGAGAGAAATGTAGTGGGAGGAAAGAGGGTGAAATGGAATGGGGTAATTATATGTCATTTAAGAGGCAAGTAGGAGACTTTTTAGTGGAGGGAAAAAGAGGAGAGCTGAGAAAAAACAAAACAAAAAAGAAGTTTACCCTCATCACATTTGACTAAAGGAAGGAATAAAATGCACACTCATTTTGGTATGAAAACCTATCTTACAGTATAGGAAAGTGGGGGAAAAGGAGATAAGCAAGGGGGGGGATGATGGAAGGGAGGGCAAAGGGAGGAGGGAGCAATTTGAAGTCAACACTTGGGGAGGGACAGGATCAAAAGACAGAAGAGAAACAATGAGGGGCAGGGTAGGATGGAGGGTAATTCAGTTAGTCTTACACAACACGACTATCAGGGAAGTCATTTGCAAAATTACACAGATATGGCCTATATTGAATTGCCTGCCTTCCCAAAGGGAATGGGTGGGGAGGGAGGGATGGGGAGAATTTGGAACTCAAAGTTTTAGGAACAACCGTTTAGTATTGCTGTTGCTACTAGGAAAGAAGACATACAGTTAATGAGGAATAGAAAGTCATCTGGCCCTACAGGAGAAAAGAGAAGATGGAGACAAGAGAAGGGAGGGATGACAGAAGAGAGGGCAGATTGGAGATAGGGAAAATTAGATGCTTGGGGTATTGGGGTGGGGGGAGGGTATAAATGAGGATAAAATTTGGAACCCAAAATTTTGTGAAAATGAATGTAAAAATTTAAATAAATAAATAAATAAAGCTAAAAATAAAAATAAAAAAAAATTAGAATGGAACAGATGGAGTCTAATGACTTTCTGAGAATCCAGGAAATCACAAAACAAAACCAAAAGAATGAAAAAAATGAAAGAGAATGTGAAATATCTCATGGGAAAAACAACTGACCTGGAAAATAGATCCAGGAGAGACAATTTAAAAATTATGGGACTACCTAAAAGTCATGATCAAAAAAAGAGCCTAGACATCATCTTCCATGAAATTATCAAGGAAAACTGCCCTGATATTCTAGAACCAGAGGGCAAAATAAGTATTGAAAGAATCCATCGATCACCACCTGAAAGAGATCCAAAAAGAGAAACTCCTAGGAACATTGTGGCCAAATTCCAGAATTACCAGGTCAAGGAGAAAATCTTGCAAGCAGCTAGAAAGAAACAATTCCAGTATTGTGGAAATAAAATCAGGATAACTGAAGATCTAGCAGCTTCTACATTAAGGGCTCGAAGGGTGTGGAATAGGATATTCCAGAAGTCAAAGGAACTAGGACTAAAACCAAGAATCACCTACCCAGCAAAACTGAGTATAATACTTCAGGGGAAAATATGGTCTTGCAATGAAACAGAGGACTTTCAAGCATTCTTGATGAAAAGACCAGAACTGAAAAGAAAATTTGACTTTCAAACACAAGAATGAGAAGCAGCATGAAAAAGTAAAGAGCAAGGAGAAGTCATGAGGGACTTACCAAAGGTGAACTGTTTACATTCCTATATGGAAAGACCATATTTGTAAATCTTGAAATTTTTCAGCATCTGGGTAGTTGGTGGGACCACACACACACACATACATGCACACACACACGTACACACGTGCACGCACACACACATACACACATGCATGCACACACAGAGACAGAGAGCACAGAGTGAATTGAATAGGATGGGACCATATCTTAAAAGAAATTAAGGTAAATGATGAGAAAGAAATGTAGTGGGAGGAAAGAGGGTGAAATAGAATGGGGTAAATTATATCTCATTCAAGAGGCAAGTAGGAGACTTTTTAGTGGAGGGAAAAGAGGAGAGCTGAGAAAAAAAACAGAAAGTTTACCCTCATTACATTCGACTAAAGGAAGGAATAAAATGCACATTCATTTTGGTATGAAAACCTATCTTACAATACAAGAAAGTGGGGAAGAAGGACATAAGCAAGGGGGGGCTGATGGGAGGGAGGGCAATGGGAGGCAGGAGCAATTTGAAGTCAACACTCTTGGGGAGGGACAGGATCAAAAGACAGAATAGAAATAATGGGGGGCAGGATAGGATGGAGGGAAATACAGTTAGTCTTACATAACACGACTATTATCGAAGTCATTTGCGAAACTACACAGATAGGGCCTATATTGAATTGCCTGCCTTCCCAAAGGGAATGGGTGGGGAGGGAGGGATGGGGAGAATTTGGAACTCAAAGTTTTAGGAACAACTGTTTAGTATTGTTGTTGCTACTAGGAAATAAGAAATACAGTTAATGGGGAATAGAAAGTCATCTGGCCCTACAGGACAAAAGAGAAGATGGGGATAAGAGAAGGGAGGGATGATAGAAGAGAGGGCAGATTGGTGATAGGGAAAATTAGAATGCTTGGTGTATTGGTGTGGGGGAGGGGATAAAAGGGGAGGAAGTTTGGAACCCAAAATTTTGTGAAAATGAATGTAAAAAAGTTAAATAAATAAATTTATATTAAAAATAAAATAAAATAAAAAAAAGAAAGTGATGGAAAAAGTGTTGATGAGGAATATTTAACTACATGTACATTTTTCACACCAGAGAGCCAGTTGTTAAATGTTTACTCATACTCCTCTGGTTACGTGGGATGGCTCTTTGGGAAAGGTCAGAGGAGAAATATATTGGGAAATATGGGCAATAACAAAAGATATCAATAGAATTTTAGAAAGGAAAAGAAGCACATGAGCCATTTTTGTGCCTGGTTTTCAAGGGAATCTCTCTTTGTTGGTTGCAGGCAGACAGTGTGAAAAAGAGAGAAGGAGGTAATCAAATTCTAGCTCATCCCCAGGTGACTGTGATTTTCTGATTGAGAAGCACAGAGCCAACCAGAGATCACTGTGCAGAAAAACCCTGGACCAGAGTCCAGGGGTGAGTCCATCAGGCATGAGAGAAGCAGTAGCTCCAACTCTTAGAAGTTTGGGAGGTGCTTCAGATGCCCCAGATGTAGGGACTTGATAGCTTCTGTTAAGAAGGTGATGTGTGTACAGAGGCGTGAGGAGACTCCCAAGAGTTCAGACTCTGTTCTGCCATCCCTTTTCTAGGTGATTTTGGGCAAGTCTCTTTTTCTTCATCTTTTTCTTCTCAATCTCTTCTTTTGTAAAACAAGGAGGCTGGTACATCAAGACCTTTCCAGCCCAAAGATTCTCTAAATCTAAGAGAGGATGGGAATATAGGTTTACAGCCAAAAGAGACCTTAGAGGTCATCTAGTCCAACCCCTTTGTTGTACAGAGCAGAAAACTGAGGTACAAAGACATGAAGTGATGGAGACCACACTGGTAATAAGTAGAAGAGCCTGGCTTTGCTTCCAGAACCATGATACTAAAGGAGGTCAGCCGATGTATGCAAATGAACATCAAACTGTTTCTGTACATACTTTCAGTTCCCGGACAGCAAGGTCTGCCTCATGTATAAATGGAACAAACAGGTGCCCAGCAAGCAAGATAATCTGGAGGGCCTGCTCCGGGAATCCCCCTGCTCAAAAATGATCTCCTCCGCTGGTCTGTGACACAGCCTTTGGGTAAGGAGACATCCTCTTTAAAAATGCAAATTCCTCCTGGGCCCATAAACACTTTAGGTCATTCACACCTCAATTTGTTGCTATTCAGCCCTGTCCTACTCTTCATGACCTCATTTTGGGGTCTTGGCAGAGATACTGGAGTGGTTTGCCATTTTCTTCTCCAGCTCATTTTACAGATGAGGAAAGTGAGACAAACAGGGTGAAATGATTTGTCCTGGGTCACACAGTTAGTGTATGAAGCCAGATTTGAACTCAGGTCTTCCTGATTCCAGTTCCAGTGGGTATTCTCGGTCCAAAAAGTCAGTTTAATTATGGCTCCCTAAGGTTCTAGTATTAAGGGAGCATATGTTACCAGACACAGTGGTGGAAGAGAGAAGAAAGAGAGCTTACAGATCAAGCAAACTTGACATGGAATTCTTGGCCCAATAGCTGTCTACATGACTTCTGGATATTCCAAAGGGGTTACTCCTCTTCATTTCTGCCTACAACCAGCTCACCTTTATTTCTGTCTATGACTAGCTCATCTATGCATTATAACTGGATGTGCCTTGATCAGAAGTATTTGCCCCCAGAGGATAGAACCAAAAAGAATAGATAGAAATTCCAGATAGGCAAATTTAGCCTTGATATCAAGGGAAAAAAAACCCAACAACTCCCTAATAATTAATTAGAGCTGTTGTTCGCCTTCATTTCAAAGACCACCAATGACATCACAGAGTGATGTCTTGACTTGCTTGTAATTGAGGTGAGGTCATCAGCCTCGCTGTCTTTCAAAGTCATCCAAGTCCAGTGGCAGGACAATGCCCAGGGTGCAGCAGATGACCTTGTTTTTGATGCCTAACCAAACTCCACAGCGCCTTCTTCTGCCACCTTCATGGCCACTGGAACAAATTGTTCTCATCTGCCATTTCCACCAAGGGAAGTCTTCACATGCTTGAGACAGACATCTCCCTAACTCACTGATGGGTTTGAGGCATAATAGTGATCCTCAACCTGGTTTAGTCCATCTGCTCAGACAGTGTTACTGAGGTGTGGCCATTTACACATGCTATGGCTTCCTGGAATCAAAAGTGAGAGCTGGGTGGTCAATGGGCACCAAAGGTGGATGAAATGCCCTGAAAAGGGTTCTGTAAGCCCTCATACCAGAGGTGTCCTCCCTGAACGGGTGGAATGGGCTATCTCAGAAGACTGTAGGTTCCCCCACCCTAGAGATCTTCAAGGAGAGCCTGGATCAGAGGTGTTAGAGTAGGCTTCTTTCCAAAATGGTATAGACTAGGTGGCTACAAAGGTCCTTCCCAATTTTTTAATTTTATGCTTAATAACAATAGCTAGTGTTTATACAGTACCTACTATGTGTCAAGCACTTTACTAATATTAGTATCCTGGCGACTGCCATTTACTAGCCTAAGAAATGTCTAAGCCTCCACTTTCCTTATATGTAAAAGAGGGGAAAAAATACTCTCCAACAAAGTTGTTGTGCAGACCGAATGAGATAAAGGATGTAATGGGTCTGTGTGTGTGTGTGTTCGTCCTTCATTGCTGAAGAAGACTATGTCATCAGAGAAATGATGACAGGACTTGCACTTGACTTTGTTTTGAGTGAGGGAGGGCTGTGCAGGTCACCAGTCTCATTTATCCTCCAGAGCCATCTGAGTCCAGTGACGATATTCATCAGGATGACTGGAGATGGCCCAAGATGAGGCAATTGAGGTTAAGTGACTTGTCCAGTAGGTACAGGGCCTTAGCAAAGGAGGTAAAGTGCTCACCTGGGTAGGAGGAGAAGGTTCTGCAATCTCAGCGCCTCCGGTGGGCATTTGCTCACCTAGAAAATAGGACAGAAGTGAGATGTCTCAACAACATTGATACCACTTGCCTCTCACCAGCCTCACCTCCTAACTCTGTGTTTGGAAGGAACATGGACAGCTCACAAGGGGATGGGATGGATGATGATGGCAGAAAGAGTCCCTTGGGGTCTGCTTTGCATATATGTACACACACACACATACACAAACACAAATATATATACATGTATATACATATACACATACATATGTATATACATGTATGTGTACATACATTTGTGTGTGTATATATATATGTGTGTGTGTGTGTGTGTGTGTGTGTGTATGTATGTATATGTATAAAATTCCCACTGATAAACTCCAAGGGCAAGGAACTGTTCCATTTTTATTTTTGTACATCTAGCACCCAGCACAGTACCTAGCATAAAGTAGACACTTAAATCATTAATGATGATGATGATGATGGTGATGATACTGCCAATATTTATACAGTTCTTTTTTAACTTTGGGAAGCACTTTGTACTGATATCATTTTCTAAATTCTTGTCAATTGATCGCCAAATGGAGCCAAGGCACCAGAGACAGAATGGAGTCTGAGAGAGAAGAAAAATAGGTCCAAGCAGCCTTGAGATTGAACTTCTGATCTGGGAGCCATCTACATGACTTCTAGATGAGCCCCAAAGCCATCACTCCTCTTTATTTTCACCTGCTGCCAACTAACTTGCATTTTATGGCAGGATGCTCCTCTGAGAAGATTAATTATGGTAGACTGAACCAGGACACCAAAGGTAGAAAAATCTCATCTTAGGAAGGTATGCTGAACCTGCAATTTCATGCCTATACAGGACTTGGAGGAGGAAAGACCTTATACCATTGCAGATTGTCACTTTCTTTGTGGTCTTGGAGAGCTGCCTAGCATACAGAGGGTGACTTGCCCAGGGTCACACTTCTAGGATGTGTCCGAGGTAGGTCTTCCTGGTCCAGACACTGTACTATAGTACACTGCTTTTTACCACTTAGTTAACAAAAAAACTTAATTAAAATACAGAGCATCATTTTTATTAGGGGAAAGGATTAGGGTTGAGAGGAGACATTGTGATAGTGTAGTGACAGGAAGAAAAGAAATACAATTAAAGTGCAGGATTGTTGTGAGACTCAAATAAGATATTTACACATAGCAAACTTTAAAGCACTCTATCAATATTATCATATATTATTATTTTTTATTATATTACTTTTATTATTATATTATTTATTATTATTTTACATGTAATTTTCCTTTTCTGTTCTACTTTGTATATGGAAATGTTTTCTCTATCTCTGTCTCTTTATTTTGTATTTATTAATTTCAAATAAAGTAGAATAAAATACTATAAAATAAAGGGGAAGCTCCCAGCATTTCCTTTCTGCTTTCCTTAAAGATGTTCCCCTCAATGGCATCCTCAGCAGTTTCCATAGGGTTTCCTGTTCCAGGATCTCTACCCTCCATTCCCAACCAAATTTCCCTGTATTTTCTTCAGGCACTAAAATCGATCCCACCCCTTCTCACCATTCTGGTTGGGTCTTTGAACTTGTCGTGGGCAGGCACTGTAGATGTTGTACTGAGAACGGAGTCTATTGGAGACAGGCCGGTAGAGGCGCCTCTGATGGGACCCATGCAGGTGGGAATGAGCTCTCTGGGAGGCCTCCAGAGCACTCATCCTCATAGTAAGTCTGTTGATCCTCCTGGAAAGAGCTTCTCAGGAAAAAAGATCACAAGATCATAGATCTAGAGCAGTAAGGGAGCTTACCCTTGATCAAAGCTGGACACCTAGGCCAACCCCTTCACTTTACAAAGGAGGAAAATGAAGCCCAGGGAAATTAAGTGATTTACTCATGCTCAAAAAGATCTCAAGTATCAAAGATAAGATTTGAACTCAATTACTGGAGGAGGAAGAAGAAAAGATCAATAGCTTTAGAAGTCTTCAGACATTCCTTCCTAAGAAGGATCTTAACAATCGGCCTCATCCCAGGTAAATGGATGGCAGGCCTTGTGCATCAAGGCTCAGGTAGATGTCTAAGAGTTGATGATGCCAATCTCTTCTCCCATAGTCTTCCAATGACTCTAAAGGAACAGGGAGAATCAGAAATAAAGCCAATCTCAGATTCTTCAAAGTCCTTCCTCCTTTGTCCTTGCTCTGCCCATCTGGTCAGAATATACAAGGTAGGCATATGTGTGGGTGGGCATTCCCACCCATGCTTTAGAGCATAGGTTCTTAGCCTGGGAACCATGGTGGTGCATGGATAGATTTCAGGGTGTCTATGAATTTGGATGGGAAAAATTACATCTTTACTTCAATATAATTTATTTCCTTTGTAATCTTACATATTTTGTTTTATATATTTAAAAACATTATTCTGAAAAAGGGTCTATGTCATCACCAGACTGCCAAAGGGATCCAAGACACACAAAAGGTCAAGGACCCCTGATTTAAAGATTAACTCAGAGGCCAAATTCTCTATCAAGGCTCCTGATCTCCTTAGACCTCACCTATACCATTTTGTTTTATGCCACTCTGAGGGACTTGTCACATAATAATGCACATCATAGTCATCTCTCCCTCCAAAATCCTCTTCCAATGCCTTATCATAGCCTAGATCAAGGACTTTAAAGGATAGGCCTGCAGAACACAAGCTCTGTCAGATCTTACCAAGTCAGAAAGTCATTGAAGGCAGGCCTAGTGTTGGACCATCTTAACTTGGGATTTGTGAACTCATAATTTTATTTTAATATATTTCCATTGGAATCTTATGCATTTGATACATTTTAAAATGCTATTGTGAAAAGCAGTCCATAGGCACCCTCAGATTGCAAAAGTGGTCCATAAAGCAAAAGGTTAAGAACCTCTTTTCTAAATGATCTCTGAGGTACCTTCCAGTATGGTAAGGGGTGGGAAGAATAGGGAAGACTCGGAAGGTTACCTTTCTTCCTTCTTTCTCTTTTCCTGGCCAATTTCTTTAGTGTTTGCTTCCCTTTACCTCTTTCACCCAAGTTTCCTTCTGAGATTCAGCTCAAGCATCACCTGCTTTTCTAGGTGTCTCCCTACCCCATCTTGGCTGCTATGTTTCTTCTTAAAATTACCTTGCGTATTTTTGGGATTTTGTGTATAGCTATACATGTGGAAGTTGTTTCATCCATTAGAAGGTGAGATTCTTGAGAACAAAGACTGGTTCATTTTTGTCTTTAGATCTTTAGAACCTAACCTGACACATAGTAGATATTGTATCCCTAACTCTAATCCAGGCCCATCAAGGGCTCCTTGACTTGGCAGAAGGGACTCTAATGTGGATCTTCAGGCACTACAATGCTGCCTTCCTCAGGAAGCTCTTACCTCTCCTCTTCTGCAGTGATCTTCCCAACACCATGCCCAGAAGCATCATCAAGATAATGCCCAGGGTGGCAGGAATCAGGATGTGAAATCCCCCATCCTTCTTCGTAGATGATCCAAAATACGAGGCACTGGAGGGAAGAAGGAGACTGGTAGATAAGGCAGTATAGAGAAACAGATAGATTTAAACAAGGAATATCGGATGTTGTTAAGACCTAAGGACAATTGTTAAGAGTTTTTACAGGATAGAATCTGTGCTCTCCACCCCATCCCCACAATTCCCACACAATCCAAATTTGTCAGCATGCCAATAGCCAGAAATCTTCTGCGACATGTGTACCCTCGTAGATTGCCTTTTTTTGTCCAGTGTTCCCCACTGAAGTATCTCACCTGTTCCAAACAGTCCATGTTCTTGACATGGTGTAATGGAAATGGTGTAATGGTATATTTGTAATCAGGTGAGTTCCAACCCCAGTTCTGCTAAGTTCTACTAGTGTGACCCTATGCAAATCATTTCCTATTTTGGGGTTTCAGTTTCCATCTTTGGCAAATAAGGGGTTTGCCCTTGATCAGTGGTCTCCAAGATCTTCTGATTTTGTTGCCCATCAATTTTTTTCTTGGCTACTGTGCTTGTGGGGGACTGATTTTCCCAGTGGCATCTGCATTCTTGCTATGGTCAGTGCCCAGATTGGGGTTAGGTTACAACTACTCTGAAAGGCTAACTCAGAAAAGAGAAGATTGGGAACGCATGGAGCAGAGGGAGGGGATGGAGTAGAGGGAAATGCTAGGTTATGATGGGTGAAGATTAGCTTGGTTGTGTTGGAGAGAGATCCCATAATTCACGAACCTGAAGAGGATGGAATTTGACCCATCTTCCCACCCACTGACTGGTTTGATCATAAGGCCCTTTGTCTCTGGGAGTCATACCATGCCTTTTCTCTTCTTTGAAGAATCCTGAAAAATTTTCCAAGTTCTTTTCTATCTCTGACAGTCTGCTAATTTTGACCTCCCTCTCTCCTCTGTACTTAGAGGAAGCTAGGTTGCACAATGGATAGAACATAGTGCCTGGTCTCAGGAAGACCAGAGTTCAAATGTGATCTCAGACATTTACTGGCTGTGTGATCCTGGGCAAGATAGTTCATCTCTCTGTCTCAGTTTCCTCAACTGTGAAATGGGTGCTATAATAATGGCACCTACCTCCCAGGGGTGTTTCAAGGTTCAAATAAGATAATATTTGTAAAATATTTAATAAAATCCCTGTCATATAGTAGGTGCTTAATATTATTACATCATTATTAAATACTTAATTTAATAATTTAAACTAATGATTAAATATTAAAATTAGTATTTAAATGCTTATTTCCTCCTTTCTCACCCAAAGAAACTAGCCCTTCCCTCAGTCTCTTCTAAGCACTCTTTTAGGTAACTAATGATCTAATCTTCATTAATGCTGAAATGGGATCCAGTGAGATAATAAATGTAAATCATTATATAAAGGCTCATCATTGTCATCATAGTCATCATAATTGGGCTCCCTAAATCAGATGTTCAACAGTGACCTTCTGGAGACAGCTCTAACATGGCAGACTTTATGGAAGGGGATTTAAGCATTAGAATGGGTGAAGGGATCTCTTCATGATGTGTCCCAAATCACAAAGGACCCCTATCCTGCTTTCAGAGGCAATGCCAGAGCTTACCTTTCACCTCGTAACTTGGTGTTATGGGAATAACTGACAGTGGAGGGCCTGATTAGTCTCCTCAGGTGTAGAGTCTTTGAGGCCACAGAGGATCTGGAGGTCTGGAAGGTGGATGCTGCTGCTAAGGTAGTTCTCTGAGGCAGGATAGGGCTAGTGGGAGAAGGGTCCAAGGGTGGTTGAGTTTGCCTAGGCTGGGTCCATGGTGCTGAAGTGCTTGCTACTGGGAGATAAGGGAAATTGTCAATGAATTGGTGGCATGCCAATTGCATGCCAAGCCCGAGGGCACAAGAGGCTCATCATGGATCCCTTGAGAGCCAGTGTAGCCAATGCACATAAAGAGTCTGGTAGGGGACTGGGAGAAACAGAAAAGGACTCAGACTCCAGACTGGAGATGTCTCCTCTAATTCTTTTCTGCTCAACCATTCGTTCAAAGGAACACCATTTTCTGAATGGTGCTAATTTACCTACCACCCCACCCCCTAGTGTTGATATATAGTCACTGCAATCAGGGATTGAGGATCCATTTGTGTGGTGTGGACATGCAACAGGAGGGTAAGGGGAGATGGCTAGCTTTCCATAAAAGAAAGGCCTATCAGTGACTCAACTCTCTTTTACAAGCCCCTTTCAGAATTAGATAATGTCTGCTTATCCTGGCCCCTACAAGATCTTGAGCACAGGACAGTGCAAGTCTATCCTTCCTATTCCCTTTTTCTACTTCCTCCTTTCCTGACTTTTTCCTTTTCTCTCTTCCTCCTCCCCTCTTCTTAATTTCTTCTCCTTTCCCTCTTCTTTCCTCTTTTTTAATTTTCCTTGTTCTTGTCCACTACTTCTCCCTTCCCCGTATTCCCTCCCTCCTTCCATCCTTCCCTCCCATCCCTATCTCCACCTCCTCTTTCTATCTTTGCCCTCCTCCCTCCTTTCCCCTTGGGATTAACAAACCTGACCTTGGGTGGTGAGTGAAGAAGCCTCATTGGATATCCCTGACCAGGGAAGTGGAAGATGTTCAGAGTAGTCAGGCTCCCCCCAGAATGGGTTGTATTCTGTGGTGGGATAGAAGAGGACACAGTGAGTACTGGGGATGTGGGACTGAGGTCTGTGTATTTTGGCTGGAGGGAGGGAAAGGAAATAGGAGGTGGAGGAGGGGATGGGGAGAGGGAGTTAGTGGATACTCTCTGAGGTGGAGTAAAGCCTGCTGAAACTAAAGAAATGGACATGGACAGAGACAGGGCCAGAAGAAAAGCAAGTGGATTAGGAAAGAAGCTTCCCAGAAAGAGAATCTCTCTTTATTCCATTTTAAAAAATTTATTTTTGGTTTGCAACATTCAGTTTCACAAGCATTTGAGTTCCAAATTTTCTCCCCCTCCTTTCCTTCCCCCTCTCCTCATCTCCCTAAAATGGCAAGCAATCCGATATAGGCTTTACCTATACATTCACATTAAACATATTTTCACATTAGCCATGGTGCAAAGAAAAATTATAACCAACAGAATGAACCATGAGACAGAAAAAACCAACCAAAAAAAGGGAGCAAATAGTATGCTTGAATCTGCATTCAGACTCTCTAATTCTTTCTCTGGATGTGGATAGTACAAGGGGGTGTAAGAAGTAAGGAGGGCTGTCGATTGGGGGAAGTTCCCTCTCATTGTCAACCCTTCCTAACAGAAGTCAGTAAGACAGGAGGGGAAAGTGATGGGGTTCAGACTCTGGGAACTTCCTTGAGCTCCCCTGGAATCTCCTCACTTAAACTGACTTTTCATACTCAAATTGAGCTCCCCTTGCATCTCTCCATAGAACCTGACCGTGATCTGTTATCTCTTGATTGCCCTACCTCCTTAACACCTAGGCATCCCCTAGTCTGATGTTTGTTGACTACCTCCAGCTATTTCCAGCCTTTGATCCTCCTTGGAGGTCCTTCCTAAACTTCTTCCCCATCTCTCTAGACTACCAGACCCCTCCATCCCTCCTATACTCTTTTCTTAAGTCCCACCTTGCCTCCATGAAGGCACTCAGATTGAATCCAGCTCAGACTCTGTCTAGCTGGGATTCTACCTGGCCCACTTGTGAATACAAGCGTCACAAATGCTTAGGCTCCTTAAGAGGCAACCCAATTTGGCGAATCTGTAATAAACTTTGTTTTCTTTGGCTTTAAGAAGGCTTGAGTCGAATTCATTTGAGGTATTTTGGGGTCCCCATCACCCCTGAACCTCATCAGAAAGCAGTGATAGAAGAAGTACAGGACACAACTGAGATCTACAATTGGTATAACTCTTAAAGGTGATATCATTCTCCTTGTCTATATCACTCTTTATCTTACACTTCTTTCTGTTGTGTTGCCTTTCCTTCCTCTTCCCCCTTCCCCCATACCATCAATTATACTTGTAAAGGGTTAATTGTTTAGATTATGGATTATGGTATTTTCTGGATTCCCTTTTCCTCCTACTTTTCCTCCTCTTCCTCTTTCTCTTCTCTCCCTTTCTTCTCTTCCTTCTTTTTCCTTAAATTCCTCCCTTCCTTCATCTTTTCCTCTCCTGCCTCTCCCTAGGTTAGATCCTTTTCTATACTTCTTCCTCCTCTGAATTCCTTTTCTCACTCTTCTTTTTTCCTTCTCTTCTTCCCGACTATTCTTCTCCCTGTCCTCTTCCGCCACCTCAATCTCATCCTGTTCATTAACCTTTGGCCAGTTCCTTATTTACTTACCTCTCCCCAAGAAAATAAGTAAAAGTAAGTAAAGGAAAATACTTTGTTCCTTATCAACATCTTGATAAGAAAATCTCAGGCTAGAGGCAAGTGAAACTGGTAGATGAAATAGTATTTGGGGATTATCCGTGCATCCCAATTATCCAGGTTCCCCATTCACTCCTGGCTTTAGCCTGGAGAATTGATGATCAGAAACATTCCTCTGAAAGATGAGAGAGCTCACCCAAGTATTTGGTTACCTCACATTTCAAAGAGGGAAAGGAGATACCATCCCCTTCCTTGGGGGATCAGGGTCTCCAACCAGTCAGGATACCTACCAGGAGTGACTGTGAGAATCACTTTACAGGTCTTCCCCTTGTCTGTTTTCTTGCCCATCCCACAGGCATAGCTGCCACTGTCCTCTTCTTTCAGATTCCTCAGCTCTACCAGGAACACCTTCTCGTCAGGGAGCAACTTCAATGAGACTCTGTTCTGATAGTCCAGCCCCACAAATGATGTACTTGACAGGACTGTGGAGCACAGTCCAGGACTAATTTCCCGACAGAGATAATACTTTTGAGGTGGGTTCTTCAATGGACACCTGATGTCAATGGATCCTCCCAGCTCTCCATACAACATTATCTCTTCAAGGGGCTTCAGAGTCGTTGAGACTGCAGGGAAACAGAATTAGTGTAAAGAAAGTATTAGCTCCATCACAGGTTCAGCCTTGCCTCCATGGGGATCCGGATATTAATCTTGGGAGAATATAGTCCTTCATAATCCACTCCAAAGAAACAATGTAGTGCCATGGAATAAATATAAACATAATAACTTTTCCTTTCTTCCTCTTCCCTCCCTCCTGCCATCCTTCCTTTCTATCCCTGTCTCCTTCACCTCCTCTTTTTATCTTTGCCCTCCTCCCTCCTTCTCCCCTGCTTTTTCCATCTCCATCCACCCTCATTCTTTTCCTTCCACCCTCCTTTTCCCCTTGGGATTAATAAACCTGACCTTGGGTGGTGAGTGAAGAAGCCTCATTGGATATCTCTGACCAGGGAAGTAGAAGGTGTTCAGAGTAGTCAGGCTCCCCCCAGAATGGGATGTATTCTGTGGTGGGATAGAAGAGGACATAGTGAGCACTGGGGACCAGGGACTGAGGTCTGTGTATTTTGGCTGGAGGGAGGGAAAGGAATATGGGAGGTGGGGGAGGAGATGGGGAGAGGGAGTTAGTGGATACTCTCTGAGGTGGAGTAAAGCCTGCTGAAACTAAAGAAATGGACATGGACAGAGACAGGGCCAGAAGAAAAGCAAGTGGATTAGGAAAGAAGCTTCCCAGAAAGAGAATCTCTCTTTATTCCATTTTAAAAAATTTATTTATTTTTAGTTTATAACATTCAGTTTCACAAGCATTTGAGTTCCAAATTTTCTCCCCCTCCTTTCCCTCCCCCTCTCCTCACTTCCCTAAAATGGCAAACAATCCGATATAGGCTCTACCTATACATTCACATTAAACATATCTTCACATTAGCCATGGTGCAAAGAAGAATTATAACCAATGGAATGAACCACGAGATGGAAAAAAAAAACCAACCAGAAAAAGAGAGCAAATAGTATGCTTGAATCTGCATTCAGACTCCCTAATTCTTTCTCTGGATGTGGATAGTACAAGGGGGTGTAGGAAGTAAGGAGGGCTGTCGATTGGGGGAAGTTCCCTCTCATTGTCAACCCCTCTTAACAGAAGTCAGGAAGACAGGAGGGGAAAGGAGTGATAGAAGAAGTACAGGACACAACTGAGATCTACAATTGGTATAACTCTTAAAGGTGATATCATTCTCCTTGTCTATATCACTCCTTATCTTATACTTCTTTCTGTTGTGTTGCCTTTCCTTCCTCTTCCCCCTTCCCCCATAACATCAATTATACTTGTAAAAGGTTAATTGTCTAGATTATGGATTATGGTATTTTCTGGATTCCCTTCTCCTCCTACTTTTCCTCCTCTTCCTCTTTCTCTTCTCTCCCTTTCTTCTCTTCCTTCTTTTTCCTTAAATTCCTCCCTTCCTTCATCTTTTCCTCTCCTGCCTCTCCCTGGGTTAGATCCTATTCTATACTTCTTCCTCCTCTGAATTCCTTTTCTCACTCTTCTTTTTTCCTTCTCTTCTCCCCGACTTTTCTTCTCCCTGTCCTCCTCCTCCACTTCAATCTCATCCTATTCATTAACCTTTGGCCAGCTCCTTATTTACTCACCTCTCCCCAAGAAAATAAGTAAAAGTAAGTAAAGGAAAATACTTTGTTCCTTATCAACATCTTGATAAGATAAGAAAATCTCAGGATAGAGGCAAGTGAAACTGATAAATGAAATTTAATTTGGGGGGATTATCCGTGCATCCCAATTATCCAGGTTCCCCATTCACTCCTGGCTTTAGCTTGGAGAATTGATGATCAGAAACATTCGTCTGAAAGATGAGAGAGCTCACCCAAGTATTTGGTTACCTCACATTTCAAAAAGGGAAAGGAGATACCATCCCCTTCCTTGGGGGATCAGGGTCTCCAACCAGTCAGGATACCTACTAGGAGTGACTGTGAGAATCACTTTACAGGTCTTCCCCTTGTCTGTTTTCTTGCCCATCCCACAGGCATAGCTGCCACTGTCCTCTTCTTTCAGATTCCTCAGCTCTACCAGGAACACCTTCTCGTCAGGGAGCAACTTCAATGAGACTCTGTTCTGATAGTCCGGTCCCACATATGTTGTACTTGACACGACTGTGGAGCACAGTCCCTTAATCTCCCGACAGAAATAATACCTCTGTGGTGGGTTCTTCAATGGACACCTGATGTCAATGGATCCTCCGGGCTCTCCATACAACGTTATTTCTTCGAGGGGCTTTAGAGCCTTTGAAACTGCAGGGAAACAGAATTGGTGTAAAGAAAGCATTAGTTCCATCACAGTTTCAACCTTGCCTCCATAGGGATCCAGATATTAATCTTGGGAGAATATAGTCCTTCATAATCCACTCCAAAGAAACAATGTAGTGCCATGGAGTAAATATAAACGTAATAACTGCATCCATATTTGAAAAATGATATGATGTTGATGAATGTGAGATGATCTCTAAGACTTGAGACTCAACTAAAACTGAACCAAGGTAATTAATAATCGATAAAGTAGTAGGATACAAAATGAATCCACAAAAAAACCAATAACCTTTCTGTATAATGCAAATAAAACTCAACAGTTAGAGATAGAAAAAGAAGCAACATTCAAATTATCTGCAGAATGAATAAAACATCTGAGAGTCCATTTACCAAGACACTCCCAGGACTTATATGACTGAAAATACAAAATACTTTTCTTTCTTTTTCCTTTATTTCTCTTTTTTTCTTTCCTTCTTCCTTCCTTTTTTCCTTCTTTTTAGAAATAAAAGAAGACAAGTAATTTGAGAGATGCTAATTGTCCATGGTTGTATTGTGCAAAAAGAAGAGAAATGGGGACATAACCAAAATTCTAGATTTGATGCTGTCCCAACGCAACCACAAAGGGATCATTTTATAATACTAAACAAAACAATAACAGGATTACCTGGAAGGACGAAAGGTCAAGAACCTCAGGGGAAAGAATGACAAAAAGGTAAATGAAAAGGGTCTAGCAGTAACAGATCTTAAATTATACTATAAAGTAATATTCTTTTAAAATAACTTGGCACTTCTTGAAAAATAGAAAAACTGATCAGTGAAAAAGCTAAGGTAAATAAGAACTAGAATCAATTGAACTTAATAATATAATCTTTGAAAGCACTAACCACTGAGATAAGGACTTTATGTTTGATAAAAATCACTGGGAAAAGTGATGAAAAGCAGTCTGGCAAAAACTAGTTTTGGGGCAACACCTTTATTTATACACTCCTATGTGAATGGATACTTGATTTGTAAATACAAAGTCATGTCATAAAAATCATTGCTTGATAAAAGAAGGAGATACATATCACAACTATAGCAGAGCAAAAAGTTCTACTTTTAAAAAGGGACAGAAATGATCATAAATGATAAAGTGAACAATTCTGGCTACATAAAATTGGAAAGCCTTTGCACACAAAAAGCAAATGCATTTAGAAAGAGAAGGGAAATGTTAATTTGGTGGTGGGGGGGAGAATTTTAACAGAAGATTTATCTAACAAAGATCTACTATCCAAGATATATAAAGAATTGACTAAAAATATGAGAATACAAGCCATCAATGTAGCAATTCTCAAAATATATGATCAGCTAGTTCTCAAATAAAGAAATAAAAATTATCAGCAGCCATATCAAAAAATGTTCTAGCTAATAATAGAAGAAATGCAAATCAAAGCAACTCTGAGGTTCTACCTCATACTCATCAGCCATCAGACTGGCAAAGAAGAAAATAGCTCTTGTTACAGGGATTATGGGAGGAAGGCACACTTGTGTACTGATGGTGGAAATATGATTTTGTTCAAACTAGAGTTTAAATTTAAACTAAGAGTTTAATTGACTTATCTCGGGTCACACAGCTTTTATGTGTCAGAGGCAGAGGCTTGAACTTGGATCTTCCTGACTCCAAGGTCAATAGGCTATGCTATATGTGTATGTGTGTATGTATATGTATATGTGCATATATGTATGTATATATGCAAATATATACACATATATACCCATGCATTCACCATAACATATGATATGTATATATCATAGTTGAATATTGATAGTTCTTTATTTGCTAAGTTAAAGACTCCCTCAAAGGAAGAAATCTAAACTATCATTGACCATATTAAAGATAAATCCTCCATATCACTAATAAAGAAATATAAATTAAAGCAATTCCAAAGTTTCATCTCTACCCATCAGATTGATAAAACAGGAATAAGGCAAAAGTTGAAGGTGTGGGAAAACAGGCACATTGTTGCATTGTTGGTGCAGCTGTGAAACAAGCTGGTCATTCTAGAAAGAAATTTTGGAACTGTGCCGAAAAAGATTGTTAAACTGTGTGCTACTACTACGTCTATCCCCCAAAGAAAGAGGAAAAAATCTCATATGTACAACAATATTTATTAACAGTTAATAAACATTTATTAAATACCTACTGTGTGCTAGGCTGGGGATAAAAAGAAAGGTAAAAGATAGTCTCTACTTTTATGGAGCTCAAAGTCTAATGTGGGGTGGGGGGAGCAACAGACAATATGTAACAAGCATGTACAAATTAGCTACATACAGAATAAACCCAAAAAAATCAAGAAAGAGAAAGAACTAGAATTAAGAGGGATCAGGAAAGTCTTCTTGGAGAAGATGGTATTTTAGCTCAGATAAAAAGGAAACCAGAAAAGCCAGGAGGTAATGATGAGGATGGAGAACATTCAGGCATGGGGAACAGCCAGTGAAGATGCCTGGAGTTGGGAGCTAGAGTGTCTTGAAGCAGGGTCACTTTGACAGATGAGTGGAAAATAGACAGGAGAGGGGAAAGACCTGTCAGATACACCAAGTATCAGACTAATGCAATAATTCAGGCGGGAAGTATCTGCAGCAGGGTGACTGTAGGGTCAGAGGAAAGAAGGGGGCTTACGTGAGTGATGTTACAAAGGTAAGATCAATTGTCCTTGGCAACAGATTGGATATAGGGGGTGAGAGAGTATGAGAAGTTGGGATAACCCTTATGTTGTAAACCTAGGTGATGGGGAAGATTATGGTACCCTCAATAGTAACAGGGAAGTCTGGAAGGAGGAAGGGTTTGGGAGGAAAAGATAATGAGTTCTGTTCTGGACATATTGAATTTAAGACATCTACAGGACATTTAGATTGAGATGTCAAATAGGCAGGTGGAGATACAGGACTAGAGATCAGCCAAGAGGTTAGGGCTGGATCAGTAGATTGGAATATAATCAGCAGAGAGATGATAACAAAGCCCATGGATATTGATGAGATCACCAAGTGAAATGATCCCCCCCCGGGGGGTTATCTAAGGTTAGCAGACGTGACCTGGATGAAGATCCAGCAAAGCTGACTGAATGGAGCAGTCAGACAAGTAGGAAGAGAATGAGAGACAGTAGTGTTACAAAATCCTAGAGAGGAGAGATTATCATCTCAAAGGCTCCAGAAAAGATCGTCAAGGTTGATGATTGAGAAAAGGCCATTAGGTTTGTCAATCAGTCAGTCAATAAACATTTATTAAGCACTTACTGTGTGCCAGGTACTGTGCTAAACACTAGATTTGGCAATTAAGAGAAACTCTGGTGGTATTATGTTCATTTGAATAACGAGGTTGAAAGTCAGACTGTAGACGTTAAGAACATGGTGAGAGGAAAGGAAGTGGAGGCACCTGTTGTAGATGACCTTCTTAGTGAGTGTAGCCACAAAAAGGGAAGAGAGATATGGGATACCTAACTAGAAGGGATGGATGAATGAAGTGCGTGTGTTCGTCCTTTGTTGCCGAAGAAGACCATGCCATCGGAGAAATGATGACATGACTTGCACTTGACTTTGTTTTGAGTGAGGGCTGTGCAGGTCATCAGCCTCACTTGTCCTCCAGAGCCATCTGAATCCAGTGACCAGATATTCATCAGGATGACTGGAGATGACCCAGGATGAGGCAATTGGTGTTAAGTGACTTGCCCAAGGTCACACAGCTAGTGAGTATCAAGTGTCTGAGGTGAGATTTGAACTCAGGTCCTCCTGAGTTCTGCACTGGTGCTCTATCCACTGCACCACCTAGCTGCCCCTATGGAGAAAGTGAAGGTTTTTTTAAAGATAGGTGAGACCTGAGGATGTTTGTAGGCAGTAGGGAAGCAGTCAGTAGACAGATTGCAGATACGAGAGAGAGTGGACATGATAGATATACCATCTGGAGAAGATGGCATAAAATAAAATTCACTTGGCAAGGAAAAGGGCCAACTCTTCATGCGAGGAGTGAAGGAGAAAGTGGCAGAAAGGATGTGAAGGGTATGTAAAAGAGAAAAGGGAGCCCTCAGCTAATGGCCTGAATGTGTTATAGCAATGCTTTTTTTATAGTAGTCCCAAATTGGAAACTAAGGAGATGATCTATTGTAGATAAACAAATTATAGTATATTAATATAATACAATAATCTTGTTCCATAAGAAATGATAAAATGGACAATTCAGAGGAAACTGGGAAGATCTCTATGATTTTGTAGAGAGAGAAGAGAGCAGAATTAAGCAAACATTTTTACAAAAGATATCTTTAAAAAAACTTTAGAACTCAAATGAATACAATGATGAATCATTGGTCCCTAGGACTGAAGATGAAGCATACCACTCACCTCCTACTGGAAAAGAAAATGTTTTAAAATCTAGAATGAAACATGATTTTGGGCATGGCCAACGCTGGAATTAGTTTTGTCGCGCAATTGATCAGGCCAATTTGTTGTGAGATTTTTGTTTGTTAGCTTGAGCTTTAAAAATTGTTTAATTTGGGGTGGGACAATGGAAGGTGGAGAATAAATTCCTGTAAATATAAAATTAGAAACCCCTTTTAACCTTGAGGCTGAGGACAAATGGTCCTTTTCCTTTTGAACTCACTCTGGTTTTCCCCGTGTGAAATAGAACATTATATAGGATAGAAGCACAAGGTTTAGAAGGAGCCTCAGAGGTCATCTATTCTAGTCTGAGGAATGCCAGGAGATCCCTATTCCCAAATCCCTATCCCCAATATCTTCTTTTACCTCATCTACCTGCTTTACCACCTCGAATTCCACCATTAAATTCCTTTAGGTTCTTAATACTTGTCAGTCACTAAAAGCCCTCTATCAGAATGGTAATAAGTCATATAAATTTTTAGCCAATAATGTCTTATTACGAAGGTGGAATTCTGGCCAGAGTAAGAAAAGGTATCTCAGTGGCACAGATTAGGATTGAAGGGATTTTCAGCAGTTATCAAATCCCATTCCATCCTTTCATAGATGAGGACACTGAGGGAGACAGAGGTTAAGTGAATTACCCAGGGTCACAAACCTAGCAAGTGTTGAGTCAGGTTATGGGCCCAGGTCTTCCTAACACTATCCACAAAGTTATGCTAACTCCCAAGTTGTCTACAAGTGAAGTAGAGGGCATCCTCTGGTGCTGCACCTCAACCCCTGGAGAAATCCAAGATCTGGTCCTTCCCTGAATCACTTACTTGGTAAGAAGAAAAGTATCCAGAGGAAGACAGCCATGGCTCCCTGGCAGAAGATCCCATCCCAGCCCCACCTGGGCTAGAGGGGAAGAGGGAACACACAGTCTTCTCAGCCTCTGAGATTGGTGCTTCTGGTTTTGGTGAAGAGCAAAAGTTAGAAACCAGGAAACAGTAGACAGTCTTGTTTACAAACTCCTTCATGCTGAAAGGAAAGTATCAGCTGACCACAGAGGAAATCACAAATGGGCTGAATGGGGGTGAGAATGAACACAGGGCCTAAGAGCACAGTGTCAGCTCATTACTAGTGGGAGTCACTGGTAATAGTGTTTCTTGACTGATCTTCAGCACATTTACCCTGAGGAACATAATGTGCTTTTACAGATGTCCAGAGACTTGGCCGGTTAGGGGTCATCTGCTCCACACCTGGCCTCTATTCTAGACATATCTTCTGTCTGTCAGGCACAGGCTACCCATATCCAGCTGAATGCTGACCTCTATAACCCTATCGCTGCTAGAGTTACCCTAAAACCCCCTCCACTCTGACTCTTGGACCCACTATCCTCTTGGGAAGGTACCATTTGCTCCCTGGCCTTTCCATCCTTTATGTGATGTTGCCCCTAATTGGAATGTGAACTCTTGGAGAGAAAGGATTTTCTTCAATTAATCAATCAGCATTTGTTAAGTGCCTACTGTGTGCTAAGTGCCGCAATACAAAAAGAGGCAAGTTTGTCTGTATTCTCACGGATTTTATAATCTAATGGGAGACACAACATGCAAAAAAAAAAATATAAAAAGCAACTATATACAGGCTAAATAGGAAAAAATCAAGAAGGCTCTAAAATTAAGATGGGGTGAAGAAGGCCAACAGTAAAAGATGGGATTTTAGTTGGGACTTAAAGGAAGCCAGAGATGAGGAGGGAGAACATTCCAGACATTGGAGAGAATCAGAGAAAATGCCTGGAGCTGAGAGATGGAGTGTCTTATCTATGGAATGGACAGGAGTCCAATGTCACTGGGTCGAAAAGTCCATCAAGGAGTAAAAGGTGAGAAGACTAGAAAAGTAGGAGGGGGCAAGGTTATGAAGGGCTTTGAAAGCCAAACAGAGTATTTTTTATTTGATCCTAGAGGCAATATGGAGTCATTGGAGTTTATTGAGAAGGGGCAAGGGTACCATAATCAGACCTGCCTTTTAGGAAAGGCTGAATGGAGGGTAGATTATGGTAGTATTATACTACTATAGACATGAGGTGATGAGGGCCTGCACCAGGGTGATGGCAGTGTCAGAGAAGTGAAAGGGATATGTTCAAGAGACGTTACAAAGATGAATTCAACAGGTCTTGGCAACAGCTTGGATATGGCAGGGGGAGAGGGGGAGAGGAGAGACAATGAAGAATCCAGGATGACCCCTAGGTCAGCCTGGGAGATTGAGAGGAAGGTCTTGACAGTAATAGAGAAGGTAGGAGTGGGGAAGGATTAGAGGGGAAAATAATGAGTTCCATTTTGGATGTTGAGTCTACAATATCTGTTGGACATGTAGTTCAAGAAGTCTGAAAGGCAGGTGGAGATGAGAGATTGCAGATCAGCAGAGGGATTGGGGCAGAATAGATGGACTTGGGAATCATCCACACAGAGATGGTGATTAAATCCATGGAGCTGACAAGATGGCCAAATGAAATAGTATAGAGGGAGAAGAGTAGAGGGCCCTGGACAGAACTCTGAGGGACACTTATGCTTAGAGGGTATGATCTGGAAGAGGAACCAGCAAAGAAGACAGAAGGAGTAGTAGCATAGTAGCACAGGAAACAGGAGAAAATGGTTTCCCAAAAACCCTAGAAAGGAGATTATTAAGGAGGAAGGAGTGATCAATTACTGTCAAAGACTTCAGCAAGAAGAATGAGGAAAAGCCATTGAGTGTGGCCACTAAGAGATCATGATAACGTTGGAGAGAGCAGTTTGGGTGGAATGATAAGGTTGGAAGACAGATTGTAAAGGGTTAAGAAAAGGGTGGGAGGAGAGAAAGTGGAGGCACCTATTATAGATGTCTTTTCAAGCTTATCTACAAAGGACAAAGAGATACAGTGAGAGGTGTTTGGTTTTTTTCCAGGATGGAGGGGACTTGGATGTGTTTGTGGTCAGTAGGGAGTGAGCCCATAAACGTACTGAGATAAGTGAGAGGGGATTCTCTTGGCAAACATACGAGTGGTTTGCCATTTCCTTCTCCAATGGAACATAGTAAACCTAGAACATAGTAAAACTCATTGACTTGTCTTGATTATATCTTTGACATATACTCACATATGTACATATTGTCTCATCTGATAGAATGTAAAGCACCTTGAGGGCAAGGGCTGTTTCATTCCTGTCTTTGTATCCCCAACACCACACAAAATGCCTGGCACATAGCTGGCCCTTAATGAATGTTTGCTTGGCTCTGTTACTAACTTCTTGTGTGACCTTCAGCAAGTCACTTCTATTATAAAATGAGAGAGTTGAATTCTGTGATCTTGGAGGCTCCTCTCAACTCTAATGTGTTAGATTCTCAAAAGTCTCTTCTCACAATTATTCTTCCCCACAACCTACCCACACATCTGGCAAAGAGTATGGCTGCTGTACCAGCATTGATCTCTATCTCAGGATTTGGCTATTGGCACCAGTCAGATGGTCATACTCTCTTTTGGGTTAGAAGCACCTTGGAAAGAAATGGTTCAAAGCATAAGAAGGTGCCACATGGAGAGCTAGGGAACAAATAATTAATGAACAATGTTGGAGTGGGGGTGCAGGAAGCAATGACTATATCTTTGAAGGGGAGTGAAGAGACTTGAAATCTGTCAAAGAAAAATATGGACATTGTATTCTGCATCACCAGAAATAAGTTGTATTAATTTAGCATTATTTGAAATCCAAGGCATTCCAGCTTAGAGAGAAATATCCAAGTCAGCAAAGTTCCTTCCACCCCATTCCCTCAGATGTTTCTCTAACACAAGATGACAAGAAATATTATTGCTAGGAGCCTCAAACAAGGAAAAAGCCACAATATGATTAAAATGCAATTTGGTTTAATGTTCTATTCTGCCTACCAGGATGATAATAAATTGATTTTCTAAGATTACTTAGTTCCTTCTTTGACCACTTTTCTCAAGGATTCTCCCAGAGTAATTAAAGAACCTCATCCCAGGGATCTATACACAAATCCCTTCAGAATGGACAAAGAGGAGATTGATGTAAATATTTAACAACTGGCTGTCCTCATCCCCCCCAAAAAGTGTATTCAAGATGTGCCTTTAAATTAAATCTATATTATTGACATTTTCCCATCACTTTCTTAAGTGTGGACAACTGACAAACAATAAATCCAACCAAGATTTGGAGTATTTACCAATTTCTGGGGTGTAAATGGTTACAATGTGATTTTAACAACCAGTTCTCCAAAACAGTAAGAAATGGGTCCAGCCTACTCCTGGAAGTCTTATTCCTTCAGGGAATGGGGAAATGGATTACCTCAATGGGACAAGGGACATTTCTTGTTCTAAATTGTGTAATCTCCCTTCATCCATTTTCTCATTCTTGACCTTTTCTACACTTCGCTGAATGACAAAGTCTGGAAAGGATTTTAGAAAAATATGTATTTCTCAATAGTTTCAGTTGGAGTTTTTAAATAGACTTCCATGTTCTAACCATGCCTCTGCACCAGCATTCTGGGGACTTCAAGGTCAATCATTTAGCCTCTTTGGGGCCAATTTGCTCAAGCATAAAATCAGTGTAATAATAGCTACCCCGAGCTGACACGGGCTTGTCGCAAGGATAATAATAGTTCGCATTTACATAGGGCTTTAATTATACAAAGTACTTTCTTCACCACAGCTCTGTGGGAGAGCTCTCTCTATCCTCACTTTGGTCTCCTGGCTCCCCTGGTGTCCTTTAAATCTCAACTAAAATCCCACCTTCTGCAAGAAACATTTTCCAGTTCTCCTTCATTTTAATGCCTTCCCCACAAAATTATCTCCAGGTATCCTGTATTTTGCTTGTTTGTACACGGTTGTTTTCATGTTTTCTCCCCAATTAGACTGTAAGCTACTTGAGAACAGGATCATGTTTTTGGCCTTTTTTATATCCCCAGAGAAGAGAATAAGGAAATAAGTATTTGCACAGCTCCTGCGATGTATTATTCCCATATTACAGGCTAGGCACTGTGCTAAGTGTTTGGTTTTTTTTAATAAAATGTTATTTCATTTGGTTTTCACAACTACCCTAAGCGGTAGGAGCTGTCATTCCCATTTTACAGTTGAAGAAGCTGAGGCAAACAGATTAGTGACTTGTCCAGGGTCACACAGTTTCTGAGGCTGGATTTGAATAGGCCTGTTACTCTATCTGCTATTGGGCCACCAGTTCCCTAGTGCTTAGCAGAGTGCCTGGCACACTGTAAGTTCTTAACAAAAGCCTGGTGATTAAGTGGCCCTTGGAGGGAAGTAGTGTAAGTTAATTAGCATTATCATTTACAAATGAAGAAACAGACTCTAAGGAGGTTCAGTGAACTCCGTATCTCAGGAGGTCTCAGAGTCAGGAGTTGAATCCAGCTTTTTACTAAATTCCCAAGCTCTAAATCTGTTGTCACTGCACCACGCTATCTCTGATGTAGAAATTCTGTGAAAATGCAGGCACCATTATTTTGATTAAAGGATGAATGACCCACGTGCAGAGAATGCTAAAGCTACAAAAAAAGTTTTGGTTGTTATTGGTGTTCAGTTGTATCTGACTTTTCATGACTCGTTTTGGGGGCTTTTCTTGGTAAAGATATTGGAGTGGTTTACCATTTCCTTCTTCAGCTCATTTTATAGATGAGGAAACTGAAGCAAACAGGGTGAAGTGACTTGCCCAGGGTCATACATCTGGTAAGTGTCTGAGGCTAGATTTAAACTTCAGGCCTGGGACTCTGTACGGTATGACACCACCTAGCTACCCAAGAAAGGACTTTAATAACCATCTTGTTCTAGGCCTCCTTCTACACAAGGAGAAACAGAGGTCCAGGGAGTTATGGAGACCTATTAAAGGTTACAAGAAGGGAATCTCTCTAGTTCTGTGACTGCAAGGAAGTGATGCCCAGTAACTCCTTATCCAATTTCCCAGAGCCAGAGGGAGACCCCAGGCTTTCTCCACTGCCATGCTGCTGCTGGGTGTGTGTCAGCTGTTTCCTCCCACCTACTGTCTTAGCATAAATCAATCAAAACATCCATAGTAGAGGCTCAATGATTCTCTAGACTGGGAGAAGAGGCCAGAGCAGGTGCAAAGGAAGTGCCTACTTCAGCTTCCCCTCACCCGCCCCATTGCCCCTCACCACAGAAGAGGAAGCAGCACCCTTAGGCCCTATTCTCTGAAGCTGTTTTCCTCTGGGTCACCAGAACCCAGTCTGAGTGAAAGTGAAAGTGGGATCTAAATGTAAGACATGCTTAATCTTTTCCCAGTAATGACCTAAGTGTCAGTTATCTTGGCTCTGAATGGAGAACTAGAAATTCAAAGACTAGAGATGAGGTCCAGATCAGACCTAGGCATTGTTCTGTCCCCAAGGGGTTAAAATGGTTATGTTTGGAGTCAGCAAACCTGGGTCAGAACCCTAGTTCTGCCATTGTATAAGCTAGGTAACTTTGACCTTGTCAATGCAAGACATTTAGCCTGCCTGAGCTCAGTTTCCTCATCCGTAAAATGAAGAGTTTGGACTAGATGGCCTCTGGGGCCCCAATTCCAGCTTTCAACTCTAGCCTTAAGATGCTACAATTAAATAAGATGAGTGAATTGACCTTCGTCACTTCTAAGGTCCTCTCTAACTTAAAGCTATGACCCTGTGATCCTCTACAGAGTAAAAAGGTCGCATAGTAATCATCCAGTCCAGTCTCATAAAGTGTTTTGTCCAAGCTCGCCCAGATCATAAGAAGCAGAGTCAGGATATGAAGCCAGGGCTCAGGGTCAGTCTGCTTTCAGTGACATCTCTATCTTACATCCCCTGACCCCAATATCTCAGGAGCTGGGTACAGGATCACTGTGGCTTAAGGGTAGCCTTTCCCAAAGTTGGAAAGTAGGTGAAGTTTGTCCCCAAAGTCTCTCCTTTTCTCTTTCTGTACCTTTCTCTATCTTTTTAGCAGCTCCGAGCCCCAATCACCTTATCTTCTTTCCTTTCACCCAGGCTTTCTTGTTTTCTCTCATTAACTTCTATTGAAGAAAAATAATGCCTTTTAAACTCATTTACATTAAGGAGTTGAATTCTATTTTAGGCACCTTGAATTTAAGATATCAATGGAACACCTAGTCTGAAATGTACATATGTAGGTGCTGCTCACAATGGCTCCCCCTAGAGAATGTAACATTGAGGGCTGGGACTATTTCACCTAAATCTTTGTATCTTCAATACATAGCACAGTACCTGGCATATCATTCTAGTACTACTACTATTACTAGCAATATTAATAATATCTAACATTTATAGAGCACTTCAAGATTTGCAGAGAGCTTCATAATTAGGTAGGTGCTGTTATTAACCCCATTTTACAGTTAAGGAAACTGAGGCAGACAGAGGTAAAGTAACTTGCCCAGATAGTAAGTGTCTGAGGCCGGATGGGAAGTTAGGTCGTCCTAAATCCAGATCCAGAACTCTATCCATCGAGCCACCTAATTGCCTACTGTGCCACCAAGCTCCTAATAAAGGTTACTTGATTGATTGATTGATCCTTAGGGAGAGGGCAAAGCTTTAGCCCCAAAGAATGACTCATCAATGGTAAGATTTTAGGCATTAGTGACAAGCAGGCAGAGGACATATTTAATCTGTGTGCTATGAGGATGGGTAGTGTGGTATCATTGAAACATAATCAACCTTGAAGCTAGGAGAACTGTGTTTATTATTGGAGTTTCTCAGAGGTCCACCAGGACCCAGAGAGCTGTGTGAATATTCACACACATACACGCATGTATAGGTGTAGACATATACATATACTTCCACATATATGTATACATACATAAATATATACGTGTGTGTATGTGTATTTCTGGAAGATAGCTTTGGGTAAAGGTACCATTGATAGAAAAAACACTGTGCTGCATGTCCACCTGGACATCATATGGGTTTTTGATTTTTCCTTTCTGTCACAGTGGCATATTGTGGGTTGAAACAGTCATATGTCTCCTCAATCCTGCTTCTGCCTGGCTTGGTACTTAATCGGGCTGAGCTCTTACCATCCCCACTCAAGCTTACCCATAGGGCAGCAGGCTACAGATTCTCGGTCTCTTGATATCCTGGTGGCAATAAGTGAGGGCAACATTAGTCATTGGGAAACAATTCTTCTTGCATTAATCTGTGGTAAGACCTTAACATCCTTATTCCCTGTCACCATGGATTGGGAATTACTCGACTGAAAACCCAGGTTATATAACTTGTCATCCAAGAGATGAATTAAGGAGCATCATCACTTCAGCCCTGGGAAGGATCTTAGAAGTTGTCGAGTTCTCATTTTTGTCAAGTCATTTTCCAGTTGTGTCTGACTCTTTATGACCTCATTTGGATTGTTGGTTGTTGTTGTTTGGGGTTGGGTTTTTTTTTGGCAGAAATACTGGAATAGCTTGACATTTCCTTCTCCAGCTCATTTTACAGATGAGGAAACTGAGGCAAATAGGGTGACGTGACTTGCCCAGGGTCACACAGCTGATAACGTCTGAGGCCAGATTTGAACGAAGAATAATGAGTCTTCCTGACTCCAGGCCTGGTGATCTATCTGATGGGGTTCAGACTCTGGGAACTTCCTTGAGCTCCCCTGGAATCTCCTTACTTACACTGACTTTTCATACTCAAATTGAGCTCTCCCTGTATCCCCTCACAGAATCTGGCCTTTCATACTCAAATCTGTGACCATTGTTGGTTACCTCCTGATTGCCCTACCTGCTTTCCACCTAGGCGCCTTCTTGTCTGACGTTTGTGGATTACCTCCAGTTGTTTCCAGCCTTTGATCCTCCTTGGAGGCCCTTCCTGAACTTCTTCCCCCATCACTCTACACTGCCAGATCACCCCCACCCCCACTCCCCATCCCTGCTATACTCTTTTCTGTATTTAAGTCCCACCTTGCCTCCATGAAGGCACTCAGATTGAATCCAGCTCAGACTCTGTCTAGCTGGAATTCTGTCTGGCGTGCTTGTGAATACAAGCATTACAAATGCTTAGGCTCCTTAAGAGGCAACCCAATTTGGCAAATCCTTAATAAACTTTGTTTTCTTTGGCTTTAAGAAGGCTTGAGTCGAATTCATTCGAGCATGACCTGGACAGTCCGTATTTTGGGGTCCTGATCACCTCAGAACCTCATCACCTTCACCCATAAACCTCATCATTTTTGGTCCCCTAATCTGGAAAAGCTGCTACTCTCAAGTTCTTCTGCTCAAACTGGAAGGTATGTAAGCCTCTCCCTCTCTGTATCCCCTACTTGCTCTGCAAGTACCCTGTGATAATATTTAATATAAATTTTAGACTTTAATAAGGGCCAAAGTTTGAATTAAGAAGAGCCTGGACCTAATAGTCCCGTTTGTTTAATTTAGAGGACACCTTTTGATGTCAAGCAAGCAAATGGGACTTCCTTACCAGACCCTTCTTCTGGCATCTTAGTGATAAGGCCTGGGTTGTAACTTCAGTTTTGTCAACTCTGTTAAGATACCACAACTTCAAAGGCCTGTTTAGGACAGAATATGTAATCTGGGCGATGGGATTTTTGCCTTATCTTAAATCACAAAGGCATTCTATGGAAGGAAGATACCCATAGCTTGGGATCATAAAACCCAACTGATGCTACTTTGTTTACAATGTGTTTATCTTTTTTTTATTATTTTTTATTTTTATTCATTCATTTATTTATTTATTTAACTTTTTACATTCATTTTCACAAAATTTTGGGTTCCAAATTTTCTCCCCTTTTATCCCCTCCCCCCACCCCAATACCCCAAGCAATCTAATTTTCCCTATCTCCAATCTGCCCTCTCTTCTATCATCCCTCCCTTCTCTTGTCTCCATTTTCTCTTTTCTCCTGTAGGGCCAGATGACTTTCTATTCCTCATTAACTGTATGTCTTCTTTCCTAGTAGCAACAGCAATACTAAATGGTTGTTCCTAAAACTTTGAGTTCCAAATTCTCCCCATCCCTCCCTCCCCACCCATTCCCTTTGGGAAGGCAGGCAATTCAATATAGGCCATATCTGTGTAATTTTGCAAATGACTTCCCTGATAGTCGTGTTGTGTAAGACTAACTGAATTACCCTCCATCCTACCCTGCCCCTCATTGTTTCTCTTCTGTCTTTTGATCCTGTCCCTCCCCAACCGTTGACTTCAAATTGCTCCCTCCTCCCTTTGCCCTCCCTTCCATCATCCCCCCCTTGCTTATCTCCTTCTCCCCCACTTTCCTATACTGTGAGATAGGTTTTCATACCAAAATGAGTGTGCATTTTATTCCTTCCTTTAGTCAAATGTGATGAGGGTAAACTTCTTGTTTTGTTTTGTTTTTTCTCAGCTCTCCTCTTTTTCCCTCCACTAAAAAGTCTCCTACTTGCCTCTTAAATTACATATAATTACCCCATTCCATTTCACCCTCTTTCCTCCCACTACATTTCTCTCTCACCATTTACCTTAATTTCTTTTCAGCTATGGTCCCATCCTATTCAATTCACTCTGTGCTCTCTGTCTCTGTGTGTGTGTGCATGTGTGTATGTGTGTGTGTGCATGCGTGTACATGTGTGTGTGTGGTCCCACCAACTAACCAGATACTGAAAAGTTTTAAGAGTTACAAATATTGTCTTTCCATGTAGGAATGTAAACAGTTCACTTCTGGTAAGTCCCTTAAGACTTCTCTTCGCTGTATACTTTTTCATGCTTCTTCTCATTCTTGTGTTTGGAAGTCAAATTTTCTTTTCAGCTCTGGTCTTTTCATCAAGAATGCTTGAAAGTCCTCTGTTTCATTGCAAGACCATATTTTCCCCTGAAGTATTATACTCAGTTTAGCTGGGTAGGTGATTCTTGATTTTAGTCCTAGTTCCTTTGACTTCTGGAATATCCTATTCCACGCCCTTCGATCCCTTAATGTAGAAGCTGCTAGATCTTGAGTTATCCTGATTGTATTTCCACAATACTGGAATTGTTTCTTTCTAGCTGCTTGCAAGATTTTCTCCTGGACCTGGGAGTTCTGGAATTTGGCCACAATGTTCCTAGGAGTTTCTCTTTTTGGATCTCTTTCAGGTGGTGATCGATGGATTCTTTCAATACTTATTTTGCCCTCTGGTTGTAGAATGTCAGGGCAGTTTTCCTTGATAATTTCATGGAAGATGATATCTAGGCTCTTTTTTCGATCATGACTTTCAGGTAGTCCCATAATTTTTAAATTGTCTCTCCTGGATCTATTTTCCAGGTCAGTTGTTTTTCCCAAGAGATATTTCACATTCTCTTCCATTTTTTCATTCTTTTGGTTTTGTTTGGTGATTTCTTGTTTTCTCAGAAAGTCATTAGACTCCATCTGTTCCATTCTAATTTTGAGAGAACTATTTTCTTCAGTGAGCTTTTCAACCTCTTTTTCCATTTGGCTAATTCTGCTTTTGAAAGCATTCTTCTCCTCATTGACTTTTTGAACCTCTTTTGCCAATTGAGTGAGCCTATTTTTCAAGGTGTTATTTTCTTCAGCATTTTTTTGGGTCTCCTTTACCAAGGTATTGACCCGTTTTTCATACTTTTCTTGCATCTCTCTCATTTCTCTTCCCAATTTTTCCTCCACCTGTCTAACTTGCTTTTCAAAATCCTTTTTGAGCTCTTCCAAGGCCTGAGCCCACCCGACATCCCCCTGGGATGTCTGGGGTACTGAGGCCCCACCCTCCACGTCTTTCCCTGATGGCAAGAATATGTCCTCCTCCTCGTCAGATCCGAAAGTCGGGATCATTTGCATTTGTTGGAAAAAAACTCTCTATAGTCTTATTTTTCTTCCCTTTTCTAGGCATTTTCCCAGCCAGTTACTTGACTTCTGAGATTCCTGTCCACCCCTGCGTTGATCCACCCAGCTAGTGCTTGGGGTCTGAGATTCAAATGTGCTTTCCACGCGCCGCCCAGCTGCTAATCAATGTGAGCTTTAGTTCTGGTGCTGGGGTGGGGGCAGGGCCGCCTCCCAGGCTCAGTTCCCTCAGGGGCTTTATGCAGAGGCCTTCAGTAATGAAGATCCTGCCTGCTGCTGGGGGAGCCCCGGGCTGGCCGCAGCCGCTGCTGCCTCCACCCACTGCCTCCACCGCTGCCCCCACCTCTGCCGCCACCGCTTCCTCCCGAGGGGGCCCGAGTCACGGAGACCCTCTGCTCCCCCTCTCTTCCAGCCCAGCGTCTCTCTCTCACTGACCTGTAGCTTCTGTGGGCAGAAGGACTTTCCCGGCTGCTGGAGCTTCCGTCCCTGACGACTGCTCAGGTCAGCATCTCTGGGGCCACGGCCAGGGCAGTGCTGGGGTGGGGTCCGCTTTCTGGAGCGCGATGGACCCTGGGGACGGCTCTCCAGGGCTCTCTAGAATGGAAATCTCTTCCACTCTGTTTCTGTACACTTTTCAGTGATCCAGAAGTTATGGGGATCTCTTTTTACATTAATTCTATGGGCTGTGGGTTCGGAGCTCGTAAACGTGCATCCTTCTACTCCGCCATCTTGGCTCCGCCCCTACAATGTGTTTATCTAAGAGAACTCCTTTCTCACGGCAAAATGTATATAAGCGAGAAGATTTCTGTACTGGGCAGCCAGAACATTTCTGGCTCCATAATGCATTATGCTACCGTTTTCTTTAATAGGGAACTGTTTAATTAATTAAATCATAAAATGTATGCATTTAGCCTGTTGCCTTTTCTCTAACCTAGTTTTCAGGTCATCATTTGGAAGTGGATTTTTGGACCTGGCTTCAGGTGCCAGTATCAGGCAGCGTCTCTGAACTTTCTGGGCGCTAGAGAGTTGGAGACTCGGGTTGTCAGTCCACTGGTTAGGTAGTGGACCTGGGAATTCTCTGAATTTCCTGGGCCCAGGGAAATCGGGGAAAACCCAGTTAGTGTGTGCCTAAGTCTCTGAACTTTCTGGGCCCTAGAGAGTTAGAGACTCAGGTTATCGGTCAAGAGGCCGTGTTCGAGGCTGTGGACCTGGGTATACCCTCCAAAGCACAATTCTCTGAACTTTCTGGGTGTTAGAAACGTCAGTTAAGTGGGTGCCCAATTCTCTGGATTTCCTGGATGTAAGAAAATCAGGGAAAACATGGTTATTTTTGTCTTCTTGTTTTTTCTCTCAAGGCTTACTTCCACGTCCTCCTTTTAGGAAGGGGGGACTTCCAGTCCCACAGCAAAAGAAAAAAAAAGTGGATCAAAATTCATCAATCCCTTCATCAATCCCAAGGAATTCACCTCTGGGCTGTCTTTTACAAAATTGGAAAAAATTTAACTTCTCTAAAGACCTTAAAAAGAAAAAGTTGATATTCTTTTGTGACACACTTTGGCCTCAGTATCACCTGGAGGACAACGAAGTGTGGTCCATATTTGGGACCTTACAATGTAATATCCTTTTACAATTACAATTATATTGCCTCCAAAAGGGAAAATGGATAGAAATACCTTACATAAGGGCCTTTGCCAAACTCTCTCAGGACCCCATTCTCAGAACAGATTGTAAGATGCTTGTAGCTAGAGCCATCCCACGAAAGGGAAATGGGGGTGAATTGGATGTTTTGGATGACTCCCTGTTTATGACTTCAGGGGTCTCGGCCTCACTTCCTCCCCTATCTCTGTCCCCAATCCCCACTCAGTTCCCAGCCACGGGGCTTGCGGAGGTGCCTCCCTCTGCAACCCCTCTCACTGGGGCAACATTCACTCAGGTCTCAGGCCCCACCCCCACAGCAGTCTCTACAGTCTCACTGCCTGTAACCCACCCCTCCTTGGGGACTTTACCAACTATGGGCCTTGCTGGGGTGCCTCCCTCTGCAACCGCTCTTGCTGGGGAGCCTCCCTCTGCAGACCCTCTTGCTGGGGCAACATTCACTCAAGCTCCCGTGGCACTCTCTGGGACATCTCCCCCTTTGATCTCTACTCTTCCTCAGGCACCAGCAGACCTTTCCCCTTGCCAGCGGAATCCCCTGGCCCTGCAGCCTAATCCAGTCCAGCAGGCATTCCCCAGCCCTTCCCTCACAAGAAGTGGGACTTCCTATCTTCCCTCACAAGTCCCTGTCCCCACTGGGCCCTCTGGGCTGTTTCCCTTGAGAGAAGTACCTACCCTACCCAGTGGGAAAACCAGGGTGCATGTTCCATTCTCTCTTTCGGATCTCACCCAGATTAAAGAGAAACTGGGGAGATACTCGGAAGACCCCATTAGGTTTACTGAGGGTTTTAGGGACATATCCCTACAATTTGAACTTTCTTGGAAGGATCTGCATATTCTTTTCTCTGTCTGTTGTACCGTTGAGGAGAAGGGGAGAATTTGGGAACATGCCCAAAAGTTTGGGGATCATATGGCTAGCAATAATCCCATAAAATACCCCCCAGGAACAGCTGCTGTTCGCACGAGTGACCCCAGATGGGACTATCAAAAGAGTGAGGACAGGGGAGAGAGAGACTTTATGGTAATCTGCCTGTTAGAAGGCCTAAAAACTGCATTTCAAAAACAAGTAAATATTCAAAAAATTAGGGAAATTACTCAGGGAGAAAAGGAAAACCCTGCCCTTTTTCAAAACCGGCTAATAGAAGCTATTAAAAAGCATACAAATTTGGATCCTGACTCCATAGAAGGGGCAGCAATCCTTAGCATGTATTTTATTAATCAGTCTGCCCCAGATATTGGGAGGAAACTGCAGAAATTGGAAATGGGACCCCAAACACCTCAGGCCCAGTTACTGGAGATGGCCTTTGGAATCTTTAACAGCAGAGACCTCATTGCAGCACAGGAAAGAGAACAAAGGAGAAGGGCCACGGCCAGGGAGCAGGCTCAATTCTTGGCTACTGCCTTGGCCAGGAAAAGACCCAGGGAGCACCCCTCCAGAGTGCCCCCTTGGAGGAAGGCTGGCTACTTGGGCAGTGGGGAAACCTGCTTTCCTTGCCACAAGGAGGGTCACTGGTCCAAGGAGTGCCCCTCCAGGGCACCTCCCCAGAGGGAGCCCCAGGAACCAACGCCTGTGGAACCGTGCCCATGTGACCAGAAGGGACATCGGAGGAAGGATTGTCCGTCAGGATGGAAAAGTGGTGGAGTTGCCCCCCACCAGTACTCTGTCCTCCAGTCTTCTCAAGACTTGGAACAACAGGAAAGCCTGAGTGCTGCTCCTACTTTCTCCACCTCTCTCACCAAGCCCTGGGCAAAAACGAAGGCTGAAGGTAAGGTTACTCACTTTAACATGGCTAAATTCTCTGCTTTAACCAGTCACTCTGGCCCTACCTGTCCCCTGACCTCTCGGGTCATAGGCATTGAAGGGGAAACTAAGGAATGTCTCCAGACATATCCCCTCCCCAGCCTGCTTGAGGATCTGTTGTTTAAACACTCCTTCCTTATGCCCTCCTCTGACCCTGCCCCCTTGTTGGGAAGGGACCTGATGGTGAAATTGGGAGCCAATTTTCTCTAGTTAAAGCTCCCATCTCCCTTTTGCCTCTCTTCACTACATCTTCCCCGGTTTGCCTGAGAGTGTGGGAGACAGTCAGGCCAAATATTTGGGACACTGGAATTCCAGAGAGAGCTACTTCTGCCACCCCAGTCATTGTTAGTCTCTCAGACCCTAAAGTGCTCCCCCATCTCAACCAGTACCTGATTAACCCTGAGACCTGGGAAGGACTACAACCTTTAATTGAAAAATTCCTTAAGTATAAAATCCTTGTCCCTTGTTTATGTCCATGCAAGCACTGCAATCCTTCCCACAAAAAGGCCTAATGGAGAATTTGAATGTACTTTGCCTGGGGAATCAAGTCTATATCAGCTAACATGGACAGTCTTGCCCCAAAGCTTTCAAGATAACCCTCCATTATTTGGACAGGCTTTGGGAAGGGATTTAAGGCACCTGACACTAGCAGGCAGTAGCTTAATTCAGTATGTGCATGATATTCTTATTTGTAGCCCCACCCAGGCAGGTTCTTTGGCTGCTGCCACAGAAGCCCTTAATTTCTTGGGCATCCGAGGGTATACGGTCTCTTGGAGCAAAGTTCAGATGGCATGCATCTGGGCCATGAACTCATACCCACCTCTCTCTCCTTAACCTCTGAGAGAAAAAGGACAATCCTGTCTATCCCTAGTCCATCCACTAAGAAACAAGTTCGAGTGTTTTTAGGCGTGACTGGATTTTGTAGACTCTGGATTCCTAATTTTGGTTTTATTGCTAAACTCCTTTATGACCCTACTCAGGGCACTGACTCAGACCAGGCTAAAGTTTTTGAGATTCTGAAAACTAATTTGACCACCACCCCACCACTAGACCTACCCAATCTGGGAAAACCTTTCATTCTGTATGTTGATGAAAGGAGAGGACAGGCTTTGGGAGTCTTAACCCATTCCTTAGGACCTGATCCCACGCCAGTTGATGTTTTTATTTACTCAAAATATGCTTTCCTTGCTCTACATGCCCATGGAGCAATCTGGAAAGAAAGGGGATATCTGACAGGAAAAAACTACCTTATCAAACATGCCCTTCTATGTTTTGGCCTTGCCACAGTCATCTTTAATTCTCTCCAGAGAAATTATCTTTTAGGCCAGGGGAATTGTCTTTTCTTTATACTCCTTTTGTACCTGCTTGGTATGTGTTTGCCTAACCTTTTTGCCAGGTTTGTCTTTTCCAGGGTGCAAGCCATCAATTTCCAGATGACAGCCCAGGCTATATACCAACCGCTGTCTGAATCCTAGGTCTCCAGCCCACTGGACCTGGCACCACCCAGGTTCTGAAGTCTGACCCCTTGAACAGGACCCATTGAGGCAGGAACAGCTCTACACCCCTTGCCAGCAGGAAGAAGTTTCAGAAGCTGAGACCTTCATCCCTTACCCCAAAAGAATTTGGGTTCAATCTGTTTGAGGGGGGAATGATGGGGTTCAGACTCGGGGAGCTTCCTTGAGCTCCCCTGGAATCTCCTCACTTAAACTGACTTTTCATGCTCAAATTGAGCTCTCCCTGTGTCCCCTCACAGAATCTGGCCTTTCATACTCAAATCTGTGACCATTGTCGGTTACCTCTTGATTGCCCTACCTGCTTCCCACCTAGGCACCCCCTTGTCTGATGTTTGTGGATTACCTCCAGTTGTTTCCAGCCTTTGGCCCTCCTTGGAGGCCCTTCCTGAACTTCTTCCCCCATCACTCTAGACTACCAGACCACCCCCACCCCCACCCCCCATCCCTGCTATACTCTTTTCTGTATTTAAGTCCCACCTTGCCTCCATGAAGGCACTCAGATTGAATCCAGCTCAGACTCTGTCTAGCTGGGATTCTGTCTGGCCGGCTTGTGAATACAAGCATTACAAATGCTTAGGCTCCTTAAGAGGCAACCCAATTTGGCGAATCCTTAATAAACTTTGTTTTCTTTGGCTTTAAGAAGGCTTGAGTCAAATTCATTCGAGCACGACCCAGACTGTCCGTATCTTGGGGTCCTGATCACCTCGGAATCTCATCACCTTCACCCATAAACCTCATCATATCCACTGTACCTCCTAGTTGCTCCCTGAACTGTAAAATTCTTATTTTACAGATAAGGAAATGGAGGACCAGAGAAATGAAGTGATTTGTTCAGGGTCACAAAGGTCGTAGAATTCTGTAATTTCACTCTTTTCACTCACCAACCTACTCATGTTTGATGACCATTAGCATTAACTTTCCAGTTGGACACCCCATCTTAAGCCTCATCCCTATCCAGTCTATCTTCCACTCAGCTGCCAAAGTGATCTTCCTAAATCTCAGGTCTGATCATGTTACTCTCCCTCACTCAATAAACTCCAATGACTCCCTATCACTCTGTCATCACATATAAAATATTCTGGTTGAAATTTAAAGCACTTTACAACCTGACCTTTGCCTATTTTTCCAGTCTTTACATTTGCCTGACCTCCATATACTTTTATGATATAGCCACAACTGTCTTTTTCTGTCCCTTGGACATAGTATTCCATCTTCCAATTCCTTTCCACTGGCTGCCCCCTATTCTCAAAATGCTCTTCCTATCCTATTGCCTGCCTTCAAGACAAAAATCAGATGGCACCTTCTGCAAAAGGCCTTCTCTAGTCTTCCTCTACTGCCATCCACCTTCCATTAATGCCTTTCCTTTGTTATTACCTTCTGTGTACTCCATATATAAGGGCAACTAGGTGGTACAGTAGATAGAGCACCAGTACAGGACTCAGGAGGACCTGAGTTCAAATCTCACCTCAGACACTTGACACTCACTAGCTGTGTGACCTTGGGCAAGTCACTTAACCCCAATTACCTCATCCTGGGTCATCTCCAGTCATCCTGATGAATATCTGGTCTCTGGATTCAGATGACTCTGGAGGAGTAGTGAGGCAGGTGACCTGCATAGCCCTTCCTCACTCAAAACAAAGTCAAGTGCAAGTGACATCATTATTTCTCTGATGGCATGGTCTTCTTTGGCAACAAAGGACGAGCACACACGTATATAACTTGCTTACAAATTGTCTTCCCCATAAGAACGTGAGCTCCTTGGGGGTGAGGAGCATGGTACTATTTTTCTCTGTATCTCCATTACTTAACCCAGAATCTGTCATAAAGCAAGTACTATCTGTTATTCTTTTTGGTATCCACAAAACTATCTATTTTATGCAAATTTGTGACTGTTCTCACTAAAATTCTATTTACTACTTAAGGACCTAAAAAAGAAATACAAGGAAGGTACCTTGGAACTATTGGTTTTAAGTGGATGTTGACCCTAGCATTTCATAAAGTAGCTTTCATGGGATTCACCATGGGGGAAGGAGGGGCACCTAAGTGCCCCATCCCCAATGCCATCGCCTTCATATTTATTTGCTATGTGTAACTGAGAAAGTCAATTTTCCATTCTCTTAGTCTTATTAAACAGGGAGAATGGTCCTTAATCTACCTACCTCAAGCCAATCTGATGGGCATTTATTATATTACAGGATTGTTATGAGGAAGGAGCTTTGTAAACCTTAAAGACCTTTAAAAATAGGAGTAGTTACTATTATTGTTATATCAGATAAAACCACACTACAGAGACAACTTAATTAGCCTTACTTGTAAGGTTAAGCCTACTCTGTGGAGAACAAAGGGTAGTCAGAAGGAGAGAGAGAGAGAGAGAGAGAGAGAGAGAGAGAGTGTGTGTGTGTGTGTGTGTGTGCTCTCTTGACCTTTGACCCTGGTGTACCATTGTAAGATGAGCAGTTTAATTCCAGAACTTACCCAGATGGAAAGACAAAAGGCCTTGAGCTACAAAGAAGCTTTGGGGGAGGTGGGGATTTCCATTAGCTACGTTTAGCTCATGAATGGAAAGTCTAGCTGAGCTTGTCATGGGGTCGAGGGTGTCCCTAGAGGGCAAAGGATGTGTGTGAGAGTTCCAGGGTGGAGCTACCTCAGAGGGTCTAATGAATGGAGTGTATCTTCATGTATTTTGGAGGGAATTATTCTTTTTGAATGAGGGGAAGATTGTATACTTAAAAAAAACTCCCATCCCACTGTATATACTCATGAACTTGGTTAATGCATTGATCAACTTTGCCCTAAAATGTTGCTTTTTTTTTCTTTGTTATAAGGGATGACTCTGAGGTTGGGGTAAAGGGAAAGAGATATTGGGAAATAAACATAATGTAAAACTAAAAGACTAATCATCTTCCTGTTTCTCTTCTACTTAAAGATGACATAATGGGTCAAGAGTCACTAGGGATAAAGAGATAGAAGAACACCAGGGGCCAACCAGAAAGAGAAAGGTGAGGCTTGACAGGTTTTGCAACAGACAAATGGAGTCCATACAAGGGATCTGGGCTGGATGGATCCCAGTAGTGGCACAAAGTGCTATGGGGAGAAGAGAGCCCATCTGAATTTGGGCAGAGTCCAAGACCCAGAGAACTATGGAGAGTAAGCCCAGAAATCTAATCAGATTAGAAAGTCACCGGACCATTCCATTTGACTGGTATTCATTTATACAATATGATTTTGGTTAACTATGAAGGCAGAGTAATATTTCTATCAATTACTTCTTTTCTTGTGAATTCCACACTTGACATTCTATAGAAATTAGGAGCTTTTGAAATGGAAACTCCTTCCACAGATGCAGATCATCAGTTCATCTGCAACTTGTGGTCTTTAAGAGTTAACTGGGAAAATAAAAACTTAAGTGATTTGCCCATGGTCATGGAGGAAGGAGATGCGTCAAAGTCTTCCTGACTCTGAGGTTGGCATTCTTCTATCATGCCAGGCTCTCTCCCCACCTTGGAATACATCATTGTAGTTTTCATCATCATCATCATCAGACAATCCTGTGAGATATTTTTATACCCATTTTACAGTTTGGGAAACTGAGGGAAATAGAAATTGTGACTTGCCAAGAGTCACATCACCCAAATAGTAAATGTCTCAGGCAGGATTTGAAGCCATGTCTTTCTGACTTCAAATTTAGCTCTCTAACTAATATGTCATATGGTCTCAACACTTACTTGAACTCTCCAACAATACATGACTGTCAGTTTAACTATCTTCTCCACTAAATGATAAAGCACTGGACCCAGAGTCAGGTAAACATGAATTCAAATCCAGCCTCAAACACTTACTAGCTGTGTGACCCTGGGCAAGCCCCAAACCTCTGTTTGTCTCAGTTTCCAATGGGGTTAATATTAACACCTACCTCCCATAGTTGTGAGGACCAAATGAGATAATATATGTAAAAAAGCACTTAGCACAATAGCCTATAAAATGGGGGTAATAACATAGTAGTTGCTGTACAAATGTTTAGCATAGAGCCTGGCACACAGTAAGCACTTAATAAACATTTCTTTCTTTTCTTCCTTCTATGAGGACAGAGAATATTCCTTCTATGTGGTACCATGATGCTGTGGGAGAATTGAGTTTGGCATTAAAAGACCTTGGTTTGAATCCTGGCTTCACTACTTCCCTATGTGTGATCTTGAGTAAGTAAGTCTCTCTTTTCTTATCTGTAAAGTGAAGGGAGCTGGACCACATGATCCCTAAGTCTCTTCCAATTTGAAATGTATGGCCCTATGAATCTTAGTGGATAGTCTTCATGGGATTCTGTGGTTTAAGAAAAGTCATCCCTCAGTGACCATGATGAAGGACGGAAGCAGGATTGGAGCAGAGGTTCTTTGTACATGTCCATGTCCACCCCCATCCCAAAATCATGGAACCACTCTCTTGTCTGGTTTGTGGCAAAGAACGGAAGTAGGAGATGGATGCTTGGAAAAACAAGCATGTTAGAGTAAGTTTAAGAGGACTGGGGCTCAGAGTTAGTCGTCAAGTGTGATTACAATCATTAAGTCTAACATGTTCAGGAGCTAAATGATCACCTCCCTCAGCAACTGTGAAGCAACCATCAGAAATTTAGATGATAAAATCACACTGGATCCCAGAATAACAGTATTTAAGGGTTCAAAGGGACCTCAGCAGCTATCAATTCAACCCTGCCCATAACAATCCCCACTATAACATAACCAAGTGGTTTTCCAGCTTCTCCTTGAACACCTGTAAAGAGGGGGAGCCCACCATCTTCTGAAGCAGCTCCTTCCACTTTTGGATAGCTCCCATGATTAGGAAGTTCCCTCCTGATATCAAGCCGAAATCACCCTCTTCCACACTTAGTTGCTGGTTCTGCCTTCTGGGGCCAATCTAGAACAAACCTCTTTTATGTGTCAATCCTTCAGATATTTGAGGATAGCTCTCATGACCCCATGAGTATTCTCTTGAGTTGAAACCCAGTTGCTTCTACTGATCCTTCTATGACATGATCTCAAGGCTCTTCATTATCCTGATATATTCTAATTCAACTAGATGAAAATAGATTATGGAAAGAATCCAGGGCTCAAGCCAGTCACTCTAGTGAAGAGACATTCCACTAAAGATCTGGAACCTAGAGACCCTAAGTGTTACCTAGGATTCTTTACGTGGAGTCAGCTACCACACAGGGGCCCAAGGGAAGTCTGTTCCCTTTGTACTTGTCAGATAGGGAAGCAGCCAGGACCTGAGCCATCTCTCAGCATTGGGCTGAATGCCCTGGTATTCTGAGAAACTCCTGACTAGGGAGTTCATTCCTCACTGGCAGAAACCACAGATCAAATTTCATCTATTTCACCATTTTACAAAGGGCTGATCCTGGCACAAAGCATGATCAGGACATACCCCATATGTCCTGATTCAGATACATTGTCCTCACCATTAGAATGTTAAGCTCCTTGAGGACAGGGACTGTTTTGCCTTTTTCTCTGTATCTCCAGTGATTAGTACAAAACAGGGATGGCTAGTTGGGGACAGGGTCATATGCCTGAGTTCCTCAATTCTGACCTACCCAGCTTCAGCCAAATAGTCTCCCGCTCATCCAAGCACTAAGTTCTTGAGAGCAAGGATTACTTGTCTTTGTAACCCCAGTACCTGAGTAGAGGAGTAGATAGAGAGCCAGCCTTGAAGCCAAGAAGACCAGGGTTCAAGTTCTGTTTCTGGCATACGCTAGCCATGTGACTATACTTCCTGGGCAAGTCACTTAACCTCTCACTGCCCTAGGAAAGTCTCCAAGACTGCACAGTGCAGAGGTGCCAGTCTGCATTGGTAGAAGAGGTATGATAGACCCATAAAAGTGAAGGTCCAGCTCCTATTTCTATGCACAGTGTCTTATCCACAGGGGGAAGTTGACAAATGTTAGCTGATTAAATTGGTATTTTTGGGATTACCATGGTTGAAGAGGATCCCTGGGCCCACCCAAACACTGTATCTCTCATAATATGCACCATTTTATAAGGCACTAACCTGCTATGCACCAGACTCTGTGCTACTAAGTGATTTACAAATATTGTCTCATTTGATCCTTATAATAATTCTGGGAGGTAGGTGATATAATTGTCCCCATTTTACAGATAAGGAAATTGAGACAGATAAAGGTTAAGTGACTTGACTAGAGTCATGCTTCTCACAAATATATGAAGTACCTCTTGAATTCAGGGTGACTACAGGCTCAGCAATCCATCCATTGTGTCTCCTGGCTGCCAGCTGCTTACTATGAGAGTCATTGGTTAATGTGAAAGGTAGTACCTGTGCACTCTGAAGTGGAAAGAACACCAGACTCTACCATTATCTGCTTGTGCAACTGTAGGCAAATTGCTGAACCTGTGTGACTTTAGTTGCCCTTGTAGAATGAAGATAAACCAACTCTTCCCCACCCCCAAGGACTGACAACAACCCAGCTCTGTACTTATCCCATAGGAAACCAAAACTCAAAGGAAAAAAAGTTTTGATAACAGATATTTGTAAATGTAAAGGACTTGACTGACTTAGTGATCATAAAGCATTTAGTTCGATAAAATGCAATTAAATTTCAATTTAATTAGTTCACAAAGCAAAGTCCTCTGAGCTCAATGTGGGTAATGGCCCAGACTGTGTTTTGAGAGGAATAGAATGTTCTTCTCCTTTCTTGACCTTGGGAACTGGAAATCTTATGAAGACTCTATATCCAATCATCCCTGAAGGGGAGGTGAGCTGTAGCAAAGGGATTTGTAGGTGTAATGAGAAGGGCCCTTCTAGAAGGAGTAGCATGTTAGAAGGTTCATGTAAGTGAGCTCCTTAAGAGTAGGGACTATTTTGGGCCTCTTTTTGTGTCTCTAATGCTTATCGTAGTACCTGACACATAGTAGGCACTTTGTTGTTGCTTGTTTTCAGTCACGACACTTCGTGGGCCCATTTGAGGTTCTCTTGGCAAAAATACTGAAGTGGCTTGCCATTTCCTTCCCCAGTTCATATTATAGATGAGGAAACTGAGGCAAACAGGGTTGTGATTTGACCAGGTCACCCAACTAGTAAGTGTCTGAGGTGAGATTTAAACTTGTGAAGATGAATCTTTCTGATTCCAAGCCCAGTGCTCTACCTACTGCACCACTTAGCTGCCCAAATTCCTTTTTATTAATTGACTGGGGAAGATGTTATTATTGTTGTGTTTGTCCTTCATTTTTGAAGAAGACCATGACATCAGAGAAATGATGGCATGACTTGCACTTGACTTTGTTTTGAGTGAGGGAGAGCTGTGCAGGTCACCAGTCTCACTTTCTCCTCCTGAGCCATCTGGGTCTAGTGACCAGATATTCATCAAGACGACTGGAGATGGCACAGGGAGACCTTGACTTTTTAGTCTAAGGTGTTTCGAGGTACTCAGTTAGAGGGAGGTAATGCCCATTCAGTGAATAGGCCTCTTTCCTGAGGAAGCGTCTTGAGGAGGAACTCAACTTGAGTGCAGTTGGAACAATGACAACCATGACATTTAATCAGTTTGTAGCTTGAATTACTGAAGCATCAGCTTTCCACCCATGGGTGTTGCTTGGATGATGGTTATTGTTCAAGGATTTAATCATATCTGACTCTTCCAACTCTTTGTGACTCCATTTCGTGTTTTATTGGCAAAGATACTGGGGTTATTTGCCATTTCCTTCTCCAGACTTAGATTTGAGAGCTCAAAGAAAAGTCCCAAAGCCATTTATTGAAAATTAACCTCTTCGGAAGAAATTAAAGCTATCTATAGTCATATGAAAAAGTGCTCTAAATCACTATTGATTAGAGAGATGCAAATAAAAACAACTCTGAGGTACCACATCACACCCATCAGATTGGCTAACATGACAAAACAGGAAGATGTTAAATGTTGGAGAAGATGTGGGAGAGCTGGAACACTAATACATTGGTGGAGCTGTGAGCTGATCCAACTATTCTGGAGAGCAATTTGGAACTATGACCAAAGGGCTACAAAAATGTGCATACCCTTTGACCCATCAATACCACTTCTAGGACTGTATCTCCAAGAGACCATAAAAATGGGAAAGGGTCCCACATGTACAAAAATATTTGTATATTTGCCGCTCTCTTTGTGGTGGCCCAAAACTGGAAATCAAGGGGATGTCCATCAAATGGGGAATGATTAAATAAATTGTGGTATATGAATATAATGGAAAACTATTGTGCTACAAGAAATGATGAACAGGAAGACTTCAGAGAGTCCTGGAAAGACTTATATGAACTGATGCTGAGTAAAAGGAGCAGAACCAGGAGAACTTTGTACACAGCAACAACCACAGTGTGTGAGGAATTTTTCTGGTAGACTTAGTACTTCATTGCAAGGACTTAAAAAATTCCCAGTGGTCTCTTAAGGCAAAATGCCTTTCACATCCAGAGAAAGAATTATGGAATTTGATTGAAGAATGAAACAGATCATTTTCTTTTGCATTACATTTTGGTTTGTGTTCTGATTTCTCCCATTCATTTTAATTCCTCTATGCAACATGACTAAGGTGAAAATGTATGTGATAGGAAAGTATGTGTAGAACCTATATAAAATTGTATGCTGTCTCAGAGAGGGAGTAGGGAGGTGGGGGGGAGGGGGAGGTAGGGGAAAAAAATCTAAGTTCTATGGAAATGATTGTAGAACACTTCCACATAAATAATAATAATAAAAAAAGAAAATCATCCTATTCTCCACCCTAATCATTAGCCCTTCCCCACCCTGTTAATCTGTAGAGCGATGTGTGAGTCTTTCCTTTGTCCCATACTCAGAGGAAGATAGGATCCTGTTACAAGGCCCTATAGCATGTCCAGAACCTCTCTTCTTACTTTCTCCTTTAGTCTTTCTAAAATGAAATCTGCCTCTCTCCCTTCACCTTCTCCTTTCCCACAATGATAGAATGGAAAGAACTAGAGCTTCTAGTCCCAGCTCAGCTTTGTGTCCATTAGGAAAGGAATTTCCCCCACTGGACCTCAGTTTCCTTTTCTGTGAAATGTGGTAGGTGGGCTGCATTATCCCTGTCCTTTCTAGCTCTAATATTTAAGATTTCTCTGAATCCCAACAGGAAGATGAAGTGAGTAGTGGGGTCCAAAAAAGGTGTTAGGATTTGACATATGATGAGTAACCTCCTTCTAGGAAATAAATTGAAGTCTCCACAGAAGGCAGGAAAAAGTTACTTTAATCAGCTGAGTGTACAAAGATAGTGTGACAGAAAGATCTTAGATCCCACTGACTTCTTCAGAATAGACATCCAGAGAAATGATTTAAGTCTCAGTCCCTCTAAAAGCAGAGAAGTTCCTTAATTCCCTCTTCCCTACACTGCCATGGGAGGGGTAGGTATGTATGTGTGGGGTGGGGGGAAGGGGGGCTCAATGGAAATTAAACTGATGAATTTTTGGATCCCCTATCTTCTCAGAGAAAAAGATGAGAAGGGAAAGTTAGGCCCAGGCTGGAGTCACTAAGCCACAAACCCCAGGTAGGGAGCAGGCAGTCAGGGGAAGGCAAGGAGGGCAGATGTACAGACCACACGGAACAGAGGGAGTGCTGGGATAGTGATAGGATCTGAGAAAAGGTGATCCTGGTGGTCATGCATGTGATTGAGTCATAGAGAGAGGGTAGTAGGAGACAGGATGTAAATGGAGGGATCCACTGGCATCACTAGGCATCACTATGACCATCCAAGGGAATTTCACTGGCCATGTTATTAGACTGCAGCAAGAAGGCGGTGTAGGCCATATCTGCCTCTTCCTTGGAAGACTGTGGGAGAAACAACAGGTTTCAGCACTTTTTGTATCAGTGGGTAGGGGAGAATGAAGGGGAGAGCAGAGTGAAGAGGACTGAAGTCATTGTCCATGCTTCCAAAGTACACAGCAACACAACCATTCACTACCTAGGAGAGTCCTGACCTCCATGTTAGGCCCAATGCAGTTGCATTCTACCCTAACCTTGCGGGTAGAGACGGGGTGGGGGAGAGAAGAGAGACTGGGCTGTCCTGATGATCAGAACATAGAAACCCCTAAAAATAACTGCCCTGCTCTCACTGCCCTCTTTTGATCCATGGAGTGGAACAGCCCCTGTTAGCCCTTATCTTCCCCTAAGAGGGAATGGGGGTAAGAAAAAAAATTCAGTACTAACCAGATTGGATAGGTATGGACAGATGGATGTGAATGCACAACCGAGAATGTGAGAGAGAGAGAGAAAGAGAGAGAGAGAGAGAGGAAAGGAGAGAGAGAGAGAGAGAGAGAGAGAGAGAGAGAGAGAGAGGGGAGAGAGAGAGAGGGAGAGAGAGAGAGAGGGAGAGAGAGAGGAAGGGAGAGAGGAAGGGAGAGAGAGAGAGGGAGAGAGAGAGAGAGAGAGAGAGAGAGAGAGAGAGAGAGAGAGAGAGAGAGAGAGAGAGAGAGAAGAAGAAGGAAAAGGAGAAGAAGGAGAAGAAAGAGGAAGAGAAAGAGGAGGAGGAGAAAAGACAGGAAGAGGGAGAGAGAGGGAGAAGGAGGGAGGGAGGTTGAGAAAGACAGAGAGTACTTTTCTTGCATAGGAAACCCAAGAATGGGAAATACCTGATCCAAGAGAATGCAACATTATTGGTAAGACTATATATTATCTCTCTTAGCAGAATCTAAGTTCCTTAAGGGCAGGGGCTGTCTCACTTTCCTATTTGTACCCCCAGCACTTATCCTGAGTCTGGATCTTAGTAACTGCCTAATCAAAGCTTTTACAGTCATCTATGATTTCAGGCATTGTGGCACCTGACTGGGTTCCCTGTGCCCCTCAAATCACACTTCACTGGCAACAGCCTCACCTACCTGCACTTAAGATGTGTTGAGCAGCACCCTTAAATGGTATAGCTAATCCGGTCCAACACCCAGGGGAAAATATACCACCTGATCACTTGATTTCTATTCTTGGACTGCATGTTCACAGCCTTTTCCTACCTCCTACTCAAAAGGGAAGAGCTAACTGTAAATGCAGCCCACCTGGTACCCCTCCCTTTCCTTCCTCTCCCCTCTCATGCACACACGACATCACTCCATCATCCTCAGGCACAAGATAAGGCTGTCATGTTCTGTGAAGAGGTTTTCACCCTGTACTGGTGTCTCATAGCCCCTGAAGGTAGGACTGCAGATGATAGCCGATGCCTAACTACAACACCCTCATCCTCTTGGGGTGAAGCTGCCCTCCTTACCCTTTTGGCTTGCTTAGGTTCTTGGATCTCCTCAGGGTTCTCAGTCTGAGTGATGAATTCTGTGAGAAGCGTAGAGGAGCAGTTAGAAATTCCCAGAGAGATGGCCCATCTTCCACTCAATGGCTCCCTTCCCAAGCCTAATATTCTTGCCATATTTTAGAGCAGAAATAATTAGCTTAAAGATCACTTAGTTCATTTTATAACTGGGAACATCCCATCTAAGAGCTGGAAAAGGGGGTAGTCCAGTGAGGTTAAGTGACTTGGCCACCATCGCACAAGTACTCAGTGGCAGAACTGGTATTCCAAACCTGGGTCCTCTGATTCAGAATCCACAATCCCCTCCCAGCCCTGCCCTCCCCACACATTTCTGAAGGCTCCCTTGGATGAAAGGTCATACCGATTTCCCCTTCTAGAGTAGACTCCTGAATAGAAGACCCCATGTTGTCATTGGCTCCAAACTGCCTGGGGTTTCTCTCTAACTCCGACATGCTGATGTCAGTTCTGTAGCTTCCAATCGAAACTCGATCTGTCCAAGGAAGAAGAATTACACATGGAGAGGCAGAAGAGAATGTGAATAATAACAGATAGGGTTTCCTAAGCACTTAACAAATATCCTCACAATCACCGGGGGGGTGGTTTATAAGTGTTATTATTATCCCCATTTCACAGTTGGATAAAATGAGGCAAAGAGATATTAAGTGACTTGCCCAATGTCACACAGCTAGTAAGAGTCTGAGGTCAGATCTTCCTGACTCTGTCCAGCACTCTATCCACTGGGTCACCTAGCTGCTTCGAAAACGCTTAGAGACTGAAAATGAGATTAAACACTGGGAATTCTATGCCACAGCCAGAACTAGGATGGGGTGAGGGTCCGGCTGCATTCCAAAGCTGATCAGAAATGATCTTTGCATGATGATTATATCTCTTTCCCCTCTGTAAGCAGGGATTTCTTTTTTTAAGGAGGTGGTCCTGACCTGTGATCTTGAGTATCGAGGATCCAGCTAAACTGACCTTTTTGCTCCTATCTCTCACCTTTGGCCCTCTTCATGGGCTGTGCCCCTACTTGAAAGGCCCTCCTTCTTCACATCCGCCTTAAAATTCCTAGCTTACTTCAAACCCCAGCTGACAAGCCACCCCCCATGGGAAGAATCTCCCAACCTCTTAGATCATAGCCCATCCTCCTCCAAATGAGACTTTGTATTTATTGCTAAATATTGACAGATGCACATGCTATTTCTTCTGGCAGAATAGGAGAGCCCAGAGGGCAAAAACTGTTTTCAGTTTTATACCTGTAAGTCCAGCACCTAGTAACATGCCTGGCACAGGGTTTAAATCGTTGTTGATTGATTAAGAAGAAAGAAATACCAGTGTAAGCACTCTTTGCCTATACACGCTGGCAGACTTCATTATTTGAGACTAACCTGAGGTACTTAGAGGTTACAAGATTTGCCAGGGATGTATGTGTCTGAGGGAAGATGTGATCCCAGATCTTGCTGATTCCTAGGCTAGGTGCCCTCTTTCAGGTAATTGATCATTTCAATTAAGTAAATTCAATAATGCTTGGCACTTATAGTTCTTCATAACTTTTAAGAGTATATTCATATCTATTATGTGCTTTGATCCTTAGAACAATTCTTTGAGGACAGGTATTTTTATGTTCATTTGGCGTATGGCACAAACTAAGGGCATAACTAGTTCAGTTATGCAGTTAGTAGCAGAACCTGGACTCCCAAGTCTCTTTTTACCCCCATAGCAGGGGTGGGGAACCTGTGGGATTAAGATCACATGTGATTCATTACCCCTGCCTCAGACCTTTCTATTTCAGTTATCTGAACTGTCCATGGTAGATAGCTGTGCTTGTTCAGACTAAACTGAAGAGAGAAAGTGAAATCTGTCCATCTTTTTCTCTTTCCTCAATCCTTTCTATCCATTAGTACAGAAAAGTTTGTGTGTTAGGATACTGGGGACTGAAATGGGTGAACTCACCGCTGAACCTCCCTCGTCGGACTTTGATGACTCCTAGGGCCACAGCACCCACAGTTAATACTAATGCCACAGGCACCAGGGTAGAGACCAGAACACTAGAACCTCCTCCCTGTTCCTCCGTGCTGGAATGAGAAAGGCAGAGAGACAAGTAGGAGGGTGGGGTGGGGGAGGACTGGCAATGGGGAGAAAGGAGCAATGGAAATTGGAAGTGCTCCAAGGTGACTGAAGAGAGGTTGGAGGTCAGACTTCTTGTATCTCCCAATGCCTGTTGAGACTTTGAGAGCATATTAAATAGGTCATCAGAGCCAAATAGGCTCCTAGGGATTCCAGAGAATACTGAAGCCTGGAGAGGTGTGGCATAGCTTGAAATCAAAGCCAGATCTCCAGAATCCAAAATGAGTGCTTTTTCCTCATCCCTGTAGCCAATACTCCAGAGCACTCTTGGGTCCACTTCCTCTGATAGCATGGCTTGAATAGGGGTTGTGCCATCTCTACATTCTGAATTCTTACCTTCACTTGAGAATTGAAATGGTTCAAATTATTTTTAAAAATTCCTAATTAGGGGTAGGGTACCAAGTGGGACATAATTAGAGTTTCTGGGCTTTCAGAAAAGGATCCTTTAAAGCAAGGAACAGGACTATAGGTATAGCTTTAACCTTTTGCATATTCAAGTCAGGAAGATGAGGAATCCCTCAAGAGGGCAGGGTGCCTACCTGGGACCTGCTCCAGAGTAACCTATCCCTAAAAAAAAAAAAAAAAAGGAGCTTGCTGACCTTGCCAAGTCTGTAGGCACTTCAGGCTCTTTGGCTCTGACTTTAGGCTCCACGGCATCTTCATTTAACACAGCATTGGCTGGTTCGATGTCTTTGCTGGAGACTGAGGCAGAGCAGAGTTGGTCATAGGTTACACAGAAGGAAAAGAAAAATCAATACTCTCAACTTTAAAAAAAAAAAACCAATGGGAAGATCAGAGCTGACAGAGACCTGAGAAATCATTTAGGATCCAATCTCTTCATTTTACTGATGAGGAGGAAGACTAACAGAAGTTAGGTCCACCTTTAGTTGTTCCTAATTGCCTACAGAATAAAATACAAATTCCTCAGTCTGGTAATTAAGACCCTCCAAGTTGAGTTCCATCTTACTTATCTTTTGGCACTCTACTTTGCTCCAGGCAAACTAGATTGCTAACCAATACCATCCACCCATGCACCCCTGGCATCTCAGCTTATTCCAGCTAGTCATTTTCAGAGTCCAACTTAGGTGTCCCCTCCCCCTGGAAGCCCTCCCTGATTTCCCTCTGGCTAAAAGCAATCTCTTCCTTCTCTAATTTTCTCAGAGCTCCTGGATCCTGGAGATCCCACTTTTGCCCTTCATCACATTCTACCTTGGACCATGCTTATTTGGGTTCATGTAGGTAGCTTGAGTTTCTTGAAGGAGCAATGTTCATCTTGCATACCCAGAGTGCCTAGTACAGCACCTGACACATGGGAGCAGGTGCTAAGAAATGTTTGCTGGGTAGTCATTGAGCTGAAGGTCACATAACCAGCAGTGCTCTCTTCTTAATCCACCACCTTTCTGGGTAGCCCTGGAAGGATTTACTACATTCAAGTTTGGGAAGAGATTGCATTTGGGTCTCAGGGATCAGGAAACCTATTCGGGGTCCTTGGGGTACTGCAGTCAGTGCTCTGAGGAGTTAACAGTGAAGGTCAGAGCAGAGGGATAGTGGGATCGTAGCTCCAGGCTTCAAAGGGACCTGAGCCTACCTAGTTCAGCCCCACTCATCTTGAAGATGATGAGGAAGCTGGGACCCAGGGGGATTCAGTGATTTGCCCAGAAGTTGCATAGGTAACTCTCAACTAGAGTAAGTGATAGATGCAGCATTCAAACCCAGGACCTGTGACCCCAAATCCTTCACTCTTTCCACAGAGTACTATCATGGGGCCCATCTGGTGGAGAAGGGAGGGGTCTAGCCAAAGAGAAATAAAAAGCCCCCTCCAGCTTGTTTGAAGCTGTCACTCCCTGTTAAGGCTTATTTCACTATCATCCTCAAAGCCTCCTTTTAAGTGTTTTTCTATGTGCGCACTGAGGCCAATTCCTTCAAAGTATCAAAAAGTCCTTGTAGAACCAGTCTTTGGAGGGGGTGAATAGGCCTGGAAATGCTGCCCTCTGGTGGTAGTTTGGCAATAAGCACATACTTAGAACAGCCCCCCAGGAGCACCTCAGACATGGTTAAAGAGCAGGGACTGGGTCAGCCAGGTTCAACTTTCCTCTCCATGGTGTGATATCAGGACTGTCTCCCAGCTGACATACCTGAGACATCAGACTTTAAATGGCACATTCCACCTCCACCCCCATGCTCCCATGGGAAACTTTCACTCTCATCTTACATTGTTAACCAAAAGTTTTTGCAGGGGTCATAGATTAAGGGCTGGAAGCATCCTTAAAAGTCCTCTGTTCCAGCCTCCTCATTCTACAGATGAGAAGATAGAAGTCTAGATAGGAAAAGTGACTTGTCCAGTGTCACCCAGGTAATATGTTCCAAGGGTAGGATTTGAACCCGTGGCTTCTGGCTCCACATCCAGTACTCTTCTCATTACACTGCTAGTCAAGAAACTGTCAAAGTACCTTGAATGTAATTGGTGCATCATAAGTGCTGAAGGAATGGATACAGGAATGAGCAAATGAATGAGAGGGCGTGTAGGACCCAGCATGAAAGAGAGAGACAGAGAGAAAGACAGAGACACAGACACAGACAGAGACAGAGACACAGAGAGAGAGGCAGAGAGACAGAGAGAGAGACAGAGAGAGAAAGGGGGGGGAGGGGAGTCAAATGGAACTAAGGAGTTGGCCCAGACTAGAACTCAGGACATTGTCTGGAAACCTGGGTTCTACTGTCGACACAAGGCTTACCCTCTTCTTCCACAGATACAAAGACTGCGGTTGTCTGTCCGTGGTTCTGGCCCTTCTTCGCACCACACCAGTACCATCCTTCATGGGCTCTTGTGACAGAGTTCAGGGTAAGAGAAACAATCCTGCTGTTTTGATTGCAGTCCACAAAGGCTTGGCTACTCCCCTCCTCCTGGGTAGGCAGGTTCTCACATCCCTGGTTGCTCCATTTGCACCAGTATTTCTCATGGGAATACAACTTGCAGGCAAAGTGGCAGGAGATGTTGAGAGACTGTCCCAGCTGGGCTGTGACAGTCTTTGGTGCTATTAAGAGTGGCTGACCTGGGAACAAAGGAGAAGGCCCAAGTTGATGATGGAGAGGTGAGAAGAAGGGTCCATGGGAGGTCTATGCAGAGGAAGTACCTAAGGCCCCTACTGCTCATGACAGTGATGAACTAAAGAGTGCTCTGACCATTGCACCCTCCCACTCAATAAATTCCAATGACTCTTCAGGATCAAAGAGAAATATCTCTGCTTGGTTTTTAAAGTCTTTCCCAACATGGCCCTTTCTATCTTTCCAGTCTTCTTAGTCTTACTACCCTCCATGTATTCTGTAATCCTATGACACAGGCCTTTTTGCTGTTCCTGCAACACAACACTCCATCTCCAGACTGTTTGCCTTTTCACTAGTTATCCATACCTGGAGCGCCCTGACCCCTCACCACTTTCTCTGAGTTTTTATTGTCTTCCTTCAAATCTTACACTCAACAGGAGACATTTTCCAGCCTCCTTCCTCTTCCCCTTACTGTTAATGTCTTCTCTCTGTGAATACTTTCTACTTACATTGGAAATATCCTAGATATGCAGTTATTTGCATATTGTCTCTTCTGTTAGGATGTAGCTCCCTCTGGGTAGGGACTATGTTTTTGCCTTTCTTTTTATCCCTAGCGTTTAGCACTTTGCCTAACATAACTTCTTTAATGAACACTTGTTGACCGATTCCCTGAGCTAGGCTAGCTATTATATTAATGATTGCTTAGATTTATCAGTATACTTTCAGGTTAGGAAATGTCTTCATAGTCGTTATTTCATTTCAATAGAATGTAAACTCCTCAAGAGCTTGAAACTCTTTCATTTTTGTGTTTTTTGGAGGTCAACTTGATAAGAACTCAGACTCTTGCTTTTGCTAAAGAGGAATAGGAAGCCTATTTGATGTGCTCTGGGGGCAGATGACTCTAGTGTCTAGCACAGTGCATGACGCATAATAGATGCTCGATAAATTCTCATTGGCCGAGTGATTGGTCCTCACTCCAATCCTATTATGAGAACCTCCAGTGGGCACTAAAAGAATTGAACCAAGTCATGTGTGCAACCTCCCTGAACCTAGTCATGATTGGGGTATTGGAGGTACTCTCCTGGAACAACCTATGAAATGAACTCCAGGGTCACCTCTAAGCCATAATGAGTTGTAGAGTTAGGGGAGAATTATATAACATATAATAGATGTTCAGATAAAATGACTTTGATAATTTAAAGATATTGCATCAGTGTGAGTGCTTCCTTAGCTAATAATAAAATAGGAAACCCCCCCTAAACCTTAATAAATATTTTTCATTAATTGCTATGGCCAACCCCACACCCACCCTCACATATAAACTTTATCTATTGGTCAACTTCCTAGAGGCGAGCTTCTCTGATTTAACAAGGCTGGTCCTGTAAGGGCCAGCACAAGGTCCTTCACCAGGCTTAACAATCTTGGCACTACATTGTGCTTCCTCTCACTACACTGTAGACAATATATAAATAATAACAAAATTCAAGTATTTTATCACCACTAATACTGACTGCCTGGTCATCCATAGCTCCGAGTCAGATGGGATAGATGCATTGACATCAATGTGATTTTGTTCCCTTTCATATATCTTTAGTTAGTACAGAGGACTGGTTGGCCTATTTGAGTAAAATTATGACTTCAATTAGTCAGTCAATCAGTAAACATTTATTAAGCACCTTCTATATACCAAGCACTATGTTGAGCAGTAGAGATATATAGAAAGGGGCAAAAGACACAACCAGACCTTGCTCTCACAGAGCTCAGTTTAACAAGGGAGATAGTATACAAACAACTATGGACAGACAAGACATATATAAGATATAATGGAGATTACCCACAGGAGGAAGACACTGGCATTAACAGGGACTGGGGAAAAGATTCTTATAGAAGGAATGAGGAAGGAAGTTCTCTACGAGGTTAGGGGGATACTTGAGTGTTGAGTCTCAAAGTGTGAAAGAAGACTGTATCTTATACAAAGACATTTCCTAGAAACTTGGATTGTCCTACCCACTTCCTCTACCTAGAATTATTATCTGCCATGGAATTGAAGGGAAGAAACCTTAATCTGGAATTTTGATTGGGGTGGAAGGGTAGGGAGATTGTCAAAATATATGTGGAAGGAGAAATAGTCAGTGTGGTGTGATTCTGAGCATTAGTGTCTGGACCTGTGGAATGGTCCCTGGAAAGGTCCTGTTCACAAACTCCATATTACCTCTCCCCTTGTCTTTGACCCAGTTCTTACCATCAGTGACATCAATCTTCACAGAAGTCTTCCTGTTGTGCTCTCCATCGCTGAGACACCAGTAATAGCCTACATCCTGAGGGGTCAGCTGGTTAAGTATAACTGTGAAGATGCCATTCTCTGGCTGGTCCAACAGAGCCACTCTTCCCTCGTAGGACTCATCCACCGTTCCCAAACTGTCTACCAGCTTAGTACAGTGGTTGTTGCCCTTCCACTTGCACCAGTACTTCAGGGTGTTGTCCTTTTTAGGGTCATAGTGGCAGGTTACTGACACAGAGCCACCAGATGGACCTTTCACCACCAAAGGACTGTTGGGGACAGTGGTCTCTGAAAGCACAGACAGAGGTTGGTCAGAGAGATCTCAACAGTCATAATCCTGCATAGTTCTAGAGTTTTTCTTCCCATGATCTCAGCTGACTTGCTGCTAGCATCCTCCCTGTGTTTGCATCATTTTCCCCTCACCAACCTCCAAGCAGAATGAGAATTGAAACAACCACTCCTAGCCCCACTTAGCAGAGGATAAAACTGAAGTTTCCCAAAATGTTTGGAAAAGCCAGCATCCACCATCTTAACAAATGCCTGATTTAGAGGCACTTAGAAGTCACATCAAAATAAGATAGAAGTCTTTATCCTCTGGCTTCCTAAAAAATATTATTATTAAGAAAGAAGAACCTTGACTGAGAGGTGTGAGAGATATTAAAACTAATCCAGAGAGACAGTCAGCTTCCCAGAAGTATAGAAGTAAGATAAATCTACTTTTTTCACCTCCACCCACATTCTCATTCTTCCCCATCTCTCCCATACTACACACAAGTGTACAAGAGAGAAGATACAGTGTAATTGAGGAAGTAGGGAGAGAGACAGAATGGGCTCTATTGGATCCTGCTATGACTTTGGAATTCTCAGATTTATCCTTTTGATGTTTTCTGCCATTGGGAACAGGGTGAACCCAGACCACTGAAATCATATGTAATCTACAAGGTCTCTTTTAGCCAATGACTTTCTTCCTTTGTTACCAATTCTCTTACCACAATAGCAAAGGGGTAACAAAATAGGGAACAAAACTGAACTCTCTTGGCCTCTCTCTTTTCCAGTTATTTCTGGAGAGGAAACTAAGCAGAGATAGTGGTCAAAAAGAGAGAGACCCTTGACTGAAAGTTCTCTGAAGATCAGAAGCAAGCTTTCTATGTCTGGAAATTCTAGACATTGGTACATGGAAGGTTGAAGAGAACTGTTACTTGTCTGACCTCTTCCTTCTCTGCCGTAATTCCCCCATGTCTCACCTTCAGAGACAAAAAGCTGTAGAGCTTGAATTGACCCTTCTTCAGATGGTTCACCATTTTCCTGGGCACCACAGTGGTACAGACCTGCATCCTCTTTCCTCACTTGTGTGATCATGATGCTAAAGGATCCAGGCTCAGTTGTAGGGATAAATAGGATCCTTCCATGAGTGACATTATTTGTGAATCCCTTGCTGTTGATGACCAACTCACAAGTCATGTTTGCCTTTACCCGGCATAGAAACTTAGGCATGTTTGCCACTGTGCTTCCCAGGTCACAATTTAAGGTCACTGACCCTCTTTGCTCAGCATAGACCAGTTCAGTTTCAGGCTCCAGCAACTTTATGTCAACATTCTTCTGGATTTTAGGGGCACTGTCCTCCCCAACTCCACAGATATATGTCCCAACATCTTTCCTCTTGAATCGGCTGATGATGACCACGAAGACCTTACTGCTGGTGCCACTGATGCTGAAGCGGACTCTTCCTGTGTAGTCAGAGCCTATGTTGTTCTGAGAATCGATAACCAGTGCACAGTTGTTACCATCTTTCTTGCATAAGAATTTCCTGTCCTGTACATTCTCTTCCTTGAAAGGACAGTTGATGGACACTGTTTTACACACTTCAGTGGTGATGACCTCAGTATTGTCAGGGATATTGGAATCTGAAAGATAGAATGGGTAGGAGTCCAGGAAGGAATAAGAGAATAGCCTAGCTCCCAATAAAATCCAGACTCTGACCCTTTCCTCCTCTCCAAAGAATCATAGAATTTGAGAGTTGGAAAGAACTTCAGAGGTCATCTAATCCAACTCTTGCCCAAAGAACTCCTCCTCTCTACTCCATTCCCCTAAAACCTCCAATGACTGGAATCTCCAGTCTCTCCCTATCTGCTGACCCCTTCTCTCTCTTACTCAAAAAAATCAAACATATTGAGGGTTTCAGTTCAATTCTTTGTGACCCCATTTGGGATTTTCCTGGCAAAGATTGGACTGGCTGGCCATTTCCTTCTCCAGTTCATTTTACAGATGAGAAAACTGAGGCAAACTGGGTTAAGTGACTTGCCCGGGGTCACACAGCTCATAAGTATCTGAGGCTAGATTTGAACTCAGGAAGATGAATCTCTCTGACTCCAGGTCCAGCACCCTCTCTACTATACCACCTAGCTGTCCATACTGAGTGTTTATCTATCCTCAACAAGCTTTCACGTAATCTTTCCATCACCTCAAACCATTGTTTCATACATTTCTTACAAAAAGTCATTTTCACTTATTAATTGACCTTTCTCCCCACTCATTCACCCCTCCATCTCTAGGAGTCTGGCCTCTGATCCCACTATAGAAAATGCTTTTTCAAAGGTTACCCAAAATCTCACCATTGCTAAATAGAGTCCAAAGATTTAGAGCAGAAGGGTCCTAAGAGGCCAAATAACTTGACACCCCTCCTCATTTTACAGATAAAGAGCCTAAGGGTTCTAAAGCCAAACTTATTTGTTAAGTCACCCTACTATTTACTAAGTGGTAGAATTGAGATTCTAACCCAATATTCTATATATAGAATACCTATAGTAGATATCTAATCCCAATATTCTTTCCGTTTTCTACAAATACTTGTACAATTGAACTCTGAACCCATGAGGAGGATATTTATATTTATGAGTATTCAATTTCATCTTATTAGCTTCAACCACTATTCTAGTTTGTAGAGATTGGAGGCGGCAGTGACGAGGAACCCTCCTTTCAATCAACATTACTATTAACCGTCCCTCTCAGCTTTCATGTTACCCATAAATCCAGTTAATATATAGCTGGAAAAGATAACATAACCTACTTTGGATCATATTATCACAAAGAGCAGCCTAGATAATTGTTTGCAAAAAGGGTAGGTCTCAAGCCAGATTCTCAAATAGGTAAAGTTTGTCTTTGAGCCACCTGTAAACCCTCTTCTAGGTCTCTCACCTCCTCAGACACCTTATAATATTCTCAGCCTGTCCCAGACCCTTCATTTGAGTATTCCAGTTTGTCCTGCCCTCGGTAGCAATGCTCCAAGCTCCAGATAGACTACTTTTCAGTCTTCCCTCCCACTATTCCAATCCAAACCTTCCTTTTCTTCTTTCCTTATCTTTCACTTTCTTGATCACTACTAGGGGATCCAACACATGCTAATGAATGACCGTGTGACATACATGACATGTGAAATCTGCAGGGGCCTTCTGGGCACACAAGATCTTAAAGCAAAGGAAAATGGAAGTGGTAAAAGTATTAGGGACTTCCTCAAAGTTCCACAGACAACTAGAATGGAAATTTACATCTTTCCTGTGCTTTTACATAGATTTATAAAGTTCTTAGTTCACAACACTCCTGTGAAGTAGGTGTTGTAAATATTCTCATCCCCTCTTTGTAAATAAAGTCACTGAGGCTCCAAGAAGTTAAACCCCACATCGTATGAGAGCCAAATCCTTTGACCCAAGTGACATGTGTTTTCCCATTATACCATGATGCTTCCCTAAGACAAGAACAAAGCCTGTGTATCTCTGATGTTCTTGGCCACAGAGGCCTTGGGAAATCCAATGAAGAGGAAGCAAGAAGGAGAGGTATATTATGCCAAATTATTTTAGGCTGGTAATCTCATAAGCTTGAAAGGGAATTAGAGAGGCTAACTTGTCCATCCCTTTGTGTCTAGGCAGGATCACACCCGACTCACCCCTATCACTTCTTTTCAGAGATCTCTTAGAAGGAGATTTCAAAGCTGTCCTGGGGACAACATCCGTGACAGTGCCTTACATACCTTGTTCTCTGGAAGTTTTTACTTGTTTTTCACCTAAATCTGTCCTACTGCAGCTTAAATTGGCTCCCCAGTCCTGTGCCCCAGAGGCAAAAGAATTCTTGGTGCTTACCCTGTGCCACCTCCAAAGTGATGTCAAAGGACAGACCTCGATTACTTATGCCCAGACCACACTTGTAGAGCCCACTGTCTGCCTTTTCCAGCTGTGAAATCTGTATTAAAAAGGAGGCATTTCCTGGGAAATTGGTGAGGCTGGCTCTCCCACTAAATCTCTCTGAGACGAAACCATTTGAAGAGACTATGGTGTCACAGGATCCCCTGTGATTCTGAAGACAGAAGTATTTGCGGTCATGTCTATTGACCGAGGTGGATGGGTAGAAGCACGGGATGGAGACAGATCCGCCTTGCACGCCTGTCACTTCCTTGGGCCCAAATATGGGACTTTTCATAGAAACCACTGTGGGGAAAAAGGAAGAGGAAAACAGTGAGGACGGTGGAAAGTGAAGTTTAAGTGTGGTGGCCCCCACCAAGAGTGAAACCAGATTTTCTTCCAGGTGAAAAAGAAGCCAGCTCTAATTTGTCACAGTTATATAATTCACTATTTCTACCAGCCTATGCCCATGTGAAATGATTCATTAATTCATTAACACACAATTGACAAAAATAGTACCCATACCCTTTGGGCATGTCATGTTTTCACTCCCAGCACTCGACTCTTTATTGTTTCATTTCATCCTTAAAAATCATTGTCCACTAAGGCAAGTTATCCTCATTTCACAGATGAGAAAACTGAGAACCATAGAAAACAAATGACGTAAAGATGGTAGAATTGGGACCTTTGCCTCAGAATTCCTCACTTTCTTCAAGGCTCAGGTTAAGCACCACCTTCTACGTGAAACCTTTCTTTGCTTTTTAAATGTTGCCTAATTTTTATTTTCAATTCCAAATCCTCTTGCTCCCTGCACCCTCTCTCCTACCCATTGAGAAAGCAAAAAATATGGTAACTCATTATACATAGGAAGTGATACAAAATGTATTTCCACACTTGCCTTTAGCAAGCACCCATTCCCTCTCTCCTCAACCATCTTGAGTTAGCTACTTTGTGCTTACTCCAGCCATACTTATGGATCTACATGCAAACTTCTCTAATGGAATTGAACTCTCTTGAGAGCTAGGGTGCTTTCATTTTCTGTCTTTGTGCTGCCAGTAGTTAGTACAGGGCTTGGCACAGAGTAAGTGCTTAATAAATCATTCTTAGCTGATTGGCTGATTGACTACCAGAAAGCCGAGTCTCTCGACTCCCAGATAGGACTCTTCACTAGACTCAGTGACTTTGGAACTGGGCATTTCTAGTCCCTGTTCTCCACCTGCTCTGAAACTCTACCACCATAACCACCCTCTTCATACTACCCCATCCTCACCCCCTAAGGAAACCTTTGTGTCCCCCATGAATTCTTCTATATGCGATGTTCATTCCAGGTATGCCATTTATGGTACAAGGGGAGGAGAAAAGGGGCTTCTCTTTGTCTCTCCAGTATGTCCGATCAGTGATGTATACTTTCAAGATTGAAATAAAGTGTGTCCAGGACATGGGGGTGAAAAGAGGTCTCTCCATACTCACCAGGGAGGACAGCAAGCAGGTAGACAAGGAAGAAAGCCATTGCAGCTGCTACGAAGATTTCACTTCTGATCGGAGAACCTGGAAGACAATTGTTCCAAGACTGGGAAATGCCCTTGGTTTTAGAGATCTTTGCTAGAGGTCAGGAGTATTTCTGTGGTGACATACTTGTTTCCTCCCAGAACCTGTACTTAAGGAGGGCTGTCGGAGCAGTCATCTCCTCATCCCCTGCCTCTCTCCCTTTCCTGCTTCTTTTTTTGTATATCGTCTCCCCTCACTAGCTTGTGAGCTCTTTGAGGGCAGGAACTAACTTTCTTTTTCTTATTTGTATTCCCATTACTTAGCACAGGGCCTGGCACACAGTAAGTGCTTGATAAATGTTTGTTGACTGCTACAAATAACCCATCAGATTTCTGTAGCACTTTTTCTTTGTAGAAGTCTCAAATCACTTTACATAACATGTTGGGTTAACACTTAACTATCCAGATTTTTGTTGTTCAGTCATGTCCAACTCTTTGTGACCCCATTTGGTGTTTTCCTGACAAGATTACTGGAGTGGTTTTCCATTTCTTCTTCCAGCTCATTTTACAGAAGAAACGCAGGCAGGGTGAAGTGACTTGCACAGGGTCACACAGCTAGTACGTGTCTGAGGCCAGATTTGAAGAGTTCTGGTGCCCAATACACTGCACTATCTAGTTGTCCTGGGTGGCACATAGTATGCACTTAATACATGCTTTGGGAATGAAACTGACCTGGGCTTTTCCAGGTAGAGTTTGGGACCACAAGTAAGTCAGGGATAGGCTATGTATTCATTAGCAGAGAACCAATCTAGCTAAAAGAACAGAAACTCATCACCAACAGAATGGCAACCAAGGGGATGAATCATTTTGTTCGCAGCAACTCGGGAAGACTGACTGGGGACTAAAGCTGGGACAGGTGCTGCTTGTGTTGGTAGAGGATGCACGCACACTGATGAAATCTCAGACCTTTGGAAGCAATGAAGTATCTCTATAAATGTTCTCTCTCTTCCTAACTCTGGAGGTATTGTGATACAATCAAAAGAGAGTAGATTCTGGAGGCAAGGGAACTAGGTTCATATCTCACCTTCGTCACTTACGTACCTTGAGTATGTTATTGACATTCATGGTACAAGGGGAAGAGAAAAGGAGCTTAATAAGGGAATCCGTATTAATCCTTCATCCCCATTTTATGGATAAGAAAACTGAGACTCAGGGAGATTAAATGGCTTGCTTAGGATCACACCACTAGGAAGTGTAGGTTCCTATATGGTTGGCTGTTGACTCATTTTACGTACGATGGTGAAGCCCAGAGGGGTTCAGTAATTCATTGAAGGCTGCAGAGCCAGCCTGAAGCTAGGAAAAGAAAACAGGTCTCAGGATAAGATGGAATATAATGTGAATATTGCCACAGGCTGGATGTATAGAGGCAGCATGAAGTGAAGGGAATAACGGTGTCTGACACATAGTAGGGGCTATATAAACTCTGTGCCCTTTCTTGCCTTATTAATTCATTTAATCCTCACACTATCCCTGGGAGGGAGGTGCTCTCATGTTCCCCATGTTACAGTTGAGGAAACTGAGGCAGACAGAGGTTAAGTGACTTGTCTAAGGTCATACAGCTAGTAACTACCTGAGGACAGATGTAAACTCATGTCATCTTGACTCTAGGTTCAGTACTTTTGCCACCGAGCTGTTTCTTCCATCCATGGCATATAATGGAAACTCTTCGGGGTTTTGAATTAGAGGATCTGTATTCGAATCCCAGTTCTAAAATAATTTTACCTCTCTGAGCCTCAGTTTCCTCATCTGTAAAATGATCAGATTAACGTAAATGATGTCTAAGGTCCCTTCCTGTTCTACGTCTACGAGCTTCTCTTCCGTGGTTGGTTCAAGGGTCGAGGCACATGGGGCTGGAGACCCATTACTACACCAGGAGGAGATTCAGAACTCAAGTCCCCTCCCCTCCTTTAACCTTCAGATCCCAATCCAGAGAAGAAAGGAAGCGGATATTCCTATGGACTTTGCCTGAACTCAGCATTGGGAACTAGCTTGTTAAGGGGAAAATGTTGGGGAAAAAAGTGAGTGCTATGAAGGAGGAAGGAGATCAGGCTTACCTTTAGTACTGGGTGTCCTACAAAGATAAAGAGATTGCCAAAGTATTGGTAAGAAGGGGAGAAGGGCGGGCCCCCAACCGGACAGAAGTAAACAGTCCCTTTGGCATTGTCTACCGGCTTCCTCTTTAATATAAGGAGCCTTTCCCAGCCCTCCTGAGGGCTAAGGTTGGCCATCGGCAAATAGAATGGTTTCTCATCTTGTTTTTTTTCCCTTTGGGGATTTCCCATCAAGGAAACATTTTATTTCCTTGTTGAGATAAAGACCTCCTTTTTCTTGAGAAGGAGAGGGGGAAGAACAAATGGGGGGTGGAGTGGCTCTTTTGGACACGAATTGTACCAGTTAATTGGTCCCAAACTCTTTGCACTAGGGCAATGATTAACTCCTTGACTTGGAGGGCTAAGAAAATATACCTGCATGGCCAGGGAGAGGTGGGTGGGGTGAGATAGAACTAACCCTGGGGATTCTGTTCTGTATACAACAGCTGGGGCAGGCCTTGCTGATTCCCCTTTCCTACATGGTGGAAACCCATGATGTTTATTACTTTTCCTTACCCAGTTTGGAGATGGGACATCTACCAAGGGAGCTGGGAAAATAGGTTTGTAGTTTTGGTGTAGAATTGAAGGAGGAAGATTATAGAGTAACCAAGGAGCAGCCCATTAAAGACACTGTTACAGTTGAAGGGTGAACTTTACACTATATAACTTTATAGACTGCAAATCTGATATGACTTTCCCATGCCCTCCACCTCTTAAATTACCCTCCTAATATTCCAGCCAAGCAGGGATTGGCGTACTGAGCAATTATTGTAGGGTAGGAGAAGGGAGGACAGAGGCACAGAGGTTTCATAGGTTCTCTTGGGCTTGCACAGTCAGGATCCATCAAATCAGCAAGGATTTATTAAGTGCTGACAAGGTACCAGGCATTGTGATTAGAAGCAGACTCCTTGCACAAAGCATCGAGGTAATTCTGCGTGCTTTGGGACTTACACATTATCTTTTGCTGAGGACGGGAGCCTCGGTGCAAGCATCAGGTCTCCCATGATAGAATATACGATCCTTAAGGACAGGGATTATTTTAGCTTTTGTTTTTGAACCCCTGGCCCCTAGCACAATGCCTGGCACCTTGGAGACATCTAATAAATACTTGCATATTAACTGATCTGACTATGCACAGCTGGAAGGGCAAGGCAGCTGGACTCACACATCAGCAGGAGTCACATTACCCTAGTCTTAGGAGAGAAGGCACTCAGTCCCTGCTGGAAAACATCCTAACTTCACTCCTACAGAGACCTCCGTGCCAAAACCCCCAAAATATACGAAGTCATGGTTCAGACGATGACTCCATTCCCCACTTGTGTCCAGGTGGGACCTTCCGTGTTAGGACACTAAGTCCCAGGAAGTATTCTCCATCTTCACTCAGAGTTCCCCCAGACCACAAGAATCTGCAAGCTGAGAGACATTTGGGGATAAAGACTTGGGGAAACTGAGGACAAGAAATAGGAAGAGTTGGAGGAGGGAGGGTGATTGATCTGTCCTCCTGGACTCTGAATTATCACACACACTCACTCACACACACACACACACACACATATATACACACACATATACACACACACACATATACACACACTCACACACATACTACTCCCTATTTTCCTTTGTGCTACTAGAATGTCTATAGTATTTTAGCAGATCATAGATTTAGAGCTGAAAGGGTCCGTAGTGGTTATCTAGTCCAACCAAGCCCCTCATTTTATAGATAAGGAAATTGAGTTCCAGGAAGGTTAAATGACTTGCCCAAGGTCATACAGGTAAGAACCCAGGACCTCTAACTCCAAATCTACCACATTTTCCATTATACTACACTATCTGTCCATGTTGCTAAGCTTAGGGCCCTAGGGGTAGCGTACTGTCAGATGAGGAGGTATGCTACTAATTTACTTCAGTAAGGGGAGGATGGGGAAATGTTGGATAAGAAAACACTTAGAATGGGGAATCAGGATGCCTGCTTTACCCTTGACACTAACTATGTGACTTGGGGCAAGTTACTGGACACTCAGTTTCTTCATCTGCCAAATGGGGATCAAACTTCCTACCCTCCAATTTACCCAAATCAGTATCCATCCCACTTTGAGAGATTATGAATACGATGGTAATCTGAAAAATTCAAATATATAAAAATATATTCTTTTATATATATTATTACATGTCAATATATTATATAAATATAAAACTCATATAAATAAATATATTTATAATAAATTTTATATATTAAATATAGAAATAAACAATATATTAAAATATATTGAAATGTGAAAATAAATGTATATTCATATATAAACAAATATCAGGGGTTATTAAGCTAGGGCATATGAACTTATTTTGAAAAATATTTTGTACAGGTCATCATGTTGCATACCCTCTAATCCCTTGCTGGGGTCACAGGGTAGTAGAGTGGATAGAGTACCAGGCCTGGAGGTATGAAGATCTTAGTTCAAATTCTACCTCAGATACTTAATAACTGTGTATTCCATACCAAGTCACTTAACACTGTTTGCCTTAATTCCTCATCTGTAAAATGAGCTAGAGGAGGAAATGACAAACCACTCCAGTATCTTTGCCAAGAAAATCCCAAATGGGGTTACAAAGAGTTGGACACAACTGAAATTATTTAGCAACAACAATCTCTTGCTACTGTGTAGCCTTGTGGATAAGACTAAAATGAATAAGGTGCCCAAATTGTCTGCCACCATGAGCCCCCGGTATTGTGGGGGGAGGAGAGGGCACCAAGCTGCCTAAAGAGGGTCAAACTGGCCCAGGTTAAAAATGGAGCAGGTCGAAGCTTTTCTGCCAATCAAAAGTGGAGTCAGGGCCATGAGTGAGCCAGGGATGAGTTAGGGATATCGACTCTGCAAAAGATAAATAAATATGCAAAGAAAAAAACACACAAATAAATATGTTGATAATTATTTCACTATAATTGATTTCCTTCATAACCCCATGTATCTCATTTTATGCATTTAAAACATTATCTTGAGAAGGGGTTTATAGGTTTTACCAACCTGCTAAAGGAATTCCTACAAAAAAAGGCTGAGAACCCCTGGGCTAGCTAATTTCTTAGAATTTTTGAGGCATTGGGCTACAGTAGAAATAGCCCTGGCTTAGGAGTTAGAGGGCCTGGGTTCCAGTCCCATTTATGACCTTGGGTAAGTTACATGATATGTAAAATCATGGGGCTGGATTGTGTTCATCCTTCATTGCCAAAGAAGACCATGCCATCAGAGAAATGATGACATGACTTGCACTTGACTTGGTTTTGAGGGAGGGAGGGCTGTGCAGGTCACCAGCCTCACTTCTCCTCCACAGCCATCTGAGTCCAGTGACCAGATATTCATCAGGATGACTGGAGATGGCCCAGGATGCAATGGGAGACCTTGGGCCCTTTGGGCCAAGGTCTTTGCAGGTACTCGCTTAGGGTGAAGTAACACCCATTCGTTGAATAGGCCTGTTTAAGAGGTAGCCAGGGCATGACCCCTTTAATGAGACCCAGAAAAAGAAAGACATCAGACTGGGAGGGAAACAGCAACAGTTGCTACTGATAATCACTCTAAAGCCAGGGGGTCCAGAAATTGGAGGTGAGGGAGGGGGAAGGAACAGGAGTTGTAGCAGTGGGTTAACTTGGGAGTTTGGGAGGCAAGGATTGCACCTGAAAACACTTCTAGCACTAGATTGAGTATCCTTTTTCCTCTGTCTAGTTTAGGGACTTGAAACTTAGTTAGGGGAGGGAAAACAGGCTCGGTTCTGTGACCAGGAGTCTCAGACTCTGTGAGGTTACGAAATCATTATCTATGTTCCATACCAGTACTTATGGTCCAACAAAGGCTTTCTTACCCATTTATGAATAGGGAGGATGGTTTGAAATCAGGAGTGATCTGTAACCTGAGACCAGTAATCCCTGAACCTATAAATGACCTGAGAAAGATTAAGAAAATTTCTGTAAGAGTTTACCTATTTCTGGAATCTCAACAGGATTCCGGGAAATAGAGTATGGGGAGGAGGTTCTCCACAACAGAGGGGTGAGGTGAGGTGAGGTGAAGTGAGGCGAGAACAGCTCTTCAGTGAGCCAGAAGCAGGCTGCTGCTACTATCATAGGAAACTTCTCCTTCAGGGGAGAAAAAGGAGTCCCTTGGATAATGCATACAAACATTTTTTTTTCAATACAGAGGCCCAAGAGCATACCCCTTGAATAGGGTCAAGCTTGGATTCAAACTCAAGTCTTTTGATGAAAAAATAGCACCGTAGCACTTTTCTACTATACCTACAGTGTGACCCTGGGGGACTCCCTTGACTTCTTGGACATATATAATGCTATAAAGTTTAAGTTACAATTAAGTTTGTGATTTTCATTGCTAAGTGAGAGTTTCTACCCTTAGGTCTGATCTCCTTTTCATATCTCCTGGGAAAAGAGGAAGAAAGGGAAGGTAATTAGCATTTTTGTAACACTAACTATGTACCAGGCACTGTGCTAAGTGTTTTATAAATATTATCTCATGTGTTACTGCAAGGTAGGTGCCATCATACCATCCCCATTTTACAGAATTTGAGGAAACTGAGACAAACAGGTTAAGTGACTTGCCCAAGGTCACACAGTTAGTAAATATCTGAGACTGGACTTGAATTCAGGTCTTCCTTACTCTAGGGCTGGAACTCTATCTATTACTGTGCCACCAGCAGCCTTTAGTATGTAAAATTACTTGTACTATATGATTATATATACATTATACAGATATATTTATATAGTTACATGCATATGTATGTGTTTATATATGTGTATGTATGTATATACATATGTGTGTATATGCATACGTATATAAGAGCAGCTGGGTCGTACATTGGATAGAGTGTTAGGCCTAGGGTCAGGAAGACTCATTTTTCTGAATTTAAATCAGGTCTTGGACAATTAACTGGTTGTGTGACCCTGGGCAAGTCACTTTACTCTGCCTCAACTTCCTCATTTGTAAAATGAGCTGGAGAAGGAAATGGCAAACCGCTCCAGTATCTTTGCCAAGAAAATCAAATGAATCAATTATATAGAGAGCACTTTATGATTACAAAGTGTTTTACACACTTTGACTCATTCTATTTGCACAATTCTTCCCAGGAGGGGACAGGAGAAAAAAGATTGAGAACCTGATGATCAGGCTCAAATTCTGACTCAATCATCTTCCCACTGTCCCATGCTGCCTTAAGGAATTTTACCTCTGCGTCTCAGCCCCAGAGGAAGAATCAGCCCCTCCTGGTCCTTTTCTACATGGAAGTGCTTAGAAAACCAGCAGAGAATAGCAGAAGAAACCTTGGAGAGGGTTGCCCAGTGGCCTCATTTTTCAGGTGGTTAAGCTGTTTTCTCAGGAAGGGAAAGCAGTTTACCTAGAGTTGTGCAGTAGTTTAGTGGCAGAGCCAGGGCTCAAGTGGGTCCTCCTCTTGTCTACTAGCATCTTAAACAGTCAGGAGGATGTTTGCAGTTGCAAGGCTCATAGACTTTCTCACGAATATTGGCCACCAAAGTATATGCTCGACTTTGCCTCTTCCCTGTTAGATACCGAAAAGGGAACAGAGGGCTTTGGGGAGCAATTTCCTCCCTCCTCCACTCCCCCTATACTTCCCACTCTACAAAGATTGAGTAAGGGTCTCTGCTTTGCCAGTTCTGGCTTTGACCAGGATGAGCTGATGAAGAAGGCAAGAATTGAAGGTTAGGAGGAAAATCAGAACTTAGGGAGGGGAGGCATCATGGAGATATTGCCTTTCATTTCTAAAAGGTTTATTATTGTTGGTTGTACTTATATCCTCAGTGCCTAGCATGGGAGGAAAGAAGGAAATAAGCAATTATGTTGCGCCTACTATTTGCCAGACACCGTACTAAGTGCTTTACAAATATCATCTCACAACAATCTTGGGATATAGGTGCTATTATTATACCATTTTATAGTTGAGGAAACTGAGGCAGACAGAAGTTAGATGACTTGCCCAGGGTCACACAGCTATTAAGTGTCTACAGCTGTATCTGAACACAGCTCTTTCTGGTTCAAAGCTCAGTATTTTATCCAATGTGCCATTTAGAAGCTTAATAAATACTTGTTGGCTCTTTGGTTTCTACAGATGAAGAGGCTGAAGTCCACAAAAGTTAAATGACTTGCTCAAAGTCTTTCAAGTAGTGATGTGGTTCAAAGGAAAGTTTGCTGTGGGCAGAGCCAAGATGGCAGAGTACAAAGACACGTATACTTTAGCACTTCCCCCACAGCCCACAAAATACTGTAAAAAATGACTGTTGACAAATTCCAGAGCAGCAGAAGCCACAAAACAGTAGAGTGAAAGAGATTTCCAGCCAAAGGTAACCTGGAAGGCCAACAGGAAAGGTCCATCTCATGGGATGCTGAGCAGAGCGGAGCCCAACCCTGGCCACCCAGCACTGGGAGGAACAGGACCTGAACAGACCTCCTGGGCAGAATTCCTAGCAGGAAGGGTCCCAGATCCCTCAACCCACAAGTGACAAAGAAAACTCCAAAGGTCAGTGTAGGAGGGCTTTCCCAGCTGAGAGAGAGGTGAATGGGGTTCCCCTAGCACTGGCTCCAGGCAGCAGCAGCAGCGGGCAGAGGTGGCTACACTGAAGCAGCCTGCGTCCATTGTGCAGGCAGCTCAGCTTAAAGCCTCTGGTGGAATTGAGCAGCTGATCTGAACCTCAGCCCTCAGTGGTGCCCCACCCCCACCCAAAGCCCCTGGGGGAGTTGAGTAGCTGATCTGAATCTCAGCCTTGAGCATGGTACTGGGGAGAGGAGGAGCACTAGGACCCTCCTCTTGACAAAGGATTCAGAAGTCAAGTAACTGGCTGGTAAAATGCCCAAAAAAGGCTATAGAAGGTTGCTTTCTTGGTGAACAGGTGTCTCTTTCCATACTTTTGAATGAGGAAGAACAAGGCATACTGTCAGAGGAAGTCAAAGCCTCTGCCTCTAGTACCTCCAAAATGAATATGAAATGGGTTCAGGCCATAGAAGAGCTTGAAAAGTGTGTCAACTGCTAAAGGAGAACCAAAAAAATGCTGAGGAAAATAACACCTTTAAAAAGAGGCTAACTCAATTGGGAAAAGAGGTCCAAAAAGCCCATGAGGAGAAGGAGGCTTTAAAAAGCCGAATTAGCCAAATGGAAAAGAATGTTCAAAAGCTCACTGAACAAAATGGTTCTTTAAAAGAGAAAATCAAGTTCAGGGAAGCTAATGACTATGAGATAAACCAGGAAGTTAGAAAGTAAAACCAAAATTTTTGAAAAAATAGAAGATAATGTGAAACATCTCATTGGAAAAACATCTGACCTGAAAAATAGATCCAGGAGAGACAATTTAAAAATTGTGGGACTACCTGAAAGCCATGATCAAAAAAAGAGCCTAGACATTACCTTCCATGAAATTTTCAAGGAAAACTGCCCTGATAATCTAGAACCAGAGGGAAAAATAGATATTGAAAAAATTCACTGATCACCTCCTGAAAGACACCCAAAAAGAGAAACTCCTAGGAATATTGTGGCCAAATTTCAGAGTTCCCAGGTCAAGGAGAAAATATTGCAAGCAGCTAGAAAGAAACAATTCCAAGTATTGTGGAAATACAATCAGGATAACACAGGATCTGGCAGCTTCTACATTAAGGGATAGAAGGGCTTGGACTAGGATATTCCAGAAGTCAAAGGAACTGGGATTAAAACCAAGAATCACCTACCCAGCAAAACTGAGTATAATAGTTCAAGGGAATAAATGGTCATTCATTAAATAGAGGACTTTCAAATATTCATGATGAAAAGACCAGAACTTAAAAGAAAATTTGACTTTAAAACACAAGAATCAAGAGAAGCATGAAAAGGTAAACAGGAAAGAAAAATCATAAAAGACTTTCTAAAGCTGAACTGTTTACATTGCTACATGGAAAGATAATATTTGTAATTCTCGAGACTTTTCTCAGTATTTGGGTAGGTGGAGGGATTACACACACACACACACACACACACACACACACACACAGAAAGAGTACAAATAGACAGAGAGTACAGGTTGAGTTTAATCAGAGGAGATGATATCCATAAAATAAAAATAAAAATTAAGGGGTAAGGGAGGAAAATACTGGGAGGAGATAGGGAGAAAGGGAATGGGGCAGGCTATAACTCATAAAAGAGATAAGAAAAATCTTGTTCAATAAAGGAGAAATGGGAGGAGGTGAGAGGGGAAAAGTGAAGCTTACCCTCTTCACATATGTCTTAAGGAGGGAATAACATGATCACTAAATTTGGTATAAAAATCTATCTTACACTACAGGAAAGTAGGGGAGGAGGGGACGAGTGGGGTGAGGGGGATGATTGAAGGGAAGGCAAATGGGAGAAGGGAGTAACTAGAAGTAAACACTTTTGGGAAGGGACAAGATCAAATGAGAGGAAAAAAAAGGAGAAATAGGGTAGGATAAAAGGAAATATAGTTAGTATTATACAACATGATTACTATGGAAGTCTTTTGCAAAATGACACATATATAGCCTGTATTGAATTGCTTGCCTTCTCAGTGGGGATGGGTAGGAGGGAGGGAGGGAGAGGAGTTGGAATTCAAAGTATTAGAAACGAATGTTGGGAATTATTGCATATAACTGGGAAATAAGAAACACAGGTAATAGGGTACAGAAATTTATCTTGCCCTCCAAGAAAAGAGAGAAGATGAGGATAAGGGAAGGGTGGGGTGTGATAGAAGGGAGGGTACATTTAGGGAAGGGGTAATCAGAATGCAAGGTGTTATGGGATGGGGAGAGGGGAGAGATGGGAGAAAAATTGGAACTCAAAATTTTCTGGAAATGAATGTTGAAATCTAAAAATGAATTAATACAGCTAAAAAAATATATATAATGTGCTATACTTAGAGTTGGAAGACCTGACTTGATAACTCATTTAACCTCTCTGGACCTCAGTTTCTGTAAAACCTAGACAACCTCCAAGGTTTTCTCCAGCTCTAATATTTAAATTTGAATAGCAAAGCTAGGACTAGAAGCCAGGCTTCTTGTTTTTTAATCTGAAGTTCACTCCATTCTACCCCAGTTGCTTCTCAAGGGCAATAAAGTGTAACTAGTGACTTAGATAAAGGTATGGATGGTGCATTTATCTGATGTGCAGGTGACTCAAAGCTTGGAGGGATAGTTAACACACTGGATGACAAAGTCAAGTTCTAAAAAGATATTGACAGGCTAGAGATTGGGCTGAATTGAGTAAGATGAAATTCAAAAAGGACAAATGTAAAGTCTTGCATTTGAGTTTAAAAAAAATTAACTTCACACATCCAGGATAGGGGAGACCTGCTTAGGCAGCAGTTCTTCTGAAAAGATCTGGGGATTTTAGTGGATTGCAAGCTCAATAGGAATCAGTGACAGCTAATGTGTTCTTGGGCTGAATTAAGAGAGGCATCACTTTCTACAATAGGTAGACTGCCATGTTGCATATGTTTTACTTATCAGATGCTATCTGTAATATTTGTTCAGCTTCAGGTGCTGTACTGTTAAACTGGAGGAAATCCAGAAGGGTCTAACCAGATTGAAGGGCCTTGAGTCTATGTCTTATCACAACGAGTTGAAGGATTCTTAGCTCAAAAGAGAGGATATTCATGGGAGACATAATAGCTGTCAACATACCTAAATGGTTGGCATATGGAAAAGGAATTAGCTTTATTTTATTTGGTTCCAGAGTGGAACAATCAGCGGAAACAGCAAAGGTACAGATTTAGGCTTGACGTTAGGAAAAGCTCCCAGGTAATTAGAGCTATGGGCTATGTCTAGAGGGGGGCAGATTCCTCTACTTGGAAATCCTCAAGCAGACATTGGATGGTGGGCCACCTGTTGGATATGTCACAATGGAGCTCCCTTTCCTTTGTGGATTGGACTAGGTAGAGGGTGAAATCATTTCCATCTCTCAAATTTCATACTTCTGATTTGGAGAAAATCTCATTTGAGAAGCTAGAGAGACTCTGCATCTAGCCCCCTCAGAGCAGCAGCCTAGGTAGAGGAAGAACATTAGAGAGTTGCTACTATGATAATTTGATTTGATTTATCACCTCCTTAAGCATTTATAAGCTGCTCGATGGTCAGAGGTATAACTAGGAATTCTGGACACATGGTACAATTTCACTTAAATGTGGGTTGGAAGGTAGTCACTTAAAGTTCAGAAGGCCATGGGAGCCCACCTTAGTTAAAACATTCCTGTATCACTATTACAAAGGCACAGTAGAGGTTCCCAGGTCCAGAAGCTACATGATGCATGTGTTCTTGTGACAGAAGTGGGGGCAGCTCATTCTCCCAGAAAGCAGGACTCAGATTTCCGTGACACAGCTAACTACCTCTGACTCCTAACTCTTGACCCCTCCAAATTGTAGGAGGAGGTGGACATGGCAGTGGCTACAGTTGTAGAAAAAGGCAAGCCTTGGAAGTTTTGAGATAGCAACCGGAACAACCACAAAAGCGCAGGAACAACGACCAGCAAGGGAGAAAAGGTATCTCTCAAATATTGATGCCCTAAAATAATCTCCAATTACCCCACCTTAGTTTTGGTTTTGCTAATGGTAGACCTTAGCAGAGCAACCTTTTTTCAATGGCAGTAATGCAGAGATTCAGGTTCCCTCTACCCTTTAGAAGCATTTGTGGAAGAATGGAAAGAGCAGCTATAGCACTAAATAGTTCAAAGAGCTAAAGTGAACAGCTGGTTCAGCTCTTTAAAGCAGATAGGGCATTATTATTGCCACTTTACAGAGGGATATTAAGTGATGAAGCCCAGGTCACATGCAGCTGGTTGCGGGGGAAGGGATAGTTCAGGGGGCAAATATTAGATCTTAGATCTTTGGCCACTGCTCTTTTCACTGTACTTTATTTCCAGGAAGGAAGAGGAAGAGTTATAGAATGAAAGGTAGAACTTTAAGTTATATTTGACCTAGACTTCCCCCATTCCTCCCTCCTTCCCTGATATGTGCCTCTAGGCATGCCTGTGAGAAGTCCCCCTCTAGGGTTGGGGGAACCCAAAACTTCCCTTGTCAAGGGAGAAAAGTGACCTGTAAAGGGTTTGTGCAAACTGAGTTCTGAGCAACTTGAGCCAGACTAGAAACAGTTATGGCTCTGAAAAAAACAAACCCAAAACAAACAAGACATCTGGCAGCAAAGGAGACTGGCCAGATCCAATCTGACCTGGGGATTGAGGCCTCTTTCTTCCCTCTTCTTTTTCCCTGGCTCCCAATGAAACAGACCAAGGCGCCCAAAGTCCCAGGGTGGGCCAGCTCCTGTCCATCCCCCTCCTTCTTGGTGTCTTGCTCCTTCACATGTAGTGGCAGCGATGGGCTTGAATGTGGCTCTTCCTTCATCCTCCCTGGGACCCCAAGGAGAACCATGTGTGATATGGAATTTGCCCTCTATGCCTCTTAGTGGGAAAGGGCATGATGCAGTCAATCATTTCAATTTAATTCAACTCAGCACACTTTGTTTTTAAAAGAATTTACTATGTGTCAAGCACGGTACTGGTCAGTAAAGATGCAAAGACCAAAACAAAATAGTGTCTGTCCTCAAGGATCTTACCCTCTCTGGGAAGCATGCAGCAAATCAAATACTGCCCTCCTCTACCCTCAGGAAAATTTAAAAAACAAAACAAATAACTCCCAAAAAAACAAAACCATTAACTCCTAAGTTGTAAAACTTAGAGACCCAGTAGGTCCTCAAATGGTCTAGAAATGCCAACGGCCAATTGGAAAATAGTACTGTTTGTCCTTGAAGTGGGGCCTGAGGCCAGTCACTCCCCAGACCTGAATTTCTCCATCCATTGGGAGGTGGCAGAGAATACTGCCACAGTCAAAGATCCCAGTTGGAAGGGGCCTTAGAGGTCAACTGGCACAAGCTGTTCATTTACAAAGAAAGAAAAGGAGGTTAAATAACGTAGCCAATGTTACACAGGTACTAAGCATCAGAGGCCAGGTATGAAGCCATGTCCTCTGACCTGTTGGTGTTCATTCCACTGGACCACTCCGTAAGAGCTTACTGAAGTGATTCAAAGCCTAACAGATATTACGCTATTGTCTCATTCGATCCACGCACTTGTATGCGGTTGAGAATGTGGGCATTGTTCTCTCCATTTTGCAAATGATGAAAGAAGCTCACATGGGTTAAGATATTTTCCCAATATCACATAACTAGTAAGTTTGAATTTGGTCTCTGATACTTACTAGCTGTGTGACCCTGGGCAAGTCACTTAACCCTGCTGGCTTCACTTTCCTCATTTATAAAATGAGCTGGAGAAGGAAACGGCAAACCGCTCCAGTATCTTGGCTAAGAAAACCCAAATGCAGTCACAAAGAGTCGGACATAACTGAAAAATGACTGAATGAGAGCAGCAGTAAAGCCAAGCTGGGATTTGAACTCGGATCTTTAGACTACAAATTGAGTGTTCATCCCACTACACTCTATCTCCATGTGATGAGAGCTTATGTTCACATTGTGCTTTATGGTTAACAAAGCACTCAGCTAACCTCATATTGTTGGATCATCACAATACTGAGGGGTAGTGAAAATATTATGGGAATAATAATACACATAAAGAAACCAAGCCTCAGAGGAATAAAACAACTTGTCCCAGGTTACACAACTGGTAAATTGCAGCATGGAGACTAGAACCCAGGTCTTTTGATTTCAAGATTACTATTACTGATTCTTTTCATTACATCAAGATGCTTGGGTCCTGGTATCTATAAGGAATGATAGAACAAGGTTGGGGATTTCTAATTGAGTGGAATGTCATAGATGCAGAAAAGGTCAGGGGAACTATACGCTATGCTGGGGTCTTGGGGAGGGAACATAAGTATGTCACAAGGATACCTTGAAAACCACCAAAATCGAACCTAGAATCTTCTAACATAGCAGAGAAGTCCTGAGCACCTATTTCCCTCTGCTACCTCCATTAAGGGACAGATGATTGGGGCAGGGGGTGGGGGGGACTGGACATTGCCCTCACTGAGTCCCCCTCACAGATCTTCATCACCTGGGCTACCCTCACACATGCCTCCCAAGCCTACTCCCACTCTTTGGGGGTTGAAATTGCCCACTCCTTCCACCAGACCTGTTCGTCTCTCCTGAGTCCTATTCCTGAGTCCTGGTATAGCTGATGCCCTGTTCTAGGAGATCCCAGGGAAATTGAACTCACTCTTGTCTCTTCTTTTCTCTGTTTTCACCTTCAGGGGCACTGCCCCGTTACCATTTCAGCTCCCTGAACTCCGAAGGTATTGTCCCTGCCTCCCCTGGAGGCTGCCAGCGGGGCACTGGATGATGCCAAAACTGAAACCGTATGAAGTCTGGACTCACACCTGTCTTGGGCTCTTAAAGAGACACCCTCCCATGGGCACACTGGCCAGCTGAAAGCACGTGACTCCCAATTCCCTGGGTCTTTTTCCTTTTGGCTTCGCCCACTGGTCCCATCTGTTCACTTCCTCTTAGCTTTGGGGAAGCCCTATTGATCGGGAATCAGATTGACTGTGAGTTATATCCACAGGGCTGTCCACGCAAATGCAAAGGACCAGGCTAACTGCTCGGATACTAAAAATGAAAAGGCTAATAATAACGAGTATCCTTGCAAAGCACTTTTCCATAAGAATCCTGAAAGGTGGATAATAGAAATGTTATTATCTCTATTTTAAAGAAATTAAAACTGGGGCTTCGGTTATGTGACTTGCCCAAGTCATCTAACCAGTGATAATAATTGATGGTAACTCACATTTCCACTACACTTGGCCAAGTGCAAAGTCACAGCAACACTATGAGGAGGCATGGCAAGTAGACCCGGAAGGGACCTCCGAGTGCATGTGCTCTGACACCCTCTTTTTACAGATAATGAATGTAAAGCACACGAAAAGGAAATGACTTGTGCAAGATCACAAGAGAACAAGGACTCAAGCACAGATTCCCAGCTCCCTACGTAAAGCTCTTTCCACTGTACCCAGGTGTTCTGCTAGGAGTGGATATCTTAGCTTCCACCTACCCAGCTCCAGCGAGGTCCCCACCACCACCTCATCAGCAACAATAAGGATCCTGAGATCTGATCCTGAAGGATCCAGACCTCCAGTTAGTGGAAGAATACTGACTCAAATCACAGGACCTCAGTTCAAATCCCACCTCTGATATTTACTACCTGTGTAACCTTAGTCAAGTCACTTGATATCTCTGAGGTCCAGTTTCATCTTCTGTAAAATTGGGGAGGTGGGGAGGGATGGAAAAGATGACCTCTGAGGTTCCTTTTAGCTTTATATCACCCCTTTGTCTCTGTCAGGACACCAGGCAGGACTTCCAGGAGGTCAGTTCCCAGCTGCACCCCACCCTACACCCTTGAAGTATAAAGGGTTCAAGTTCTCCTCTATACACAGCTGACTCTAGTGTCTTTGCTGGGCTCTGAGACCCTCCCCACAGCTAAGCTAAAGTCAACTTCAAGGCCTAGAGATGGTATTATCCCCCGACTCTCCAGCTTACCTCATAACTACGTTCTTCTAGGAATTTTTCCACATTGAAATTGTCCTTATGCAAGCACCTCCAAAAATGTTCACCTTTCCCCCACCCCACACAGGTAGGCACACCTCTGTACATCCAGTACCACAGACGCACACACACATACACACACACACACACACACACACACGTATTCTTCACTCCCTGAAGTTCACCCAGCCTACCCATACAAGGTTGATTCAAGACTCTCCCTACCCCAACACTGACCCAGAAACTTAGCCCCTGATGGGGAAGAAAGAAAGGAGAAGTGAAGCTAGAGGGAATAAGCAGGCCATCAGAGTCCTGGATCCTATTTTGGGCCCAGCCACAGCTAGTGGTGTACCTGGAACAGTGCAGCTTCCCCTCTCAGGAGCTTAGCCTCTTTATGTAGAGGGAAGGTAGGATGCTTTAGCAGAACCCACACCACAAGCAACATCAGAGAGCCCAGATTTTGCTGTTTACTGCCTGAGATAGGTTAGCTCCCCTCTCTGGGCCTCAGTTTTGTCATCTTTAAAAGGAGGATATATAATAGATGACACACAGCACTTTAAAGTTTGCAAAGCACTGTATTTAATATATCATATATAGCACTTTAAAGTTTATAAAGCACATATATGTTGTAAAGCACTATATTATATAAATAATATTATATATTACAAAGCACTGTGTTATATATAAATTATATATTATGTAGCATTTTAAAGTTTACAAAGTACAACATTATATATAAAGTATTACATTTTATATAGTACTTATCATACATAATTATATTTATAATACCACTTTTAAGTGCTATATAAATGTTTTATAAAGCAATATTTTATATTTTTGCATGTAATATAGTGCCAAAGCTGTATATACATATCATATGTGTATATTGTAAATAGCTAATGCTTTATAAACTTTTTGTGTGTATATGTAGTGCTATGTATATACATGTGTGTATACATACACAGATAGATAAATATATAGATAAATATGTAGGTAGATACATAGATGGACAGATAGGTAGACAGATGGATAGATAGATGATGCTGGGCAAGTCACTTAACCTCTGTTTGCCTCAGTTTCCTAATCTGTAAAATGGCAAAAATAATAGCACTAACTTTGTTGGGTTATTGTGAGGATTAGTAACAAAATAATTATAAAGTACTTAGCACAATGCTGGGCACATGGCAAACATTCTATAAACATTAGCAAGTTTGATTTAGGCCTTCTTTTCTCCATCAGGTCAGACCACTATCTTTGCTGACCTTGGCCACATTGATGCCCAGATATTTTTCCAGCTTGCTTGATCTAATGTCTGTTGGGTTTGATATCCACAGTGAATGCCAAAATGTTGGTGATAGTATAGGAACGGAGCTTTTTCATCACAGGGCCACTTTTCTGAGGACATTAGGTAGACAGATAGATTAGACAGATAGATGGATGGATGAATAGATATAGACATATATTTTATATATTTATGTATTTTTATGTATATTTATATATAGATACAGTGTATGTGTATATACATATATGTATGTATATATTATTTGTATATATATTTATATTATTTATATACTTCTTACACTTCACACTTTAAAAACTTTCTTCACATTTCAGCCCTCAAGGAAAGACTCTCAATAACTTTTCAACCCCTTACTTGATCTTTCTGCATACTCTTCTTTTGCCTTGTAAGTAACCGTAGTGAACACTCTTGTGATCTAGAGAGCAGGATGATAGGAGTGAGAGAAAGAGATTATAGATAGAAAGAGCAGCCAGAAAGAAAAGAAACTGTGATTTGGAATTAGTTGTGGCAGTTTTCCAACCCAAGGAATCAACTGGCTCAGAGGTAAAGCCAACTGGAGACCTCAAACCACCAGCTGGAGTTATAAGACCAATGGTGCTTGTGAAGGTGGTAGAAGAAAGCAATCTTGTGTCATTCACAAGAATCCCAAGGAGAAGTTGATCCCCAGTCATCAAGACCGAAGGCTTGGGGAAGACTCTTCTGTACCCTCCAGTGATAGGAAACCTTGTGAATTAACCAGTTCTGTGGCTAGACACCTCTACTTGCTAGAAAGTTTATTCATGTAATAGGTCAGTAGCTGCCTTCTGCAATTTATGAGTTCTAATTCTGCTCTCTGGAACCATGCAGGCTAAGTCCAGTCATAAAATCCAGGGCAATGAAAAATCATAAGATGATAAATTCAGAGTTAGAAGAGGCTTCCAGAGATCATCTGCTCCAGTCCCTACATTTTACAGAAGCAGATATTGAAAAGTGGAGAGGTGTAATGACTTGCTTATGGGAAGTAACAGTAAACCAGTGTTTACCTGTAATACTGGTTCCTGGAATACTCACCAGATATAATGTATCTAGTGATATAATATAATACTCACTAGAGTTGATTGGAGCAGGAGAGGATAGAGGAATGATGCTTCTGGTTTCACTGTATCTCCTTGAGGTATGTCAAGGAGGGATTCCTTCAGTATGTGAAAGTGAGGCTGGTAGCCTTGCCCAGCTCCCCCTCACTTAAACCCAATTCACTTTCAAGTCCTATATAGCATCATTTTCCTGATATCATGGTCCTCTTTGAGGATGAAGGACAAACATCAACATCAAAAACAGTAGCAACATTCAGCACCTACTATGTGCCTGGCCCTTGGCCAGATGCTGGGAGAGATCCCAAAGCAAACTGAGACATGAATTCTGCCTTCTGGGAGTTGTAATCTATCTGAAAAGACAAGAATCAGTCAGCCAACAGTCCTAGGAAGCATATGACAGTTGTTAAATCAGTGACTAAGAAGACAAGAGCCCCAGGACCAAGCCCTGAAGTACCGAATACTGAACCCCATGTCTACCTTCCCTGAGCAAGGGGCGTCTTGCCCTCTTACTGCTGGAAATTTATTCAGTAAGAAGAAATGATCTCTAAACAATACAATGGAGAACAAGGAATCTCAGGATGCCAGTGAAAATCATTGAATGCCTACACTAATACCAGGGTGTCTTGTACAATTCTAAAATCTATTCTATCCTGAGAAGACCCTGGTTTTTCTCCCAAAGTCTGGTTCAAAATACTTCTGTCCTGACCTTGAGACTCATATTCCTACCCTATCCACCCCCTACCTAGGAATTATGCTGTCTTCTCCTCCTCCCCCCATTTTCATGCTGGGCCAATTCCCTGGACTTTGGCCTATTGATCTCTTTAAAAAGCCACACAACACCCTGGATAAATTAGAAATGACTACCAGTAGCCAGTTGGGCCTTGGTACTCCACCCACAAATTCCTCAATAATCATTGACTGCTTATCCATGCGCTCCTTCATTTCTATCTTTCTTGCCCCCCCAGCCCAAGAGAAAAATATGCATACCGTAGCAAGAGTATCAAGGACAATTTTCCATTATAAATTCCCCTTCTTTAATATTCACAAAGACATCCCACAGATCTTCATTTTTTTCAAAATTCTCTATTTTTACTGCTGAATAAGCACTTCAAGGACATATAAAAGAGATGGCATTTTAAAAAATTTCAATATGGTAGCAGTAAAAAATATCACTAAGCCATACCATTTATGTTATTCTCATCTTTTAGTAACTTTATAATAAATACTACTCTGTTAAGTAGCCTGGTTAACAACTGTTCAAGACTCATCTTAAATATGAACAAGTTGTCTCTGGTGAGGGTAGGGAATAAAACTCATGCTATAATATTTTATTTCATGTTTTTCTTACAGATGTTCTTTTGGCCCTAGTCAAAGCCAGGCAGCCCTAGACACTGAAGTTTTCGCCATTCTACAAAATAAGGAAGTAAGTACTTCCTGAATTGTGTTAAAGCAGCTTTCCATATTATATCCCCAAATACGCCCCATCTTAAAGCAATAGGAGCTATGTGAGTCTTGGCCCTCTAATTTTTTTAGTCGCTTTTGAGATTTGGGGAACATGAATATAATTTATTACCCAAGTAAGCTTCAATGACCAGTTCCTTTTGTACTAAACTTAGCTACCCTAATTGACTCTTGGATACCAAAAGGCATACCTCGAATCACCCAGGAAACTAAAGCTTCCAGGAAAAAAAAGCCAATCTTTAAAACATCACGAATGGTTGTCTAACATCGGTTGTCTGTGCTGCTTTTTAGCATATCCCTAAATGGTTTATTTTAAAACATAAGCAAATTACCTCAGTGTGAGGTATCTATCTCTAAATCAGCAGCAGGAAGACAGCGTCTTTCCTCCTAAGGTTTGGGTTTTGTCCAGTATTCCTGATACACAGAGTACAACATACCAACCATCATTGCTCCTACTACCAAGTCTTGGGCTCCCACACGCATGTGAATCAGGTGGACAGACATTTCAGTGTTCCCTCTGCTCTTCAGTTTATATAATCCATATGCAACAATAGCTGCAAAGTCTGCTATTCCAATTGAGGCAAATGGTGCCTCTAGCTTTTTGGGCAAATTTTGATCCGGAAGTCTCATCATGAGTGGAAAGGGAGATGTCATTGTCTGTTGACAATGTAGGTGGTTCAAGAGTCTTCAGAATGAGAGGAAGCAAAGCCACCTTCCACAAGCAGCCAACCACTTCTCAACACCCCAGATCTTTAAAGTTTTGCAAACAAGTTCTATCCAAAGTCAGAGAAGGAACATTAGATTCTGGATCCTATCTGACAGTATCCCATTTGGCAGATAAGGAAACTGATCCATGGAAAAGTTAAGTGATTTGTCTAGGGTTACATGACTGGTGAGTGGCAGAAGTTGCTTCAGAAACCAAGTCTCTTGACTCCCAAATTCAGGTGTTTTCTAACTAGAACTCATAAGTGTCACAGTATTGATTCTGGAGTCAGAGGACCTGGGTTCAAATCTCACCTTGGACACTCACTACCTGCATGACCTTGAACAAATTACTTATCATCTCTGGAGCTCAGTACCCTTCCTCTTAGAACAGGGAGTTGAACTAGTTGGCTTTTCAGGATTTTTCTAGTTCTATATCTATAATAGTGATATACTGAAAGTACCCTGTGGTGCAAGAATACTTGTCATAACTGACATGATCTAAGACTTTCAGGTTCACAAGGTACTTGGCTTGTATAATCTCAAATGATTCTCACAACAACCCTTCATGCTGGGTTATTTTTTTTCTTTTTCTTCCTTTCACGGAGCTTCCAATGTAAAAACTCCCTCCATCAATTCCTACACAATAACTTCGAGATTCAGAGAGATACTTGGAGCACTGAGAGATGAAGTGACTTATCTGTGGTCACACAGCTAGGATGTGTCAGAGATGGGACTAGAAACTTGGTCTTCCTAATTTCAAGGACAGTGCTCTATCTATCTGCAAAGCATTCCCTTTCCTTTTTTCTTACCAGTTAAATTAAAGTCTAGTAAGGCTCCCCCTACTCGTTCTGCTAAAATGCCCTCTGGGCTGAGATAGCACAGTAGGGGACAGAGGACTGACTGAGGAGTCAAGGATCCTTCATTCAAGTCTAGGCTTTGCTCCTTACTAGCTGTGTGATCTTTTTCTTATGCTGAGTTACTTTTCCAATAAATGTTAAAATACTCTGCAAACTGTAGAGAACTATCCCAGTAGAAATTGCCATTATCTTTATCATCATCAGTTTACTTATACCTTCAACTTCATTAATGGGGGGAGCTCATGATAAGGAAACTCTCTCTACTAATGCAAACTAGCACATGTTCTGCAACTTACAGTCTTAGAGAGTTATCTGGGCCATTGAGAAATGAAGTGACTTACCCAGGGTCACACAGCTAGGACGTATCGATTCAGAGGACCTGGGTTTGTTCAAATCTTGGGTCTAGTATAGAATACAAACCCCTTAAGGGCAGGGACTTTCATTTTGTCTTTTTATCCCCAATATCTAGCATAAAGGGGGAGCTTATTAAATATTTGTTAAATGAATAAAGGGACAGCTAGGTAACATAGTGCATAGAGCACTAGATCTGGAGTTAGGAAGACTCATCTTCCTGAATTCAAATCCAGCCATAGACACTTATCTAGCTGTGTGACCCTGAACAAGTCACTTGACTCTGTTTATTTCAGTTCTCTCATCTGTAAAATGAGTTGGAGAAGGAAATGGCAAACTACTCCAGTATTTTGGCCAAGAAAAACACAAATGGGTCACAAAGAGTCAGACACAAATGAAGTGAATGACTAAATGGCAAATGAATAAATGCACTTACTCCTTATGTGACCTTGGGCAGGTTTCTTAATTTCTCTGGGCTTCAGGCTGCTTGACTGAGATAGGAAGGGGTTGAACTAGACAGAACTCAAAGATCTTTCCTAGCTCCATGTCATAGATGAGAAATTAGCCCATCTACTTTGGCATGATGCTCTTGCAGCTGGTATAACCTAGTCATCAGTAAAGAAGAAAAACCGGAGACTTCAAAATCCACAGGCACCTACTGCCCATCACACCTGTGTGCATATGGAAGGGCACCCATAGGCATGGAACCTGCTCCAGGGGTGGGGAACATGGGGCCTTCTAGGTCCTCGAGTGCAGCCCTTTGACTGAATCCAAATTTCACAGAATAAATTCCCTTAATAAAAGGATTTGTTCTGTAAAACTTGGACTCACTCAAAAGACCTCACCTGAGAACCTAGAAGGTCACAGGTTCCCCACCCCAACTAAGACCATGGAACTCCACTGACTGGAGGAATGGCTTTTTCACCTCTACATGTAACTAATTCTCAATAATCTATTTGCAGTACATTTCCCCAGTACGCTCTCCTCAATGTTTAAGCCCAGGCTGGTTTTCCTTTCCCATTCAGCACTTTCCCAGGACCCATGAACTGTTATCAGCTGAATCATGCCAACTCATTTTAAAATCAACCACGGGGAAAAAAAAGCCAAGGGTGGATGATACCAGCGCAAAGCAACCACATAGTAGGACTCAGACATCAAGTAGCTGTATGCCTATGAGGGATCATTAAATCTCTCTGAGCCTTTCTTTACCCTTCGGTCAGATGAGTATGATTAATAAAAACTTGCAGAATCTACAGAGCTGAATGTACATAGAGTGCTTTGTAAATCTTATATGCTAAAGAAATGGGAGGCCATTTTTAGAGAGTGAGAAATTAGAATCAGAGAAGCTCAGTTCTGCTGGTTATTCCTGTGTGACTATGGAAAAGTCATTTAACGTCTCTGGACCTCTTATCCTGAGCTATAAAATAAGAGAGTTGACTGAACGACCTCTAAGGTCTAGATTGTTCCCAACAGTGTGTTCCAAAGCCAATAAGATCAATATTGGCTGTTTTATTCATTGCCATCAGCAACCCTCTATCATACTGTTTAGCATTTTCACACTGAATGTGCAGAGAATTATTGGTTGCCACAAAACATTCCCTTCTGCTTTCTGGTACTCTTTCCCTGGCTGTCTGGGCTGTCTGGCCTCTCTGGAATTGTCTTTCACTTTTGGACTTACAGGGCAGAGGCCCAGGGAGCTTGACCTCCACCTTTGAGAAGTGATCATTACATTTAAAACAGAAGCCTCTCCTGGCTTCCCAGCTACTGGTACTGTGCCTCCTTCCTCCCCACCCCCCCAAAATCACTTTGTATTGACTTTATTTATATTATATTGTAATTTAGGTGTAAATGTTGCCTCTTCCAAATAATGTAAGCTCTCTAAGGACATTTTTTGTCTTCATCTCACCTCAGCCTAGGGCATGACCTATAATAAAAAATAAATGCTGATTGATTGGACATAGCAAGGAGCCCATGGTTTGGGTTGTTAATAATCATAGTGGATATATGTATGAGTGTGTGTTTATATAAACAACTATATGTACATATACATATATATGTATGTGTTCTCTTTTTGTTCAGTCATTTTTTCAGTCATGTCTGAGTCTTTGTGACCCCATTTTGGTTTGGTTTTTTTTCTGGCAAAGATACTGGAGTAGTTTGTCATTTCCTTCTCCAACTCATTTTATAGATGAGGAAATCGAGGCAAAAAGGGTTAAGTGACTTGTCCAAGGTCACACAACTAGGTAGTGTCTGAGGTTGGATTTGAACATAGGTGTTCCTGACTCTAGACCCCATACTCTACCCATTGTGCCACTTAGATGCCCACATACATATACACATATACATATACTATGTGGACATATACAGAATACACATATATACACATGCATATACACACATATACATATATACATATATGTATATATGTGCACACATATATGTATATATGCCTATATGCATATATGTGTGTATACATCCACACACATGTATATATAAATAAAATGCCATAAATGACTAGAAGGCTCCTAGTCCTACCAGTGTTTGGGAGTTATTTCAACCTGTATTTTTTTTTAGGGGCACCATTGCTCATACAAAAGTTGACTGAAATTTTTCAGATTATATGACAAGTGGAAATTATCCTCTAGGAATTCAAGGATGCCTCCCTTGTCTATCTCTATAAAGGTAAAGGGAATAGATTGTCCTGTGACAATAACAGGGGCAGGGGTCTCTCTTATAGTCATTGCTGGCAAAATTCTTGCTAGAGTCCTCCTTAATAGGCTGATCCTTCACCTGGAAAATGGTCATATACCTGAGAGCCAGTGTGGCTTCAGAAAGGGCTGAGGAACAGTCAATATGGTGTTTTCTGCCCAACAACTCCAGGGGAAATGCCAGGTGCAGAATAGAGATCTGTACACAACATTTGTATATCTGATCAAGGCCTTTGGCACTGTTAGTCATGAGGACCTATGGAAAATTATGTCAAAATTTGGCTGCCTGGAGAAGTTCATCAGTATCATATGTCAATTCCATGATGGCATGTTTGCCCAGGTTTTGGATAGTGGACAATGCTCTTGTGCCTTCCTAGTCACCAATGGAGTGAAACAGGACTGCGTGCTTGTTCCCATGCTTTTTAGCATGATGTTTTCAGCCATGTTTTCAAATGCTTTCAATGAGGATGAACACAGCATCAAGGTCAACTACCATACTGATGATGGTAGGTTTTTCAATTTGAAAAGGCTACAAGCCAAGACCAAAGTGGAGGGAGTGTTGGTGAATGATTTTCTGTTTGCAGATAATTGTGCACTTCATGCAGCCTCTGAAGCTGAGATACAATAAAGTATGAATCAATTCTCTGCTGCCTGTGCTAATCTTGGCCTAATAATTAACACCAAAAAAACACAGGTGCTCCATCAGTCACCATCACACCATCTGTACATGGAACCATCAATTACAACAAATGGAGGAGTTTTGAATGCTTTGGATAAGTTCACTTATCTTGGTAGTATATTTTCCAGGGATGTCCACATTGACAATGAGGTTGATGCATGCAGGTTGATGCCAGAGCTAGCTCACTGTTTGGGAGGCTCCAAACAAAGGTTTGGGAGAGAAGAGGTGTTAGACTGACTACCAAACTGAAGGTCTACAGAACTGTTGTGTTGACCTCATTGTTGTATGCCTGCAAAACATGAACATGTTGGCATACCAACGCATGCCAGGAAACTGAATTGCTTCCATTTGAACTGTCTTGGGAAGATTCTGAGGATCACCTGGCAGGATAAGGTACCAGACACTGAAGTCCTTGCTCAAGCTGAACTACCAAGCATTCAAACTATGCTTCAGAGAGTGCAGCTCCAATGGGCTGGCCATGTTGTTTGAACACAAAATGTACACTTACCAAAAAGACTATTTTGTGGAGAACTCATATGGGTCAGGCAATCACATGATGGTCAGAACAAGCAATACAAGGACACTGTCAAGGTCTCTCTCAAGAACTTTGGATTTGACTGTGCAACATGGGAGACCCTGGCACAGGACTGCTGAGCATGGCATGCCCACATAAGAAAAGGCGCTGTGCTCTTTGAGCAAAGCAGAATTGAGACAGCACAAAGCAAATGTAGGATACACACATTTGGAGTATCCACCCCAATAATTCATATGGACTATCTGTGCCCAACCTGTGGTAGAGCATTCCAAGCTCGTATTGGTCTGATCAGCCACAGTTGGACACACTAAAATTTCACTTTACAAGGGTGATGTCATTTTGGTCCTTTTCGAAGATGAAGGCTAACAACCAATATATACATAACACACACATATATACACATGTGTGTGTGTATATATATGTGTGTGTGTGTACACACACATATGTATATATACTTATATGTATCTATGTGTGTGTACATACACACATGTATATATAAATGACTAGAAGGCTCCTACCAGTGTTTGGGAGTTATCTATTGTAAAATCATCAGTCATGGGATTAGAAGGGACCTTGCATCTAATTAAATGCCTTATTTTACAGCAATTTGAGACTCAGGGACTTGTTGAAGAAATAGCAAGTTAGTGGAAGAGTTGAGATTAGAACCTAGATCTTTGGATTCCCTGACTGATGTTGCTTGTGGGGGCCATCATGGTTGTTTTTTCCCCCATAAATGAGTACAGAGAATTTATCTAGCAAATGTCCTTGGTTCATTTGGGCAAAGGCAAGGGTACAGGAAACAACAAGAAAACAACAGCTTTCAAGGGACTTGTCCTCCTTCCATACCCAAGTATGTGGACTTTATTTAGAAATTCAGCTAGTAATAATAAAAATGATAGCTATAACTAGCATTCCATAGTGCTTCAAAGTTTGCAAAGCACTTTCTAAATATTATCTCATTGTATCCTTACAACAGTCTTTGGAGGGAGATGCTATTATTATCTCTATTTTACAAATCAGGAAACTGAGGTAGAAGTAAAGCGACCTGCCTGAGGTCATGCAGCTAGTAAATGTCCAAGGCCACATTTGAATTCAGATCCTCCCAACTAGTGCTCTCTCCACTTTGCCACCAAGTTTCCTAGTCAGAAAGACAAGGCCCACCTGGCTCTTATTGACTTAGTTGATTTAGCTTAGAGAGGGCTCTCTGGGAATCTCCAAATTTGATCTGATATTCTGGGGACTGGATAATTTCCTTCCCTTTTTCCCATGATTTGTGACACCTGCAGAAACACAACACCTTCTATCTATATCCTTCATGGTCCAGTCCTTTCCCCTTGTTGTTGAAGAATCATTCAGTTGCGTCCAACCATATATGAGCCCATGAACTTTGTCCATGGAATTCTCTTGGCAAAGATACTAGAGTGGTTTGTCATTTCTTTCTCCAGTGTGTCCCCATTTTATTGATAAGGAACTTTGACAAAGGGAGGTTCAGTGAATTGCCCAGGACCACACAGCTAATAAGTGGCTAAGGCTGGATTTGAACTCAGATCTTTCTGACACAGGCCTGGTGTTAGTTATGTCAACTGCATCACCTAGCTGCTCAATATCCTTTCCCTAGAAAGCTAGCTTTTTTTTCAAACTATTGCCTATTATGTCCTCAACCCCTAATAACACCCCTTTGCAATTAAGTGGTGTAGTGAATAGAGTGCAGGGTATGGAGTCAGTAAGACCAGAGTTCAAATCCAGCCTCAGACATTTAGTACCTGTGTGAGTCACTTAGCTAGTGCCTGCCTCAGTTTTCTCATTTGTAAAATGGGGTTACTAATAGCACCTACCTCCTCCTAGGGTTATTGTGAGGATAAAATGAAATAATACTTGGAAGTGCTTTGCAAACCTTAAAGGAATATATGTGCTGATTATTATAATAATTATTATTTATTATGAGAACTGTGGTATAGTGATGAGAATGCTGGATCCAACATCAGGAAAGACTTAGGTTCAGATCTGCCTCTGACACTCACCAGTTATGTGATCATGAAGTCAATTAACCTTGTTGAGCCTCAGGTACCATCTATGTTAAGTCTGTGTGCTTGGAAAACACCATGGAAAGGGCTGCACTGTGTAAATTCACTTATTTTCTCCATCTTTAATTGTGTTGCTCTGTCATGTCTGACTCTTCATGACCCTATTTAGGGATTTTCTTGGCAAAGATACTGAAATGGTTTGCCATTTTCTTCTCCAACTCATTGTACAGATGAAGAAACTGAGGCAAACTGAATGAAATGTCTGAAGCTACACTTGAACTCAGGTCAATGAGTCTTCCTGACTCCAGGCCCAGTGCTCTATCCACTGCATCAACTACTGCTCCTGGATACCTATCTTAAGGAGTTCTAATTGCCCTCCAATCCTATTATATAATTTCCCTAATCTACATCTGAAATAATGGTCATCATTTCTACATGGTTGAGTTTTATTTTCTCTTTTTCCCATTTACAAGATAAATGTCTTCCTGACATCAGTCTTGTGGGAAAGGTAATAAAAATGATATTGCAAATATATGGATGAGAGATTGAAACTTCAAAAAGACTTTGACAAGTGTAAAGTTAGTGTAATGATAATGGGAGTTAAAAGATCTTCCCTACCCATTAATGGGCCTCAGGTGGAGCCCAGGAAGGGAAGCTTGACTAGGTGAGACTTGTTTTACAGGAATACCCACACCTTTTGTTTAATTGTTAGTGAGGCACTGGGTTAAAAGGGTTGTGATGCCCTGTGACTCTGAAAAGTGTATATATACATGCTGAGGTGAGGTTTTACTTTGGGGCTTACCCTTCGGAAGAAGTTTCATGTGGCAGATGAGCCCCAGCATAGTAGCCCTTAAGGAGCACCGTTCCCCCCCTCCCAACTATGTACCTATGTAATGATCAGATATTGGATCTGTCTGTTTATCTATGATATATGTATTGCTTATGGTCAGACAGTTAGAAGCCCTGTCTGTTGATCTTTATTTCTCTGCTTGTATTTTCTCTGTCGGTATATGTAATTAAAGAAGATTATTGACCCCTGAAAAGTTGCTTTCCTTTTAGAAAGGCAAATTTAAGAACCTGTGCTAGCGGACCATCCTGGATGTGTCAGGTGCTTGCTGTTGAAACAAACTAGGACCATGGGCCAAATTAAGAGGGAGTGAAAGGAGCACTGCATGCAGAGTCAGAGGGCCTGAGTTTGCACCTCAGCTCTGCCCTTTGGGATTTCTGTGTGACATTGAGAAAAGGCACTGAACCTCTCGGGGGCTGTTGCCTCATCTGTAAAATTGGGGAATTGGACCAGATGATTTCCAAGGTGCCTTCCAGATCCAAATATTTCATCTTGTGGTGTGACTTACTTAAACTTTAGGAGGGGACAAATATGCAAAATCTTGCATTTCAGCTGAAAATCAACTACAAAGGTATAAGGTTGGGGCATCAACTTAGATGTTACTTTTTCGTTTTTCTTCAGTCATTGCAGTCATGTCTGGCTTCATTGGGCATTATCTTGGGAAAGATACTGGAGTAGTTTGCTGTTTCCTTGTCCAGCTCATTTTACAGATGAGGAAACTGAGGCAAACAGGGTTAAGTGACTTGCCTAGGGTCACATAGCTAGTTAAGTGTCTAGGCTGGATTTGAAATGCAGGAAGATGAGCCTTCCTGACTCTGGGTCCATTGCTATCCACTGTGCTACCTAGCTGCCTGTAGACCTTACTTAGCAACCTTTTTGAGGTTTTAGCAGATTGCACACCCTATATAAGTCAACAGAGTTATAGGGCAGTCAAGTGACTCATGTGATCCATTGTATGCTGTATTAATAGAAGTATATTCTCAACAATGAAGGAGGCAGTAGGTTCGATTGCTTAACTATGACCTGGGTAGGCCACAATTGATGCATTGTGTTCAGAATGTATCCACAGGTAGTGACTAGATATCCAGGGGTATCAAAACCCCATGGAAGGAGCAGGATCGGTCCTGAAATTAGAAAACATGTTTATAGGTATTTATAGAAAGGAAAAGAGATGATTTGGGGGGATGAGGCATGATAACTGTCTTCCAGTGTTTAAAATCTATCACCCAGAACTAAGACCAACGGGTATAAATTGCAGACATTTGTTGTTCAGTCGTTTCAGTTGTGTCTGACTCTTCGCAACCCCATTTGGGGTTTTCTTGGCAAAGATACCAGAATGGTTTGCCACTTCCTTCTCTAGCTCATTGTACAGATGAGGAAACTGAGACAAACAGGGTTAAGTGACTTGCCCAGGTGTCTAAGTGTCTAAGGCTAGATTTGAACTCAGGTCTTCCTGACATAGGCCCAGAGCTCTATTCACTAACCTACCAAAATATGAGTAATTCTAATTCAATTCAGTTCAGTTCAATCCACAAATGCTTATTATGTGCTTAGTATATGTGTAAGCCACAATTAGGACTGTCCCAAAGTAGAATCAATGGACTGTCAGGGGGTATGGAGTTCCCCAGGACCAGGATCTTTAAGTAAGAAGTGAATGATCCCTTTTTGTAGATGTTGTAGAAGGAATTCCACATCATATATGGGTTAGGATGTACATTACCTCTAAAGCTTTTCAAGGGCTTTAGATTCTCTACCCATTTTACAGATAAAGTAATTGAGGCTCATGAAACTTGCCCATGGTCACTTCAGTAATATCAGAACTAGGATTTAAGCCTAAGTCTTAAAAGTTCAAATCTAGAACTCTTCTCTATACAATACCTTTATACTACTTTCTGACTATAACCCTAACCTTGGATATCATTCCCATCAGAAATTTGGACTCCACCCTTGGAGCTCTGATCAAAAAGCTTTTATGTTATCTTTCCGGGATATAGGTCTCCACCTTGTTTCCCACCATCTGCAAACCATGCCCCACTCTCCAAACCATCTTCCCCTCTTTGCAGTTCACCTATCTGTGTGGTCTTCCCCCCATTAGAATTTAAGTTCCATGAGAACAGGGACTGTCTTGCTTGCTTGTATTTGTACGCGCTTTGCTTTGCATAGTAAGTAAGCACTTAATAAATTCTCTCTGTCTATTGATTGAAAATCTCAGTCTCCTAGGGTACACTTCAGGAGCATCGCCATGGATTTGTGTTCTTGCTGTATATGATACCTCATTCAAAGCCAAAGACCCCCCCCCAGCCTCAAGCTTAAGTTGAAAAATTAGTTGATAACTCTTTTCCATGCCCACCCAATGAAGTCAAACTAGAAATGCAAGAGGACAAGCTGAGGTGTTGAGGCTTCATTTGGTCAATTGTCTGTTTAGACTAGAAAAATTTAGTCGAAGTCCTGCCTGGTCACGCTTTCATTCATTTCTGGATCCATTCATCAAGGTCAAGTGGGGTAGAGGTATCCCTGGCTGCATCTGGCCACCTTGACCAGTCCCTAACCTAACCCCAATACCTGTCCCTCTATGCCTCCCCCCACCACATCTTTAAACTGGAATAAGAAAGAGGAAGTCACTTTACAATTGACACCCAAAATAAACAGAAAGGGTATCAAGTGACAAGTGCCCAGCCCGGTCCTTCCAGTCTTTAGGGTCTCACAAGGAACTTGAGGCATTTCCTTGTTCCTGATCTCAGCCTTGTCTGAAACCTCAGATTCATATGGACTATAGGTGCTAAAAAGGAAGCACACCTCCCCTTCCCTAACCACCCCCTTCCCCCGCTTTGTGATTCCTTCTGGTTTAGAACACCAACCTGTGTTCCCACAGCATTCTAGTAGGGAGCCAAATTCTTCTGACTACTAGCCTTTACCACCAGTCTGAGGCAAGCCACTACTGACTTGGCAATTTAGTGGTCTAATGGATAGAACGCTGGACTTTGCCATCAGCAAGGTCTCAGTTCAAATCCTTCCTTAGACATTTGCCACCCGTATGACCCTTGACAAGTCACTTAACCACTCAACCTAAACGTCTTCATCTGTAAAATGGGGATAGTAATAGCATTCACTTCCTAAGGTTCAACCTCAGTTTCCTCGTCTGTAAAATGAGAGTATTAATAGTGTCAACTTCCAATAGTATCAATAGGGTTGTGATGAGGATAAGATAACCTATGCAAAACCCTTTGCAAATCTTAAAGTGCATCACAAATGCAGGCTATTATTATTATTAACATGATTTTTGCAGGGCACCCCATTCTCCTGAGTTGAATCAAAGGTCACAGCATGATTTTTATATCCTCCATGTAACTGGGGGTACATGGGAGCAGTCTTTGGACCCCAGATCATGCTCCCAATGGAAAAGAAAGCCAAGTTAAATCCAGGAAAAATTTCTTGTGCGTCTGGATATCCTTCTCCCCTGAAACTCCCAGAGCTGTCCAGGTGAGAAGCCTTGGGATTGCAACACAAGAGAGACCTTTGTTTGACACTTTGTTCCCTGACAAGAATATATATGCCTAGGCAGAAATGATATATATGCAAAAGGGAAGAAAGGTTCCGGAGGTATGAGTAAGCAGGACATAATCCATTTCATAATTACAATTCAGATAAAATTCTCCACTGGGGCAGGAGATCAAAAGAAACATTCTGGTCCAAGCTTAGTCACTCATCAACCCTAGTGCTTATGGCAGCTACTGTATGTACACATTGGGAAGTGCAGCATTGTCTCCCATGGTTGGTGGGCAGCTCCATCCCACCTGCCTCCAATTCCCAGGGTGGAACATGGCATCATTCTCCTGCCTCTAAGACAACAATTGGGTTGGTCTGGGATGGAGAATACCCATGGCACCAATCTGGGTCACCAGATCAGCTGAGAAAAAGATGAGATCAAAGGAAAAAACAACCTCTGGACTGACACAGGACACATGGACACACACACACACACACACACACACACACACACACGCATGCACACACACACACTGTCCTGATCTCAGGTTCTTCATCTGTAGGACAGAGTCATCAAGTGAACAAGCATGTATTCTGTCAGGCACTGGGAATATAAATAAAAGCAAAAAGGATAGTCCCTGCCCTCAAGGAGTTTACATCCCCACAGTGGAAAATAACATATACAAGAGACATGAAACAGAGAGAAGAGGAAGGTGTGCACATGACAGCATGATGACCAAGTACAGAGAGTTAGAAAAAGAGGAAGGAGAGATGAAGCATGGTTGACCTTGGCTATTCTTACTTTCCTCCATTTCTCACTCTCCTGTCTTTTCCACCATGCCTCAGTTTCTTTCTCACCCTCAAAGTTCTCTCTTCTCTATGGCACACAAAAAGAAGGGAAGCTCAGTAGTTCTCCTGGCAGTTCATCCCACTTTTAATAGCTCCTAACTATTAGGAAGTAGGGAAGAAAGAGAGAATTGATTAAGCAATTATGTGCTAAGTTGCTGTTTGTCCTTTGCTCTCAAAGAGGACCATGGCACGGTTGAGGTTTAGGAGTCACTAAAATAGTGACACTCGGGTCCTCCCCAAATGAATTCGACCCAAGCTTTCTTTCAGCCAAAGACAAGGTTTATTAGAACACTGGCAGAAAGTGGGCATGATTCTAAAAATCCTCCATACTTGCCAGACTCCTAAGGAATCTGAACATGTTCATGAAGACAAGATGGATCTTTTATACAGAAGATTGTGGGAACAGAGGAGGGGTCTGGATGGAATTAAGGGAGGGGCTGTCTAGGGTGGGGCCAGGTGCTGACAATAGAAGGACAGTTAATTAACTGGGAAGGACTGATTGCCCCCAGTGAATGCCAGGAACTTGAGCTACATGGGAGAGTCAGGGGCTTTTCCTTTTTGGGGTCCAGATTTCAAAAACATGGTCTTTTCCTTTTGGGGGTTCGGATCCCATCCCCATCAGCATCAGAAAGATGATGCCTTGACTTTGGAGCAAATTGAATTTAAATGAGAGAGGGCTGAAGAATAAACTACCTATGAGTAGTATATGCTGCCCCATTGGGGAACCAATTGACCAGTTCCAGCTGAGCAATGAAGCGCCTTCCTTCCTTCCTTCTTTCTCTTCTTCCCTCCCCCTCTCTCTCTCCTTTCCTCTCCTCTCCTGTCCTCTCTCCTCCTTCCTCTCCTTCTGTCCACAAAGGCTACCATACCTTTACCTGCAGCCTTCTGCCCAAAGGAATATCTTGGGGTTTATGGGCTAGATTTTTTTCTTAAGGACCCTGCCTTAAACCCAATTCACTCTGGCTCTCATTGATAGTCCAACAACAGGTCCCTGGTCAAGCACCATTTAATTGCCACGGTTTGGCCCCTGATGACTAAGAATGAATGTAAATAGCAATTGTTTCTGTTTTGGGCAGCAATCCTAAGGGCCTTCCCCTTTCAGATTGATTTTTTTTTTTTGACTGGGTAAAAGAGGCTATTCTTTGTCTCATTTCTTACCTAGCCTTAATCACTGAATGGGTGTTGCTCCAGTCAACTTGAGACCTAAGAAAGATCTTAGAATCTTAGATTAAAAAGGCCAAGGTCTCCTAGTATATCTGAGACCATCTCCACTTGTCCTGATCTTGCCACTGGACCCAGATGGCTTCAGAGTAAGGCTGGTGACTTTGATCAGACCTCCCTCACTTAAATCCAATTCATCACATGACATCACCTTCCCGATGTCATGGTCCTCTTCCACAACAAAGGACAAACAACAGCAGCAACCACATTACGTGCCAAGTACTGTGCAGTTATTTCTAAATTACATGCATTTATCATAGCTACTAAAGAGAATTCAGGAGAATGAGCAACCCTTAAATTCAATTCTACTTGGGTTTGCAATGGTTTCATAGCAGAGTTGCATGCTGATTCTCTTTAGTTGAGGCAGATATTTAAAGGGCATTGAGGGTACAGAAGTGTGCAAAAAGAATGGAGTTAAACTTGACTGGGATGCACATTTGATTTCCCCCACATCAGAGACTTTGGCAAGTGAACAGGACAGAAATTTTAATCAATTAAGTCTTTTTTGTTTGTTTTTGGAGGAGTGCCTGGGTGAGGGAGTAAATGGTAGCATGGGGAACTATACGGTTAGAGTATCTGGGACACAGAACATGGATTAAGGGAATGATTGTGAAACCCACTCATCAGACCTAGTTTTGAGTCCCAGCTCCCTGAACAATTCATTACTTAACCTTAGGCAAATCACTTGAGCTAGTTATGTGACTTAGAGCTGAAAGGGGCCTTAGATATTAACTGGGTCCAACACTTATTTTTTTAAATAAATGAGGAAAATGAAGCCTCAAGGTGACAGTTTGTGGCAGAGTTCATTGTCTCTAGCAGGAGCTGAGGGTACATTTCATCTTCAGTCCTCTGGACTTGTGGTTAGCTGTTGCATTCACCACAGTTCTCAAGTCTTTCCAAGGTGCTTTTTTTTTTCTACATTGCTGTTATCACTGCATCATTTCAGAAATCATCGACCCAGTTTCCTTCTATCATTTCTTATGGAAACTGTTCCATTAAATTAACATAGTATAATTTGCTTAGCTCTTTCTCAGTAAGAGAACAGTTCCTTAGTTTTGATTTCCCACACAAGACATACAGAGCTAAACAGTTTAGAATAAATATTAGGCAGGGGGTGACAATAGTCAGATGAATGGTAAGAAAATAAAAGCCACAGGAGTTCCAAGGAAGAAGTCATTTTGGGTTGAAGATGCCAGGGAGATGTGGTTGGATTTGAGCAGGACTTTGAAGTGTGGGCAGCGTCAGGTAGAAAGAGTGGAGGAGTTCAGAGGCACCAGTGGTGTGGTATCAAAGAACACTGGGCTAGATAGGAATCAGGTGACTCAGGATCTAGCTTCAGCTCTTGCACTGTTTAAGCTGAGACTTAGCCTCCCTGGGAGTCATTCTTTATATCTGTTAAATGAGAGTGATAACATCTGTTCTTTCTCCTTTGTACCTCAAAAAGCCATTGTGTGCATCAAATGAGATGAGAATGTTTGTGAAAGCATTCTGGAGAGACATGAAGTGCCCTCCTAATGCATCTGGGTTATTATTTGTCACTTGCTACTTCCTTTTTGTCAATTCACTGCTTTTACTAGACAGATGAACTGACTTGCCATTTATTGACTTTGGACTGTGTGTCTGTATGCCTTCATCCATTCTCTTGACATAGTGTCTGGTTCAATGCCACAAAGAAGAGGGACTTAATCCATGTTTCCTGATGCTGGTGAAGATGTAAGTTTGCCATGTCCAGTAGAAGCATTTTTCTTCATATCCCTGGTTACCAGTAAGAAGCTTTCCTTTCTCTTATGAGTCCCTACTTCCAGGAGAGGGAACCTTGTGGGTCCTTAAACTCAGAGAGAGAAAAAATGACAGCCAAAGACTGAGTATTACAGTATGTGGGGCATTTTGTTTAGATGTCAATTGAACTGATGATATATTTAAAATATTTAGTACATTTTAGTCTTATGCATTTTATTTCATACATTCAAAAGAACATTATTGTGAGGAGGGGGCCATAGGTTCTACTAGACTATCCCAGGGGAGAAGGACATAAAAAAGATAAGAAATTTTTCCCTAGGACAGTTCTATCCCCATGAACTCTGAACAATTTACCAATATATCAGGAAAGAGACAACAGCAGGGTTGAGAGGAAGGCAGTGTTCTTCCATCAGACATGATGTCAGACAACTATATACAGAATCCAGACTGAATTTCCCCTTTTTATGCCTTCTTTTTTGACCTAAAAGAGCTATTTCCAGCTCCCTTAATCTGCCCCTGATATTAAAGCTTTATTAGCGGACAACAGGCTCATTGTGGAGGAGGAGTTATTGCATCCTGAGATTCTCCTGCAAAAATCCCCCTGCCTCCCAACCACCTCAGTCAGGGGTTTTTCTTTTTAGGAAAATCCCCAAAATTATGACCAGGACAAAATATCTAGGCTGACTTGATGAACTGCTGAACTCAGTTTACTCCCAAGGGACCCCAATTTAGTCTGAATTGCCATGGCTGAAGATCAGTGGGCCTTGTCCACCCAGTTACTGGAGTGATGAGACTGAGGAGAAGAAGGGCAGGGGAAGGGGAAGGGGAAGCTAAGGGAAGGGAATCCCTTTACTTTGCCCAGATCCTACCTCAATCTACCTCTGGGGTCAGATTAAGGGATTCCCAGGCAAAAGGGCAAAAACCCAGCAGGAGTCAAAGCATCCCAAAATGGGAAACACTCTTCAGGGAGCACTGATTCCATCTGATGCTTCCAGGCAATGCGTCCATCAATCGATCAATCAGCCAATAAACAGCATTTATTGAATACTTATTATGTAAAAGGTACTGTCACTGGTACAAAAATAAGCTATGGTCCCCTTCCTTCATGCAGTTTACAATCTAATCAAAGAGATAAGACTAAGAATAGCAGCCTGACACAGTGGGAAGGTCATTGACTTTGGAGTCAGAGGGCCAGGGTTCCAATCCTGCTTCTGACATTCCTTACTTGGGCAAGTCTGGATCCCACTTTCCTCATTGGTAAAATGAGGAGGTTGGACTGGACGCTTCTAGATCTATGATACCACAAGATTATGATTAGCTCAGTCCCAGACAGTATTTGAATAGTTACTAAATTTTAAGAAGTCTTTTAGACCAGAAGCATTAAACATGAGGTCATGAGTGGCCTACAAAACTCCCACATGAAGCTCCAAACCAGATTAAAATATAATTGGGAACTGTTTAACAAAATAAAAATACAATGCAACACAGATAATATTACATTTTAAAACTAAGTTAATATGTGGCTTACAGGGATTCTTATATATAGTTAACCTCATTTCTATTCAAGTTTGTCACTGCTTTAGACCAATGGTGTCCAAGGTCAGCATGTAGGCCTTCTGGGGGTCATAGCTTGATCCAGGGGCTAGATCATAAGGATAGAAAGATGAGCCTCATCCCACCTTCTCTAAAAGAGCAAATTGTGGAGCTTGTTCTGGTTGTCTCCAGAACAACCACACCTACCCTTACCCCTCAGCAGTTTCCCACTTCCCTTCTTCCTTCCCAGAGCAAACATCTAATCTCAGAGCTTCTATACCAGCATCATCCCCTCAAGCAGTTACAATTTAATCCTCCTCCCCAGGCCCTCATAGGAACCACTGGGGAACTACTGGACCCTCTCCCTCAGGATACCTACCTCTCACTCCTTATAAGCACTCTTTGAGGAGTGGGCTGTGTACTCTTGGACCATCATCTATGAATTAAAAAAAATCTCATTTTATTTTTCACTTAGCAAGTGAGTCTCAGCCAGGATGGTGGAAAGAAGCCAGGAAGTTGCCTAAGCTTTCCCTAGTTTCCCTGGAAACAATGTTAAGGCAACCCTCTTAAAAATTCTGGAGTGACAGAATCCACAAAAAAAAAAAAAAAATGGAGTGAAATGATTTTCCAGACCAAGATAACTTAGGAGGACTTAATGAAAAATCTCTCATTTGGGTAAAAGGGGAGTACAACCCAGCATAGATGGTGTCCAGGAAAGCCAGTAGGAGAGTTTTCGCCACAGCACAGATCAGCAACCAAAGTCCCATGGTCTGGGCTAAGCAGGCCAGAGGCACTGTAAGACCTCCAGCCCCATTGCAGCAGGCAAACTGCAAGCCCTGCAACCCAGGGCACAACAGGCACAACTAAGTCAGGTCTCCCTAGCTCGGTGGGCATGCTGCCAGCCCCAGTGACCTTGGTGCAGGAACGGTGACCAAGACCCCTGGCCCCCAGTACAAGAAACTTGGGACAGTGCCTCCTGTACCCCAGCAGGAAAGCTCAACTTTAAAAAATGAGCAAAAACCAAAAAAGAGCTTGACTATGGAAAGCTACTATGGTAATAGAAAGAATCAAAACGCAAATTCAGAAGAGGACAATAGTGTCAAAATACCTACATGCAAAGTCTCAAAAGAGAAAATGAATTGAGCTCAAGTCCAAAAAGTCCTCTTGGAAGAGCTCAAAAAAAGATTTTGAAAATCAAGTATGAGAAGTAGAAGAAAAATTGGAAAAAGAAATGAGTTATGCAGGAGAATTATGGGGAATAAAAGAGTCAACAGCTTGGAAAAGGAATCCCAAAAACTGAAGAAAACAACTTTAAAAATAGAATTGACTAAATGGGAAAAAAATCCACTGAATAAAACAACTCCTTTAAAAGTAAAGTTGGCCAAATGGAAAAGAAGGTAGGAAAGCTAACTAAAGAAAATAATTCCTTAAAAATTGGGATTGGGCAAGTGGAAGCTAATGACTCTATGAAACATCAAAAATCAGTCAAACTAAATCAAAAGAATAAAAAAATAGAAGAAAATGTAAAATGCCTGTTAGAGATGCATTTGACATACAAAAAAGTATCAAGGAAAATTTATTAAAATGCAGTTCAGAGGAGGGAAGGCCTATGCTCCTTTCCTTGAAGGTTCAGGTAGCTTCCAACATGGCTACCAGAAGTCTACAAGGTCAGGATGAGGCAGGATTCTTATAGAATTCTGAATTTTAATCTCATGGACCACCATCTCCTGGCCAGGTGATTTCATGTTCTCTTCTCTGATAGGCTTTTCCTCAAACAGTTCATCAGGCTTTGTGCAGTAGTTTCTGATCTTCTACCTGACTACTAGGTCACAACCCCAGTCACCCAGAACTGTGGAAACAGAACTTCCTGGTTTTCCACATTCCTCATTGGGAAAACAACTGACCTGGAAAACAGATCCAGGAGAGGTAACTTAAGAATTAACGGATTATCTAATAGCCATGACTTTAAAAAAAAAAATGCCTACACAGCGTCTTTTAAAAAATTACCAAGGAAAACTGCCCTGATATCCTAGAACCAGAGGGTAAAATCATCATTGAAGAAATTCACCAATCACTTCCTGAATGAGATCCTAAAATAGAGAATTCTGGGAAGATGGTAGAGTAGGTAAGAAAATTCCAAGATCTCCAGATTTCCTCCACAAATAAAACAAAATACTGCCTCAGGGTGAATGTACAGCAGTAAAAATAAACAAGAGCTGGGGCAGAACTGTGGTGCACCTGGGACAATCCGAGAAGATTGAAGATTTGGTTCCTGTGAAATGTAAACACCTCCAGGCTAGTTCCAATGAAACAGGAAATTGTGAGCCCTGGGGCTAGTTGGATTAGGAGGTAGCCTCAGCCCCAGCCTCCCAGACAGTGTGGGGAGTTGGGCATCTGAGCAGTGGAAGATTGAGGGAACCTCCACTGATAAAGGATACCAGTCCTAGCTGTGCAGTTGAGATGTGTCCCTGAGTGAGAAGGAATCAACATATGCCCAGTGAGTGGAGAAGCAATGGGCAGGAACTCTGCTGTCTCTGGGTACTTATAGGCGGGCAGAATTCTTGGTTTCAGTTCCAGGCCAGATGGGAGAACTGAAGGAGGAGCTGAGGCCAGAAACACCATCCCCCATACCCTAGAACTAGAGGTGATTACAACAACAACCTGCTATAAATAAAAAATTATAATAAATAAACAGCAAAGGAGAAAGAACCCAACCATAGAAAGTTACCATGGGAATAAAAAAGACTGGGGCTCAGAATATTGAAGCAAAATAAACGGTTTCTCCTACCCCAAAGAGTAACATCAAATGGTCACCTGCCCCAAAAAAATTCATAGAAGAATTTTAAAAAGACTTTAGAAATCTAATGAGAAAGACTGGGGAAAATAAGAGAAAAAAAAGAATACAAAAAAAAGATTATGAAAAGAAAGTCAGCCAATTAGAATAGGGGATCTACGATCTTAAGGACAAAAATGACACCTTGAAAATTAGAATTAGACAAAGGGAATCCAATGAAATTATAAGAATCCAAGAAACAATAAAATAAAATATAAATAATGAAAAAATAGAAGAGAAATTTAAACATATAAGGAAAACAACTGATTTGGAGTACAGATCAAGAAGACAAAACATAAGAATAATTGTATGACCTGACAGCTATGATAAAAAAAAAATCTTGATATAATAATACAAAAAATAATTAAAGAATATTGTCCTGAAATGTTAGTATAAGAAGGAAAAGTAGAAATAGAAAAAATTCACCAATCACCACTTGAAAGAGATCCCACAAGGAAAACCTACAAGAATATCATAGCTAGATTCTGAAACCCCCAGTTCAAAGAGAAAATATTACAAGCAACAAGAAAAAACCAATTCAAATATGGTGAGCCACAGTTAGAATCATACAAGATCTATCAGTGGCTACACTAAAGACTGCAGGTCTTGGAACACTATATGTCAAAGAGCAAAAGAACTGGGTTATGGTCAAAAATATTATAGCCAGCAAAGTTAAACATGATCCTGAATGGAAAAAAAAAAAGAATATTCAGTGAATTGCCAGACTTTCAGGATTTTGTTGCAACAAGACCTGAAATCAATAGAAAATTTGACATACAAGATCCAAGAAAAATATAAGGTAAACATAATAGAAAAATTACAAGGAACTCAATAAGGATAGACTGTTTATTTTTTATATGAGGAAATGTAAATCACATGTCTAAGATGTTTTTAGTAATTGGGTGACTCGAAAAGAAAAATTGGGGTAGAACTGAATATGACCAACACCAAAAAGTAAACTGATTAGGGAAAGAATAATTATACAACTGAGATGCAAGAGGAAGAACTGACATAGAGGAATTAGATGGGGGAGAAGAGTTGGTAGTTCTGGAACCCTACTCTCATTAGGAATGGGTTAAAGAGGAAACAATACATACATGCATACATATATGTAGGATGGTAAGGGGAAAAGAAAAGAGGAGAGCTGATGGAAGGGAGGGCAGATTGAGGCAGGTGGTGGTCAAAAGTAAAACACTGGTGAGGAGGAACCGGGTGAAAGGAGAGAGAAAAATATAAAGAGGGGAAAAATACTATGGAGGGAAATACACTGTTACTAATTATAATTGTGAATGTGAATGGGATGAATTGTGCCATGGAGTATCCAGATTCTTAGAGGAGAAGTTAAGTGAGTTACAGGATGAAATAGACAGCAAAACTATACCAGTAGGGGACCTCAACTTCACTCTCTCAGAACTAGATAACTCTAACTATAAAATAAACAAGTAAGAAGTTAGAGAGGTGAATAGAATTTTTAAAGTTAGATATGATGGACCTCTGGAGAACACTGAATGAGTACATGGCACCTACACAAAAAATACCTATGTATTAGGGCATAAAAACCTCACAATCAAATGTAAAAAAATGGCAGAAATATTAAATGCATCCTTGTCAGATCATGATGCAATAAAAATTTCATGTAATAAAGGACCATGGAAAGATAGATTAAAAATAATTTGAAACTAACTGTGCATAGCCTCTTATCCAGCAAACCACTGCTAGGTCTGTACCCCAAAAGGATCATAAAAAAGGAGAAAGAATCTATATGAGCAAAAATATTTATAGCAACTCTTTGTGGAGGCAGAGAACTGGAAATTGAGGGGATGCCTACTAATTGGGGAATGGCTGAACAAAGTTCTAGCATATGAATGTGATGGAATACTATTGTGCTATAAGAAATGATGAGCTGGTGGATTTCAGAAAAATCTTACATGAACTGAAGCTGAGGGGAAGTGAGCAGAACCAGGAGATCATTGTACACAGTAACAGTAATACTATATGATGATCAACTATGATTGATTTAACTCTTTGCAGCAATACAATGATCCAAGATAATTCCAAATGACTCATGATGGAAAATGCTATCCACATCTAGAGAAAGAAATATGCAGTCTGAATGCAGATTGAAGCATATTATTTTCACTTTTGGGGGGGTTTTGTGACTTTTCCCTTTTGTTCTGTTTCTTCTTTCAGAACATGACTAATGTGGAAGTATGTTTCCATGATTACACATGTATACCCTATATCAGATTGCTTCCATCTTGGGGAGATGGGAGGGGAGGGAGGGAGAAAAATTTGGAACTCAAAATCTTACAAAAATGAATCATCAAAACTATCTTTACATGTAATTGAAAAAAAACAAATGCCATTAGAAAAGAAGTAGAAAAATAAACCACAAACAAGCAAAAAAAACCTTAAGTGAGTCCCACAGGATGACTAAACACAGATTACAACAGATCACAAATCTTATTACATTTCCTTCTCCTACAATCCCACCCCTCTTCCAAATGTGCCCATTGCTGTGAAGGGCACCACCATCCTTTTAGCTACCCATCTTGCTGTAATTCTTATTTTCTCTCATTTTGCATACGTAATCAGTTGCCAAATCTTATTGTCCTTACCTCTACATCTGTCCTGTCTGTTTTCTTTTTCAACTCACTTCATTACCACCTTATTTCAGACTCTCATCACCTCTCAACCAGGACTATTTCAAAAGCCTCTTATCTGTCATCCCCACCCCAAGTTTCCACCCATTCTCTTGCCAGATGAGACACATCTGCCAAAGTAATTTTCCTAAACTATAGGTCTGACCATGTTACACATCCTTCAACAAACTCTAGGGACTCCCTAATGACTCTAGGACCAAGTATTGTATAATCTTTATGAATGATGCCTTTAAAAATGTATAATTTTTGGTTAATTTTAGAAGAAACATAATTATTAATATAGAGGTATGCATATATAATTTATAAATAAATAATTATACTTACATGGGGAGAGTAGGCTCAAAATTTTTTACCAGTATAAGTTTGGAGACTGTTGAAGGAGTTAAGAAAAGGGGGAAATCAGTGAAGATTGGAATACTCAGAGATAATTTCATCCCATAACAGATCAATCTAGACAATTCAATTCAACAAATGTATTTATTGAGTGCTTCCTATATACTTGGGCTCTATGGGAGATACAAAGATGAAGAAGGTATTCTCAGGGACTTTTACAGTCTGTCTTTTGGTAATGATAGGCTAAATACATACACAAGTAACTGCTGTATAAATCTGATGTAAAAAACACAATAAAAGAATTACAAGTAAGCATAGGGGAGGGGGGATTCGGAAGAGGGAAGATCACAATTGTTCAATCTTTGGGGATGGAGATTCCATGGCCTCCCTGGTAGCCTCTTCCAGGGATCTTAGTCTGAAAGTCCTTTCTGGAGTCTCACTGAAATTTAAAATCTCTTCGTTTGTTCTTTGGTGGTGAATAACAAGTAAGCATCCCTCATTTTCACACCCTCCTAGATTTCAAAATGATTAAGTCCTCATGGCCTCACCTTTCTCTTCTCTATGCTGAACCCCAGCTCTTTTGACCTCCTCTCCTAAGTATAGGGAAGAAGTGGTGTGGAATTTACATCCAGGAGCTCCTGGTTCTTGTGTTCCAGGAAGACACTGAGGACCTCAGGTCCCCCTCTGAGAGGTTCAGACTGGCACAGAGAGGAGGGTTGAGCCCCCTGATTGCTGTCCACGGGGATGACTGTGGAGGAGTGAGGCTTCCTGGGGCTGTAATGCTTCCAAGCTCAGCTTCTCAGGGAGATCTTGAAAGTTAGTTAGCTGGATTAGGGAAAACGTGGGCTTCTGTGTCCGAAGAGCTGCATAGGCACAGAAAACCTTGTGAGGGTTACTGGGCCTAGAAAATTCCTTCTCCTTATAGCTCTTCTCCCGAAGATAAACTTTGTTCTCAAATAATCACACCACCAAGAACCAGTCTGGGCCCCCAGAGCAACGAATGCTCAGCAAAGGACTAGGACTACGGAATCTATAGCCTATGGACTCAGGACACCCCCTCCCCCACCCTAGGCCCCTCCCACCAGTCTCAGCCTCAGCCCCAGCCCCAGCCCCAGTCACTATATATAACCTTTTGTTCACTAACACTTAGCTCTGGACCCTGGACTGGCAGAGAACTGATTTAAAATACTTTCAACCCAAGCATGCAGAACGTATAGTCTGGCTGATTCATCTCTTGGCGATACCTCTCTTTCTGTCTCTTTTTCTCTATCTCTATCTCTTTCTCTGGCATATACATGATTCCCATGTATACTTGGAGGGCATGAAAGCTTCCAGTTAGCAATTTCTTTAGGACATCATTTTTTTAAATGTTATTGATAGATTTTGGCTTTACATAGTCTAAATTATCCCCATGTCCTCCTCCTGGAGGAGTCATCCCTTATAACAAATAAGTTTTTTTAAAAAAGGAAAATAAGATAAAAAATTTCACAAAATCTATTTTTATGTTTCACCTCTATAAACCTCCCTCTGCCCAAAACTCCTGCAAAGAAGTAAGGGAAGGGCCTTCAAGACATCTCAAGTTTTGTGAGCATAAACTTGTCAATGGAGTTGGCAGGCAGAGGTCCCAATCCCAGCTCTGTGACTTCCTACCTGTATTACCTTGGAAAGCAAAATCCCCTCTCTTGTTTTCAGTTTCCTCACCTGTAAAATGAGGCACTCAGAGTAGATGATTTCTAAATTTCCTTCAAGTTCTAAATCTTAAGATTCCTATGATCTTCCAAAGAATTTCATCTTTAGCATTGTTAGCCCTGGGAGGCAATGATTGGGAAAGGATGGTTGTGTTCATTGTATAGAGAGACAAACTGAGGACCAGATGGGTCAGTGACTTGTCTAGAGGCATACAGAAAGTATAAGGTGAGGGCTGTATCTAGATCTCTGACCTCCTATCACACCTCATCCGCAGGTCTACTACCCTAACCATCAGACATAACTGTACCCCTTGTAGCATCAAAAAGGATATACAAATTTCCATTCCCCACACCCTGGACCCTAATGACTTACAGATCCTCTTTCGAAACTTCCTTAGCAGTAGCAACAGAACCAGAAGAACAAATGGGAGCAACACCGTAGAGAGAGTGATCAGGATTAGGGAGACCCGCCTCTCATCTGGAGATGAACTGGGGAAGAAAGGAGGAGGGAGGGCTGAGGAGCAGTAGAAATTGCGGAGAATGTCGGTAAGGACCTTGCTTATAATAGAGCATCCTAGAACTTGGAGTTGGAAAAGACCTTGTGGACCATCTAGTCCAACACCTCAATTTTACAGGGGAAGAAACTAAGGCACTGAGAGGGAAAGTCAATTGCCTAAGGTCACATAGCTTACTAGTCACAGAGCCAGGACAAGAGTAACTCAGGCCTCTGGAGAGTCAGCCTAGGGCTCTTTCTCCCTTACTTGCTGAATGAGAGTGTCTACATACCCAAGGTGGCCCAACCACAACCAGTAATAAATCTATCTGAAATTGTACTGGCTTAGGAACAGGAGATCTGTTCTAGTTCTTTCTCAGAGATAAAATTATTAGCTGTGTGACCTTGGGTAAGACACTATAACTCTCTGGATCTCTGTCTAATCCTCCAAAATGAGGGCTTTGGGTTAAGTATTTTCACTCATCCCCCTTGGCTCTTCCATTTTATGATTCAAACTCTAATTAAACTATGAGAGAGGAAGGGAAGGAAGAAGGAAAGAAAAAAAGGAGGGAGTAAGAGAGAAAGAAAGGAAATAAAGACAAGAGAAAGAGAGAGAGAAGTTTTCAGCATAGATAATAACCTCTCAACTAAGATATCTGAAGGGATAAGGAGAGAAAGGGACAGATTGAAGTGAAACGTTGTCTAATCTATTGTCCTTATCTCTAAATTAGTGGACTGAGGAAAGGAAAGAAGGAAAGGATAATAAATCCAGTAGACTCCTCATCAATTCTAAGTCCAATTTTAGGATGACTGGGCAAAATGAAGAAGGACTCAGAGAACTGACCTAAGGGACCAGAGTGGCAAGAGGGGTACCTCTAGAAGAGAAACATGCATAAACTCTTACTTCTCCATGAAGGGCTTATTGCTGGGAGAAATTGGAAGTGCTGCTCCTGGGATTCTTCTCAGGGGTTCCTCAGAGTGACTTTTTCTACCATTAGCAACTGTTCCCGCTAAGGCTGAAACTTTCCCTTTTCTAATGGTTCCTGAGAACCAAGCACCTTCATCTGCATCAGGGGCTGAAGTTCTGGTGATCTCCTCACTCTGCTGGTCTGTGCCTGGAGTTACTTCTCTGAGACTGTCTCTGACCATTGTTGAAGGTCTGTCGAGGCTTGGTCTGTTTATGGTGGTAATCAGAGGTATTCCAATGTTCACACGTCCCTCAATTAGCCTATTAGTGTTACTGACGGTTGATCTCCTTTCTTTAATAGTTCCCACAATTGTTTTTGTTGCTGCCCTAGTTCCCAAGATTAAACCACCTTCCCTTATGTTAGATGTTACTTTGGCTCCTGAAGTCTGTCCCTGTGGAACTAGATTTGCTGTTCTAGTGGTTTCCAGAACCCAATCACTGGTACCTGGAATTGGTAATTTAACTGTTGATGGAGGCTGTGGATTTTTGTTTGAAGCTTGTGCTGGTAGCTGAGTGACTCTAATAAGAGTTAGATCTCTGCTAATTCCTGCCTCCAGACTTGTGTCAAAGTCCTGTCTGCGTATAGTCGGAGTTGTTCTTCCAAGAGTTCCTGGATCCTGGCTACCTGTAACTGAGGTGATTATCCCAATGGTTCCTAATGCCTTGGTTGGAATTATGTGTCCTCTGCAAGTTCCTGCCTCCTGTCTTTTTATAACCAAAGTTGTATCAAAGACCTCACCATCTGGAGCTAAAGCTGTTGTTTCGATAGTTTTGTGAACTTGTCCACCTATCTTTGGGGCTGTTGCTCCAGGGCTTCCTGGTACCTGGGTGACTTCAGCTGGAGTGGTATCTCTTCTGCTGGTTCTTGTTTCCCATCCTTCTACAAGTAGGGTTGCACCAAGGTCCTGTTCACCTGTAACTGTAGTTATTCCAATGATTCCTGGTGTTTGGGTGACTTCACTTGAAGTGGCATCTCTTCTGCTGGCTCTTGTCTGCCATCCTTCTACAAGCAGGGTTGTGTCATGGTCCTGTCCACCTGTAACTGTAGTTGTTCCATTGGTTCCTGGTGCTTGGGTGACTTCAGCTGGAGTGGTATCTCTTCTGCTGGTTCTTGTTTCCCATCCTTCTACAAGTAGGGTTGCACCAAGGTCCTGTCCACCTGTAACTGTAGTTGTTCCAATGGTTCCTGGTGTTTGGGTGACTTCACTTGAAGTGGTATCTCTTCTGCTGGTTCTTGTCTGCCATCTTTCTACAAGCAGGGTTGTGTCATGGTCCTGTCCACCTGTAACTGTAGTTGTTCCATTGGTTCCTGGTGCTTGGGTGACTTCAGCTGGAGTGGTATCTCTTCTGGGGGCTCTTGTCTGCCATCCTTCTACAAGCAGGGTTGTGTCAAGGTCCTGTCTACCTGTAATTGTAGCTGTTCCAATGGTTCCTGGTGTTTGGGTAACTTCACTTGAAGTGGTATCTCTTCTACTGGTTCTTGTTTCCCATCCTTCTACAAGCAGGGTAGTGTCATGGTCCTGTCCACCTGTAGCTGTAGCTGTTCCAATGGTACCTGGTGCTTGAGTGACTTCAGCTGGAGTGGTATCTCTTCTACTGGTTCTTGTCTGCCATCCTTCTACAAGCAGGGTTGTATCAAGGTCCTGTCTACATTTAAGTGAAGTTGATGTACAAAGGGGTTCCGTAGTCTGGCCTTTGGTAGCCAGAGCTGTCCTAGGAATGATGCTTGAGGGGATTGTGAGAATGGCAGAATCTAAAGAATGATTGGCTTGAGCTGTTGGGAAAGAACACAGGTTAATTAATGACAGTGCTTGCATTTGCATTTGTAAAGACGCTACATTAAGTTGACTGGAAGCTGTTAAACTGAGCAAAAAAGCTAAGTATTACATCAATAGGCATGTTAGCTAAAATACAAATGGAAGGAAATATCAATAGTCTCTAGTTTCAGCACAGGCCAGGGCAAAAGTGGAAACTGGGCAGCCACCTCCTCTTTCTATTCCCTGATCCCCCTTTCTAGGGTTCGCTCTATCCCCAATCATTCACTACCCATATGCTATCCTCTGGCTTCCCAGAGCCTTCAGCCTAGAACCTTCCTCAGGCCTCCCTTGTTCCAGAAATGCCCTACTTGGGGCAGCTAGATGGCACAGTAAATAGGGCACTAGCCCTGGACTCAGGAGGACCTGAGTTCAAATGTGACCTCAGACACTTGACACTAGCTGTGTGACCTTGGGCAAGTCACTTAACCCTGTTTACCTTACCTCTTCCAAAAACAAAATGCCCTACTCCTCAGATTTATCCCTGTCTCCTCCCCCAAACACTCCTTCAAAATTCCCATTTCCTTAGTCCAGCAGCAGTTAGATGTTGGGAGGAAAGCTCTTGATGAAACAAACCTACAACTCAAGCAATGAATAACTGACAGACTTATGAAGAAACTGTAGTCTAGAGGAAAAGAGAACTGGGCTTGGAATCCAAACATTTGGGTTTGAGTCCAGGTTTTGACATTTCCTGGTGTGTGACTATGGACCAGTCACTCTGCCTTGGTTTCCTGATCTGTGAAATGAGGACTATGATGTTTACTTGTCAGGGTGAGCCCAGTACTCCATCCTGTACCACTTATCTGCCTTTGGTGTATGGACTGGATTAGATTACTGCTTCCAACTCTCAGATTCTGTGATGCCAATCTGAGAGAAGGCAGTATAAAGTGGAGAAATCCCTGGCTTTGGAGTCAGGCAGACCTGTTTTCCCATCCCACTTCAGGCACAGTGTGTGTGTATGTGTGTGTGTGTGTGTAAACATATGTGTGTATATATGCATATATATTATATATATATGTACATATATATTAAAAAACATTTTTTTAAGTCAGAATGATCGATGTTCCAGGCACCTGGGATGCTTAGTGTAATGTTAATTAGATCTTCCCCACCCATTAATAGGCCTCAAGTACCTTTTGTTAATTTCTATTGAGGAGAGGGTCCTGCCCTCTGGCTCTGAAAAATGTATAAATACTCTGACTTGAGGTTTTACTTGGAGGCTTACTCTTTGGAAGTGTTTGTTTAGCCAGACAAGACTCTGGGCAGCTGCTAAGGAGCCCCTCCCCCACTTTGAAAACCCAGATGTTAGTGCTTCTCTCTCTGGTAACTATGTAGGTATTGCTTGCGTCAGACAGTTGGAAGACCTATCTGTTAATTTTTGTTTCTCTGTATTTTCTCTAAAGTTCAGGGTGCTGACATTTTCCCCTGAACTAAGTGAATGATACACGTGCTTGATTAAAGTAGATTGTTGATCCCTCAAAAGTGACTCTCCTTTTAGAAAAGCATATTTAAGAACCTGAAAAGCAGGCCTTCCTGTATATGTCAGAGTCCTTACTGATACAGTTAGTTCCTGAAAGTGAGCTTCCTTGCCAAACAAGACCAAAAAGGGAAACATCAGGTTACAGAGCTCCCGTTGTCTGGTCAAGGGCAGCCTACAAGTTCTTCTGGAGGAACTACTTTTTTTTCCTGGTGTTGAATTCTCAGAAGCCACCCTAACATACCATTTAGATTCCTTCTGCTACAACATATATTCATTTCAGGTGCTCACCATCCCCTGGATGCTACTGCCTCATGCTCACCAGAGGTCTTAAGGACCCCTCCTCAACACCCCCTTCTCTACTTCTTAAGCCTTCTCTAATTCCTGTCTGATTGATGAATTCAGTGCAGGTACACCCTATATAATACCATCCCACCCAACCTAGTCAATACTTTGTAATCAAACCTGTTAAGTCACAGGCAGTTATAATAACACTTCTGAAGGTTCTGGTCTCTCCCTCCTAATTCCTAGGAAACTCCTCCATATTTGGATTGGCCATGAGTAGAGAATCTGGCCAATCAGAACACAGTTGCTGGACAAACCCAGAATTCTCCAGATAAGATGCTGTTGTCGTTGTCATTTTTTCCTTCAAGGTAAATTTTGGTGGGCAGAAGTTGTCCAGTTAACTTGGGGTTTACTGGCTAGATTTCTTTCTTCCTTCTTTTGTTTGCTTCTCTGTTTCTCGGTTTCTCTCTTTCTCTCTCTGTCTCTCTCTCTCTCTGTATGTCTCTCTGTCTCTGTCTCTTTCTCTCTCTTTCACAAAACCTTAAACACAGTTCACTCTGAAGCCCATATATTGGACACAATAGGTCCCTGCCCAAGCTCCACTTAATGGCTGGTTTTTGGGCTCTCCTGGCTTACAGTGAATATCAATGATAACTGTTTCTCTTTGGAACAGCAACCCTGAGAGTCTTTCCCTCCCAGCTTGATCATTTTTGGCTTTCTAATTAAAATGGCCATCCTTTGACTTCATCTTAAAGAGGCCTATTCTCTGAATAGGCATTACCTCACTCTAAGTGAGTAACTGAAAAGACCTTAGCCTAAAAGGCCAAGGTCTCCCACTGCATCTGAGATTATCTCCAGTCATCCTGATGAATATCTGGTCACTGGATTCAGATGGTTCTGGAGGAGAAAGTGAGGCTGATGACCTGCACAGCCCTTCCTCACTCAAAACAAAGTCAAATGCAAGTCATGTCACCTTTTCAATGATATCATGGTCCTCTTCAAAAACAAAGGACAAACACACAGCAACAACCTGTTTTTCCTTCTTTCTAGATCTAAGAGGACCATGACATCATGAAAGTGATGCCATGGCTTGCAAGGCAATTGGATTTAAGTAAAGGAGGGCAGTGCAAAATCAGAAACTTCACTTTATCCTGTGGAGCCATCTGGGCCCAGGGGCAAGAGAGAGCTCAAAATGACTGGAGATGGTCCCAGACACAGTGGGAGACCTTGGCCTTTTTAGGCTAAGGTCTTTCCAGGTCTGAGGTTGACTGAGGCAACACCCATTTAGTCACTAAGGCTAGGCCAGAAATGAGACAAAGAACGGCCTCTTTTACCAAGTCAAAAAAAAAATCATTCTGGGAGGAGAAGACCCTCAGGGTTTCTGGCCAAAAACAGAAACTGTTTCTATTTACATTCACTTGGAGCTGTCAGGGCCCAAAGGATGACCAGGCTTAGTCTAAGATCTATTGTTGGCCAATCAGTGAGATCCAGAGTGATTTGGGTTTAAGGTGTGGTCCTGAGGAGGATTTCCTGACCAATAGAATCTCTTCTTGTGCATTCTCCTAATTTAAGCTTTTATAGACCATATTTTAAGAGGAATATCTATCACATTTATGACATTATTGCTATGGAACTAACTGCCTTCTATATGAAAATCAGAGTTGGAAAGGACCATAGAGATTTATATAGTCCAATGTCCTCGTTTTGTGAATCAGTAAAGTAGGGCCCATGGAGATGAAATGCCTTACCCACAATCACAGAGGTAGTAAGGGGGGAAGTCATCACTTGAATCCAAATGTTATTTCTAGACCCAGTACTTTCCCCCACTGAATTCTGCCTATTTTCACTGTAAAGTATGGTGGTGTAATGTAAGCCTGTACCTGTAGAGATGGTTAGATTCATGTTGAGGAAGAGTGCATCTGTTCTAGATCCAATGCCACAGCGATAATACCCTGCATCTTCTGGTGTCAACTGGGCCAAGGTCACTACAAACATGGCCGATCTGGGAAAGTCCAGAAGAGTCACTCGGCCCTGGTAGCTCTGGCTGATGTAGAAATTGGTAGAGATGACAGTGTGGCAGACCCTCTGAGGCGGGTACAGGCGGCACCAATACTTCCTCTGGTGCTTGTTGGCAAGTGTGGGAGTATAATGGCACTTGATGGTGACCATTCCCCCGGGGTCTCCATTTACCAGTCTTGGACCTTTCAAAGCACTAGTATCTGCAGGAAGGGCTGGGGATGAGGGAAGTAGATGAAGTCTTTTTTAAAAATTGTTTTTAAATTAAATTAGTTTCTAAAATCATTTCTCTTCCTTTCCCACGAGCCCCCACTAGGGAAAAAAAGAAAAGAAAAATAAAATCTTATAACAGATGTGCATAGTTAAGCAGAACAAATTTGTGAGAGTCTATTTTAACCAGCAGAAGAGAGATGGGCCCAGAAACTCTTCCAAAATGGATCATACAGCAATTGTATATAATGTATTTGTCCTTTGACAACAGTAACTCACAATACCCAATAGGGGAGGAGCATGCCCACCCCCTCTGAGCCTCCATCCATCACACTCATAGATTCACTTCTAATGACAGGAGGCTAGGAGCCACCTGGCTCCACGGTAGAGAAAAGGGTATGGCTAGGCCAGGAGTTGATGGCAATCATGATGCCCGTCAGAAACCTCTTGAACTTTGTTGGTTGACTTTGGGTACAGGCATGGTAGGGCATGCCTGACTCACAGTATGAATATTTTAGGACTGTGGGGCATGCCTGCCTCACAGTATGAATATTTTAGGACTCTAGGGGTCACCCCCGGGCTCTCTCCTTTACTTACCTTGAAGCAAACATAAGACAAAGAAAGGAATCATTTTCCATCCTGCCCTGAGATGGGTACCCTGCAAAAACCAAGCAAAGGAAATGTGACCTGGCACATGTGGCCTGAGAAGAGGCAAATGAGTGAGTTTGGGTTGATCCCTTTACTTCTCTGATCTTCAGTTTCCTCATGGAGTAGATCAGGTGAACTTATTTTTAAATAATTGCATTTTATAACTATTTCAATAAAACTGATTTGTAATCCTCTGTACTTTATTTCATACATCATTCTAAGAAGGGGCTCCAGAGGCTTCACCAGATTGCCCAAGGAGCCCATGACACTGAAAAGGTCAAGAAGCTCTGACTAGGTGATTTTCAAATTTCCTTCCCCATCTCCTTTATCTATGTTTTTGCCCTAAGTGCCCCCTTATGCCTAAAATACTCTTCACCTTCACTTCTGCCTTGATTTCCTCAGCTTTCTCAAGCTCAAGGCTCCATTGATGCTCAAATGGTAGCTTGTACCTTCCTTCTGAGATATGTTATTCTTTAATCTGTCTGTCTTTCTCTGTGTCTAAACACATGTACACACATGTATATATGCATATGTGTACAGGTATACATACATGCATTGTTTGTACCTAGTTATTTACATGTTGTCTCTTCCATCAGAATATGAGCTCTTTAAGTGTAGGAGGTAGTGTTTTTCCCTTTCTATCTTCAGCACAGTCTCGCATACAATAAATGTTTAATAAATGCTTGTTGACTGAAAAACTAACTGGCTGACTGATATGAGTAGGAAACTAATGGGGATTGCCCTCTCTGAAAGAGAACTCTCTCTCCAGAACATCAGCTGCTCCCTTCTCTCCAATCATACAACCATCACTCTCATCACCTCTCACCTGTGGGGGGTGGGAAACAAACATTTATTAAGCACCTTCTATGTGCCTGGCACTGTGCCAAGTGTTTTACAGATGCTTTCTCATTCTGTCACCAGTACCATCATGGTAGCATCGTTATTCTCCCTCTTCCCTGCCCCCTCCAACTGGTCCTTCACCTAGCTGCTGAATTGATTTTCCTAAAGCAGAGATCTGAGTGAAGCACCCATCTGCTCAAGAACTTCAGTGGTTCCCTATTGCTCTAGGATAAAATGCAAATATCTCTGCATGGCATTTAAATCTCTTCATGATTTTGATCCAGTCTATCTTTCCAACCAGGCCTGGAGTGAAGAAGACTCATCTTCTTGAGTTCAAATCCAGCCTCAGATACTTTCCATGTGTGTGGCCCTGGGCAAGTCACTTAACCCTGTTTGCTACCTCAGTTTCCTCATCTGTAAAATGAACTGGAGAAGGAAATGAAAAATCACACCACAACCAACCCCAAATGGGGTCATGAAGAATCGGACATAACTGAATAGCAAATCTTTCCAGGTTTATTTCATGTTATTTTTCCTCTTGCACTCTATATTATAGCCAAACTGACCTACCTGATGTTTCCTGTGATATTCTATCACCTGACACCATATCCCTCATATCCATAATATTCTCCTGCCTTAATCAACCCCACCTCTTGGTAGCTAGGTGAAGGGAGTACCAGGCCTGAGTTCAAATCCAGCCTCAGATACATCCTGGTTGTGTAACTCTGGCCAAGTCATTTAATGACCCAGTTTCCTCACCTGCAGTAAGTACAATAGCAATAAGGGGTGTTGTAAGACTCAAATTAGACAATATTTGTAAAGCACTTAGCATAGTGCCTGGAACACAGTAAACGCATCATAAAAACTTTACACCTCTCCTCTGCTCTTCTCTTCCTTCGAAGCTCACCTCAGGCGCTCACCTTCTAGGAGAAGCCCTTGTGGACCTTCCACAGATGTCAGAACTCCCTCCTTCCCTCAACAATCACTTCGGATTTCCCGCCTACATTTCCTTATCTGTGCACAGGTTTTTATTTCTTCCTCCCACTCTCAGAGGGTAAGGCTCTGGAATAGGCACTCCACCTTCTATGTCTGGGTCCCAGCACCTAGCACAATGTAGGGCATGTAATGGAGCTTTTTTTGAATTGTTTTCCTGGGCCCCAATTGTCATTAATATTCCCTCAGCTGTCCCTGAGCTTGCCTTCCCATCATCTCCCAGCTTCTGTATCCAGAAAGCCTAGGCTGACTCTTTTGTGTTTCCAGATACTTCCCCTCTCCCAGACTAACCCTCTAGGTCAGACCCATTTCCTCCTAAATGAGGGGAATTCATTCTCTTGGGGAGAAACTTTCTATTTTACTGTTACCAGCTTCTACTTAGCCATTGTGCCACATGAGGTTAAAATGGGCCCCGGGCCAGGTGGACATCACGCTATTTTCTGGGTTCAAGTTCTGTTTGTTTCCTTTCTTAAGTTTCTGGATGCTGCAGATGTTAGGATCACCCATTCCTCCCAGAATCTCCTGTCTAGTTCCAGTTACACTGATATCCCCCTCCTCTGACCTTCTACAGCATTCAGACCCAGCATCCCTCAGACTCCCTTTGGTGTTTTTCACAACTCTTTTCACAAATAGAGATTACAATGTCCCTAAGGGTAGAGACCAAGTCTTAAACTTCCCTCAGTCCTTACAGAGCCCAGCACTATGTTGAACAGGTAGGAACTCGAAAAATACTTGCAGTTGAATTACGACTGTCAGAGTTCATGTTCTATCAGTGCAGCCTTTAAAAATTCAAGGTCACCAAACTGGCGCTGGATAAGAATAGAAAAAATGTACCTCCCTGTCTTCTTTTCAGAGGTGGGGCACTCTAGGTGTGGTATATTACTTTACTCTCCAAAATAGCTGTTATGTTAGTTGCTTTGGGTGGACTGTTTTTTCCCCTGTTTCCTAATGGGGAGGGGAGAGGAAGGAGTAGGAATATATTTAGAATTGAAGGCAATATAAAATTAAAACATACCAATGAAATAAGATTAAGAGCCCAAGCTCACCTCCAAGACATAAGAAAGTACTGATCCTGGACAAGTCATTTAACCTCCCTGTTACTCACTTTCCTCATCTATAAAATGAGAAAGCTGGCCTTGATCCTTCTAAGGTCCCATCCTATGATCCTATGTTTTTAGTGCCTTGAATGTCTCTTAGTAAATGTTTGTAGAATTGAATAAACTCTATCTCCTCAATTAAATATTTAAGAGAACTGGGAACATAATGCTTTATGATTTAAACCAAAGATGGAAACAGGAGTGATGAGGAAATACAAAGAAACCCGAAGAACTTCCAGAAGAATCTCTGTCTGTATTTCAGCTTAGACCAGAACTGGCAGTTTCTGTAGGTCTGAGGGTCATTCCAAGTTAGGGGGCAGGATATGTGTCCCTGACAGACCTAATACATAAACAGAGGAGACAGGAGGTAAGAACAGGTAAGGAAGAAAGCAAGAAGGCAAGAAAGAAAGAAAAAAAGAAAGAGAAATAAAAGAAGAAAGAGAGAGAAAAATAAAGGAAGGGAGAGAAAGAAAAAGAAAGAAGGAAACAAAGGAAGGAAGAACGAGAAAAAGAAGGAAGGAAAAAAGAAGGAAAAAAGTGAGGAAAGGAGGGGAGAGGGAGGAAGGAAGGAAAGAAGGAAGGAGTAAAGAAGAGGAATAGATTGGGATAGTGGGAGAAGTGAAAAAAGCTGACTTTGAAGAGTGGTCATCTGCCATAACTGACCTCCCCTTCCTTGTCTAGACTCTTTTTTCTGAGCCCGTGAGGGAGGCCAGGTATAGCCTCGACTTCATTGTAACTTCCTTGTATGTCTACAAGCTACTTATAATTCAATCCCCATTGCACTGGGCACAGGCAAAGTCAGGTTGAGTAATCCTCCTGTGGAAGAGAGGAAGCATTAGGAGGCCAAACTCTTTCCCTTCAATGCCCCACTCTTATCCACTTTGAATTCTAACTCAGCAGATTTCCTACCAGCTTATTGCACTGATGTCAAAGGCTAGGGCTGGGGCTACATTCCTCAAGGATCTTCCCCCTCAACACCCCAGTTACTCTAATTAATCTCTCTATGACAACAAGGGCTGACTTGGCAGATGCTGGAGCCAGAGTATCTTTACTATGTCGCCCTAGTACTCTCCAAAGTCCAAATTGGGAGCAATCTCTTAATTTAATGAGAGCAATGAGATCCTGTGACAGGGCAATGAGGAAGCATGATATACCAAGAGATCAAAAGCTTCTGTAGAAAATTATCAGGTCTGAATGGAGTTTTACCCAGGAGGATAAAACTAAGCGAGGCAATATCTCGAGGTACCCTTTCTGCCAAAGCAGATAGAGTAGCAATGGCCTTCAGGAAAATTTTTTTCTTGGTGAAAGGGGAACCCTGACTAAGAGTACACTTAAGATTGAAAGCTTTTCATTGGAACATAAAGCATTATTGGAAATGGGAGAGCCTTGCCCCTCCCCATCTGCCTGGGCACAGCACATCATCAGTACAGCCAAGGAACTGGTCTCATCTAGCCTCTCTAGAAACATTCCCCCAATAGCGTCTTTAGGAATATAATCTGTGACCTAACCAATAGTTATTGCACGTATGTTAGAGATGAGGAGGAGGAACAAGAAAAAGATGGGGGAAGAGGAGGAAAAGAGGAGGAGGAGGAAGAAGGAGGAGGAGGAAGAGGAAGAGGAGGAGGAAGAGGAGAAGGAGGAGGAGGAGAAAGAGAAAATAATTCTCCATGTCTGGAACTTTATGGTCTACAAAGCACATTCCTCAGGTTGACCCCAGGATGATGAATTCATTAAAGCCAGTTACTAAAGAATAGACCAGCTGCATCCTTTGCATGTGCTAAGCACTTCTACAGTTATAAGGTAAAGGTGAAGAGTCTCAGCCTTCAAGGAGTTTAAATTCTAATGGAAGAGACACCATATTTATAAACAGGTAAGGTTTATAAACGATACTAATAGATCTGCATCCATGGAGAACTTCAATGGTTGTTCAATTGTTTCAGCCATGTCTGACTTTCATGACCCTGCTTGGGGTTTTCTTGGCAAAGATGCTGGAGTAGTTTACCATTTCTTTCTTCAATTCATTTTACAGTTAAAGAAACTGAGGCAAAAAGGGTTAAGTGATTGACTTGTCCAAGGTCAACACCTAATAAATGTCTAAGGCTGGATTTGAACTCAGGTTTTCCTCACTTCAGGTTCTAGCTGCCAAATTCAATTATAGGCTCTTTGGAGTACTGAAGTATGAGCAAAACACTGTTCTAAGCACTATCCTGGGAGATAGGTGGTGTAAGTATTATAATCTCTGTTTTATACATGAAGAAACTGAGGTTCTTTCCATAACCCATTTTGGAAAGTCTTCCTAAATGATGATATTAGCCTGAGGCTCTACCTGCCCCTTCTTGTATCCTCCAAATCTAGGGTATTCAAATCATACATTTAGAGCCAGAAGAAATATCAGAGGGTATCTGGCCCTCCCCACCATCTAATTATATTTATGAGGAAACTGAGGCCCCAGAAAAGTTTAACAACTTGCCCAAGATCTCAGAGATAATAATTAAGTGGCAATGAGGAAATGAATGCAGAACCTCTGACTCAAAAGCTTTCAACCTTTCCACTGAATGCCTGGTTCTTCCTTCCTCTGTCTCTCCATCCCTCTGTCCCAAAGATCTTTGGCAGAACTCTGTTGTTGTGAGGGGAAAGAATGGGGTTAAGAGAGATGTCCTGAGCCCCTAAAACCTCTACCCTGAGGAATGATCATGGCCTCTTCTGGGGAAACCATGATCCCGTATTGTCTGGATATTGCTGTGTCACCATCCTTGCCCACGGACCAAACTATCTGGGAAGGAAGCCATCTGGACGTTCACTCACCTCTTGTCGTATGGGCTGAATTAGGGCATTCTTTTCCATCTCAGATCAGGAATCAAGGGCACCTGTATCTATCCCTTATCTCCTTGGAGACCTAGATATCTTGATATGTACTGGTCCTTCTTCCTCAAATCTTGAGATGGAGCTGAATTTTAATAGGTGGAGTGATGGCAGCTACTCTCAAGTCTTTTTCTCCCACTCACTCAAGCTCTATCCCTCTGCTCCAGAAGGAGAGAACTTCTCTCAGTTGGGCATTTAAGCCTTTCCTGGCCAGGAAGGCAATCCCTTCCTCCCCCTTTGCCAACCAGATGAATGATACAACAATGTGGGCATTGAAGGAGGGAAAACTTCAAGATGCAGGAGAGGAATTCCCCTGTCATTGGCTCTGCATCATAAAGGCAGTTCAGTGGAAAGAGCACTGGACTTGGAATCACAGAGTCATCTTCATGAGTTTTTATCCAGGCTCAGATGCTTACTTTAGTCATCCTGATGAAATATCTGGTCACTGGATTCAGATGACTCTGGAGGAGAAGTGAGACTAGTGACCTGCATAGCCCTCCCTCACTCAAAACAAAGTCAAGTACAGGTCATGTTATCATTTTTCTATGGCATAGTCTTCTTTGGCAATGAAGGACAAACACACAAGCATTTATTAAGCACCTACTATGTGCCAGACACAGCAAAGTGCTAGCTATAGGAAGTGCTAGGTATACAAAGTGCTAGATATACCTGCTTCCAGGGGCTCACAGTCTAATAGGGAAGACAACAAGCAAACACATGAACAAAAAGCTGTATCTAGGACAAACAGGAAGCAATAGACAGGGAAGGCACTAGAATTAGAATTAGGGCACTAGAATTAGAATTAGTGCCCAAGCAGCTGGAGGGGAGTTCATACTCGAGACAGGGCATGCCATAGTGAGAGACAGATGGTTTGCATAAATAAGAATTATTACCCATATTACTAGAATTGAGTTATAATACAAAAAGGCAGAAGATGTCTCTATTTTCCTTTGAAAACAAATGGTTTTCAAAACATATAACAGATAGATCTTATTATATCTGTTTCTGGAACTAACACGAATCTATTCTTCCAAAGTGCATACCAACTGCAAGGGGATCCAAGATGTGTTGGTAGAAGATAGTAAGAGGCAGGTAGAAGATGGCCTGGCATTAAAAAACATTTCATAAATTTTGAGCCTATGATGGACTTGTGGTCTTGTTAACCTGAGTATTCTGCCTGGTGGTGTAGGAACAGTGCATTCTCCATTGGGACCCTTAAGTATGTCCTGTACGAATCCTCTAGAAGGAATTATGTGCCAGTCCAGTGTATTGGGTACATTCCTCTAGATTACTTGACATTGCATGGTTACTAATGGAGTATGTTATCTGTCTGTTGGTTATCCTCCGCTATATGATTAGCCCACCATCTTTTCTAATCATACATCATTTGGCTTCTGATTTCATTTAATAATGTAATAATAGCTAACATTTATATAGTTTTAAAGTTTGCAATGTTCTTGATGTATATTATGTCCTATGATTCTTACCACAACTCTGTGAGGTTTTTTTGTTTTTCAGTTGTGTTCAACTCTTTGGTAGGTGCTATTATTATCCCAGTTTTACAGATGAAGAAGTTGGGGCAGACAATGGTTAATTGACATGTTCAGGATCACTCAGCTATTAAGTATTTGAAGCTAAACTTGAATTGAGTCTTTGCTGATTCCAAGTCCAACATTCTTTCTACTATACTCCCTACAATGTCTAAAATGTTAGATATCACATGTGTCCCAGTGAAATAAGCTATACTTCACTCTATATGATCAGCCCACCTTCATTTCTAGCCACTCTGCTTCTGATTAATTAATAGTTAGAAGGTCTAGACTTTTTAGCATCACCTAGACACCAATGGAGTACATGGGCTATCCATTCACTATTCTTTCCTCAAAATACATAACAAGCCTATTTTATTTTTTGAACTTGCATCTCTCTGCTTTTGGTTTTGCTTGTAGAGAGAATGTCAAGATTACTATGGTCACTGGAAAAAAAATCTCATATTTAGACTAGGTTAATATTTAATTCTCGTTCATTTTTCAGTCATGTCTGACTTTCCATGACCCCATTTGGGGAATTCTTGGCTGAGATACTAGAGTGTTCGCCATTTCCTTTCTCAGCTCATTTTATAGATGAGGCAACTGAGGCAAACAAGGTTAAGTGACTTGCCCAGAGTCACACAGCTAGTAAGTATTTGAGGCCAGATTTGAACTCTGGAAGAGGAGTCTTTCTGACTCCAGGCCCAGCATTCTATGCATTGTGTCACCTAGCTGTCCCCTAGTATTTATCAGATGGGCTTAAAATTTCTGTGATGCTTAGTTCCCTCTGCCTTTCTTTCTACCAGAGTCATCTTTGCTATAGAAACAGAAGAAGTCAATTATATTTTTTCTTTGTTTTAAATATGGATCACCATGGCCATAGTATTTCTCACCAAGTAGACTATTGATGATGAGATTCTCTATATTGAACTAGACTGACCCTTGGAAATCAAGCATCTTTAATAGAAAATGTTCATGAGTAGATGTGACCAAAACAACTTGATCATGTTGTGGGGATCATCTCCTGGAGATAAGCCTCTCCACAATTATCTTGTCTAGTTCTTCGTTAGCAGACGCATTATCTATTGTTTGGCTTACATTCAACACTTTTCCAGTTTGGTGGGATCAGTCAAATACAGGGCTCCACTGGCCAGTCCTTTAAGAACCCAGTGTCACCTCCCCATCCTTACCCCTGCCACCTGCCATGAGGAGGTACCAGAGTAGAAGATTCTAGATTAGTAACTCTTAAATGTTTTGATCTCAGGACTCCTTCACACTCTTAAAAATTAGTAAGGATCCTAAATATCTTTTGTTTATGTGGGTTATAGCAATATTACTACACTTGATATTACCACTGATAAAATTTTAAAATATTCAATTCATTTAAAAATAACAAAAATGAATCCATTACATATTAACATAAATAACATTTTAATGAAAAATAACTATTTTCCAAAACAGAAAAAGAAATTTGTGAGAAATGTTACATAATTTTGGAAATCTCTTTAATATCTGGCTTAATAGAAGACAGTTGGGTTCTCCTATCTACTGCTGCATTAAATCTGCTGTGATGTGTTGTTTTGGTTGAGGTATATGAAGAAAATCTGACCTCATACGGATGTGTAGTTGGGAAAGAGGAATATTTTAATAGGCAAAATGATATTTTATGAAAATGATTTTGACTTTGCCAACCCCCTAGAAGAGTCTTGGGACCCCAAAAGATCTATGGACTGCACTTTGAGGAATTGCTGCTTATTGAGGAATTTCACAAAATCTCCCCTACATCCCTCCAAACTGGAACAACTTTGAATATGAGCCTAACAATAGATTTTGTGCTTACTCTCCAAGAAATGACCTAGCTAAATGAGGGGAAGCTTCATAATTAAAGGGTGATGGAGTTCTTCTTGGCCTTGGAAATTTATGAAGACTGTCTAATAAGTTGTCTACTTTCCAAAGACCTAGCTACTTTCCAAAGTCTAGCTAAATACAGAAAAAATTATGAAGATTGTTAAGGCATTCAAGACCCTTGTAAAAATTCCAGTAAAAGAAACAATTAAGTCCTTGTGTGCCGAGGAGTGCTTTAAGAGCTATAGGTGACCCCAAAATTGAGAAAAGACAAAGTTTCTGCCCTCACAGCAGTGCTTATCATCTAGTAGAAAAAAGACACATAACTTTAATACAAAGTAATATGTGTATAATAATCATTCATTCATTTATTCAATAAATAATAAAAAAAATTTTAAAAATTAATCCCTTATCAAATCAATCACTATAACTGTGTTACCTGGGAGGAGTACCTTATTATGCACCATTAATGCCCATTTTAACCTGATCAGGAATTGGTTTATCAGTTCCTTGGAAACGGTCCTTCCTTCCTGTGAACTAGCAGAATGCTTTCCTTGTTTCTCACTTAGGGGTTTATCACCTTCTGTTTTGTTAGATCCTGACCTATGACACTACAGATAAGGGTCAATCTCAGGGGCTACTTTCTAATAACAAGAGATGGTACGTGGAGCATTCCAGGTCACACAGGAAATGTATAGTAGTGCTGTCAATGGAATTGAACTACCCAGGGCCCCATCTCATGTTCCTGTCACTCACTGGTAGATTACAAACCAGCCTTGGATAATTCCCTATCAGGGATGCCAAGGGGCAGATGGATTTGGTTCCAGGATTTCCTTGATTTTTCTTACAAAAGTAGATCACAGCACACATATATATGACTATAAAGTTGGCTTCTTTCTGAGAACCTTAGTTCTCAGTTAAAGCTGTTTATTTATGCTCATGAATTCACAACTTACCTTTGGCAAAAAATTAACTCAAGTTCAGCAGGCAAAGTAATGGCAGAGATCCCTATCTCCATGTAGACTGATGGAATCATTCATTCAAAGAATTCTAAGGAAATGACAAATTAATTGCCCAGCATTCCACAGACATAGTTGTTGCTTCCCAGCTCCCTTCTATCAGATAGAAGAAATCTGTACTGCACAATCTATAATTTTTCAATCCATCTAGCTCTGGATAACAGACATGGGCAATGAGCTTCCCCTGCAGATCATTGACTTTATTGTCAATAAAGTACATCCCGCCCCTCCCTCACATCCATGATGCTTGAAAGCATCAGTCTCCCATCACTCCTCCCCTGATGTCACTCAAACAATGATACAAAATGTCCTGTCTCTTGTTTATCCTGATTACAATGTAGGGAGGGCTGGCCAATTCAAAGCCTTTTCTTGTCTCTACCTGTGCTTCTTGAGAGACAATGTTTGTGAAAATAATGAGGCTACAGTCCTGAAAGTCAACTAGAATTGACAAGGTTAATTTCAAAATACTGTAGAATTTCATTCTTCAATTTGGACCAACTGCTACCCAACCATCTAAAATCTTAGAGTGGGATTTCTGAGTTCATCCAATCCAACCTCCCACTCAATGCAGGAACACTTTTGACAGCATCCCTGACCATCATCCGTCTAGCCTCTTTCTGAATACGTACATCGTTTTACCTTCTCAGGTAGCCTATTTCGTTGCTGAACAACTTTAATTGTTAAGAAAGTTCTGGCTTAGATTAAGCCAAAATCTGCTTTCTCATAACTTTATACTTCTGCCCTCTGAGGAGTCAAACAGAACAAGGGTAATCCCTCTTCCACATGGAAACCCTTAAAATATTTGAACATAGCTCTCATATTTCCCCTAAGTCTTCTGTCTCTAAGGAACTCTTTGGACTTTACCATGCCATAGAAACCTCTTAATTTTAAAAGTACACTTCACCCAGGGGCTTAACACACTGGAAGGTCTCTCACCCTCCGTCCCTCTCTTCCTTCTCTCTGTCTCTGTCTTTGTCTCTCTGACTCCTCTCTCTCTCTCTCCCTTTCTCTCTCTCTCTCTCTCTCTCTCTCTCTCTCTCTCTCTCTCTCTCTCTCTCTCTCTCTCTCTCTCAGTTTCTTTTTCTCTCTATGTGTCTGTCTCTGTGTCTCAGTGTTTATTTCTTTGTTGCTCTCTCTGTGTCTCTCTTTCTTTCTCTGTCTCTGTGTTTGTCTCGGTCTCTTTGTCCCTCTCTGTCTCTGTGTCTCTCTCTGTTTCTCTCAGAAGAGTTTCATTCAAATCCTGGCTTTGCCACTTTTTATCTGTTTGATCTAGAGCAAGTCACCTCACTTCATTCTTTGGAGACTGATGTTCTAGGATTCTCAACCATAAAGTATCTCTGAGGAAACACTAATATTAAAAAAAAAATCTGAATTTTATTTCAGGAAGCAACTTGGGAATGTTGAAAATACTGTTCAGTTTCCCCATTGTAGTTCATATCATTCTCTTCCTCCTGCACAATTCTGGGTCTAATGTGATACCCACCTTCAGTGCCTATCCTACACATGCACACACACATACACATATACATATATATTAATGATATACAACTCAATGGACTGGTCAATCAGCTGGAAGTTACAGTCTTATAGGGGCCATTTTTTATCCATTTGGTTTTCCTATGTGGATTTTTAGGTCAATCATTTTGGAATAGTCAGGTTTTTGTTTTTTTTATTGAGAAAGCCTTAAAACATCATGGGACTTGATACGAGTGGCACAATACTTGCCTTTCTTTGTATGTCAGCATTTAGCCTAGTGCCTGGCACATAGCAGATGCTTAATAAATGCTTGTTGATTTGACTAGGAGTTTCTGGAGGACCTCACCTTTATAAGGAATTTGTCTTCCATCTGGAACCTGTACAGGGCATCTGTAATACACTCATATGTATTATAAGCATACATCTTTCTGGGTTTTTTTACTCGTTTTGCATTAGAGGATAATTGAGAAGAGTAATTTTTCATTTACATTTGTCCAGGATTTTTTTTGATCTTTACATAGTTATGGTCTGTATTAGAAGAGGGTGTCTAATGCTGAGGCTTGCTTCACAGGGTCAAATGCCTTTTAAAGAAATTAACAACACAGCAGATTTTGTATGCTATACACCTTTTGGTCAATTGCACACTTGTCAAAATGTAATTTACTATATAAAATGTATGAAAGTAACCTCATATTTTCATCAAAGTTATCTTTAAAATATGTGCAGATCATTCTCATAAAGATTTTATAAAGATGAAAAATTTGGCATATGGACATATGCTTAATCACTTAAAACATAATTATAATGGTGTACATTTCCCCCTTCCCTCCCCTCATCCCCCCTGATGCACCATTCCCAGTCATTTTGTATGTTCCTTTCTCTAATCCTTCAGTGTGTTTGCAATTGTGTACTTTTTATCATGGACCTTCTCTGTGAATATTGACTCTGATCTAGGCTCTTCCAAATTTCCTTTTCTTACAACATCATTTCTACTTCCTCATATAGGACATTGGCTACAGCATGTTTGAGTCTAAATGTGGTGGTCCCACCATCATCGATGATAAAAATAGATCATTATAGAAACACTGACAAATCTGCTTTATTTTTTGATTTACCTTCCCTGCTGTTCTCCTCCAAAGCATTTTACAGATGAGTTTTTACAGAAAATGGTGCTGTCTGTGGCTGTCTATGTCTGCTTGGCAAGGAGATCAAGTATTTTCTGGTTGAGGTGACTTTTAAGCTTTTGGGGGTTCCTCCTTTCGATGATTGCTTTATGTTGGTTAAGATTCTGCAAGAAGTTGTCTCAATTAAGATTAATTTCTTTACATTTTTCCATTTCTCATTTTTCAATAACCAAATCTTAGAGGTAAGTTTGAAGCTATAATAATTACAAGCAGTATATTCTTTTTATCTTTATACCTTCTTATCTAGCACTGATTCTGACCTTTGCTTTAGTTTGTTTAGGGTTTAATTACCACCCAGTTTATTCTTAACTGCAGTGGCTTTATACTGCCTCTAGAATATAAATATACATTTTTCCTACTTGCTTTGTAAACTCCTTCAGAGCCTGAACCCCACCTGTCTTTCCAGTCCAAATGACCTTCTCTCTGTATTTCCAGCTTTCAAATCTTGTCACTGGCCATCCCACATGCCTAGGACATATTCTGCTTCATAGAGTTGCTCTCTTTAATAATTAGCTTAAGTAGCATTTTCTACATTAAGTCTGTCCTGATCTCCCAGCTCCCAAATGATTTTCTATTTAACTATTTTCTATATATGTGAGTATAACATATATTTCTATTCATTCACTTTATTTTTATGCCACATATATTTGCATATATATTTGTTATTTCTCCTGTTAGCATATCTTATGATTAGAGGTTGTTTTATTTTGTGTACCTGTATCCCCATTACCAAACACATAGTAGGCACTTGATCAATATTCATCAATTGGTTGATTCTGAAGTCTTCTGCATCAGTAATCAATAGTTTCCTATCTATCTAGATATAGTCCATTTCACTTGCTTTGTTTTGTGTGTGATAATAATAGTTAATATGTATATATATGTAATATGTGTGTATGTATATACATATATACACACCTATGTCTATATTATGTATGTGTGTGTGTGTGTATAACTATGTGTCAGGCACTGTGCTTTACAATTATTATCTTATTTGGTCTTCACCATAACCCAGGGATGTAGTTCAGTTATTATACTCATTTTACAGTTGAGAGAATTGAGGCAGAGAGATATTGAGTGACTTGCCCAGATACACATAGCTAGGAAGTATCTGAGATTGGATTTGAACTCAGGTCTCTCTGACTCCACATGAGGCACTCTGTAAACTATAGCACCACCTAGCGGCCCCACTTGCCATGTGCAGCACTGCCTGACTTCTTGGAAAAAGTAGATGTAATATATAGGCAAGAAAGACTCCAGAGTAGCCCAGTACTGTTTTCTGTGCTTTGTATGCTCTCCTCTGTGGAGTCACCAAATGTCAAAGTATACATTGAATTGGTTTAAAGGATCTTCTCCATTTCTTAATAGAATTTCTCCACTTCTTGCTCTCTATAATGTTGACATGGGCTACAGTCATAGTTCTCTTTTTGCTTATGTTCCTCAGGAGAACTTCCAGATGAGATGATCTCATGTCCCACGAAAGGACAGCTCTTAATTCCCTTGACTGCTCAATAAAAACAACTCCTCTGTCAAACTTTATTCACCTCTCCCAGGAGAACTTAGAGCTATCCTTCAACAGAGCTACAACTTCTTTATGTCTTCTAGTCTCATTTATCATGACAGCTAATTTCATGTGGTTTGGTTCTTATAATAATGTGTCAACTCACTGGTTATTGGGCAAAAAGATCCCACATGTAGCCTCCCAAGAGTTAAATGAATGCTAAAAACTGTGTAATTATTGGTACTTTCTGTCTCCTTTTCCACCACTTCCTACAGAAGTAGAAGAGGGCTGCCCAACATGGGAGCCATTTTTATTTGTGTCCGTTTCATGGTTTGCCATGGCTAAAGAATTCATCTCCTGGGGGTGGAGTCAAGATGGCGGAGTAGAAAGACTCATGTGTGCTAGCTCCGAACCCACAGCCCATGGATTTAATGTAAGAAGAGCTCCCCACAAGTTCTGGATCACTGCAGGGTGTGCAGAAACACAGTGGAAGAGATTTCCATTCCAGAGAGCCCTGGAGAACCGTCCCCAGGGTCCGTCGCTCCCCGGAAAGCAGAGTCCACCCCTGCGCTTCACTGGCCGTGCAGTCCCAGAGGAGCAGATCTGAGCAGGCTTAGGGATGGAACCTCCGGCAGCCAGGAAGGTCCCTCAACCCACAGGCGCTACAGGTCAGTGAGGGAGACATCAGGGCTGGCCGAGAGGGGAGCGGGGTGTCTCCGTGGCTCAGGCCCCCTCGGGAGGAAGTGGCAGAGGCAGGGGCAGGAAGCAGCAGAGGCAGAGGCAGGGGCAGCGGCAGCAGTGGCAGCCCCCCAGGACTCCCCGAGCAGGCAGGATCTTCATTACTGAAGGTCTCTGCATAAACCACCTGAAGGAGCTGAGACTGGGAGGTGGCCCTGTCCCCACCCACTCCATTACTGAGGGTCTCTGCATAAAGCCCCTGAGGGAACTGAGCCTGGGAGGTGGCGCTGCCCCCACCCCAGCACCAGAACTTAAGCTCACAGTGAATAGCAGCCGGGCCTGCCCAAGAAAGCCCATTTGAATCTCAGACCCCAAGCACTAGCTGGGCGGATATAGGCAGGGGTGGACAGGAATCTCAGAAGTCAAGTAACTGTCTGGGAAAATGCCCAGAAAAGGGAAGAAAAATAAGACTATAGAGAGCTTCTTTGGGCAGGTGCAAATGTTCCCGCCTTTCAATTCTGATGACCAGGAACTATTCTTACCATCAGGGAAAGACGTGGAGGGCGGGGCCTCTGTATCCCAGACATTGCAGGGGGATGTCCAGTGGGCTCAGGCCTTGGAAGAGCTCAAAAAGGATTTTGTAAAGCAAGTTAGACAGGTGGAGGAAAAACTGGGAAGAGAAATGAGAGAGATGCAAGAAAAGTATGAAAAACGGGTCAATGCCTTGGTAAAGGAGACCCAAAAAAATGCTGAAGAAAATAACACCTTGAAAAGTAGGCTCACTCAATTGGCAAAAGAGATTCAAAGAGCCAATGAGGAGAAGAATGCTTTCAAAAGCAGAATTAGCCAAATGGAAAAAGAGGTTCAAAAGCTCACTGAAGAGAATAGTTCTTTCAAAATTAGAATGGAACAGATGGAGTCTAATGACTTTCTGAGAAACCAAGAAATCACAAAACAAAACCAAAAGAATGAAAAAACGGAAGAGAATGTGAAATATCTCATGGGAAAAACAACTGACCTGGAAAATAGATCCAGGAGAGACAATTTAAAAATTATGGGACTACCTGAAAGTCATGATCAAAAAAAGAGCCTAGACATCATCTTCCATGAAATTATCGAGGAAAAATGCCCTGACATTCTACAACCAGAGGACAAAATAAGTATTGAAAGAATCCATCGATCACCACCTCAAAGAGATCTAAAAAGAGAAACTCCTAGGAACATTGTGGCCAAATTCCAGAACTCCCAGCTCAAGGAGAAAATCTTGCAAGCAGCTAGAAAGAAACAATTCCAGTATTGTGGGAATAAAATCAGGATAACTCAAGATCTAGCAGCTTCTACATTAAGGGATCAAAGGGTGTGAATATGATATTCCAGAAGTCAAAGGAACTAGGACTCAAACCAAGAATCACCTACCCAGCAAAACTGAGTATAATACTTCAGGGGAAAATATGGTTTTTCAGTGAAACAGAGGATTTTCAAGCATTCTTGATGAAAAGACCAGAGCTGAAAAGAAAATTTGACTTTCAAACACAAGAATGAGAAGAAGCATGAAAAAGTAAACAGCAAAGAGAAGTCATAAGGGACTTACCAAAAGTGAACTGTTTACATTCCTACATGGAAAGACAATATTTGTAACTCTTCAAACTTTTCAGTAGGTAGTTGGTGGGATTACACACACACATACACACACACACGTACATGCGTGCACGCACACACACATACACACATGCACACACATACAGAGACAGAGAACACAGAGTGAATTGAATAGGATGGGACCATATCTTAAAAGAAATTAAGGTAAATGGTGAGAGAGAAATGTAGGGGGAGGAAAGAGGGTGAAATGGAATGGGGTAATTATATGTCATTTAAGAGGCAAGTAGGAGACTTTTTAGGGGAGGGAAAAAGAGGAGAGCTGAGAAAAAAAAACAAGAAGTTTACCCTTATCACATTTGACTAAAGGAAGGAATAAAATGCACACTCATTTTGGTATGAAAACCTATCTTACAGTACAGGAAAGTGGGGGAGAAGGAGATAAGCAGGCAGGGGAATGATGGAAGGGAGGGCAATGGGAGGAGGGAGCAATTTGACGTCAACACACGGGGAGGGACAGGATCAAAAGAGAGAATAGAAACAATGAGGGGCAGGATAGGATGGAGGGTAATTCAGTTAGTCTTACACAGCACGACTATTATGGAAGTAATTTGCAAAACTACACAGATAGGGCCTATATTGAATTGCCTGCCTTCCCAAAGGGAATGGGTGGGGAGGGAGGGATGGGGAGAATTTGGAACTCAAAGTTTTAGGAACAACTGTTGAGTATTGTTGTTGCTACTAGGAAAGAAGACATACAGTTAATGAGGAATAGAAAGTCATCTGGCCCTACAGGAGAAAAGAGAAGATGGGGACAAGAGAAGGGAGGGATGATAGAAGACAGGGCAGATTGGAGATAGGGAAAATTAGAATGCTCAGTGTATTGGGGTGGGGGGAGGGTATAAATGGGGAGAAAATTTGGAACCCAAAATTTTGTGAAAATGAATGTAAAAGTTAAATAAATAAATTTAAAAAAAAAATTCATCTCCTGGCAGTCTTCTGGTGACAAACCTCTTCATGTTTATCAAAATTGGTTCTTGTATTTGAGACTCAATTTGTTGCTGAAGCCATTCTCATCTTGGTAGAATTTGTCAGAGTTTATATTCTGTTGGAATAGCCTTTGAGATGCCAGAAGCATTTCAAACAACCCAAATCAAGCAGTGGTAGAGTATTTCATGGTGGTGTACTTTTATGTCTTGATGTGATAGTCTTCTTCGAGAATGACACTTTTATATCTATTCTCAACTCTTAGCTTTTCAAAGAGTAACACAGAGCTCATACTTTATGCATGATATATAGCTTACCATTTTATTGTATTCAAAATACAATAACTGTAACAAAATTCAGTTTTATCATAATAGAAAAGGGAAGTTGAAGTATGGGAACAGTGGAAGAAAGGAGGTTTGGGGCCAGATTACAGAAGAATATCAAGTTGAGTAGTTTAAATTGGAATCTGTAGGTAATTGGGAGTCATATATGGTTTTTGAGCAGCAAAGCTGACACTTTGGATTCAGTACTTTAAGAAGATTAATCTGGCAGCAGTGTGCAAGATGAAATGAAAGGATAGTTGGTAAAAGCAGGGAAATCAGTTAAGGATGGCTTCGGTAGTATAGGTGATAAGGTCTTAGAGGTGATCACAGATGAAGTGGGCATAAGGAGAATGTCCCATCAGCTCTTTCTGAATTCTACTTCTCTGCCCTTGCCACATCACCATCCTGAGAAACACTTGCTCTGGGGTCCTTCTGTCTTCATTGGTTTCTCTCTCCAAGACCATCATTTTGGGAAGGACTTTAGCCATGTTTTGTCTCACTGTCAATTCAACTCTCTCTAGGCTCCACCTCTTCCTCTCCTGCCCCTCTCTCCAGTGCCCCTATAAGTACTGGCTCACCTATTATAATGCAAACTACTTCAGGAGAAAGATTATTGCTTCCTTTTCTTCATATCCCGAGTACTTAGCACAGTTTCTGCCTTATAGATAGTTTTTAATAAATGTGCTGTCTGTCTCTATGTGTCCATTATCTATCTCTATCATTTATCTATCTATCTATCTATCTATCTATCTATCTATCTATCTATCTATCTATCTATCTATCTATCTATTTATCTGTCTGTCTATCTATCTACCTATCTGTCTATTTCTGTCTGTCATCTATCTCTCGGTCTATCTCATCTCTCTGTCTCTATTTTATCTGTCTGTCTCTATTTTTCTATCTATCATCTATCAAAACTAGATTTTAAGTGGCTAGATGACTACTTGTCAGAAGAGCTGAGGAGGTGGAAAGTATATGGGGGATCAGATGTGCAATTTCTGGAGGCAGGGCAGGCCTAGGGGATCTACTGATGGTCTTAGAATTCATGTGGTTTCCATAGCGTGAAGGCCCCTAAACCCCTGTTGCCAAATCCTTTGTTTTTATTTCTGTTCATTGTAATATGTTTGAATTAATTAATAGCAGGCCTGTCCAGAGGCAGGAAGATGAACCAGATAACATTCCACTGTCTTTGGCTTCCCATTCTGAAGTATTCATGAATAGGGTTTCCCTGGTGTTTGTTCCCCTCAGTCTCCCAACTGGATCCTTCATATTGTGGAAAAGGGGACTACTTAGATATGGATTAGATCTATGAAGACCTTTCCAACTCCAAGAGTCTATGATTTTGATCATTTGTGTGTAATGGAGAGGCAAGAGACAGGGAGAAGAGCAATGAGAATTTCCTCATCCCTTGCAGTCTTTCAGTCCAGTCTGAGCTCCCACAGAACATCTCAAGTACAGTAAGGAATCAGAATTGGGTCATTTCAATTCCATTCCTGATCTTTCAGCTCCCCCTAGAGGTGAGAAAAAGGGGAAAGGCCTGGCCTAGAAAAGGATACCAGGAAGGACTGCAGCTGCTCCGGAGAGGAGGCGATGGTTAAACATCAGAACGTGTTTGAACCGAAAGAATATCAGAAATCACCTAGTCCTCAATCCTCATTTCATAGAGAGGAAGACTGGAACACAGACCCTCTGGAATGACTTTCCCGGAGTCCTATAGCCATTAATTGTCAGGCCCAGGTTAGAACCCTGGTCCTCTGAAGCTAGCGTTCTCGCCACCATATCTGTGTCTCTTTTTCCTGTCCCCCAGGTGGTGTCTGAGGCCCCCAAAACATCCCTCTTATGGATGAGTGAGAGAGGAAGGTATAGACATAATAATTCTGAAAGTAACAACAAAAATAAATGATAATCCATAGAAATATGAAACATAAAAGAACAATAACAAACTAGCTGCTTGTCATTGAATAATTTCTATCTGAATGTTATAAAAAAAATAAGTAGAAAGAAGAAGAAGACCTCAAAGACCAGCCCAGTGCCCATGTTATGGAGAAGGCAGAAGCTGCGGCAGAGTAGGGAAAGCCAGACAGGAGGGTGTATAGCAGAGACCTGGCAGGCAGGCAGAAAAGCAAGTAGCCAGCAAATATTTATTATATTCCAAGCACTACACTAATTGCTGGAATACAGAGAAAGGCAGGAACAATTCCTGCCCTCAGAGTTCATATTCTGACAAAGGAGACAATATGCACATAACTGTATCCATACTAGATACAGATATCGTGCCTTAAGACTCCTAAGGTACCTATGAAGGTCTGGCAAGAAGGCTAAAATACTCCCCAACTGGGCTGAGCACCCTGATCACTAATGAAACTATTTCTAGGAATCTGAGAAACAAGGGGAGCATCTAGGTGACATGGTTGATAGAAGGCTGGCCCTGGAGTCAGGAGGACCTGAGTTCAAATCCTTCTTCAGACATTTGACATTTGTGATCCTGGGCAAGTCACTTAACCCCAATTGTAAGACAGAGAGGAAGGAAGCAAGGAAGGAAGGAAGGAAGGAAGGAAGGAAGGAAGGAAGGAAGGAAGGGAGGAAGGGAAGGAGAGAGGGGAGGGAGGGAGGGAGGTAGAGAGGAATAGATAGGATAGGGTGGGTTCTGCAGTGGAGTTAGGAGGAGGCGCTACTCCTTCATGTTGTGGTACCACTAAAGGGTAAGATTCAGTAGAAAAAAAATAAGAAATACAATACATCCCCTGCTGGAAATGCTGTGAAGTACAAATGGCACCAACTACTAAAATGAGTCGATTGTTAAGTGTATATTAAATTACTTAAGATATGAATACTTTGTTTATGAGCTAGACCCATGTCATTACAAAACTGGCAATATCTTGCAGGTTGTAGGCAATGACTTCAGATTATTTTTTGTCAATGGTGCCCTTAGGTTCAATAACACACTGCAGACCAATGCAGAAAGAGTATAAGGAATAACTTCATCCCTCATCCCAGATGGGATTAGTTAAAAGCTGGATTGAGAAGGCAATGAAGAGAAAGTGAAGAGAAAGAAGTTGAAGGCTCTTAAGTCAGTGGGAACCCTTCCTAAATACAAACACCAGAAATCCTATCTATTAAAAAAAAAATTACAAAAAAAATTACAAAAAACAACAAATGAGGTCTCAGAGGAAAGGGGAAGGGAATAAACAATTATTAAGTACACACTATGTACTAGGCATCATTCAAATATTATCTCATTTGAAGGAAATGAATATATTTAGGCTGGAAAGTTGATTAGCCCTTTTTGAGTTTGATGGTGTGAATCTAACTAGCAGACAAATATATCAGGACAGTGACTTTTTTAAATGACCTTTGCCCAAGCCATCATGAGCAAATATATTCTACCAAGATGTTGTTTTCAGAAAGTATAAGAACATTTCAGGACTTGCACAAAATCATATATATGTGGCTATTAGGAGGAAAGGTAGAACTGTCAAGGAATATCCATAAGGATAGATAGCAAACACTACCATGGCAGAAGTGACTTGAGAAAATTACTGAAGACCCATGGAAAGATACATATCACCCATGAAAAGGCTCTACATCAATAACTGGTACAGGTCACAGAAAACTTAAGTGTTGTATCACTTATTTAAAGGAAACAAATAAAAAAGAAACATGTGGCATGGAATCTGCAAAAGAAAAGTTTATCAGAAATTCTGATTTTCCTTATCAGTAACGAAAAACAAAGATAAAAAACTTAAGGCAACAGAGTGAATTAAAATAGAACAAAGAGTGAAATGAAAAATTCAACATCCATAAAAAACTTTATGCCTGAGGTTAAGGAGCAAAGAGATCCGAGGAGAGAACTCACAAGGTGATAAGAAAATTTCTGGTAGCCTGTATGGATACAAGAAGACTTACACAACGAAAACAAAGTTTAATCAAACCCAAAACAGAAATCTTGTGTACAAATAATATAATGAATAACAAAATAGTTATATCAAAGTAGGTGACTGAAACTAGTTTCACTGTAAACCTGGAAAACATATGAAATACACAATGATCATTTCAAATGCTTCCTAGAGAGAGACAACAGATACTTTAGAAGCTGTGACTCAGACATTATTCTGAACCCCTCTTTCTTAACAGAAGACATCACATATCTCCAACAAAAGTAACAAAAACTGGTGACCCCTTACAAATATGGAACAATTATGTGTTTATGTATTTTATACAATGATATCATTTTTTAAAATCTATAAACATTTACAAGAAAACCATATGTTGACTGAGGAGTCAAATGGATGCGCCAAAGAGTCAGGGTCAGGGTATGGGGTGGGGATAGGGCGTAAAGGGCAACTTAACAATTCGATAAATAGTGAACAAACTGCCAGAAAGAGACGTAATATTTATATTGCTCATATTGTTTATTGAAAAACTTTTGACTTAGTTTTGTACACATGTATTATTTCCATTCTACAAATATATGTAGAAGATCAAAACCCAGTGAGAACACTAGAATATTTGCTGTTCCTGTGGAAGTCTACTCTCTATTTTAATTGTGCTACCAACACAATACTGTCAAAAACTATTGACATAAAATGTGGCATCTTTCAGGAAGAGAGTTAAAGCCCCTTATGGTCCTGCCTAGTCTTAAACTCATTTTTATCTCTCCTAAATAATACAGAATATAGCTTCCAATTTAAAGTTACATCAAAACAATGGATTAATCACTTGATGTGCTTGGGTGAAATCAAACTATATGGCTCTGCCAAAAAACACATTAGATTACTTCTCTTGGAAGTTGTGGAATGGAATATATCTTCCATGACGTCAAAATGTCCTTTTGCCAAGGAAAGATAAAGAGTAAAGGCTTTGATCTTGAATCTGTAGGTCAAATTGAACCAATGGACAAAGGTGATATTTACAAATGCCTTAGTATCCTTCAGGTAAAACACATGGGAGGAAGGGGGAGGAGAGTTATCACTTACAAAGTACTTACTACATGCCAAACATTTATGAAATATCTACCGTATGACAAGCATTTTACAGATATTACTTATTTGATCCTTACAACAGCCTTGTGAGGTAAATACTGTCATAAAATTCCTATTTTATAGTTGAGGAAACCAAGGCAGACAGAGGTTAAATGACTTGCCCACAATCACGTAACAAGTATCTGAAGCCAGATTTGAACTCATGTAGCACTCTGGATAGATCACTGGGCCTGGAGTCAGGAAGACAAGAGTTAAAATCTGGCCTCAGATACTTACTAGCTGTGTGATTCTGGGCAAATCATTTAACCTCTTTGCATCAGTTTCCTGATCTGTAAAACGAGCTGGAGGAGGAAATGGCAAAACCACTCTAATATCTTTGCCAAGAAAATCCCAAATGAGGTCATGAATCAAAAGGCCTTCCCTGGGTGCCATCCATGTGAACTCAACCAACCATATGGCTACAAAGAATCATCAAAAAAAAAAATGATTGCCTCACACATTTTGTTTGTAGAAGTGGAAAGCTTTGTGATGATAATTCATTATTAGTTCACCAAGAAAAACACAGAAGGCTTATCTCTAAGGATCTTTGACTTGTCAATTAATGCAGGTGATTCCAGAAAAATGGTAGAACTTAACAGGATATAAAAGTTTATCACTATTAGATAACTAGCAAGACATGACCTAATGGCTAGGACTCTATATCAGAAAAGTGCTTTCTTTCATAAGCTAATGAACAACAAATCCACATACAATAAACATAGTCCTCAAAACATCCTTGAGAATTTGACAGTTGCAGTAGAGCTATGATCATTATCATAAACAAAACTTTTTCCCACAATTATCCAAACATAGCATTAATACAAACAAATTCAATGGATGTTGCCATACTAAACAATTATCGTTTAGAAGCTATGTGGATTGCAAAAGGTTCAAAACATAGGGACCTAGCGAAAGAATCTCAAATTACTTAGGAATAGGATGAAGTATGCACCATTCCTGTTACTTTGTTCAGTACTGAAATTGTCCTGAAGATGCTTTTAGTGAGTCTACAGAAGATAAGGTGGCATCCCAATGATGAGGTATGAGCCTAAACCCAGACCTTTGTCCCTTGGACCCAGAGGGTTTTGGTCCCATTTGTCTGAAGTGCCCTGGAAAGCATGGCCTTGGGGTACTCCTTGGATTCCCCTTATTTTGATTTAGCATTCTCTTGAGTCCATATGCCTAGCCTCATACTCCCCACCTTTGATCCTTGATCTTATCAAAATCCTACTGTCTTGACTACTGGCCACTATTTAGCATTCTCTTGAGGTCCATGTCACCCAGGCTGGATTGTCTGGACTACCAGCCACTCTCATCAGGATCCTCCCTGGATTTGATCTACATTCCAGGCTGACCTTTCCTATAAAGATCATCCCTGGGGCCCCAGACTACTTGGCTACACTTGAATTCTTTCCTCAGTCTTTTCTGTATTTAAATTTCATTTTACCTCCATGAAGGTGCTCAGATCAATCCAGCTCACACTCGGTCTAGCTGAGATTCTATCTGGCCCACTTTGTTAACACAAGCATGACAAATGCTTAGGCTCCTTAAGAGTCAATATGGCGAATCTTTAATAAACTCTCTTTTTCTTTGGCTTTAAGAAGGCATGTGTTGAATTCATTTAAGCAGGACCCAGTGTGTCGGTATTTTGGGTCCTCAGAACACCAAACCTCAACAGCAATACATCTAACAAATTTTGAAAAGAAATTTTTTTACTCACCAGTTTAGTCATCCACAAAGCATTTTATTTTAATGAATTAAATAACAGGACAGCAACTTGTCCCTGAGGCAATTTCTATCTGAATTACACCAAAACATAGGAGGAGGAGGATGAGAAAGATAAGGAGGTTGTGGTGGTGGAGAAAGAAGAGGAGGAGGAGGAGAAGCATTACTTTTCCACAAATCACTCATTATCTGTGAGGGAGAGTGGGCATACATGTAGAAAAATCTGCCAGGGAAATACAGGAATAAAGAAAAGCCATGAACTTGGGGCAACTCATTCTTTAGACTGTAAATTTTGATGTCATCCATTCATTCAGGGACATCTGCATTGAACAAAGGCACTTCTAGGCTAACAGCTCCTCTTCTAGTCTCCATCTTTCTCCAGCTGAGCAAACCCTCTTTTCTTCCAGGATGGATGAAACATTTACAAACTCTTTCAAATAACAATCACTCATTCAACGACATTCAATGGTATTCAATGATGAAATGTTACCTCCTAATTTAGAAAGCAGTTCCCTTTAAGCCCTTTGAAGCTTACCAATTTGATCCTCTCTTGAGCATATCGCTGATGGCCAAGACCATCAAACTTTCTCTTAACAGGATTCTGCATTGTCTATTTAAATCTCAGTGTCTCATTCTATATAGCAAAACTTCTGCAAAACCTATTTTTCCTTTTTCTGCTTTTCCCTTTCAAATCAGGAAGGGAAGCAGAAAGCAACTAGTACTTGTAAAAGCTTCACCTCTCAGCCTCTAAGCAGCACAGAATGACAATAGATGACATCGAAGCTCTTGTCCAAAGAGCACCAGTCTCTTTTCAACGATTGCTCCAGCCAGTTACGCTTTCTTCACGCAGCTCTGACTTAACTGATTTTTCTACCTTACTGAAATTATTCTTCTACTGATTCTTTTTTTTTAGTACTTTATTTTAAACTTAAATACAAAATAAGAAAAGAAAAAATGCATTGCCATGTGCACAGCAGAATGTAAGAGAGGATTCAAAATACACTCCAATAAACTTCCATTTCAGAAAAGGCTATGCAATAAATACTATGCATTGTGTTGAGAGCTGTCCATCTTTTGTTTTTTTGCTTGCTTGTAAGTTTTCTTCTATTCTCTGCTGTGCACTTTTTACTTTATTCTTTTTTCCCCCTTCCTCACTCCCCCCAAGAAGGCTACAATTAAGCATGGATATATATACATATATATGTGTGTGTACAGGTGTATAATATATGCACAAACATATACACACATGTATGTATGAATATAATATATGCACATATATACATGTATATAATATTCACATGCATACATATATAGACATATACAAAGATATACATGTACATATGTTGAGGTCTGAGGTTTTGGGGGACCCCAAAATACCAACGCCAGGTCCTTCTCAAATGAATTTGAAAAAACAAAGTTTATTAAAGATTTGCCAAACTGAGTTGCCTCTTAAGGAGCCTAAGCATTTGCAACACTTGTATTAACAAGTGGGCCAGATAGAATCTCAGCTAGACAGAGTCTGAGCTGGATTGTATCTGAGCACTTTCATGGAGATGAGATGGAACTTAAATACAGAAAAAGACTGAGGGAAGAATCTAGGTGTCACCAAGTAGTTTGGGATTCCAGGAATGATCTTGATAAGGGAAGTCAGCCTGGAAAGTAGATCAAACCCAGAAAGGATCCTGAGGGGGGTGCCCCTGTAGGCCAGTCAATCCACAATCCTGGTTGGACAACTTGGACCTCAAGAGAATGCTCAATGGGAGGAATATCAAAAGAATGCTAAATAGTCTGGACAACATGATTTTGATAAGATAGGGAGTATCTGGGCTGGGAGAAATGGAAGGGGAATCTGAGGAGCCCCACTTTACCCCCCCATTCCTCCCCTTCTCCCCCCACCTCCCCTCCCACCCAAAGGCAGACTTTCCAGGACCCTTCACACAAATGAGACAAAAACCCTCTCGATCCAAAGGAAAAAGGTCTTGACTTGGGCTTGTACCCCATCATTCCCCCCTCAAACACAAGGGACCCGAATTCTTTTGGGGTAAGGGGTGAAGGTCTCAGCTTCTAAAACTGCTTCCTGCTGACAAGAGGGGGTAGAGCTGTCTCTGCCTCTCTGGGTCCTGTTCAAGGGGTCAGATTTCAGAACCGGGCGGTGCCAGGTCCAGTGGGCTGGAGACCATGGATTCAGTCGGAGGTTGGTGTATCCTGGGCTATCATCTTTGCACTCTGGAAAAGACAAACCTGGCAAGGATGTTAAGCAAACAAGGACCAAACAGGCATAAAATGATTCTGACCAGTAAACGAATAAGAGTAGTGGCAAGTACAGAAAAAAGCCAGGATTCCCATGAAGGAGATTGTCTGGGGGCACTGTTATTGTGGTCTGAGTTTGGGTACCCCAAGGATCAGAGTGGTTGCACATTGAGCTCCCAGTTGAGAGGGGTGTCTTCAAGAGATCAATAAGAGTACGGTAACTAGAAGGAGCTATGATATTGTGCCTGTTGACCTGAAAACTTGGTTAGAGAAAAGGCAACAGGCTAAATGCATACATTTATGATTTAATTAATTAAACATTTCCCCATAAAGATAATGGTTACATAGCGCTATGGAGCCAGGATCAGAACTGGCTGACTCAGTACAGAAATTGACTGTCTTAAGTACATTCTGCCGTGAGAAAGGAGTTCTCTTAGATAAACACATTGTAAATAAAGTAGCATCGGTTGGGTTTTGTGATCCCAAGCTATGGGCGTCTTCTTTCCATAGCATGTCTCTGTGATTTAAGACAAGGAAAAAGTCCCATCACCCAGATGACAGATATCCTGTCCTAAACAGGCCTTTGAAGTTGTGTTGTCTTAACAGAGCTGACAAAGCTGAAGTTACAACTCAAGGTATCTGTGTTTTTCCTGATCACTAAGATGCCAGAAGAAGGGTCTGGTAAGGAGGTCCATTTGTTTGCCTGACATCAAAAGGTGTCCTGTAAGTTAAACAAAGGGGACTATTAGGTCCAGGCTCTTCTTAATTCAAACTTTGGCTCTCATTAAAGTCTAAAATTTATATTAAATATTATCATGCCTTAACTTAGGAGTAAAACTTAAAAAGCGAAACGTACTAGGAGAGTAGGAGGAGGGATGCGGTCAAAGGTGCAAGTAGGAAATGCTCCCTCGAAACAATTGGTACAGTTGGCCAATGTAAAGTTATTGGGGAGGGAAGCTTTAGTAAAAATAGCCCGTGGCAGGTGAGAGTTGCCCTGTGGGTGTGAATGGCATACACAACCATCTTGGACTCCCCTACAGTTTAATCAGTTTCCCAGTTTGACCAAGGAGTTACCCTCCCAGGAGGCCAAGGGTATTTGAAGTATCAGGAAGGGGGAGGAAAAGGGTTAACACTATCATTGCCAATTCACAAGGAAATAGTTTCACAGGAAAGAGAGAAGTAAAAAGAAAAAAAAAATTTCCCTGGAGGGGATTAAAGAAGACTATGGCAAGGCCAGAACATAGAAGGCCATGTTTGATAGGGGAATTTTTTTCTGTCAAATATCCCCTTTCTTTCCAGATTGCTCCATGAGCATATAGAACAAGGAAAGCATATTTTAAGTAAATAAAAACATCATCTGGCCTAGGGTCAGTTACCAAGGAATAGGTTAAGACTCCCAAAGCCTGTCCTCTTCTTTCATCAACATACAGAGTGAAAAGTTTTTCTAAATTGGGAAGGACCAGTGCTGAGGTGGTGGTCAAATTAGTTTTCAGAGTCTCAAAAGCTTTTGTCTGATTCAGACCCCATTCTAGAGGGTCTTGAGCTAAGATCCATAAAGGATCTTAGCAATAAAACCAAAATTAGGAATCCAGAGTCTACAAAATTCAGCTATGCCGAAAAAATAACTCGAACTTGTTTCTTAGAGGTTGCAGCATGGTATTCCTTTTGCTCTCAGAGGTTAAGGAAAGAGAGGTGGGCATGAGTTCACGGCCCAGATACTTTATGGACTGGAATGCTATCTAGACTTTATTCAAAGAGATCTTATGGCCCCAAGTGCCCAAGAAATTAAGAGCTTCTGTGGCAGCAGCCAAAGAAGCAGCCCGGGTGGGGCTCCAAATAAGAATATCATGTACATACTGAATTAAGCTACTATCAGCTAGTTTAAGATTCCTTAAATCCCTTCCCAAAGCCTGGAAAAGTATAGGAGGGTTATCTCGAAACCCTAGAAGCAAGACTGTCCAAGTTAGCTGACAAGGACTAGATTCCCCAGGAAGAGTTCATTCAAAGGCAAAAATAAACTGTGAACGTTCTGCTTTAGGCTTTTTTCCGGGAAGGGTTGCAGAGTTAAAATAAGGACCAGTATTTTATACTTAAGGGATTTTTCAATTAAAGGTAGTCCTTCCCAGGCCTCAGGCTTAATCAGATACTAGTGGAGATGGGGGAACACTTTAGGGTCTGGAAGGTGAACAGGGGCTGGAATGACAGAAGTAGCTCACCCTAGAATTCAGAGATCCCAAACAATTGACTCGACAATATCCCACACTCTCCAGAGAACATGGGGAGATTTAGTGAACAGAGAGAAAAGGGAGATGGAAGGATTAACAAGAGAAAAGTGGCTCCCCAATCTCACCATCAGGTCCCTTTCCAACAAGGGGGCAGGGCTAGGGGAGGGCATAAGGAAGAAGTGTTTAAACCACAGATCAAGTAAGCTGGGGAGGGGGTATGTCTAGAGACATTCCTTAGTTTCCCCTTGAATGCCAATGACCCGAGGGGTCAAGGGATGGGTAGGGCCACCAGAGAATTTAGCTAAGTTAAAGTGAGCAACCTTACCTTCAACCTAGATTTTTGCGCAGGGCTTGGAGAGAGAGGTGAACAAAGTAGGAGCACTGCCAAGCCCCAGGCTTCCCTGTTTTTCTAAGTCTTGAGAACACTGGAAGACAGGGTACTGGAGGGCAGTTTGACCATTTTTTCAACCTTAGGGTCAATTCTTCCTCCAATGTGCCTTCTGGTCACATGTGTGCAGTTTCATAGGCGTTGGTTCCTGGGGTTCCTTCTGGTCCTTCCCTCCATAAAGGAGGGTGTGAGAGTAGGCCTTGAGAAAAAACAAAAAGAAAATAAGTAACTGATGTTTTCCTAATTCCTTAGCACTGAGGGAACTGAGAGTTGGGCATACACATCCTGACAGGGCATCCATTCTTGTCTGTGCTTTGGAGGGTGTGCCCAGGTCCATGGCCTGGAACATAGCCACTGGACCAAAAAACCTGAGAGTGTCAGGCTGAGTGCAAGACAGCCTTCTAGCTGCCTGACCTACAAGGACCTGAGAGATCAGGTCTGAAAACCCCTTCCAAGGTGCTTGGAGAGGAAGAAGAGGACAGGGAGAGGGGGAGGGTTACGTACTTTCATACTTTCCAGTCTTGGCAGAAGAACTTGAGATTAGCAGTTCTTCCAGATCAGAGAACCAAAATATTGAGGTTTGCGGTGCTGGAAGACCCCGAAATACCGATACCAGGTCCTGCTCGGATGAATTTGACACAAGCCTTCTCAAAGCCAAAGGAAAACAAAGTTTATTAAAGACTCACCAGACTGAGTTGGCTTGTATTAACAAGTGGGCCAGATAGAATCTCTGCTAGACAGAGTCTGAGCTGGATTAAACCTGAGCACCTTCATGGAGGTAAGACGGAACTTAAATACAGAAAAAGACTGAGGGAAGAATCCAGGTTTTGTCAAATAGTCTAGGGTTCCAGGGATGGTCTTGATGGAACTTGGAATGTAGATCAAACCCAGGAAGGATCCTGATGGGAGTGGCCCATAGGCCAGTCAATCCACAATCCTGGCTGGGCAATTTGGAGAGAATGCTCAAGAGAGTGCTCAAAGGGAGGAATATCAAAAGAATGCTGAATCATCTGGACTACAGGATTTTGATAAGATAGGGAGCATCTGGGCTGGGAGAAATGGAAGGGGAATCCAAAGAGTGCACCTCAAGGCCAGACTTTCTGGGGGCCCTTCAAACAAATGGGACAAAAGCGCTCCCAATACAAGGGAAAAAGGTCTTGGTTTGGGTTTGTGCCCCATCACATATATACATATATACCTGTACATATTATACTTATACATGCATATACTTAGATATCTATAATTATACTCATATATCAACATATACATTCATATGCATCTCTGTAAGACCATACTATACATATTTGTCCTATGTTTCTCTGAGGATAGGTAACCTCTTCCTTCATAAGTCCAAATCGTTCCATAATTTTCCAAGTCCCTGCTGATTCTTAATTACTCTGTCTACACTTCTCCAGCTTTTTCAATATACTTTTAGTGGCTTAAATCTGAGTCTCCTAACACTCAATGGCTCAGTTTTCTTAATCATTCTTTAATCTCCAAATATTTATATTTATAGTCATATTCTCTTTTTTTTGAATCATATCTTCTTAAGACTTGAAACAGTTAAATGAAAATTTAACTGAGGAATCCCAGTTTCCTGCAGTTTCAGTTATTTATTAGTTCTCAAAACTATTGTCTTACAAAGTTCATCTCTGAAAGCTGTGTTTCTTCGTGCTCATGTTTGATCAGTCTTTAGTGAATTTCTCTACCCTTTTTAGCCATCACACACAAAAGAGAAACCATCCTACATCCTTGGCAAGGTCACTTGAGCCATTGTATTTGTCATAGTTAATTTTCTATCCCAAACTTCTCATATCCCATCTGAAAACTGCATTTCTTTACAAATGGATTTTGGTAGTTTTTATTAAATTGAGTTCTTTTCCTTCTTCTTTTAGGCATCAAACTGTCTCTGAAATCAACATTATCTTCCACTCTTTACCAGTGAATGACATTGCTTTTCTTTATGTAAAGGTACTTTTTATATTCCTTTCCACACTAAATAGATCCACATTGTGGGAAGTAAGAAAGTTCTGTTGTCCACTTTCCTAGGTGATAAGGGTTGTGACCTAGTATGGACAGGTTAGAGGTCAGAAACTAATGTTCAGGCCCAAGGAGCTGTGTGAGAAAGGGCCTATCAGAGAGTCGAACCTGGAGTCACATGGCCAGGGGATGGTGTCTCGAGAGATCCAAAGTTCAGAAAACAGTATAAGAAGTCCCATCTTCCTGCACGTGTTGTAGTCTTCCTGTAACCTTACTGCAGAAGCTACCTGTCCATTCAGGGGGAATAGATGTGAAGATTAATAAAGACTCTCCTGGGATTTCACAACAGGTATTGTTCTTTATTTAAGGTGAGCATGTTTCTCACTGTTGAGGGCTTGTTAGACTGACTTACTTCTGACAACATGAAAGGGCACTACCTTACAGTGGAGTTGTATACCTAGAGTAGTATAAGACCTCAGAGACCATGTTGTTCAATTCTCCTATTTAAAGTGAGGAAACTGGGGGTGGAGGAGTCAAGATGGCAGAGTAGAAAGATTCACATATGCTAGCTCTGAACCCCACAGCCCATAAAATACCTGTAAAGAAGAACTCCCAACAAATCCTAGAGCAGTGGAAGTCACACAACAATGGAGTGGAGGAGATTTCTGTTCCAGAGAGCCCTGAAAAACCAACACCAATGGTCCATCACACACTGGACATGGAGCAGAGCCCAGCCCTGCCTTGGCCTCGAGGCACCGAGAGGAGCAGATCCCAGCAGGCTTCAGGGATGGAATCTCCAGCAGCCAAGCAGGTACCTCCACCCACAGGTGCCAAAGGTCAGGGAGAGAGCCTGTTTGGATGGCTGAGAGGGGAGTGGGGTGTCTCCATAACTCAGGCCCCCTCGGGAGGCAGTGGTAGAGGCAGCAGCAGACAGGAGCTCCCAAAGCAGACAGGAGCTCGGATCCATTGTTGAAGATCTCTGCATAAACCCCCTGAGGGAACTGAGACCTGTGAAGCAGCCCTGCCCCCACCTGAGCAGCTGAACTTAATCTCACACTGAACAGCAGCCCCACCCCCACCAAAAGCCCTGAAGCTGGGAAGCAGCATTTAAATCTCAGACCCCAAGCACTAGCTGGGCAGATCTGGAGGCAAGGAAGGGGTGGAGAGGAATCTCAGAAATCAAGTAACTGGCTGGGAAAATGCCCAGAAAAGGGAAAAAAAATAAGGTCATAGAATGTCCTTTCTTGGTGAACAGATATATCCTCCCATCCTTTCTGATGAGGAAGAACAATGCTTGCCATCAGGGAAAGACATAGAAGTCAAGGCTTCTGTATCCCAAACATCCAAAATACATATTCAATGGGCTCAGGCCATGGAAGAACTCAAAAAGGATTTTGAAAATCAAGTGAGACAGGTGGAGGAAAAACTGGGAAGAGAAATGAGAGAGATGCAAAGAAAGCATGAAAAGCAGGTCAACACCTTGCTAAAGGAGACCCCAAAAAATGCTGAAGAAAATAACACCTTTATAAAAATAGGCTCACTCAATTGGCAAAAAGAAGTTCAAAAAGCCAATGAGGAGAAGAGTGCTTTAAAAAGCAGAACTAGCCAAATGGAAAAGGAGGTTCAAAAGCTCACTGAAGAAAATAGTTCTCTCAAAATTAGAATGAAACAGATGGAGGCTAATGACTTTCTGAGAAACCAAGAAATCACAAAACAAAACCAAAAGAATGAAAAAATAGAAGAGAATGTGAAATATCTCACTGGAAAAACAACTGACCTGGAAAATAGATCCAGGAGACACAATTTAAAAATTATGGGACTACCTGAAAGCCATGATCAAAAAAAGAGCCTAGACATCATCTTTCATGAAATTATCAAGGAAAACTGCCCTGAGATTCTAGAACCAGAGGGCAAAATAATTGTTCAAGGAATCCACTGATCACCACCTGAAAGAGATCCAAAGAGAGAAACTCTTAGGAACATTGTGGTCAAATTCCAGAATTCCCAGGTCAAGGAGAAAATATTGCAAGCAGCTAGAAAGAAACAATTCCAGTATTGTGGAAATACAATCAAGATAATACAAGATCTAGTAGCTTCTACATTAAAGGATAGAAGGGCATGGAATATGATATTCCAGAAGTCAAAGGACCTAGGACTCAAACCAAGAATCACCTACCCAGCAAAACTGAGTATAATACTTCAGGGGGAAAAAAGGTCTTTCAATGAAATAGAAACTTTCAAGCATTCTTGATGAAAAGACCAGAGCTGAAAAGAAAATTTGACCTTCAAACACAAGAATAAAGAGAAGCATGAAAAGGTAAACAGCAAAGAGAAGTCATAAGGGACTTACTAAAGTTGAACTGTTTACATTCCTACATGGAAAGACAATATTTGTAACTCTTGAAACTTTTCAGTATCTGGGTAGTTGGTGGGATTACACACACACACACACACACACACACACACACACATGCATGCACACACAAAGACAGAGAGCACAGAGTGAATTGAATAGGATGGGATCATATCTTTAAAAAATAAAGTTAAGCAGTGAGAGAGAAATGTATTTGGAGGAGAGTGGGAGAAATGGAATGGGGCAAATTATCTCTCATAGAAGAGGCAGGTAGGAGACTTTTTAGTGGAGGGAAAAGGAAGGGAGCTGAGAGAAAAACATGAAGTTTCCTCTCATCATGTTAGACTAAAGGAAGGAATAAAATGCACACTCATTTTGGTATGAAAACCTATCTTACAATACAGAAAAGTGGGGGAGAAGGGGATAAGCAGGGTGGGGGGGATGATGGAAGGGAGGGCAATGGGAGGAGGGAGCAATTTGAAATCAACACTCTTGGGGAGGGACAGGATCAAAAGAGAGAATAGAAGCAATGCTGGGCAGGATAGGATGGAGGGAAATATAGTTAGTCTAACACAACACGGCTATTATGGAAGTCATTTGCAAAACTACACAGATATGGCCTATATTGAATTGCCTGCCTTCCCAAAGGGAATGGGTGGGGAGGGAGGGATGGGGAGAAGTTGGAACTCAAAGCTTTAGGAACAACTATCGAGTATTATTCTTGCTACTAGGAAATAAGAAATACAGGTAATGGGGAATAGAAAGTTATCTAGCCTTGCAGGACAAAAGAGAAGATGGGGACAAGGGAAGGGAAGGATGATAGAAGAGAGGGCAGATTGGTGCTAGGGGCAATTAGAATGCTCAGTGTATTGGGGTGGGGGAAGGGGATAAATGGGGAGAAAATTTGGAACCCAAAATTTTGTGAAAATGAATGTAAAAAAGTTAAATAAATTTAATTAACTAAAGTGAGGAAACTGAGATCCAGTAAGGTTAAATGACTTGCCCAGAGTCACAGATGTCTTTAGAGGTGGGATTTGAATGCAGGTCTTCGGAATTGAGAACCCACATTCTATCCAAATATCTGTTTCCATTATACCACAGTGCCTTGATAATGGAAATCAGTTTGAAACGAGTGAGTTGAGTGACACGGGAGAATGTGAAGGCAATGAATATAGACAGTTTTTTCTAGGAGTTTTGCTCACGTAAGGAAATAAAGGATTATATTTTGAGGCGATGGGAAGGTTAAGCAAAGTTTTTGCTTTTAAAGAATGGTCTGATTATGTTTGTAGGCAGCAGAGAAGAATGAATGGATTGAAAATTAGAGAGAGAAAATGATCAAATTCAGGAAAAGTTCTTGGAACAAATGGGAAGAGACAGGATCAAGGGCACAAGCAGTGGAGTTGGCCTTGACCAAGAGAAGAGTCACATCTTCAGGCTAGCCCAGGCTAAAGTTGGAGATACTGGATAGCACAGGAATTGTAGGGAGTGGCAGATATAGAGGGAAGGAGAGGTCTGAGGATAGAAATACTGCCTAATATTTTGGGGAGGGGGAGGGGACCTGGCAAGCCTACTTTGAAGAGATCAATCAACTTGACCACTTATCAGTCATTCAATTAACAATCTCACCAGAGTCAAAAAAGGGGCAGAGATCCACCACTCTATTTCTTAGCCAATACCAGATTGTTTTGATAATTACCCCTTGAATTTGGAACTCAAAGCTTCTTTTTACAAAGCTCAAATATTAAAAAAAAAAATGTGTTAGCATATAATTGGGAGGCTATATATATATATACATATTTTTAAAGAAAAGAGGCAAAGAAAACAGGCTTTTTCCTAGGTAAAAAAATATGCAGGGATTCCATTTTCCCTTTATGGATATTCATAGACTATTCAGCTACTGGTGTAAGATGTGAAAACAGCGAGAACCAAGACATTGGCCTTCTATTTCTCAAACCATTTATATAATGAGGATGGAGCTTCCTCTTGATTGTCTTACTCCTGGTGTACTCTGAACACCATAAAAATAGTTGTTCTAATTACAGATTTCAAGGAATCCATGAATTTGGATGGGAAAAAAATTACATCTTTATTTTCACTAGCCCTTGTTTTCCTTTGCAAATGGAGGTTTTTAATTTTATGCATCTGAAAATATGCTTCTAAGAAGTGGTCCAAAGGAGAACACAAGACAAAAAAAATTAAGAGCCCCTGATATTAAAGCCATTTTCTGAATTCCTCTGTCCTAGGAGCATTATTTTGAAGTCATTACCATTTGCACACAATTCTGTGCGCAGGATGTTTTGGAAGAGATGTCTCAGCCAATCGGAATAGATTTATAGAATGTGCTAAGCATTTTATAAATAGTGTCTCATTTGATCTTCATGACTATTCTGTAAAGTGTGTGTTATTATTATTATATTATTATAATATTATATCATTATATTATCATTCCCATTTTACAGATGAGGAAACTGAGGCAGACAGCGGTTGGGTGACCTGCCCAGGGTCGCATAAAGCTGAATTTGCACTTGGGTCTTCCTGACTCTGGGCCCACTCTGTCACCTACTTGCCTGCTGTGTAGGTAACTCCCCTAAAGGATCACTTCCAAAATTTATATCACCATTCACTTGGCCTTTGAAAGTGTTGGAAGATCAAGACATTTAAAGTATACAAGCCATTTTCAATAGTATGCCCTCTGCCTTAGCTCCTAGCAGATCCATGGGCTTCTTTTGGGAAAAAAAATGCTACACCCAAGGCCGGTTGAGGAGATATTTCCAGAATAACATCGAAAACCTCAGGATCAAAGATTTGCCTAAGATACCTCTGCAAGAAGGAAGTTACCATAGCAACCTAGAGAGGATGAAGAGAAATCTGAAGTGCAAAGTGGGGAGCTGATGGATCTGACTTGGGACCCACAAAAAAAGGATCTGTCCTCCCAATTACCCTATTTCTGCACCATCACCCCACATCTGCAGCAACTGACCCTATTACCTTACCTGAGTCCAGACACCACCCCTAGGTAGGTGGCCTCCACTTCTTGTCGTATCTGTTCCATGTTTTTGCTGCATCTTAGAGTTAAGGGAGATGACTACCACATCTCCCTTCTCCTTACTTTTTTCTGAAGGGTCAGAAGGTCAAGGGCTTTTCTGCTGTACTGGAGAGAGGTGGAGGAAGGACACAGGCCAGATCCCTGGGGGCCTCTTTGTCAGTGTGACTGTTCCTAATCTTTAGTGGCTCATTGGAAAGTCACCAACATTGAGCATAATGTCTGCCACGTTTTTTTTAACGCTACCTAGACTCCCTCTATCAATGTAGATGGATACTGCCTCTACAATTTATATTCTTAGAGAGTTGCTTTGAGTACGTGGATACTGAGAAGTTAAATGACTTGCCCAGAGTCTCATAGCCAGTGTTGAGCCCAGGCCTTTTCACTGTTGTCAATGTACCAAAGGCAGCCCCATCCAATCTACCAGGCTGTTACTCCCTCCTCGTTGTTCCTCTTTCGTTCTCAAAGAGGAATGAATTGTGAATGAATTGGATTTGAAGCTTCATAAACATGCATTGAAGTTGAAAAAACAACTCTGTCCCTGAGATGGAATGGAGAGACAGTTCCTGTCCATTCTGCCTCTACCCTCTCTCTCCCTTCCCAAGACCAGCCTTGTGGTCTCTTCTCAGCTTCTCTGCTTCTCCCATACCAGAATTCCTATTGTGACTGTACCACTAATGGAATCCCAGCATCTCTGAGTTGACTGAGGGAGTTCAGAGACTATTCTATTGAAAAAATATATTATACTTTATTAATATATTATATCAACATCTCATAATAGTAATATATTACTCTATTAATATAGTAACAAAACTAATATAATAGTATGTTACTATGATATGTAATATATTAGATATCATTTATCTGCTACATATTTATAATTTATGTGATTTTATATATTTATGATTCATATATAATGATATATTATAATATTAATTGATAATATATTACACAGCATATTTGATATTAGTAAAATGATGTTACAAATCGTGTCAACTTTAAATTCTAGCCAGAAGTGGGAAATCTGCGGTCTTGAGGTCACATGTGGCCTTCTATAGGTCCTTGGTTGTGTCCTTTTGACTGAGTCCAAGTTTTACAGAACAAATCTTTTATTAAGGAAATTGATTCTGTGAAGTTTGGATTCAATCAAAGGGCCATACTTGAGGACCTAAAGGGTCATATGTGGCTTCGAAGTCACGAGTTCCCCACCCATATGTACTTCAATGCATTCTTTTTTTCAACAAAAATTCCCCATTCATTTTCAACCACAGTAATGCCAATAGCAGTCCTATTCCACTAAGGCAGTGCACAGAAATACTTTTTTTTTAGTGACAAGGTGATGCAGAGTATTTTCACAATTCCTTTAGAGCTCACTCTAATCCAACTAGTAGCTGAACAGGAATCCCTCTACATTATCTTCAATAAATGGTCATCCAGCCTCCATTTGGTCATCTAGCAGTCAATGATATAGAACTCACTACCCCTCCCCAGGTAGCTTTTTCTACTTTGCTCTGTGAATATAAAGAAAGGATTTTTTTTTTATTGCCTTGTATGCAATGTATTATGACAGGTGTGACCTGGAAAATGGACTGCATTCCATACAGGTGTGTCAAATAGAATTCAAATAACCTGGAATTATGTCAGTCCTTTTATTACTTCACAGAGCTGCATGGGATCCTAGGAAAATGGAGGGGAGATGAGCCTTGTCATGAGCACTGCTTTGCTCAGTAATCCCCTCCTGACCCCCAGGATAAATTCTCACCTGAGTGCCAAAGATGGCTTGGTCCAGCCCTGGCTCATAGCAGAGTGTAAATAATGACACTGAATTATACTGCAATGCCAATTGAATCCTAAGTCTACGGTTCCTTCAGTCTGACAGCAGATGGAAACCTGCTCTTGAAATAAATGAAAGCATGACCTGACTTTGAATTGTTTTTTTCAAGCTCTACTTGCAAGACACCCTTTTTTAACCATGGGGCTATACTGCCCTCTTGTGGCTAGAGATATCTTGCTGGGTTCCCTCTGGAAAAAGTTCTTGATAATAAAAAAAGAGGGTAAGGAGTGGACAGAGGGACAGACAGAGAGCTCTTTCCGAGTCTCCTGCCTTGATAACTTTACCTCCAGACTATTTGGAATCATAAAGAACCCAACAGAAATCCAGAGCTCCTAACAGAGGATGACATCTGTCCATCTCTTTATCCAATAAGTGTAAAATAAAAAAGAATTTAGTGGTTCTAGGTTCCTGTCAGTTCCTGACAATGTGACCTCAAGAAAGATGACTATCTCTCTATGCCTCAGTGTTCCATTCTAACTATCTCTTACCACCACCACCTCCCCCTTCCTTACTACACACACACACACACACACACACACACACACACATACACACACACACACACATACACACACACACACACACATATATATATATATATATATATATATATATATAATCAAAATAGCAGTGAAGTAGTAAATTAATTCAAGTTAATTCAACCAACACACACAAAACACTGTGCTGGTATATGGATAAAACACAGTCTCTACCTTAGAGGAACTTATAGGATTGTTATAAGAAAGGGTTTTGCAAATCTTTTAAAAGTACTACAGAAATGTGAGAGAATTCTAGGTGACACAATGGACAGAGTACTGGACCTGGAATCAAGAAGACCTGAGTTCAAATCCAGTCTCAGACATGTACTCAGCCTTGTGACTCTGCGAAAGAGTCACTCTCTATTTGCCTCAGTTTCCTCATCTGTAAAATGGAGATAATAATAGTACCTGCTGCTCTTGTAAACCTTAAGTACTTTATCAATACTAGCTAGTTATGATGATAATTTTCCCTAGATTCTTCTCATTTTTTTTATGGAGCTCAGACAGCAATGGTCCTGGGAAATTTGCTTTGCTATTGTTTCAGTCCTGTCCAACTCTCTGTGACCCCGTCTGGGGTTTCTCGGCAAAGATACTAGAGGGGTTTGTCCTTTCCTTCTCCAGCTCATCTTACAGATAAGAAAATTTACTATCTTGCTACTATTCTTTTACATTTAATTTGATTAATATTTATTGGGATTTTATTTTGTTAGCATTTGTTTATTCCCATCTCTATGCTCAATGGAACTTAGCTAGAACCAGTCCTGGGATAAGGTGCTTGCTAGCTTGATATTATTTTAGGTTTATTGAGCAGAGAGATAAAATAACTTTTTTTCTTTTTTTTTTTTACTAATAGAATGAAAGCTCTGGGCTGTGGAGATTATCTTCTCTAGACTCACTTAGACCATGTCCAGTAGCCAACAGTATAACTCTACCTCTGGATTTCATACTGAAGTATATACCACCCCAACCCCTTCCTTAGACAGACTGGTTCCTCTCTGAATGTCCATTTTGAGAAAAGGGTCCAGGGCCAGCTGCATCTTCATTTCTCTCTGGACTTTCTCTGCTAAATTCCCTTCATAGGTACATTCTCCTCACAACCTCCTCACTCCCTGCTCCCTCCCCCAACACTTTTCAGCTTCTTTCTTTTGTGTGTGTCTTTTCTCATTAGAATGTCAACTCCTCCAGGATAAGAACTATCTCTCTCCTTGTATCTGTAACCCCAAAGTCTTAGGAAGATTCTGAAGATCACCTGGTAGGATAAAATAGCAGACACGGAGGTTCTTACTCAAACTTAACTGCGAAGCATTCAAATTATGCTTCAGAGAGCACAACTCCGATGGGCTGGCCACATTGTTCGAATGCAAAATGTATACTTGCCAAAAAGATTATTTTATGGAGGCCTCCCATGGGGCAGGTGATCACATAGTGGTCAGAAGAAGCGATACGAGGACACTCTCATGGTCTCTCTCAAGAACTTTGGAATTGATGGTGTGACATGGGAGACATTGGCACAGGACCACTCAGTGTGGTGTGCCCACATCAGTAAAGGTGCTATGCTCTATGAGCAAAGCAGAATTGAAACAACTCAAAGGAAATGAGGGATGAGCAAATTTAGAGTATCAACCCCAAATGTTCAGGCTATTTGTGGCCAATCTGTGGTAGAGTATTCCGAGCTCCTATTGGTCTGATCAGCCACAGTCCAACACATAGAAATCTGACTTTATCATGGTGATGTCATTTTGGTCTTCTTCAAGAACCGAGGACAATAATCATCCCCAATGCTTAGCAAAGTGCCTGACCCTTAGTAAGGGTTTGACAAATGTTGACCTGGCAATGAGGATGATAAGTACTTAGATCTGCCCATTCCCATATGGTTTTGATTTCTTTTGCTGACACTCTATTTTACAAGATTTTCATTCCACATAATCTGGAGGTTTTGACTTGGGCTATGGCAGCAACTATTAAAACTGTTTTTCTTAAAATTTTTGTGGTTCCAGGGTTATGAATGGGTGGTAATGTTTGATAGTTTGATCAGTGCTAATGTTCTAGCTAATTATTCATTGAATTCTCAAGGATGTGCTGAGTTTTGTATTTGTACTCTGCTAGTTTATGAAGAATAATAAGCTTTCCTGATGTATCATTTTAATTTTTTAATCATCTTTCTAGATATTGAACTCGTGCTAGAATTTTGCAACCTGAAATGATACATTGCATGGTTTGTTTCTTTTCCTTTCTAAATTCACATCAACCAATAAGATTTCTGTAGTTTTCTGGTAGTGATATGCCATTCCAGCATCATTACCCAACCTTCTGTTTTTGTAAATGAGTCCCCTTGACTCAGTTCAATTCTTACTTGTCAGTATATTGTCACTTGAGTTGGTGTGGATGTAACTCCCCACAGAGATCAATTCCTGGGCTCCCTCTGGGAGGAGACCCTCGAGGGGAAGTCCTTGGACCAGTGACCTTCTTTGTGGCCTCAAAAGCAGAGCCCAAGTCACTGGACTTCCTCCAAGAGTGCGCCCTGGAGGGGCACTCCTTGGGTCTTTTCCTGGTCATGACAACAGCCAAGAGTTGAGCATGTTCTCTATCTATCTCTAGCCCTTTCCCTTCATTCTCTTTCCTGTGCTTTGACAAATCTCTGTTGATAAAGACTCTAAAGGCCATCTCTAGTAATGGGGCCTGAGGTGTTTGGGGTCCCCTTGCCAATTTCTGCAGTTTCCTTCTAATATCTGGAGCCAAATGATTAATAAAATACATGCTAGGATTGCTGCCCTTTCTATAGAGTCAGGATCTAAATTCATATACTTCTTAATAGTTTCTTCCAGCTAATCTTGGAAAAGGGCAGTTTTCCTTTTCTCCCTGAGTAATTTCCTTAATTTTTTGACAATTTATTTGCTTTCAAAATGCATTTCTTAGACCTTCTAATAGGCAAATTACCATACGATCTCTCTTTCCCCTAGTTTCACTCTTTTGGTAATCCCATCCTGGATCAATAGTGGGAACAGTACCTACTCCTGGGGGTTATTTTGTGGGGTCATTGCTAGTCAAATGATCCCCAAATTTGGGGTCTTGTTCCCAGATTCTTTTCTTCTCCTCAAGGCAGCTAGGTGGTACAGTGGATAGAGCACCAGTGCAGGAGTCAGGAGGACCTGAGTTCAAATCTCACCTCAAACACTTGACACTCACTAGCTGTGTGACCTTGGGCAAGTCACTTAATCCCAGTTGCCTCATCCTGGGTCATCTCCAGTCATCTGATGAATATCTTTCTGGTTACTGGATTCAGATGGCTCTGGAGAGAGTAATGAGGCAAGAAACCAGCGCAACCCTCCCTCACTCAAAACAAAGTCAAGTGCAAGTCATGTCATCATTTCTCTGATAGCATGGTCTTCTTTGGCAATGAAGGAAGAACACATAACTGCAAGAGAGTATTGTGTTGTAAAGTCCCCAAAATGGGCTAAAGGTAGGACTCCCATGCTTCATGATCCTCTAGACAATACTGAAGTCAAATAGTGTTGCAAAAGAACATCAGCTTTTTCTTTTTAAGCTCTTTAGAGAAACAAAATTTTTCCCAATTTTGTAAAAGATAACCCAAAGGTGAATTTTTGGGAATTGAAAAGGATTGATCCATTATAGGAATGGGGGCTGGAAGTACCTCTCTCTGTAAAGGAGAATCTGGGAGAATGCGTAAAGAAACAAACAAAACAAAACAAGAAAAAAACAAAAAGTTACCTCATTAAGGTATAGGGGTGCTAGGAACCCCAAACACCGGGTCCTGCGCAGTTGAATTCACCTCAAGCCTTGTTCTAGTCAAAGAAAAACAAAGTTTCTTAAAGATTCTCCATATTGGCCAGACTCTTAAATCTCAGCATTGGCTAGACTCTTAAGGAATCTGAGTATTTGTGTCACTAATGCCAGCAAGCCAGATTATGAGTCTTTATACAGAAAAACTGTGGGAGGGATCTAGTGGTGGTCAAGTAGTCTGGCATGACTGGAGGAAGGGTCCAGGGAGGGTCCTGATGGGAGTGTAGACTGGGGTAACTAAAGGTAGGACTCTCGGAACCAAGATAATGAGATTAAGGGTTGGAAGTAGCTGAAGGCAATCCAGAGGTAACAGAAAATGGAGAGCTAGGCTAGGTTAAGGGTAACAGAGATTTGGGCATTGTGATAATGGAAGGTTTATGACCTCAGGTAAACACCAGATCGAGTGGAAAGATTCAAGGAGTTCAAGGGGGCTCTGAGAGCCTATACCCCATCATTAGTACAGGAGATAAGATCTAAGTGCAGAATCATAAATATTGGGAGTGGAACAGACCCCAAAGGCCACAGAAGTACGATCCAAATAGTATCTGAATGTGACTTACCTCTGCAATATTTCTGACATACTTGTGTGGTCTTTGCCCGAAGACCTTCAGTGAAGGGAGCTCACTGCCTCTCAAGGTGGCCCTTTCTCAAATTATTAGAAAGATCTTTCTTTACATCAAATCAAAATTTGCCTCTAACACTCTTAAATCTGCTTTCTGAGGCCTAGCTGAACTCTTATCTTTCTTCTTTAGAAGAGTTCTTAAAATAATTGAATGCAACAATCATGTTCCCACTAAATCTTTCTTCTGTGTTGAAAGGGGGCAGTTAGGTGGTGGCATAGTGCACAGAGTACTGTGTCTGGAGTCAGGAAGACTCACTTTCTCAGTTCAAATCTGGCCTTCTTGGCTGCATGACCCTGGGTAAGTCACTTAACACTGTTTGCCTCAATTTCCTCATCTGTAAAATGAGTTGGAGAAGGAAATGGCAAACAACTCTAGTATCTTGGCCAAGAAAACCCCAAATGGGGCCATGAAAAGTCGGAAAATACTGACCAAGAAGCAACCTAATTTTTTCAACTGCTTTTTTTTTGCCATGTTCTTGAGGTGTCTCCCTAGTCTGGCTAGCCTCTGGATTCTTACGCTGAAGCCTAACTATTCCACCCTAAAATATATCGGTGAGATGGGAAAGAGAGCCCCAATTGTGACACTTGGTGCATGCTCTAATACCAGTGTTGTCAAATACATCACAGTTGTCCAAGAAATTGAGGCCTCAAGGAAGGCAATTGGATTTTGTACTCATGAGCCAATTTGTGACCTTAGAAAGAAGAAAAAGGGTAGAGGCCAGGTTGTTGGCAAAAAGTTGAAGAAGGTATTCTCAATCTGATGTCATTGGGCCTTTCCAAAGGGATCTATAGATGAATTCTAGGGGGTCTAGCAACTTGACTGGGAAAAAATACATCTTTGGTTTACTTTGTCATCCAACACATTTTGTTTTATACATTTAACATTCTTTTATTTAAATTTTGAATTCTAAATTCTCTCCTTCCCTTCAACTCCTCCCTTATCCATTGAGAAGGCAAGAAATATGATATCAATCATACATGGGAAGTCATGCAAAGTATATTTCCACATTAGTCATTTTGTCAAGAAGGAAAGGAAGGAGGGAGGGAAGGAAGGAAAGGAAGGAGGGAGGGAAGGAAGGAAGGAAGGAAGGAGGGAAGGAAGGAAGGAAGGAAGGAAGGAAGGAAGGAAGGAAGGAAGGAAGGAAGGAAGGAGGGAAGGAAGGAAGGAGGGAGGGAAGGAAGGAGGGAGGGAAGGAAGGAAGGAGGGAAGGAAGGAAGGAGGGAGGGAGGGAGGGAGGGAGGGAGGGAAGGAAGGAAGGAAGGAAGGAAGGAAGGAAAATAGGGAAGAAGGAAGGAAAATAAAATAAAAAGTATGCTTTACTCTGCACTCAGTTCATCAGTTCTCTCTGGAGGTAGAGAACATTTTTCATGTATCCTTCAGAATTGTCATGGATCATTTTATTGATCGGAGTAATTACATCTTTCAAAGTTAATCATCATTACAAAATTGTTGTTATTGTGTACAATGTTCAGTTTCATGCATTTAAAAACATTATTCTGTGAAAGGTCCCCAGATTTTACCAGACTGCCAGAAGGGCCCATGACACAAAAAAGATGAAGAACCTTTGAGTTAAAGAAAGTGTAAATGGAGTCACTGAACGTAAATGATGAATTTAAGAAGTTTGGCAGTTTAGAAAAATAGAGCTCTTTGTCCAACAATCAACTAGTTGCCACACTATAGGAGGAACTGAAGCATATACATGTTTACATAATTGCATAAATATTTTACCTGTGACCCAGAAATCATCTTTCTTAATTTACACAGACCCAGGTTCAGTCTTGAAGGCTTATCAATAATTAAACCATTTCTATGATCCCCACCCAGATTCTCCCTCCAGGAAAAAAAAAAAACATAATCCAAATCATTTTCCTCTCTCCTCAAGGTGTTAGATTCTTCTCTTGCAAAAAGAGAAATCTAAGATTTCCAGTTGGTGTTCTCCAAATCCCCATTGGTACTGACAAGTTAGGTATGCAAAAGGATAGTTCACTGCTCCTCTCTTTAGGGGTAACCCTAAGGACCTGGGAGTTTCTCCATAAGTCTCATTCAGTGTGCTACCCCCAATATGAATTAATCAGTTGATATTAATTAATTTGCTTTTACAATAGGTTGTTTATTAAGAAAGTATGTCAAGGATAGAAGTTACAAAACATCCCTCAAACTGGGAGTGCACTCTTCCCTCTGAAAATATTTGATCCCTGGGGTGACTGGCCTCAACTTGTAGGGAACATGTGAGTCTGAGGGGTACCTTGTGATTTTAGACTGGTGAATCGTTTTCTCCTTTCTAGGAGTCCCAATCAACTTATCTTGGTGGCCCTGGTAGATGAGATACTCCTTTTCTTAGCTGGGCTAGCTCCTTGGGGGACACAGTTTCTCAGCTGACAGGTCAGTTCACTACTGGCATGATAGCTGCAATGGGTCCTCATTGGATTCACATGTTGCTTCCACTAGTTCTGGGGACCCTTGTTGTCAGTGGGACCTCAGATACCTTTGATGGATCTCTTGGTCTCACTGATCATCTTGGTCATCCCAGCTCGGCACACTCACCTAAGATAAGGAGAGGCTAAACAACAGGAATAGAGGCATTGCTTGTTGATTGACACATGGCAGCCAGTTGGAAAATACCCTGTTTTATAAAATAAAATAAAACACCCTGTGGTCTTTCCCTTACCCAGAAAAAATGGGTAGATGGTACAATGAATAGAAAGCTGTCTAGGAAGACCTGAGTTCAAATTTAGCCTTAGGTACTTGTTAAATGTGTAAACCTTGGCAAGTAATTTAACTTATGGCTGCCTCAATTTCCTCATTTGTGAAATGGACATCATAACATCACCTACCTCCCATGGTGGTTGTGAGGATCAAATGAGATAACATTTATAATGCACTTAGCACAGTACCTGGCACATGTTATAACCTTAATAAATGCTTGTTTCCTTCCTTCCTCCCTTGTTCAAAAGGTACCAGGCAAAAAAGATCATCCACTCAAATTTTTGTATGTACACTCATTCCCAGATCAGTAGCCAAGTAAAAAATTGTCTGATAATGCTTGGAAGATACTGAAGATCGCTAGTGAGAAAGAAGACAGTAAAGTGCCAGATGATCAACAGAAGAAGATATTTTTTCTATCTGTGATCAAGGAAGATTTTGTGGAGTCAGTAGCTTTGGGGCTGAGCTTAGAACTATAGATGAACTGGGGGTTTTGGATGGGGTAGAACTAAGCATAGACTGCTGGGAAATAATTGTTAAAGAGGGAGATATTGAGACAAAGACAGAGACAGACATTACAGGAAGAGATGGAAAAAAGAAAAATCATAGAGAGATACAGAGAAAGTGAGAAACAGAGAAAGTGATTGAAAAGAGAAACAGGGTTAGAGAGGGATGTGTGTGTGTGTGTGTGTGTGTGTGTGTGTGAGAGAGAGAGAGAGAGAGAGAGAGAACCATGAAACAACACTGTATATCATAGAAGAGTTAAAATCAAAGTCATCTCAGTGAAAGGGATACCCCTTCCTCTGAAATTGGAGGAGGAAAGAAGGAAAGTTTGGATAAAGACCAAAATGGGAAAGTGGGGTGAGGGAGCCTACATAAATGGCCATAATCTTCTCATTAAAATGGAAAGCAAAGCCATCTTCTGAGAGAGAATCGGTGAGCATGGAGTAAGAGGGGTGAGGAGAATAGACAAAGTTTGAGACATTCTATGGAGAGAATGTGAAAGTAAACCTATGAAAGATGATTAAAAGGATGAGAGAACAGCATCTAGGGTCAAATGGAAGTTAGAGAACATGAATAATTATGGCATGAATGAATGAGGAAGAGTCCTCCTCTCTTAGAAGGCTGAGTGGCAGGAAAATTCCAGGTATTCTTGTTATTAACTCTGCCTCCACCTCCTTCCTGCTAGTCTATATTCACCCTGCTCCTCCAAAACATTGCAAATAACCTGCTTTAGAAACATCATTTAATTTATGGCAGTTCTTTTTTTGGTGGCTAAGAAATGGAAATCAAAGGAATGTCCATCAGATGGGGAATGGCTATACAAGTTGTGGTATATGATTGTAATGGAATATTATTGTGCTATAAAAAATGACAAGAAGCATGATTTCAGAAAAACCTGGAAAGACTTATATAAACTGATGCATAGTAAAATGACCAGAAACAGGAGAACATCATATATGGTAACAGCAGCATTGTTCAATGAAGAACTGCGAATGACTTAGCTATTCTCAACAATACAATGATCCAAAACAATACCAAAGGACTCATGATGAAGCATACTATCCACCTCCAGAGAAAGAGCTGATATTGATTAAATACATGCTAAAGTATGCTATTTTTCATTTTCTTTCATTTCTTTCTTTTATTCAAGTCTTCTTGTACAAAATGACTAATATGTAAATGTTTTACATAATTGCACATGCATAATCTATATCTGATTGCTTACCATCTCAGGGGAGGGGGAGGAGAAGAAGGGAGAGAGGTACAGAATTTGGAACTCAAGACTTTAAATAATTTTTTTTAATTTTTAAAAGTATTATTTCCTTCTAACTAGAAGGAACCTGTCCTAACCTTTCCATCCCCCTATCAGGGTGCTACCATGGTCTATGGCTCACCTTCCCCCCATCTTTCAGCAGTCCCTGGTACAGGCCTTTCATTCTAGCTGAGCCAATCTGATTACATCTGTTCACGCGTAACCTGGTCATTCCAGCTTCTCTACCTCTGCTCAAGCCATTCTCTTCACCTGAATGCCAAATCCCCTCCTCTCTGTCACTGAGAGGCAGTGTAGTGGAAAAGGTCTGGGTCAGAGACCTGGGTCCAGAGATTTTATAGAATTTTAAGTTGGAAAATCATCTGGTCTAATCCTCTTATATGATAGATGAGGAAACTGGGACCCTATTAGAAGGGTCCTTAAGATCAGACAAGGACGGAGCCTTGATTCAAAACCAGGTGTCCTAACTCCTAACCCAATGCCCCTCACTCTCTATCAGGCATATTCCACCCCTTGCATTTCCTAGCAGAGTGGCCTTGAGCAACAGTAGCTCACAGGTAAGAAGAGGGCTTTCAACTATGAGACACAAAGGAGAGAGTATTCTCACTTTGAGATGAGGAAAAGTGAACCTGAGGGGCATGAAATGATCTGCCGGTGGCTAGCGCTGATTGAGGTCTTCTGGTGCCAAGGTCAATGCTCTTTCTATTATACTGCACTTTTTCCGGTTGGTCTATCTATCTGTCTGAGGTTCAGTTTCCCCATTGGTAAAGCAAAATTTCCAGTATCTGTCCTACCTACCTCACATGGTTACTGTAAGAACCAAATAATATAATTTACATTAAATGTTTTATAATAAGAAAGCACTCATTGTAATTTTATTTTTCATTTATTATTATTTATTATATTTATTTTATTATCTCTTTATTCTAATTCCATTAATGCAGAAAGGACATTGACATGGGAATGAAGAGACCTAGAATCCTCTACTGATTCTGCCACTACTTAGTTTTAACTTTGGGCAAGTCACTTTCTCTGTCTGCTTATTTTGTCAAATGAGAGAATTGGACTAGATGAGATCTCTATGGTCCTTTCCGTACTCATAAATAGGTCTGTTTTTGTATCCACAGCTCAATGACTTACGCATGGTAGATACTTAATACATACTCTCTCCAGTGCATCCTCCACTTGTCTACCAAAGTGATCCTCCTAAAGCATAGTTCTAACCAGGAATACTCCCCTATTCAATAAACTCTAGTGACTCCCTATTATTACCAGGATCAAATATAAAATCCAGTGTTTGGCTTTTAAAGTCCTTCATAGTCTGGCTTCCTTCCAGTCTCCTTATATCCTAATTTTACTACCCTTTGTGTAGTCTGTGATCCAGTGACATTGGCTTCCTTGATGTTCCCCAAACAAGACATTCCATCTCCTGACTACATTTTTACTGACTGTCCCTCACATCTGAAATTCTCTCCGTTCTCCTCTCTGCCTCTTGGCTTCCAGCAAGTCTCAGCTTAGATTCTACCTTCTGAAAGTTTTCCCTAGTCCCCCTTAAATGTGAGTGCCTTCCTTCTATGTTCCTCTCCAGTTTGTTCTCTATGTAGCTTGTTTATACATCATAATCTACATGTTGTCCCCCCTCTTTTGACTGTGGGCTTCTTGAAGGCAGGAACCATTTTCATCTTTCTGTGTATCCTCATTGCTTTAGCATGGTACCCAGCTCTTAATAAATGCTTTTTGACTTCATTTGTTGGATTGGATTGGATTTCATTTAGAACCTCACCTCTTTCAGGAAGACTTCTTGGAATTATTCAACACCACTTCTATCATTTGTTCACTCTCCATCCATTCCAATAACTCAACCTATACTTGAGAGAGTGGTAGATAGAGGTATCTATCAGGAAACCCCTTGTTTAAATCCCATCTCTGACACTGGCTGTGTACAGTTTCACTCTCTGATACATTCTTCTGTCTGAGTCCAGTCAAGAGTTCTCTGCTCACGCTTGCTAACTAACAGGTATGCATTCTAAGAATAGCTGACTCCAAAGCTAGCTCAGCCCAGCCCAGATGCCAACTCCACCCTCACATTTACTCATTCCCACATTCTCACTTCCCCTGCTGCTGAGAAGAGATGAGATTTCTCATCCAGTGGAATGTGAAAACCCATTCCATGGAACGGATGGGGGAGGGAAGAGTAGTGAACACTGCTTCCGGCTCCTATCTTTGCCTCCCCCACACAGATGCTTGGAGAGACCAGTCCACACCCCACCCTAACCCCATTCCTCTCCATTTCTGCTTAGTGAAGCATCTCACCAGTCACATTTAGTCAGGCTGGTCTTGATCACAGGAGCAGATATTTCAGGCTAGAAGGGACCTTAAAGATCATTAGGTCCAACCTTGTCATTTCATAGGTGAGCAACTGAGACTCAAGAAGGTTAATTGACTCACCCAGAGTCACACAGATAGTAAGCAAAGCCAAGATTTGAACTCAGGTCCTCTGATGCATAACCCATCATTCTTTCCATTGGAGCATGTTCCCCACCTTGTTCAAATCCTGGGTTTACCACTCATTACCTATGTACATAGTTAAATTTGTCTTAGTTAAGTCAGTTACCTTTTCTGGTCTTAGTTTCCTTATGTGTAATATGTAGGGTTTGAACTTCTGAGGTTCCCTCTAGCCTTAAATCAATGATCCTCTCTCTAGTCAAGATCAGCCTGAGAGAATGTTACTAGTGAGACCCTTCACTAAGCAGAGTTGGAGGGGAATGGGGATTGCAGTAGCAGTGCTTTGATTAGAACCACTAGTAATTCAGAGGTTCTCAAGACCTCAGGGGGAGAATAATGATGATGGTGATGGTGATGATAACAATAGCAACTCACATTTCTATAATTATTTAAAGTTTGTGAAGTGTTTTCTCAGAACTTTGTGAGGCAAAGAATGAAAGTATAGTAATCTCCACTGAACTACTCATAAATTGTACTGGTAGGTTGGGTCCCTAAAGAGACAACTGATATCTCAGATGCAAGGCTGTATCCTTCCCGTGGAGAGGCACCTCTAATATTACAGTTTGTGAGCCCCTATCGGTGTGCTTCCCATTAACAAGTAGCCAATAAGCACAAATAGAATTCCAGCAAGAACAGTAGGTATAAAAACATTCTTCCCATAAACCTGGGGATACTGTCCCACAATTCATACAGGATTCATGGGAGGAATGGACTCAGACTTAGAGCATAGTAGTAACAAGGTACACAAAGAGAATGCATGTATCATAAAGACAAATCACAACTCCTGGTACTCCAGGTCCTGGGAGTCTCCTGTATCCTCAGAGTCCCAATATTGGGTTTCCATGGTCTGCTCCTCTCCACAGCCTTACTCTAAATTTCCTGGGAATTTCACTACTTGAAGCTGCTTACTCCCCTGGATGACTCCTCCATGTCTAGATCTATAGTATGAATCTCTGCTCTATCCTGTATATAGTATCTTCTACAGGTCCTATAGCTCTGATAACATGACATATTGGGAAGGGGGGAGGGGAGAGATAATATCTCTTCCCTTTTACTGTCCTGTGGTAAAAGTTCAAGGCCCTCCTTCACAATTGTTTCCAACTCTAAAACACTGAATCTTGTCCAGGACGCAGTCATTTAAGGCCCCCAGAGGTGTGGCTAACTGCTCAGCCAGTCATGCTATTCCTTTCTTGATCTAATTAAAGAAGTTTGTGTACTTCATGAAGTGATCATGTATCTTCTTTCCACTTTAAAACATCATGTGTGACTATATTTTATGCACATCAATTGAGAGAAACCTTCTCCCTCACACAAATATCATTATTCCCATTTTGCTGTCAAAGAAAAAGATGCTTGTGTGACCTAACTTTTCCAGCTAAGAAGTGTCAGAATTGGAATTTGAGTCCAAATGAGTCCATTTTAGAATTCAAGTATAATATACTTTCTACTGTACCACTCTGCCACCAATTTAGGTCATTCAAGCCCTTAGAAAAGATTCAACATATGTTTCCTAATTGCTTGCTATATAAAAAGCTTTGTGGATTGAGTCTACACCAGGACAGTTTCCTACTGGTCCCTTCACTGAGGCTGAGTATTTACAAAGCTCCCCAAATTCAGTCTTTTCCTTTGTCCAGGTCCTTTAACTGGCTCCTCAGAAAACTCTCTCTAGGTCTGAGCTTCTCCTCTAGTTCCTCAGATATTTCAAAACCTTTTTATGTGCCCCAGAGAGAATGTCTTCTTACCCTAATCCCTATTCATTCATAAGCATGCACTGCTCTATGTACTGGATTTGGAGGAGCCCAAAATAGGAATAGAAGACATGTTCCCCATCCTCATGAGTTTTTGTTCTAGTTGGAGAAACCATTATGTATCTGCATGGAAAATTGAAATAATAAAGCAAGACAGGCTAATTGAAGCGATGGGATAAAGGAACAGACTTTAAGTGCTTTGGAAATTCAGAGAAGAAATTCCATTCCACTTCACTAAAAAGACATTTATCAAATATTGCAGGTATTATCCTAGGCACTCATTTTACAAAAATGGGAAGGCATACATTCCACCCTCACAAAGTATATAATATGTTAGACATACTGGGACTCATATATAAAAAAGAATGATATAAGACAATGTGGCAAAGGTAAAACAAAGGCATAAAAGACATCGTTTTAGTAGTGTGACACAGTCCAATTATGTTCATCACGTGTCCTTCCATTAAGCTTTGGGCCATTTTCATCTTAGATGCTTTAGTGATTATAGTATTCCATTCATTGTAGCCAATGTACTTTGTTGGGAGAACGTTGATATTTTTTAAAGCGGAATTTTGTAACAGGGAGCAGTTCTCAATTCCTTATACTGCCAAGTATTTTTTCAAGATGCAATTCAGTCCACTCCTTTCTTCCTATTCAATTGCATTACTTATTTTTAGGGCCTGTCCAAGGTAAAGGTACTGCTGGACTAACTCAATGGATTGTCCACTGTTGAAGCAGAAAAACTCTTCCCTCTACCCATTCCCTCCACTCCCATTTTTGGAAACATTAAGAAGGCATTTCGGAAGTATCCCAGTATAAAGCCACTGGCCTAATATGAAAGAGAAACTTTATCAGACTTTCTCCATAAACTCCAAAACAATATCCTGCTCCCCTCTCTCTAGATAGTCCAGCAAGGACTCTTCTTTGGTAACCAGACAAGGGCAAGGGGTCCTCAACTGATCTTTCTAAGAGCGGTAATCTGTTTCCTAATGCCATAAAGAATAGGCATTAACCTGGACAGGGTTTCTTAAGGACAGATGTTCATGAAGTTTTTTAAAAAATATATTTTAATAGCTAGTTCAATTCAATTCATTTCCTTTGTTATCCTTTGCATTTTTATGTACTTAAAATATGCTTCTGAAAAAGGGTCCCTCAGACTGCCAAAGGGATATATAACACAAAATAAAAGAGTAAGAACCCTGAGAGGTCCAAGAAGGTCTCTTTGATTACAGTACAGCAGTATTACTCAGCTAGAAAGGCATTGAATGGCAGTAGGAAATTTATTCTCCAAGGGCATGCCTAAAATTTCAGTGACTTAACTATTCTGGATTGACAAAGTAAAATGTTAATTTTTACCTTCCCCTGAGTTATAGAACTATGTTTTATCATATTGTGACATTTTCTTCATTCAAGATTCCTTTATATGGTACTTCAAAAACATCTTGTGTTAGAGAAATGTCTGAGGGTAAGATGTGAGACTATAAATTTGGGCATTTATTTTTTTAAGCTAGAAATGCTCGGGTTAAAAACAATGATAAAGGAATAAATATTATTTCTGGAAGACTTGTGCCTTCATTGCTGACTACTGTATTAATATCTTTTCTTTGACACCATCTAACTGCATATCACAGTCTGACCAATGGGTATTCTTAATCCAATTTATATTTTCTATGTGGACTTTTAGGCCAATCTCTTTTGAACAGGTATGGATTTCATTACAGAGTACTGTATAGTACTATATAGTACTAATTAGTACTAAATAGAACTCATAGACTGGACAGCAAGTCCTCACCCATCTAGCACAGAGTGGATTTGAATACTAAATAGTGATTGTTTCCCTTTCTCCCAGAAACCTGAGAATCTGCCTCTTCCAGTGTGATTTTTTTTTTTTTTTATTAAAGGGGCTATCCCTGGAATAACTACTTAAAGAAGCTTATTTATTGAATGGCTATATCTCACTCAAAGAGAGAATGTGGTAAGACCTTAGCCTGAAAGGGCCAGGGTCTCACATTACATCCTGGGCAATCTCCAGTCTTCCTGATGAATATCAGGCCACTGGTCCCAGATGGCTCAGGAGAAGAAAGTGAGGTTGGTGATCTTGCACAGACCTCCCTCACTCCAATCAAAGTCAACTCTAAGTCATGTCATCGTCTTAATATCTTGGTCCTCTTCAAAAATGAAGGACAAACACAACAACTAACAGTATTGAGAGATTTAACGCAATCAGTGCAATGTCTTATACAAATAGTTTCATATATTTAGAATTGAAAGGGACCTCAAAGGTCATTTTGTCCATTCCCTCATTTTACAGATAAGGAAGTTAAAGCTGAGAGGTTAAATTATTTTCCCAAGGTCACTATCTGGTAAATGACAGAGCCAAGATGCAAAGCCTAGTCCCATGACTCCAAATTCAGCAGTCCTTCCATATACAGGACTCTTCCTCCAGAAGATTGTACTCTCTGTAGGAAATGCCTCTTTTTGCTTTAGTAGCAGAGCTTATAGTCAAATAAGAATTGATATTAGCAAAATATAAACCAGAGAACTCTTCAGTATGGACATAATAAATGTAGGTATATCAGTGGTTAGAGCAGAGCATTTCCCAAGGAGTTCTTTGGCACCTTCCAGTGAGATATGTGTTCTAGCCCCTTTTAAAGGAATATGTACAACCAGGGGCTCTTGATTGGTCCCTTGGTCCCTGTCACTAGAGGGAATTATGTCAAACATGATTGACAGTTGATCCAGGAAGAACTAGTCTTCAGGAGGTAAAAAAGTGGTAGAAAAACTCCGGTCTTCCTATCTTTTGAACACAACAGTTAGGATTAAGATAGCCTCTCCCTTGGACTTTCAACAAACAGGGAGGGGGAGAGAAGGGGATTTCTCTCCCCTCCCTTCTCTCCCCAGTAGCAATAGAAATTACATACACATAGCAGCAAGAACAGGTGTTTGTGTAGGTGATACTGAAACTGGACATCACGTCCCCTGGCTGATTCTTCTGGAATGTTTCTTGCACTGAGCCCAGGTCACCAAAAAGTGAACCTGACCAATGGAAATTTCCAACTATGGTGAAACACACAACAACGAGAAGGTCAGAAGTTCTTGGGCCAGGGCAAATTGCCAAGATGGAAGTGTTATCTGTAACTACACTACCTCTCAAAGGAGAAAATTCTTGCCAAGAGGCTGCTGCAGATGAAAGGCTCAAGAAAACCAAAGACATTTCCTGACCAACTAGGAGATCTGAACTTTAAAAGTTTCTCAGGCAAGCAGGTCAAAGAAAGTAAAATATCAGTTCCAGGAACCCAAAGTTATTTTTACTTCCTGGGAGAGCTTGATAAATATGATGGGCTAGTGTTTTATGTTTTAATTATTTGTTAACACACACTTATGAGTCTTTTCTGTTATTAGCATTTCTTTTGTCGTAGAGGACATAGTTGTTCCTTACCTAATATCTACTTTGTACATTGAGCAGCTTTTTCTAAGCTTTGTTTAAGAGGTTTTCCAGGATCTACCTGCAGCCAAAGGTGTACCCTCTCCCATAAAGGGCTTTTGCAGGTGTTATGAGCAACAAAGCATGAATAGGTTCATTATTTGGTCACGATCAAAGATCTGTCCAGACAAAGTGTGATGTATGTGTGTGTGTGTACATGTAAATATATATATATATATATATATATATATATACACATATTTATATACACACGCATACATATGTACATGTGTGAGTGTTATTTTTAAATGTATAAAGAAAAATGCAAGAGTCCTTGCCTGATGTTCACAAAAACAACAATGAATCAACTTGATTGTCTGCCATAAAAGAAGAAAAGATTAGGTATTAAAAGCATCAAAGTACCAATTGGTTCGTTATTTGATCAAGATCAGAGGAGATCTGTCTAGACCACAAAATGTTTTGTGCAACAAAAGCATGGAGGCAGCAAAGCTTTCTAAGTATTTGGAGACAAAGCATCCAGAATTAGAAAATAATCTAATACATTTCTAATAAAAACACCTTGAAACAAAAAACAAATGACCTTTTAAAAAGTATTTATTAGCTTAAAAATGGAAGCCCTAATATTTGCTTTCTTTTCAATCTTTCTATACAATCAGCACAAAGAAATTGATTGCCTTATGACCTTGTTCTGCTTGCATTCAAAATTTAACTCTAAGTATAGAATATTTAGTGAAAATTGCCAGTCAAACTGATTGTCTTCAATTTCTATAATTTTATGCAATTTTGTTTTCATAATGCTTATGTTTCTTTAAATATAACTTCTTTTGGAAAAACAAATGGTCAAGAATCTCAAGGATAATAATGAAAAAGTGGCAAGGAAGGGCAATGATGAATATCAATCTCAAACTATACTACAAAATAATAATTAGTAAAAATGATTTGGAACTGGTTAAAAAATAGAGAAGTTGATCAAGAGAACAGACTAGGTATACAACATAAGAACTTAACAAAAGAACAGAATAATGTTTGAGAAATTCAAAGATACTGGTTACTGGGGTAAGGATTCACAATTTCATAAAAATTTCTGGAAAATGTAGAAAGTAGTTTGGCAGAAATTGGGTGTACACCAGTACCTTACACCACATAGCAAAATAAACTCTAAAAGGAGACATAAAATGCAACATAAATCAGAGGAACAAGGAAGAAATGACTTGTCAGATGGGGAAGAGCTCATGACTAAACAAAGAATAGAGAGGATCACAAATTATAAAATGGCTCAGTTAGACTAAAACACAGTCCAACTAGTATCAGCCAGTAAGAACTATCTTATCTAAGGAAGATGATGGGAGTGGGGGAAGGCCCTTTGGGTAAAGTATTATGGGATTGGGAAGGCAAGCATTTATGGTCATCCTGAGGAATATAATGGTGCCAGGAACCCAAGAGAATGAAGATGTGGAAGGTATGCTCATTATGTATCTTTGTGTTGCTGCTTGAGTCACTACTTTGTATCCAAGCAAAGTTAATTGCTTCCGACAATACCCCGCCCAATCCCCCTCTCCCCCCCTGCAGTGCCTCCTTATTTCTGATCAAATTCTCTCCTGAAACAGTAACACTAGGGAAATTTGAAGGAAAATCATTTGACAACTTGTTTAAAGGTTGAAGATTCTATATCTCTAAGAAGAGTCACACCAAAACTCAGTCCCAAGTATAAAACACAATCATTTCCCAGCTTCCCAGATTGATGGTTCCTCCAGAATTTGAAAGCAGTCAATCAATTCAGCCAATATTTATTAAGCACTTACTATATGTGCCCTAGGATCTGTACCAAGGACTAGGAACCCAAAGTGTCTGTTCTACAAGACATACACAAAAGTCATTGTCCTCAAGAAATTTACATCGAATTGGAGGAAGACAATTTATACAAAATGCGTGCATCTAGTACAGTAGTTCCATCTAGGCGGTAATGCATATAGAGCCCCAGTCCCAAAATCAGTAAAACCTGAATTCAAATGCAGTCTCAGTCACTTACTAGCTGTGTGACCTTGGGCAAGTCACTTAGCCTCTGTCTCAACAAAATCAGGGGCTTGGACTGAATGTCTTCTGAAGTCCCTTTCAGCTCTAAATTGAGTATCCTGTGATTATAATTAAAGACATGCACTGGAGAAACTCAGTTGAACCTTTCTTTTATCATTCCTAGGTAGATATGTCCTACTGAGTCTCTTTGGGTCACTTTTAAGATTCCTTTTGATGGTTGCTTAGGCCTCTGCTAAGTAGAGCTTGTGATGCCAAGTAAAATAAGGGTATTCCTTCTTCCACATGACAGCTTTTCAAGTATTTGATAGCCACTGACATGGCTTCCTAAAGTTTTCGTTTATCCAGGCTAACCATCTCCAGTTCAATTGATTGATCCTCATTCTCTCCTCGGCCTCTTCTTGGTTATAGGACAAGATAGATTCTCTCAGTTCCTGGGATGATGGAAGTCTGGCTACCTTACAAAGTGTGGCCATCTTAGACTGAAGTCCTAGGCTGGTGATTGCTTGCTGCCTAACACCTTCCCTGCCTCCAATCTGAGAACCTCTGATTCATAGTCCTTAGCTACTGCCCCCTGTACACTATCCCAAATCCTGCCAAGAGACAGAAAATAGAAGAGTGACAAGTGGTCACACAAGTGAGGACATTAAGTTTGCCAGCCTAGAGTGAAGGGGTGGGGAAGGGCCACTCTTCCCATCCTCCTTTTTTCCTTCGCTCAAAAGAACAATGCTCAGAGTGACTGTTAGCCCAGGAATGTGGGCTGGGCTGGTGGCTCTTAGATCTGGGCTGGGTTGAAAATATTGCTGGGCTCTGAGCTGACAAGTTCCAACCAGTTTTGGGACTTAGACAACCACACAAGAAGGGTGGTGGTTGACGTTTTCTTCCCCCGCAACTCCACCCAAACCCAGACTTAATAACTGTGTGAGAATGGAATGTGTAGAGCCCTAATGTGACCCCAGGAAATAAGAATCCCATCCCCAGGCTCTCAGGATAACCTTTCTAGCAATGATACTTTAGGCCTAATCTGTAGAATGTTCAGGCCATAGTATAGTAGGAAAAGCATGGATTTTAGAATCAAAAACCTAGATTCAAATCCCATACTTACCACCTATGTGACCTAGGGCATTTAAATCACTTAAGTACTCTGGACCTCTGCTTCCTTTTCTGTAAATGAAGAAATTATAATAGATGATCTGTAAGTCTCCTTATGGGTGGCCAGGTGGTACAGTAAATAGAGTACTGGGCTTAGAATCAGGAAGACCTGAGTTTAAATTTGACCCCAGACACTTACTAGCTGTGTGAACCTGGACAAGTTACTTAACCCCCATTTGCTTTAATTCCTCATCTGTAAAATGGGGACACACTGGAGAAGGAAATGGCAAACCACTCCAATATCTTTGCCAAGAAAATCCCATGGTCATAATCCATGGGATTGTGAAGAGCCAGACACTACCAAATGACTGAGCAAGAATAGCAAAAAGTCCTCTTATATCTTTAAAAATTCAATGATGTCTTCTAATTCTGTCCTATACATAGCAACCTCTCCAGCTCAGCTTCATTCAGGACTGACTGTATTCAGTGGCTATAGTGGGAAGCAATGAATTTGAAGTCAGAAGGCTGGGGCTGGGATCCAAGTGACGCCCAACATTGCCTGTGTGACTTGGCAAATTACTGCCCCTCTCTGTCTTTCTGTTCTCTTGTCTGTCAAAAAGAAAGGATTGAATTAGATGATCTCTGACATCCCTTTCAACTCTACATCTGTGACCTCTATGTTCAATTTCATCTGTGTTTTCTGAGTACTCACTGTGTTCCCAGATGTTGGGGACTACAGAAGCTACAAAGAAGAATAAGACATCATCCCCACCCTCTGGAGCTTCCATACTGAGTGAGTATGTTCATCCTTCATTGCCGAAGAAGATCATGTCATCAGAGAAATAATGACATGACTTGCACTTGACTTTGTTTTGAGTGAGGGAGGGCTGAGTAGGTCACCAGCCTCACTTCTCCTCCAGAGTCATCTGAATTCAGTGACCAGATATTCATCAGGATGACTGGAGATGACCCAGGATGAGGCAATTAGGGTTAAGTGACTTGCCTAAGGTCACACAGCTAGTGAGTGTCAAGTGTCTGAGGTAAGATTTTGAACTCAGGTCCTCCTGACTCCTGGACTGGTGCTTTATCCACTGTATCACCTAGCTGCCCCTCTGGAGCTTATAATCTAGCTAAAGATACAAGTATATGGAATAATTATCTGACAAGAAAAGTCTATATGTATAATCAAGTGTTGAGGTGAAACATCTCAATAATAAAAGACAATAAAGTGAAATAGGAATTCAAAGACATGAGAGATAAACGTGGCACTCAAGGACTTGATCTGAATATTGAAGGATGAGTAAGATTTGGGTTAGAAGAAGAGGAAGGGGGAAGACATCTCTCAAGGGAGGAATAGTATGAGCAAAGACAGGAGGCAAGAATGAGCAATGGGGTAGATAGTAAAAAGGCTGGAGAGTCCAACTGGAGAAGGAGGTAGCATAGTGGAGTGGAGTGATAAAGTCTGATGGTCAGGTGACATGGTGTCATATTAGAGTGTTGGACTTGGGGGTCAAGAACACTTGAGTCCAATCCTGTCTCAGACTACCTTCTTTTGGTTGGTGTTGTTAATCCTTTGTCCTCGAAAAGGGCCAATGACATCATGGGTTGATGTCTAAACTTGCTTGTGAATTGGATTTAGGATTTGAGGCAGAGCTGTGCAAAGTCATCAGCCTCACTCTATCTTTTAGAATCATCAAAGTCCAGTGTCAAGACAAAAGTCAGGATGACTTGTGATGCCCTAGGATGCAGTGGAAGACCTTGACATTTTCCATGTCTGACCAAGCTCTAAACATTCCACAGCTAATGTGACTGAGCAAGTCACTTGACCCTTGTTTGCCTCAGTGTCCTCATTCATAAAATGGGAATGATAATAGTAGCACCTTCCTCATGAGACTGTAGGAACTTAGGGATCAGTTCCTGTATTCATAGAAAGCAAGCAAAAGTGTCAGGGATGAGGCAGAGTTAGTTAAATTATCACAAGAAAGCTCTAGATTTAAGGAAGGCTTTACTAAAGCAGCCATACTCTTCCAGAAAAAAGTTAAAGGATGCTACTTAGCATCCATAGAAGTGAAAAATATGGACTGAGGAAATGGGTAAAATGCAGCTCAAGGCAGCTAGAGGGAACAGTTAGAATAGAAACAGTAGCAGATAGAAAGGAATACAGAAACAGAGGACAGGCACAGAGACATGGGAGAAGACAGTGACCATTATAGTGACACAGAGAAGGACACATATGAAGGAAAGAAGTCTCTGGAGCACAGACAGAAGGATAGGTATTTCTTTTTATAAATAATAAAAACAAAACAGGGACCATAGGTCCAGATTCTCTTGAGAGGTAGCATATGATAATCTTGGAAACCAGAAGACCTGCCCAGATTTAATAGCTCTGTAACTCTGGGATAAGTTACTTAACCTCTCTCAGCCTCAATTTTCCCATCTGCAAAGCAGGAATAATTACTCCTACCTAGTGGCGCTGTTGGGAGGACCAAAGAGATAATGCATATAAAGTGCTTTATAAGACTTAAAGTACCATCTAGACTGGGAGGTAGTGTGATGCAATAGAAACACTATCAGATTTGCACTGAGGACCTGCTCATGGAGTTCCATAAGAACGAAAGTGAGATCCTGCCTCAACACCTGCTGGCAGTGACCCCTGGCAAATCCCCTATTTGCCTGTGAAATGAGATGACAGTAATAGCATCTACCTCTATAGGGCTGAAGTCCTAGCTCTGCCAATTGTGGGACTTGGAGAAAATGTTTCACTTTTCTGAGTCTCCTGTTATTCAAATATTAAATGAGGGTATTGGACTAGATGACCTCAAAGTCCCTTCCATCTTTACCATCCTGTCAGCTATTATTATTAACATTCTTTCAGATCTGCCCTACTGCAAATGACTCAGCTCCCAGGAGAAAATCCTGTGCTATTATCCACGATGACTACAATATTCTTGCTAATGATACTTCCAACACTCTGATATTCAACACCTATGATCTCCACCTCCACTCCACGTGAGCTGCCCACTGTCATGCCCACATCTTTGAATTCATTATCTCTTCGAGCTGCTCTGCTTCCAACACCTAGAATTATGAAATTCCCTACCTTGACAACAACCTCCATGCCATCTACCTCTCCCACTCTTTCACTTGTACTGACTGCTGTCAAGACTTCTAGTTCCTTACTCCTGATTCATCAGCCCCAAGTTGGCTTTACTTGTCTCCATCTCTAGCCAGGACTCCAGGGGTCCAACAGTAGTCTCACTAGCATCCTTGAATTTCTTTCTTTTTTTTATTTATTTTTAGATTAAGACATTCATTTCCAGAAATTTTTGAGTTCCAATTTTTCTCCCCATCTCTCCCCTCTCCCCACCCCATAAAACCTTGCATTCAAAGTGCCTTTCCTTCTATCACACCCAACCCTTCCTTTATCCCCATCTTCTCTCTTTTCTTGTAGGGCAAGATAGATTTCTATTCCCCATTACCTGTATTTCTTATTTCCCAGTTATATGCAATAACAATTCTCAACACTTGTTTCTAATACTTTGAATTCCAACTTCTCTCCCTTCCTCCCTCCTCACCCATCCCCACTGAGAAGGCAAGTAATTCAATACAGACTATATATGTGTCATTTTACAAAAGACTTCCATAATAGTCATGTTGTATAAGACTAACTATATTGCCCTCTATTCTACCCTGTCCCCCCTTTATTCTATTCTCTCATTTGACCTTGTCACCTCCCAAAAGTGTTTACTTCTAGTTACTCCCTACTCCTATTTGCCCTCACTTCTATCATCTCCTTCACCCTCCTTGTCCCCTTCTCCCCTACTTTGTTGTAGTGTAAGATAAATTTTCATAACCAATTTAGTGAGCATGTTATTCCCTCCTTAAGCCGTATGTGAAGAGGGTAAGCTTCACTTTTCCCCTCTCACCTGCTCCCTTTTCTCCTCCATTGAAAAAGATTTTTCTTATCTCTTTTGTGAGTGATAGCCTGCCCCATTCCATTTCTCCCTTTCTCCTCCAAATATATTCCTCTCTCACCCCTTAATTTTATTTTTTTATAGATATCATCCCTTCTGATTCAACTCAACCTGTGCTTTCTGTGTGTGTGTGTGTGTGTGTGTGTGTGTGTGTGTGTGTGTGTGTGTGTGTGGAATCCCTTCACCTACCCAAATACTAAGAAAAAGTCTCAAGAGTTACAAATATTATCTTTCCATGTAGGAATGTAAACAGTTCAGTTTTAGGAAGTCCTTTATGATTTCTCTTTCCTGTTTACCTTTTCATACTTGTCTTTATTCTTGTGTTTGAAAGTCAAATTTTCTTTTCAGTTCTGGTCTTTTCATCAAGAATGCTTGAAAGTCCTCTATATCATTGAATGACCATTTTTCCCCCTGAAGTATTATACTCAGTTTTGCTGGGTAGGTGATTCTTGGTTTTAATCCCAGTTCCTTTGACTTCTGGAATATCCTATTCCAAGTCCTTCTATTCCTTAATGTAGAAGCTGCCAGATCCTGTGTTATCCTGATTGCATTTCCACAAATACTCCAATTGTTTCTTTCTATCTGCTTGCAATTTTTCTTTTTGACCTGGGAACTCTGAAATTTGGCCACAATATTCCTAGGAGTTTCTCTCTTCAGGTGTCTTTCAGGAGGTGATTGGTGGATTCTTTTAATATTTATTTTTCCCTCTGGTTCTAGAATATCAGGGCAGTTTTCCTTGATAATTTCATGAAAGATAATGTCTAGGCTCTTTTCTTGATCATGGCTTCAGGTAGTCCCATAATTTTTAAATTGTCTCTCTTGGATCTATTTTCCAGGTCAGTTGTTTCTCCAATGAAACGTTTCACACTATCTTCTATTTATTCATTCTTTTGGTTTTGTTTTGTAATTTCTGGGTTTATCATAAAGTCATTAGCTTCTCTCAGCTCCACTCTCATTTTTAAAGAACTATTTTCTTCAATGAGCTTTTGAATCTCCTTTTCCATTTGGCTAATTCTGCTTTTTAAAGCCTTCTTCTCCTCATTGGCTTTTTGGACCTCTTTTTCCAATTGAGTTAGCCTGCTTTTAAAGGTGTTATTTTATTCAGCATTTTTTGGGGTCTCTTTTAGCAAGCTGTTGACTCGTTTTTCAAGCTCTTCCATGGTCTGAGTCTATTATATATTCATTTTGGAGTTACTGGATGCAGAAGCTTTGACTTCCTCTGACGGTATGCATTGTTCTTTCTCATCAGAAAGGATGGAAGGAAATACTTATTCACCAAGAAAGTAACCTTCTATGGTCTTATTTTTTCCCCCTTTTTTGAGCATTTTCCCAGCCAGTTACTTGACTTCTGAATCCTTTGTCAAGAGGAGGTTCCTAGTGCTGTTCCTCACCCCAGACTGTGCTCAGGACTGAGATTTAGATCAGCTGCATAACTCCCTTAGGGTCTTTAGGCAGAATGCTTCACAAATGGGTGCTGAAGCTGCCACCACCACTGCTGCCACCACTGCTGCCACTGTTACTACCACTGCTGCCTGAGGCCAATGCTGGGGTGGACCTTGCTCCCCTCTCACCCAGTTGGGAAAGCCTTCTCGCTGACTTTTGAAGCTTTCTTTGGTGCTTGTAGGTTGAGGGATCTGAGACCCTCCCTGCAGGGGATTCTGCCCTGGAGGCCTATTCTGGTCCTGTTCCTCCTGGTGCCACATGGCCAGGGCTAGGCTCTGCTCTGCTCAGTGTCCTGTGGGATAGACCTTTTCTGTCAGCCTTCCAGGTTACCTTTGGCTGGAAATCTCTTCCACTCTGTCGTTCTGTGGCTTCTGCTGCTCTAGAATTTGTTGAGAGTAATTTTTTACAGGTATTTTATGGGCTATGAGGGAAGAGCTAGAGTATATGCATCTTTCTACTCCAAAATCTTGGCTCTTAGCTCCATCCTAGAATTTCTTCTTTCCTTTAAATTTCCTAGGTACCACCCCCTAACCAATTCCAGCTTTGGCTAGGTGGCATATGTTTTCTCAGCTCCCATTCCCACAAGGAGTTGCCTAACAAAAGTCCTGTAATGAGACTGATTGACTTTAATATAAATTTATATATTTATATGTGATGGTGGTGCATGTTTGTAGTCCCTGCTACTGTAGAAGCTGAGGCTGGTGGATCGTTTGGGCTCGGGAGTTCTGAGCTATAGTAAGGTTAAAGTCAATCAGATGTCCACACTAAGTCTGGCACCAATACAGTGAGCCCATGGGAGTAAGGGAATGGGAGATGGGGGGGGGGGGAACCAAGCTCTATACGATGGGGAGAACAAGTCCAGATTGGAGATGAAGTGGGTTAAAGTTTCTGTATGAATCAACAGTGGGATCGTGCCCAGGAGGGGCAGCTCCTGTGGTTCTTCTAATCTGAAGAAGCTAGGGAGATCCAGAATATCTAAATCTATATCTACATTTATATATCTATCTACATCTATACCTATAAATACATTCATATCTATACCTGTATATGTATTATATGTACATATATGCATATACATATATATATATATACATATACATGCTATCACCCACAGGTTGAAATATGTCTAATACACACATTCTATCATCTATCTATTTATCTATCTATCTACATATCTACCTATCTATCTATCTATCTATCTTTTTAGACTACTTCAGTCATGATAATCAGATAAAAGAATGGAAGAGGATATTCCAAAAAGCCAAGGATTATAACCCCAAATAACTTATCCTGCAAAGCTGAGCCAATCATAAATGAAAAATGATGGACAATGAATAAAAGAGAGGTGTCTCATCATGGCTGGCTTTTGTGCTTTTTTGTGTATCACAAAATCCTTTTATTCTTCTTCATGACTCACTTTCACATTTCCCACAATAGCTGTTTATTTGAAAACTTTCTCTCTCTTCAATCCCCCCCACCTACATTTTTCCTCACTCCTCCATGTTTACCACTTACTCTTAGTAGGGGAATCCATCTACCTTGGGATATATGGTGCATTCAGGGAGGACTAGCTCCTCTGGTGTGAAGGCTTGCTGAGCCCTTCAGGGCTACTCATCTACCTTTGGCATCCACCTGCACCCAACCCTCACTCATGGCTCCAAGAAGCTGTAGCCACACACCTGTAAACCATCTCTGCATACGGGCTAAAACAGGTTGAGAGTAGGCCTCAAACACATTGGTGAGTTAGGAGGATGTCTACTTCTTTCTGTGATGGAATGGGTGGATGAAAATAATTTGTTCCAATGAAGGTGGCTGAAATGAGCACAATGGAGCAATTAGAGGTTGGTTGGGCATCAAAGATGCCAAGGTCACCCACTGCATCCCAAGTCATCGCCAGGCATCCTGATTTGTTGTCCTGCCACTGGACTTGAAAGACTCAGGAAGAGAGAGTGAGGATGACCAATTTTGTGCAACTCTGCCTCACTTAAATCCAATTCACAGCACAAATCAAGACATCACCATGATGTCATTGGTCCTTTCTGAAAAAAGAAGGCGAATAATATTTACTGAGAAGATAGGAGCTCATTCAACTTCTCTCTTCTTTACTGCAGAGCCTCTTCTATCTTGTCTCATCAATGTCCCTCCTCCTCTTTCTCCCTCCATTCTTACTCCCACCTCCTTTTCTTCAACCTCTCTCTTACAACTTCAATCTCTCACTCTTCACTGGCTCCTTTCCTTTAACTTATAAAAATTCTCAAGCCTCCTCCATTTTAAAATAGAAAGAAAAAATTTCCAGATTTCTTCAACCTCAAATTACATCCCTTCTTCTTTCATCTTAGTGCCTTCCATCTGAGATTACCTCCAATTTATCATATATATATATATGTATATATATACACACATATGTATGTATATACATATATTAGGTATTTGTATACACACATATATATACACACACATCTATATACATACATATATACATATAGAGAGCTCTATATCTTGATCTATCTAAATCTATACAAACATATACATGTGTGTATATACATATACACATATATATGCACACACACACAAAATTTGTTAGGGGCAGCCAGGTGGCACAGTGCTGGACCTGGAATCAGAAAAGACTTATCTTCCTGAGTTCAAATCTGGCCTCAGACACTTACTAGCAGTTGGACCCTGAACAAGTTACTTGACCCTATTTGCCTCAGTTTCCTCATCCATAAAATGAACTGGAAAAGAAAATGGCAAACCACTCTAGTGTCTTTGCCAAGAAAACTCCAATGGGATCACAAAGAGTAAGATAGGACTGAAAAATGTCTGAACAGCCACAATCTTGTTTGTGCATGTTGTACTCAGACTTTGAGCTCCTTAAGAGCAAAGATTATTTTTGTTTTGTTTTTTGTTTTATTTTACCTTTCTTTACATCCTTTGCACATATTAGGTGCTAAATCAATGCCACTGAGCTGGCTAAGTGCCCACAGATGCTAATCTCTTGAAAAAGTCATCTATACTTGCTACCTTCACTTCCTTCCTCATCCTGTAGTGACTCTTGAGCCACTTACAAAGTGACTGCTGTCGCCATTGCTCTCGTGAAATAGCTCTCTTTAAGATGACTGGGGATGAGGATTACCAGAGTGCAAGTTACCCATGATCTTCAAATTACCAAATCCAGTTGGCTTAAATGCACTCCTTTTCCACCATTCCATAACATTTGACACCTCATTCCTCTCTACACACTCTGTTCCCTACAGGGGCAATGTGATGTAGTGATAAGAGCACTGATATCAGGAAAAATGCAATTCAGATCCGACCTCTGACGCTACCTAGCTGTGTGATCCTAGGTTAGTCACTTAATCTCTCGGATCTTCAGTGTCCTCAGCCACAAAATAATCATAGTGCTTGCTTCCCAGAGTTGTTGTGTGAATCAAATGAGGTAATGTTTATAAAGTGTTTTGCCAAACTTTAAGCATTATGCACAAATCAGCTCTGACATGACTGGAATGAGGTTAAGTATTTGTTTTCTACATATCTCTCCCACTTAAAAACCTCAAAAGAAGGAAATATGTGCTGAATTAGGGTAATCAGAGCAGAATCTACAAGATAAGAAAGACTGCATATAGTAAAAAACAAACCAAAAAGCCTCTTGAAATAACATCAAGGGACTTTAAGCTCACCATGTGGTCTTCACCTCAAGATACTTAAACAGGATATAGACTGTACAATCAACTCCAAAGCTTATGCCTCAAGGTTCAATTGTAGAGGGTCCTGGCCATCCCCCCAAAATGTGCACATACTCACAAAATAAGCATACAGATTCTCTCTCTGTCTCTCTATCTCTCTGTCTCTCTCGTTGTCTCTGTCTCTCTCTATGTCTGTCTCGTCTCTGTCTCTCTCTCTCTCTCTCTCTCTCTCTCTCTCTCTCTCTCTCTCTCTCTCTCTCTCTCTCTCTCTCTCTCTCTCTCTCTCCAGGACAAAGAATGCATCGATGCTGCGCACCCATGAGAAAAAAAAGAGAGTGCAACTATGAAACATGAAGACAGGCAGATGAGGATGTTGTTGAGCTCGTTTGAGCAAAGAAAACAGAGACTAGAAATATAGCTGGGGTCATGTTTGTTGCTCTGGACAAGGAGTCATCAGGGTCTCAACACACACATATACACTCTCAAATGCTCACACATATATACAAATACACATACAACATAATATAAGGAGGTTGAAGAATTTTAGATAAGTCAAAGCTGTGGACCTTGAAGACAGGATGAGGTAAAGTATCTTTTCCTATCTCTCCACTTGAACTGATCATGTTCTATGTCATTTCACATCATTATTTTTTATTGTTTTGTGGTTTTTGTTCTTTCCATATACATTGTTGTAGTCATCGTGTATACTGTTTTCCTGGTTCCGCTTGATTCACTCTGAGTTAGTTTTGTAAGTCCATGCTTCTCTGTATTTATCATATTTGTTCTTTCTTACAGTAGAGCAATGGTCAGTTACATTGGTGTGATCAGGAAAAAAAAAGAAAAGAGGAAGAGCTGAATGTTTAATCATTCTCTAATTGATGGGCATTTACTTTTATTCTAGTTCTTTTCCACCACAAAAAGTGCTAAGATATAGATAGATAGATAAATAGATAGATGTGCATGTTTATATATATGGAAACATACAAATAAAATGACTAAAATGTGTATAACTTTTGACCCAGAGATTCCCAAGGAGGTCATTGATTTTTTTAAAGGTCCCGTAGACACCAAAATATTTATAGCGTCACTTTTTGTGATATCAAACAACTAGAAACAAAGTTAATGTCCATCAATTGGGGAGTGATAAAATAAACTGTGCTATGTGAAGGTAATGTGAACAGTCCTGTGCTGTAAGAAAGGATGAATATGCTGAATGTAGAAAAACATAAAAAGCTTAGTGAATTGATAGAAAGTGAAGTAATCAGAACCAAGAAAATAGTATATACAATGACTGAAACAATGTGAATTGAAAGAATAAGAACTACAAAACAATTTTTAAAAATGAATGCTGCAAAATTACAGAGATCAGGCTTATTCCCAAACATGAGATATGAAAAGATATCTCCTCTCTCCCTCTCCCACTTTTTGATTGACATGGGAGATCCACAACTGTGAAACACTACATATATTTTCAAAATTTTTGCTATGTATCGATTGTTGTTTTTTTTCTCTTCCCCTTTTTTCTTTAAAAAATGTATTCGCTGAATGGAATGATTTTCTGGGATAAAAATTCAATAGAGAGAAATTCAAATGACATAAAAAGACTAAATATCTATAAAATGTATTCCAAAAAGTACTGCAATAAATATTTTTATATATACAGAAATTTTGGGGGAGGATTTACTTTCTCATTTGGGTAAATGCCTAGTCATGGAATCTCTAGGTCAAAGAATATGGACATTTTAGCATTTTTACTGGCATAATTACAATTTTAAAAAGGATATTAAAGATCAGGAAAAAAAAAGAAAAGAGGAAGAGCTGAATTAATATTCTGTGGACTAAATCCCATTCTTTCAGATGAATAAGTAAACATCTTTTGTGGGGATAGATAATACAATAGTAAATCAGGTTAGGAAGAGGGGAGACAAAAAAGAAAGGATAGTTAGTGATGCTAGTGATAGTCTCCCAACCAGAATAGGAAGCTATGGAAAGCAGGTAAAAACAATGGAAGTAATAGATTGGGACTGGCAGCTCTCACCCTAAAAGGAAGGAATGAAAGGGCCTGATTAAAGAATATCCCCACTGAAGGAGAAGCTGTATATTTGTTTTGGTCTCTCCTGGATATCTTAGTCTCATACTTTGTGAAACCAGGATCATTCATCCTTCTGGGGTGTTGGGTACCTTAAAAAAGTTAGAATCATTGTCAGAACTAGAAAAAACCTTAGAGATTAACTTGTTAAATCTTCCTTCCATTTCAGGATAAAATTGAGGCTTAGGGACAGGTGGTGTGTGCCAATCTTCCCTGTAACTCCTTCCTGCCTTCTGTTCACTCCTGGGCTGGTTGAGCCACATTAAAGTGACCTGGCAACCTACAGCAGGGCCTCCCAAGGGGAGTGATTTGTCAGGAAACAACAAGCCCCTCCTTCTCCCTCACCCCCAGTCCCCATACACAGGATAGGGAGATAATAAAAAAGCTTTTGGTGGAACAGTTTCTGCCACGTGGGCTGATGGGAATTAGAATCCTCTTTTACAGTTGGATTTCCAACTCACAGCCTTGGCCATCCACAGAATTCTAATTCTGGGATCCATTTCATCTATAATCTTCTCTGTCCTTTGAACTCCCACATTCCTAGAAAATACCTGCCTCCTATTTCCCTGATTCCCACAATTCCGAGTCTCTGACTGCCCAGATCAAAACCTCTTACCTCTATTCCCTGTCCCTGAACTTTCATCCTTGTTCAGATTAACTTTAACCCTCCCAGGCCCTCTCTTTCTCTACCCTCCCCTTTCCCTCTGCCTCTGCAACTCTGATCGATTACTTACAAATTCCCCTTATTTCAGGTCTCTTCCTCCGACATTCTATCTCTTAGGCAGCAAGGAAACCTGACTGTCCCTGTAATGCTCTCCATTCCTTGCAGGGTTGCTTAGCTATTCTTTCCCTAAAGGCCAGAGGGAGGGACCAGCCTATTTCTTGCTCCTCAGGACCACTCCTAGACTCTCCCTTCACTACCATCACTCAACAGTCTCTCCTCCTTTCAAGTTCACTTCATTTATTTCTCTCTGTCAAGATCCTTATGGTTGTCATCTATCAGTCTCCATGACCAATATCCCTCCTTTCTCAGGGAGTTCGATACCTGTCTTGATCTTTTCTATGTCCAACCCCTCTAGCCTCACACTTGAGTACTTCCCTTTGAGGTCCCTTTGAATACTCTGGACTCCATATTCAACAACTTCCTCAACGACCATGAACTCCATCTCTATCCTAGCCACCCACAGGGGTGGTCACAACTGATGATGCACCATCACCCCAACTGGATCCATTCCCATGAACTTGTACTCTCAGTTCTCCTTCCTGACAAGTCTCCTTTGTCCTTCCACCACTCCTACTGCCCCACTTCTAAACCTGTTCTTCATCCTGACAAGGATTACTCATCAATAGTTTCTCCATCATTTCCTATTCTCCAAGTCCATCACCCTTGTTTCATCCTCGCTTTCTTTCTTCCATAGTCTGGACCTTACGGTTAACCATTTCAATGAGGTTTTGTCCTTCACCCTTAACTCTCTAGGTTCCTTGTCTTTCTGGCATTCATGCCCTGCCAATATTCAGCCCAGGGTGATTCCTCCACCCTCATCATCAGTCTTCTTCACTCTCATTCCAAAGTTGATAAATATCACTTAAAAAAAAATCATAAAACCATGGCAACTACCCTCTACAAAACCAGGCTACCTAGTCTCAACTTCATCTTCATTAAGGATAACAATCCATTTTTCTTCCCTGATTGGCTATCATCCCACAAAGCAGCTCTTCAAAATAATTGCCTCTTTTCCCAAGCTCAGAAAGATAGCTGTAACATCCTTTCTCTTAGTAGATAAAGACAACTGTTTTACTAAGAAAATGAAGACCATTCTTCCTAAACAAAAAAACAAAAAAAATTTGCTCTTGAACCTCAAGTTATCATTCTCTTTCTTTCTTCCTTTTTGCTAATAAACTATCAGAAGATAGCTCTTCTCACTGCTTCAGTCTCCTCAATATTAATTTATTCCTCAATCCCTTGGCTTCTAATGCTACCAGTCTACTGAAATAATTCTGTCAAAAGTTACCAGTGATCTCTTAAATCCAAATCCCATGATTCAGTCCTGTTAAGCTTGACCTTCTTGAAATTTTTTATACTCTTGTCTTCCCCCTCTTGATTATTCTTTTGGATGATGGCTTCGGCTTCTTCTGATTGTCTTCTTACTCATGACTATCTTTTTTCAGCCTCTTTTGGTGGTCGCCATCTTCCTCCACCTAAGTCTGAGTATTCCTACAAGAATTTGTGTTGGATCCAATCTCTCTCTACTCCAATGCTTCCTTCATAAAGCTGAGTAAGCTTCCTAATACACAGGAATATTCCTAAGAAACAATGCTATGTCACTCCCATGCTTAAAAGTCAACAGTGGTGTTCCTTTGTATCCTCAGGATCTAACACATAGGACCTTGTACACATTAGATACTTAATAGATGTCCACTTTAACAATTCCAAAAGACTCATGATGGAAAATACTATCCACATCTAGAGAAAGAACTATGGAGTCTGAATGCGCCTCAAAGCATACTATTTTCTCTCTCTTTTTTCTTTCTGGTGGTTTTTCCCTTTTTTTCCTGATTCTTCTTTCACAGCATGATTAATGTGGAACTATGTTTAATATGATTGCACATGTATAGCCTGTATCAGATTACTTGCCCTCTTTCAGAGGGCAGAGTAGAGGGAAGGAGGGAGAAAAGAATTTAAAATTCAAAATCTTATAAAAATGAATGTTGAAAAGTAAAAAAAATAAATTTAAATCATAAATGCCCAATTCAGTGACATACATCTACAACTAATCAGGGCCAGAGTAGCAATCAAACTCAGGTCTTCTGACTCTAAAATCATTCCTTTCTCACTATGCCGCAAGACCAGCTCTTGGTGTCTACTAAGAACTGAAAAGTACTTGGAAAGAAAGGCATAGATAGGAATGCTATCTGACAAGTTTTGAGGTGAGTTTGTAATCCTTCCTTGGCCATAAAGTGTTTGAGGGTCCCAGGTCTGAGCTAACTCCTCTGTAGGCCGGAAGTTCAGCTACTTTCCCTCCATCTTATCACTTTGTCTCAGGGACAGGGCCTACCTCAAGGTCAGTCGGCTGAGTCAGATACACAGCTAATGGAAATAAAACTGCCCCTATCAGGGTGTGAAGCAGGCACTTATCAGAGGGCAGATTAAAAGGCTCAATAACCAGACCACAGTCCAGGACTTTCCCTCTAGTTAGCAGCCACATGCACCTGAAAGAACAAATGAGAAAGGAGAGTCCCTCCAGGGCTTTCCTGGTGCCTCTTTTGCCAAAAGGAACCTGTCTAGGTGAAGAGCCTGCTAAGACCTGATCCTGTCAAAGAAGCTTTTGTCTCCCATGCCAAACATTGGCTCATTGTTACTGTTCTGCTTCCGATATCTATGTTGAGGCAGCTAGGATAAAGTGCTAGATTTGAAATCAGGAATGTCTGAGTTCCAATCCTGTCTCAGATACTAACTGAGTGATGCTGGACCAATCACTTAACTGCTGTTTGCCTCAGTTTCCTCATCTGTCAAATGGGGATATTAATAATCCCTACTTTATAGGATTGTTGAAAGGATTAAATGAGATAAAATATAAAGTGTTTTGCAAACCTTGCAGCCCTATGTAAATGCCAGTTATTATTCTTATTGGGTATTATGCTAATTTCAGAAATTTTACTTTCATGCCAAGAACTCAATTATTGGTCACCTGGGGATACTGGGGCCCATAAGTCTGACTGCTCTCTTTAAAATTTAATTTGGTTTTTTTTTTTTGGTTACATTTTAAGTTTCAGGCAGTGAGAGACCACAGAGACTAAGAGCATCTGCAGTGACAATGTTACTGAAGTCCCTGGTCCCTGGGGTCCCCTTCCTCCCCATCCCCATTAGAGAAGACCCTCATTTCACATATATATATATATAGTGTGTGTAATATATACAAATATGTTATACACATACACATATGTATGAAATGATGACCTTTTTGATATATGTGTGTATGTATATGTGTATATATGTATGTATGTATGTATATATATGTATGTATGTAAAACCATATTATGCATACTTCTGTTCATCGATTCTTTCTCTAGAGCTCTAGAGGTAGATAGCATCTTCCTTCCTAGGTCCTTTGTGGTTGATTTGAGTATTTATAATATTCAGAAAAGCTTAACTGCTCACAATTATTCTTCAAACAACATTGCTGTAACTATATACAACATTCTCTTGGTTTTACTCATTTCACTCTTCATTATTTCATGCAAATCTTTCCATTTTTTTACATCAACCTGTTCATCATTTCTTAATTTTTAAATGTGTTTCTTGTAAACAACATACTGTTGGATTCTGACTTTTAATTCATTCTGCTATCCATTTCCATTTTCTGGGTGAGTTCAATCCATTCACATTCAAAGCTATAGTTACTAGTTGTGTATTTCCCTCCATCCTATTTTCCTCACTATTTATCCTTCTCTCCCTCTCTTTTTACCCTATCCCTCCTCAGATGGTTAATTTACTTCTGACCACTCCCTCCTTGATCCATACCCCTTCTGAGTCCCTTTTGCCCCTGTATTTCTGTATAAGTTAAGAAGACTTTTGTACCCTTCTCGATGTATGTATTAAAAAGTGTTATTCCCTTTTTAACCCAATTCTGACGAGAATAAGGTTATAGCGCTACCAAGCCCTCTACCCCCTCCTACCTTCCACTGTAACAGTTATTCCAATTATGTTCTGTTTGTATAAGATAATTCCTCCACTTTACTTCCCCTTACCCAATTTTATTTTTTAGGATAATCTCATCTTATTAAACTCAACTCAAGTTTTCTATTTATATATGCTCTTTAAAACTACCTAGTAATGATAACATTCCTAAGAGTTATAGATAACATTTTCCCATATAAGAAGTAAACAGTATGACCTTTTAAAATCCTTTATAATTGATCTTTCAAGTTTACCTTCATATGTTCCTCTTGACTTTTGTAGGTCAGATTTTCTATTCAGTTCTAGTCTTTTCCTCAAGAATACCTGACAATCCTTCAATTCATTAAATATCCATTTGTCTTTTCAAGTTTACACTCAGCTTTCATGGGTAAGTTATTCTTATTTGCAAACCCAGTTCATTTGCTTTTTGGAATCATATTCTCCACCCTTGTTCCAGACCCTTCATTCTTTTAATGTAGAAACTGCTAAATTTTGTGTTACCTTGACTGAAGCTCCACAGTATTTAAATTGTTTCCTTCTAGTTGCTTACAGTATTTTCTCCTTGACCACTGTCTTCTTTTGAGTTTGAGCCCTTATTTTCTTTATCACCATAATAGCTATGTAGGTTGGTTTCTTTCTCTTTTTTCATACTCATTTTTGATGGTCTATTTCTTGACTCTTAACTCCATGTTAAAGTTGAACTCTAGTTCTAAGCTGTAGGAGATGATGTCTCAGGGTTAAAGTTTTTATGCTATTGTTTTCTGAGCACTCTCTGGGGACCTTTGACCTCCTGGTTCTTCCAATGTTCTATAATCCAAAGCCAGATGTGGTCACTGCTCCTCTGGCTCACTCTTTGATCGATGAGTGACCTCAGGACCTCTCTGCCCCTGAAACTAGGGACCCCAGCAACACTGTCACTGCAGATGCTTTTGGTCCTGTGGTCCCTCACTGCCTGTAAGCTTCAGCTAACTCTTCTGCCCTGGAACCAAAATCAGGAACTCTGCTCTGTTCAAGTGACCACAGCTAGTAGGACCCCTAACCCTATGTGACCATAATCACCTCGATTTACCCCTTCTCACCCACAACCACAGCTTGGGACCACCTAGGTTTGAGTCCAGGCCATCACCGATTAGTCATGTGATTTGGGGCACGTCACTTCTTAGTTTCATTTTCTTCCTCCTGTGAAATGAGTCCTTTGTCAAGTCAGCAAGTATTTATTAAGCAGCCTACTATATGCTAGACATTGTGCTAGGCGTTGGACATACGAAGAACAGCAAATATAATCCCTGCCTTTAAGGAGCTCTCGTCTTAATAGGGGAGACAAAATGGATCAGTTTCTTATACCCAAGATATATACAAGTAATCTCAGAGAGAAAGCACTAACAAAAGAGGGATTGAGAAAGGCTTCTTGAATAAGGATTTTAACTGAGACTTGAAAGAAGCCAGGTTGGCCTGAATAAGCTCTAAGCCCCTTTTAGTCTAACCAGTCAATAGTCCTAAGTGTGTATTCAATTCTTTGGTTTTATGGTATGCATTCTTGTCTTTTCTGTTATCTCCATTGGACTGGGGGCCATTTGAGGACAGGATCTATGTTTGTTATCAAAGACAATTTCCTCTTTCCTTTAGCGTTCTTGTACCTCCTCTCTTTGTTTAATCAATGTTTGGTGTCTGTTGTCTCTAGGTCCTGAGTTGCCAACGATGATGTTGAAATGGTTATTAGAAGTGATGTTGAAGCAGGCAATAGGAGGAGAAGGTGAGAGAGGAGGAGGAGGAGGAAGACAAGGAGAAGGAGGAGAAGAAAAAGGAAGGAAAGGAGGAAGAAGAAGAGAAAGAGGAAAAGGAGAAAGGGGAGGAAGAGAAGGAGACAGAGGAGAAAAAAAAGGAAAAGGAAGAGAAGAAAAAAGAGGAAGAGGAAAAGGAGGAGAAGGAGAAGAGAGAAGAAAAAGAGGAGGAGGAAAAGGAGGAGGGGGCAGGAAAAACATAATTTATCAACCAAAACCAAAGACATGAGCCTGTGTTCCCATAAACAACCTAATCCTGCCAAGCTGGGATCCCCATAAACAGCTATTCTGCCCAGCAGTTTGGGAAAAGGCTTAGGACCTCTTCTCCTGGAGGAACCAGGAAGAATCATAGAATCTCAGACTTAGAAAGTGGGTCAGTTTTTCTTTAAAATCTTCTAGTGATGTATAGCTTTAATTATTGGGAAATTTCTTTCTTTTGCCCAAATTTGCCTTTTTACAACTTGCGTCATTACTCCTAGGTCCACCCATTAGCACTAAGCAAAATGAATTGAATTTCTCTTCCACATGAAGGTTCTTCAAACACTTGAAAACAACTGGGAGTCTCCCTCAGTCTTCTTTTGCAAGCCTAACATCTGCAGTTCCTTCTACTGATCTCCACATAGCAAGACCTTCTGTTATCCTAGAGGAGATGTCCTCATCAGCGTCCCTCTAGGACTGAACACAATACTGCCAGTATGCTCTGATCCTAGCGTTGGATCTCATGTTTTTAATGCAGCCCAAAGTGATATTAGCATTCTTTCTCTGGTTGCCACTTTGCACAGTTGGCTTGAACTCTCAATCCACTGAAACTCCCGATTTTTTTTGAAACAATTTGTTATTCATCACACCCCTCCAGCCTTGTGCTTGTAGAGTTGATTATTTTGGCTCAAGTATAAAGCTTTATATTCACCTCTATTAAATTCATTCTCATGAGAGTCAGGCCAATGTTTGAGCCCATAAAGAATCCTAATATTCTATATTCCATTATACTAGCTATCCCTATCTGCTTTGTGTCATCTTCAGAATTGATAGACATGTCTTCTTTGCTATTATGGAAACCATTTTTTAAAATACTAAACAGCAGAGGTCCATGATCAGCTTGTTCATGGGGCAGTCCACTAGCCCAAGTTCCCTCCACACTGACAGTTCTGAGACCATCTAACTGCATTATACCCTGCATCTTTCTATCTTATCAAAAAAAAAAAAAAAGCATGAGAAACTGTCAAATACTAGCTAAAATCTAGGTAAAATTATACCTCTAGCATTCATTTATCTACCAATTTAGTAACCTGTTGAGAAAATCAAATGAAGTTATTCTTATATGAGCTACTCTTGATAAAGACACATTAGTGCTTTGCAATCACTGCTTCCTTTTCTAGATCCTTATTAACCAGAGACAGAGGGAGGAGAGGGCTGGAGGATCATAGAATTTAAAGTTGAAAGGGACTTGGAAAATGATCAATCACGAAGAAACCTCATCACTAGTCATTTGTTCACACTGAGAAGCCAGCTTTTGCCCTAATCCCACAGTCAGATGCATGTGAGCAAGGAAATGAGTGGTTCTCAAAGAAACTGGGGTCGGATAGCCATTGCCTTTGAATTAGGATTCCTGTTACTACAGTGTTACTGGCACACTGTGGAAATATCTGCCCTGTGAAAGGGATGGCCTTTTGCAAAGGTGGGTGGAGAATGAAGTGGTCAGTTCTGAATGGGTACCTTAAAGCTCTGTCAAAACATGTTTCCTTCTACCCTCCCATGGTGACACTACCTTCTTGTTCTACCCATATTGACTCTAACATTCCACTCCCACCAGTTCATAAGTGAGATAGATAAGCAAATGATAGAGAGATGGATGGATGGATAGATAGATAGATAGATAGATAGATAGATAGATAGATAGATAGATAGAAGATATGTTTATTAAGCATTTAGTATGCTCAGTGCACTGTGCTAAGCACTAGGGATACAAATGGAAGACAGTCCTTGCATTCAAAAAGTTTACATTTTAAAAGTGGAAGATAACATATAAAGAACTAAGAAAGGAGGAAAGAGGAGACCTACTACTTTTGTAGGGTCATACCATGCAGGGGCATGGTATGGAGGAGGCCTGACAAGATATGACAAAACCTCATCTGGAGCTGAAAAACCCAGTGATGGTTGGAATCCTGATTACAGGTAGGGTAAAAGGTGGAGATGATGGTCTGAGTAGAAAAAACATGGTATGGAGCAGGCTGAGGTCAAGGGTATTCTGAGAATGTGGTAAAAAGGATATTTTAGGTCTTCTACCCATGCAGGTCAGCATAAATTTTTCTTAAAAGGTATTGAAACATTCTTCAACACTTGGGATCAACAACACTAAATTGTTGATGTCACTTTCTCATTGCCCAAATACAAAAGGATCCAGGAGGACCTGGGAGGAGAGTATCTTAGAGGTTTGGCTTGTGAATCATGATGTCTAATTCAGCTAAGGGAGGGTCATTCAGTGGAATCTGAGGTATCTAAAGTCTGAGGTATCCTTAATACCTATTTTTGCCGGCCATCCTTCACTTACTGTGATTGAATAAATCTCCTTTTCTTAACTATCCAGTGACCAAAAACATCTTACTTCATTCCAATATCCAACCTAAACTACCAGACGACTGGTTTGAACCATGCCCAGTCCAGAACACAGGCACATTTGTGGCTAGCAAAATAGGAATAATTTGTCTAGAAAGGATGTGGGAAGAGCATCTTTTGTTGTCCCTTGAGCTCTTGTTGAGGACTAGCACATTTTCTCTTTACTATGCCCAAAAGGAAGGATGGCATATGGCACTTGACACTTGCCCATAACTCCTGCTGCTGTTTTTTTTTCTTTCTGCTAAACCTTTATGGAGAAGAGATAGAGATTAGCTTTGAAATGAAGATTGGCACATCTTATACATACACAAACACCATAGGTTCTAGGCAAATTCCATCTCTCCTCTTCCATTACCTTCTAATCAAAAACACCAGTGGGATCTGTCCTCCATCCACTCTACCCTACTGCTTCCCAGGGGACCAGTAACAGATGTACAGCCAGAATATAACATCACCCTTCCCCTATCACTCCAGATTAAAGGATCTAGGGTCTTTTCCTGATCACCTTGCTCACTTGGACATGAGATCTTAGAATTCTTGAGTTGTAAGGGACCTTGAAAGGATATCTTATCCATGTGTTGACCTCAGGGTGGGATGGTTCTTGGACCTACCCCACGTAATGTGGACAAAGGGCTCACAGGATAAGGCATTATTAGTGATTCAGAGGTATTTGTCAATAAGGCTAAGGTCACCGTCCATATTGGGTCAGACTTGAGGGAGGTTGACTGTTGTATCTGTCAGACAGTCCACACCTTGCTGCAATAGGGCAGAAGGAAATATGAAACAAAGAGGCTGGGCCACGTGGAAACAGGGCTGATTCTTTTACTTTTCCAAACTTTCTTTGGAAAGAAGAGTTTTCCATTATTCTAGTTTTCCTGAACACCTCTTTAAGCAAAATACTCTCCTCTTCATCCTAGCCCAACTCTATATGTTCAGAATTGGTGAAGGGCAGCTGTGTGTAGTGATGGGGTCACCAATAACGACTTTATTCTTTTTTCTGTTTAAGTGAATCCCAGAATATCTATAAAAAGTTGAGGTGCAACCACTCCTTCCTTCCCTGGAATGTGGAAGGCATCTAAGAGCACAAAACTCTTTGTCTCAAGGAAGATACACACACACACATGTGCACACACACACATACGGGACATGTTCTCAGAGTGAGAGATTCCAAGAATTCCAAAGCCATATATTTTAGCAGAAAAAGCACTGGACTTGAGAATGTCACATAACTTGGTCTGGAATCTTACCAGTAATTTATCTGTATGATCTTGGGTAATAAATTTATATGACCTTAGGTAAATTACTTATCTGAACCTCAGTTTCCTCATCTACAAAATGAGGGAATTAAACTGAATGATCTTTTCCAACTCAAAATTCTAAAATTCTATGACCTCTCAGAGTACGATCATAGCACTCAGGAGAGTCTAGAAGTCATTTAGTGCACCCCCTTCATTTTCCAGATGAGGAAACTGAGGCTTATAAAGGTTAAATGACATGCTCAAGGTAAATGAATTTGCAGACCATAGAGCAGGAATGAGGGAGAGAAGACTTTTCTTAGAAGTGAACTCTCTGAAAGTAATCATTTGCCTCCATCAACATCTGCCCTCTGCACCTTTGCTAAAGGTAGAAAGAGCACCCTGTGATAAGACTTGGAAGGGAAATTATCCCTCCCAGTTCCAGAAGGTGGGGACTTAAGCAATCATTCCTCTCCAACTCACACTACTTCCACCCTTAAACATAACAGAGGAGTGGAATATAGCTGCTTACTAGATTACTTCCAAAAGCTTGGGTATCCAGTTATGCCCAAGTTGCCTGATTAAGGTAGACAATTATTAAACTGTCATGGAAATAATCATAGATTAATAAACTGATGAGGCATGTGATGGAAAAAATAAAACCTATAGGGGTTTACTGCTCTACAGAATGACAGGACCAGTTGTAATAAAACACACACACACACACACACACACACACACACACAGACAGTGATTCCAGTCAAACTCAAATCCACTAGGTCTGAGTATTGCTACTGAAATAGTTTACAGAAGTTCTTGTGGAATTGAAATCATCCAGACGTTTAAGGTTCCTTCCAGTGGTCCAGGAGCAAGGTACACTGGAGAGAATCTGTCATTGGTGTAGGCACACATACATATGCATAAAATGGGAGCAGAGGAAAAAAACATTTCAAATCCATCCACATACTTGAGAGGTAAAAGTACAGTAGTATCTTCATTTTAGCTAGAGATGTGGCAGAAATGCTCAAGACTTAGTTGAGCTCGGGGGCAGTTTTCAGACTAATCAAGCTAAAATATACTCATTGCACCCAACAGAAGGACCCAGCAGTTTTGGTTTTCCCCTATGAGAATTCCTTAAATCCAATTATACTGGTTCTAAGACCAAATCCCATGCAAAGTCAAGGGATCAGGGTGCAGACCAGAACTGTGATTCAATGAATTTAGGATCCCACAAACTGCCAAATAAAACAAAGTCACTAATTCTAGAAACTGTTTTCTTCCACTTACTCTTGCTCAATGAAAAAATCTGGATATCCCTACCAAGTCAAAGATGTGGATAAGATAGTCATATTTCATCTGAGAGGATCTAACTGGTTCATTCTTAGCTTTTCCCACCCAAGTCCATGGCATTAAATTCAATTCACTCCAGATCTCTATTGAACAAATCTTTGCCCAAGGCATCACTTAATGGCTATTTTTTGGTCCCTCCTTGCACTGAGTGAATGTAAATAGTAACAGTTTCCCTTCCAGTATGATATTTTTTAAATTAAAAGGGTAATCCCTAGATTCACTTCTTAAAGAGTCCTATTCACTGAATGGGTGTTGCCTCACTCAAAGTGAGAACTTGAAAAGACTTTAGCTTAAAAAGGTGAAGAACTGCCACTGCATCTTGGGCCATCTCTAGTCATCCTGATTGATATCGGCTACTGGATCCAGATAGTTCTGAGGAAAGTGAGGCCGGTGACTTTGTATAGCCCGCCCTCACACAAATCAAATTCAATTGCAAGTCACGCCATCATCTCCCTGATGTCACGGTCCTCTTTGAGAACAAAGAACAAACTACACACAACTATGGCAACATGCTGTTTGCAAGCAGCTCTTCCCTTCTCAACTCAATTTCCTCTTTTCCTCCTTCTTACAAATATCGACTATTTGTGCCTGACCTGTGGTAGAGTCTCTCAACCTTGTATGAGTCCGATCAGTCACAGTCTGACCCACTGTATGTTGACCCTGCCATGGTGATATCATTTTGCTTCTCTTTTAGCACAAAGGACAACGAACTGCAGATAACTGTCTGTTATCTGGCATATTCAAGGAATGGGATATTGCTGTTAATGATGTTACCATGTGTTCCCCATTTAGATGAACAATTTCCAAGACAATCTATATACAATATACAATAATGTACACGACACTAAAAATTATACCAAATGAAATTTAATCTTTGCTTTCTCAAGTGTTCTTTATGATCTTTCAGTGCCTTGTATGTCTCAGAATAATAAAAATAATAATAGTTTGTATTTATATAGTGCTTTACACTTAACAAAGTGCTCTCATTTACATAGGTCGGTTTGTTTACACCTCACAACAACCCTGTAAGGTAGGTAGTACAGATATCATGATCCTAGGTTTACAGAGGAGGAAAATATGCTTCAGAGGTTAAAGAATTTGCCCAAGGTCACATATTTAAGGAAAGGAGTGTTTATAATCCCTAGTAGAGGCAGCATTATATACTAGGTGTCCTCTTCGAGAACAAAGGACAACAACAAGGCTAGGCACACTAGCCTAGGGTTCTGGAGATCTCTATTGTGACTACACCTCTGTCCCAGTATAATGGTGGTTGAGTTATTTACCCTCGTTAGGCCTCAGCTGTCTTATAAAATGACGGGGTTGGCTGAGCTATTCCTAAAGGTCCTTCTGGCTCTACAGATTTTTGGAAACCCCAGCATGGAGAATTTAGTCTCCTTACATCCTCATCCCATATCTGCAGAGAGTTAAGGGTATTCATAAATGCTCCCAAAGGAGTGACTGATGGCTCCGAAGAAAACCTGGACCAGGATTAAATATTCCATTCCAGGGCAAGGGCAATGCCACTGACAGCCCTGGGGTCTAACCTCCTGAAGTGCAGTGGGACAAAGGGATAAAATGAGCCAACCCACTGATGCTTGGAGTGGTTGGGATGAAAGAGAAGTTTACTGTCTAAGCTTCTGGAGCAGGGACTCTCACAAAAGGGGGATAAGGGTGGTAAGAAGCAGCATCTCAGGGACTAGAATGACCTCCTCCCCCCTATCCAATACAGAACAAGTATAGTCAGGTGGTGACCCCATGGCAGCAAGTCATACTCTGGGAAGGTGACGATGGGAAAGGAGGTAAGAGATGGATGTCTGACCTCTCCCCTTGTCCCTATGCCCCAGGCAGGTGGTTGGAGTTATCTAAGGGTTTCAACAACACCAACCACTGAGCCTCAGCTAAGGGATGGACTCAGGGCCCAGGTCCTAAGAGAGCCCCTTTTATTATGTTTTATGACTGTAAGCTCTTTTAAAAGTACTTTCATGAGAGTGGTCTCATTTTAGAGAGACAATGTGGTGGAGAGGGTAGAAAGCTGCCTCAGAGACAGAAAGACCTGACACATACAATCTGAGTGACCCTGGGAAAAGGAACCTCTCACTGCTCCTAAGTCATAGAGAAGATAGAAGGTGCTGACCTACACTAGTGATGGGAGTTTCCTCAATTGGGAGTTCCCTGTATAAATGAAGTCATCAGCCTAATCCCTTTCCTTCCATCTTACTTGATCCTCTTAACAACCTTGACCACCCGTATGTATTTTTCCTCCCCATCCAGCTGGACACCAGCAAGTAGAGAGATATCTCCTTCAAGATCAGAGTCCTGGGCAATTATTATATCTATTGTAATATAAATATCCCCAATGATATGTACAGACTAATATATACAATGTGTCTTAAAAGTATAGTCTCAAACTTTAAGAAGCTTAAAACTAGGGCTTTCATAAACTCACAACTGCACTAAGACTTCTGGGACATCCTGTATTAACAATACCATCTCACATTATCATAGAAGGCACACACACACACACACACACACCAAGACAGCTTTTTGGGAACCTCATTTACACCCTCTTTCAAAGCCTAAGGCTTGGACTTGAATCTCTCTCTCTCTCTCTCTCTCTCTCTCTCTCTCTCTCTCTCTCTCTCTCTCTCTCTCTCTCTCTCTCTCTCTCTCTCTCTCTCTCACACACACACACACACACGTCTAGCCCTCTAGGAAAAAAGAGGAGAGCATCCAAAGGATATCCTTTCCACCGGTGGCTTTGCAGGATCAGGAGGCTCCTTGCAGAGTCTGAGATTCTCCTCCCCCAGCAGACCTGGGTCTATTCCTTCAGCAGGCCCAGCTTCTTTAAGGCCTCCCTGCGATGCTCATCTGGAATGCCTTTGGGGGTGATCCTAACACTGACACAAGGCGGCCGAGGCAGCTTGTCGCGACTCTGTCCCGGGTAGGAGAAGCGTTGCGAGCTCCGTTCCTGCTCTAGGTCTGCCAGCTTGCCCACCTGGATGTTGGCAAAGTCTTTCCCTCCGCCCAAAGAGGCCGGGCGAGGCCTGGAGTTGCGCAGAACATGGGGGGAGATCCTGTCCAGGAAGGGGACCTTGCCCAGAGAGGCACTGGTTTGGGGCGGGTTGTCCTTCTCCGCTAAGAGGTAACTGCTCAGTCCCACCCCCGAGCGCTCCAGGGTGTTGGACTTGAAGTTCATCTGCCGAAGCCCCGGGATGGAGCCCTCCTTGAGCGCCAGTCTGGAGTCCGGCCTTGACTGAGTTGGGGGTAAGGGGCTGACTTTTGTGGCCTTGGGGATGGGGATGGGGGTGGATGGAGGACCTGTAGCCTTAGCTGAAGCTGCAGCAGAAGCCACAACTTGAGACGAACCTGGAGCCTGGACTCCACCAGAAGCTGAAACTGGGGCAGGTGTAGGAGCTGGAACTGAAACCTGGCCTGGAGCAGGAACTTGGACCCCAGCGGGAGCTTGGACTGGAGTGGGAGCTTGGACTGGAGCCGGAGTCTGGAATGAAGTAGGAGCAGTGGTTGGAATTGAAGCCCGGACCGGAGCAGGCGTCTGGACTGGAGCAGGCACCTGGACAGGAGTAGGGGCTGGAGAGGGAGCCTGAGTCGAGGATTGCTTAGACTTGACAATGCTACCAGACTTGGCCAAATGGAGGACCGGCTCATCGTTATGATCCTGGGGGAGGCCCAGCTTCTCCAGTGCCTCTCGCCTGGCTTGCCTCTGCTCCTGAATCCCAGAGGCTACAGAACCAGCATGCTCGGGATTGGACTCTCTAGAGGTGGCCTGGGAACGCTGAGAGAACCGGTTCTGAGGGTTACCGGGGAAGTTACTGCGGCTGGTCTTCAGGATAATGTTGGGGGGGAGTTTGCGGGACTTGGGAGCTGTTGGGGGAGCAAACTTAGTGCTCTTATCATCTCCCGGGAGGGGAAGGTCTTCAGGTCCCAGGCCTTCTGAGGACAAGGTGGGAGGCCCCCCGGGATGCCTTGCGACCCCTTCCAAGGCCTTCTCACTGGTTCTTTGGGACATAGTCTTCAAAACTGTTTCTTTCTTCTGGGTGTCAAGTGCTGTGTGGGGCCAAGGCAAGTTGTCTTGATCTGGCCTTGACTTCTCTTTAAGGGATAAGCTCCCTCCAGTCCCTCGCTCCTGGTGAGTGTCCCGGAAAGCCTCTGGTGGGGGTATAAGTACCTCCTCTAATTCAGAAGGTGTCCCTGGGGGGACAGGTGGGGCTACACTACCGCCTCTGTTTCCCAAAGGTGCCAACACAAGCCCTCTAGGGATGTGGCCTTCAGACTGACTAGAGAGGCAGGTAGAGCCCTCTCTAAGGCTTCGGTCCCTGCTAATATGAATGTTCCGGGGAAGGCTGTGGGATCCAGACTTAAGGCCCACCTCTTGGGCCTGCCGAAGACGGGTCAGGCTGGATTGAACGTCTCTCTTCTGCTCTGATCCCTCCTGAGTCTGTCTTTCCTCTGGAGAGCCTGCAGTGGTGAGGTAAAAGGGAACAGGGATGGGCAGACAGAGGAGACAAACAAAAATGAGAATCCTGCCCAAGAGGGAACAACCCCTACACTGCCCCCTGAACTCCAGATAAAGTACCCATCACTTCTCTCTCTTGATAAAGGGGCAGGCATTCTCCCCTGTGCAGCAGATTTCCTTTTTTTTAAAAATTAAGTTTTATGATCTTTTCCAATTAATACTTTTTCTCTTTCCCACATCACTGAAAGAAAAAACAGCCTTTTAACAAATATGCATTCTATAGCCAAGGGAATAATAATCTTTTACAGAAGAGGGAAGATATGGAAGGAGATCCTGTCCAGATCAGTCCCTTGGCCGTGGGGAAGCTTTCCCCAGTTCCCATTGTGATGAACTGAGAATGAAAACAGATGGGAAAGGTTCCTTCCTGCCACCCCAGAGTTTCCAGAAGGCTCAGGCCCTCCTAGGATATACAACCAGGTGCTCTGTTCTAGACCTAACCTATCTCCAAAGAAGCCTTGCCCCTTCCCCATAGACATCTGAACAGCTGTGCAAAGCCACAGCTTAAAGCTCAAGGGATTATCATGGCCTCTCCTTGCCAACTGGGCACATAGCTCCATCTAACTCAGTCAGAGAAGGGAATCTCATAACTGTGGGTCCAGTTTTGAGTCCAGTGATATAAAGAGCAGTCCTATTCCTTAAAACCTTTGAACCTGTCAGAGAAATAGCTTTGATTCCTCAAAGAAAACCCTACCCTGGTGACCTGACATTCTATGCTAGAGAGGGAAATATTCTACTGCCTACAAGTACATCAACCCGCCCCACCCTCCAAACTTAATCATGTTGCCAAAGTATTTCTCGAAACAGATTACATAAAAACTGGGCCTTAACCCACCTGCCCCTCCCTTCCCTTCTCCATATCTTTCACAGCTTCATGCTCTGGGCTTCTGAGATTAGCTTAGCCACCCCAGACTGATAGTTTCCCCGGTACCTCCTCTCCACCCCACATAGTTCCTCTCTCCTTCAGGGGCTTGATCTCGTGAAGATTTCCTCATGGGCAGGGCAAATACAAGTCAACTTTTTTGCTTCTTGTCTCACTGGGACCAGCGGGTGGAGGGGGAGAGGAAAGGGGAAAAGAGATCTTCTAAAATTTCTTTACAAAGAGCCCTTCACCCACTAACCTACAGTGAGTCAGTGTCTAGCGAGAGATAAAGAATGCAGATGGACTTTGGTTCTCTGTCCACATCCCTCCCCTTCCTTCAACTCTTGTGGTATTTTGTATATACCTCTTTGGGAAACTTCAGTTACTTCATGGATACGTCTTATTCCCCCAGTATGCTTCTTGAGGGCAGGACCTGTGCCTTATTCATTTATTACATATGGTACTTTATACATAGCAGGCACCCCGTAAATATTCATTGAACTGGCTGTTGAAAATGGTTAGTGAGATCTATTGACTTTTAAAGTTGTACTTTTAAGAGGTACTCAACTTTCTTACCCTGAAGAACAGGCCGTGTCTTTGGGCCCTGGGGTGTGGCTGGCTCAGACTCGTCAGTAGAGAGGCCACTGTCTGTCTCCTTGTCTAAGGAGCCGATGGCCTCTTCCAGGAAAAGTAGACACTCTTTCTCTTCTGCGGATAAGAAGTCGTAGCTGCCGTCACTCTGCAAGCCACCAAAGGATAATTGAAAAGATCACTTTAGGGAAAGAGGGGGTCAAGTGAAAATTAGCTCCGTAGAAAGTGGAGGAGACCAAGCACCACCCTACCTTGCTCCCTTTCTGGAAGGAATGCTGAAAAGCTGGAAATGAAACCACAGAACCTTTCTACCAACCTGGATCAACCTGCTCAAGCTGTTCTCTCAACCCTTGGGCATCAGGAAAGGGACAACCAGAGAAACAGTTCCCTATGATACTGCAATCTAATAACATACAGGGGTTGTGACTTCCCACCTCCATGCCTTTGCACACCTTATTCCTCATATCTGGAATGCTCATCCTTCCCTTATCATCCCCATCAGTAGGATTCCTATTCCTTCTTTAAAGTCCAATTCTGATGCCCCCTCCTCCTGAACTTGATTTCCCTCCCCTCCATACTGACCTTCCCCCTTGAACCTCAAGTGAGATTGTTTTTCAATTCTGTTGTATTTATAAAATACTGAATATGAAAACTATCTCAGTATGTATGTAACATAAACCCCTGCTAGACTATAGGCTTGTCCAGTCGTGTTCTGCACATGATAGATGGCTAATAATTTTTGTTAAATAAAAAACAAATGACCTTCCTCCAAGTTCTGGGGACTATTGGTTAATGTGAAGGACTAGAAGTCAGAAAAAAAGGATTTTAATCCCTGTTCCCTTAGCTATGATGTCAGGAAATCTTTTACATTCTCTCTAGTTATGTTTTTCTCCAGCAAGAAATAGAAGACAAAGAATAATCCTTTGGCTTGCATAGTGATTTTCCCATTAGAAAGTGCTTTCTCAAGGACTTGCAAAATATCCAAAAGAGAGAAGGAGATTCAAAGGCAATAAAGAAAAGCAGGACAAGATACATACATATAGATATATACATATGTGTGTGTGCATTTTAAAAAAACAAGTTGTTGATTAGAATAGATTCATAATTTCTTTTTCTTTCTTTGGTATCTATAAATATTCATGTTTGTTGATGATTCTCTAGTTTATAATACATATTTTTAAAATGCTTTTATATATTTTATTTTATTCCTATCAAGGACAATATAGGGACAGATATAAACTGTAGCTAACTTTTGATTATCCCTGCTGATAGGGATAGGGAATATAGTGGTATGTTACAGATCATTTGAATATTATTTATCCTTGTCTTTGAAATTCATTACACCAAGGATTTTGAAGCATTCAGCGGAGCAGTGAATAGAGAGATGGGCCTAGAGCTTAGAAGACCTGGCCTCCAACACTTACTAGCTGTGTGACTCTGGGTAAGTCACTTAGCCTCTATTTGTCTCAGTTTTCTCAACTGTAAAAAAAAAGGGGGGGATGAGATATTTGTTTAAAAAAAAGCACTTAGTGAAGTTCCTGGCACACAGCAGGTAGTATATAAATGCTTATTACCATAAACTTTCCCTCCCCCTAGAAAAGTTTACTTCCTGATATTTGGTTGAGACAATGAGGTTGTGTTTCCTAAACGTTCACCAATTAATGACAGAAGAAGATAAAAATTCAAGTAGGAACTCAGGGGGGAAGCCGGATAATGCTATTCAGTGTTTTAGTTGTATTTGACTTTCCATGACCCCATTTGGAGTTTTCTTGGCAAGGTACTGGTGTAGGGTGCCATTTCCTTCTCTACCTCATTTTACAGATAAGAAAACTGAAGCAAAGAGAATTAAGTGAGTTGTCCAGGGTTACACAACTACTAAATGTGAGGTCAGACTTGAACTTGGGTCTTCCTGACTCCACAGCCAGTGTTCTATCCACTGTGCCACCTAGGTGTCCCAAACTGGACAATATTTCAGTGATAATTCACAAAGTAGGGACTCCAAACATGAGTGGAATTTGACTAGAGACAAATCTGACTAGACACTTGGCGGGTATGTGAAAGCAAGTCACAGCTGGGCCAAGTGGAAAAATAATGACAGAAGACCTGGGCACCAGTTCCCTAAGAGTTGTAATTAATTCAGGCATTAGGTGGTTCAGTGATTAGAGCATAGGACCTGGAGTTAGAAAAACACTAGTTCAAATCCAGCCTTCAGATACTCACTATCTGTGTGACCCTGAGCAAGTCACAGTTCATGTTGGTTTCAGTTTCCTCATCTGTGAAAGGAAGGCTCCTATGGTTCTTGAGAAGATAAAATGAGACATTTGTAAAGCGCTTTGCAAATCTTAGGGCACTCTTCATTTGTCCTTCTCCCATTAAAACCTGAAGAGACTACAGAGCTGGGTAGCCTGAGGCCAGGCACCAACAATTACCTAGACTAGAGGGTCTTCCTTCACCTATCCACCTGCCCTTCAAATATTAAAGATAGAAAATGAAAATTCATAGAATTTGCTAACTCTGTCAGCTCCTCTATAGCTTCTTGTGGGTTGGTAGAAAAGTTAGTGTTGGGGTACAAATTAGAACAGGCTGCTAGCTCACCCAAATACAGTCTGTAGGCTCCTAACCACTCCAGTCTCCATAACTTCCTTCAGCAACCAATAGCATGGAGTCCAAAAAGAAAGAGTACCTCCTTTCAGGTCAAGGATGGCCCAACTCTCAATTATCTGCATGGAGGATAATTCACTTTGGCTAGTATTTAGTCAGTTAGAGATGAATGAATTCAGAGATTCAATAAATTCTGGGCCCACTTTCTGCTATGTCTATTCTTGCTCATTCATATTGACTTCAAGAAAAGGTTAAGGATAGGGGCTGGACCTGTGATTGCATAGGTATAGGAAACTCCCAGGTAAGGAACTCCCTCTACCAACCTAGGCCAGCTCCTTTTCAGCAATTTATAAGTCTCAGAGAGTTGCCCAGGGTACCAAGGTTAAGTGAGTTGCTCAAGTTACATGATGTACCATATTAGAGGTACCATTTGAGGTCAGGTCATCCTAGCTCCAAAGCCAGCTCTCTGGACACCATTACACCATGGTTTCTTTCAACAAAACAGAAGGAAAAAGATTCAACCAGTTGTAATCCTTTCCCCTCCTCAAAATATGCCAACTAGACATTACTTAGGATTATCTACTCTGGGAGAGGTGTGTGTGTGTGTGTGTGTGTGTGTGTGTGTGTGTGTGTATGTGTGTCTGTGTGTGTGTGTGCCTGTGCATGTTATTTTTTTCCTAATTTATTATACAGACAAAATTAAACTACACAATTAACCTCATGGGCCTTATTCTCCCTCTTTATAATGTGAAGGAATTGAAGCAGATGTTCCTTCTATCATTGAGACTCAACAATCCCTTTCAGGTATATTAAAATAAAAAACAAAACACAGCAGGGTCCATATAAGGATGCATTTACTAAGTTTATTCTTACTTTTCCCTTTGACCTGTAGGAGTATTTGTTTGGAGGATTACTGAGAATGGGCATGCTCTGCTTGTGGGCCACCACTTTTATACCTTGTTCAGTCATTTTCAGTCATGTCTGACTCTTCATGACCCCATTTGGGGTTTTCTTGGCAGAAATACTGGAATGGTTTGCCGTTTTCTTTTCCAGCTCATTTGACAGCTGAGGAAACTGAGGGAAACAGGGTTAATGATCTGCCCAGGGTCACATAGCTAGGAAGTGTCTGAAGCCAGAGTTGATCTTTAGTCTTTTTGACTTCAGGCCCAATACTGTATCCACTGAGTCACCCTGTCATCTACCTTTTACACCTAGAGATACTGAAAAGTGATTCTTGCAAAGGGCAGAGAATCCTCCGGATAGAAGGAAGGTAAAGAGGTCATGTCATCTCTGCCTCCAGAACTCCAAGGACAAAGGCTCTCAGGGAATGAGATTTGACAGCTACCCTTCCAGGTTCTTTCTTTCTTTCTACTTTCTCTGTTAAGAAGTTCATGATCTAATCTAAATTCTTTAGGCCACAAAGAGACAAAAGACTTCCACAATCCTTCCACCTTCCACAATGCTTTTCTAGAAAACTTCCCAGTGGTGGTTGATTACTGGCAATGTCTTCATTAGATAGACTTTGGGTCCCCTGCAGACACTCTAGCTTGGCTCAGTTCTTACTAAGAATAGTAGCAATTCTGTTTATTGCAGAATTCACTAAGAGCACCGGAGCTTCTGAAAGCTGAGCCCAAGACTCCACACAGAATGGAAAGGCCTCAAGAAAGCAAGAAGTTATGTTCCATGAACCCAGAGTCTCAAGGCAGAATTTTTAGGGGTTTGGGGAGCCTAACCTAGTGCAGAAAGCACCTGACTGGAAGTCAGCAACCTTGCCTTCTGTTCCCAGCTTTGACTCCTACTAGCTGTGCAATCTTGGGTGAGTAACTTAACCTCAACTAACTCATGTAATGAAAAAGTTGGATTAGGTCACTAAGTGGGACAGTGGGCAGAGTGCTGGACTTGGAGTCAGGAAGACCTGAGTTTGAAATCTGCCTTAGGCAATTACTAGTTGCAAGACCCTGGGCAAGTCACTTAACCTATGTCTGCCTCAAATTTCTTACCTGTAAAATGGGGATAATCATTGTATCTATTTCATGAGAGTGTTGTGTGTATCATATGAAATAACATATTAAAGATTTTGCAAACCTTCAAGTGATATATTGTTTGATATAATAATAGTAACAATTACTGTTACTGTTACACCTCTAAGGTCCCATAAAACACCAAATGGTGTTTCCTCCCCCCTACTAAATGAAAGAGAGGGAAACAAGGCTTCCCTCATTTACCCTGATCTATCCTACTTTACTCTAAATCTGTACTGCCCGTTTTCTGCTAAATAAAAGGTGAACTGAAGAAGAAAGCATTGGAGGTGTGATTAATTCCCTTGCACAGAACACCAAAGGAAAAAGCACAGAGGCAAGGGTAAGGACGACAGATCAGAAGCAGGACTAGTCACAGGGCAGCCATGCAGAAATGGGGCTGAGGGAGCCAGAGCAGGAAAGGGGAGGCGTGGGGGAAGCCGTACGTACAAATCCTGAGTGAGTGGAGTTGGTGCTCGTCATGCTGTCACAGCTGCCAACGCGGGTCACGGGTTCGGGTTCCGTGCCAGGGCCCACTGGCCACAGCTTACTTTCAGGCATCCCCCGAAAAAAGACACAGGAGGCGGTGAAAGGGGCTCCCAGAGGGGGAAGTGAAGGGAAGCGGAGAATGTCCCAGGCCCGGCCTGAAAAGAGAGAAGAATCACAGCCACTCTGAACGGAGGCCTGTGCCCCGTGCTTCAGCCATGTGGCATGGCTCCTAGAGTCATCAAGCAGAGTTAGAAAGAGATCTGCAACAGAAACTCAGACATTTGCCTCTAAGGAAGCAGGAGGCATTGGTAGAGTTAGAATCATAGACGCTCAAGAGCTGGTAAGGATCTCAGAAGTCATCTAAATCCTCCCAGTACTCAAACAGGAATTCCTTGAGTAGCAGGCCTGACAAGTGGTCATTTCACTTCTGCTCCAAAAACACTTACTCCCAAAATAGCTCATTCAATTTTGGCCAAGTTTTCCCTTACAAAAAGTAAAAATCTGGCTCTCTACAACTTGCCTCCTCTGCTCCCAAGACAAACAGAATCAGGCTACTCCTTCTACATGACAGCCTTTCAAATATATGAAGACAGCTATCATTCACAACCGACCCCCACGTCTTCCTTTTCTGGCCATTAAAAAAAAGGTTTCATTACTTTCATTACATTTACAATGTCTCATTCCTCCCCATCAGAAAGCTTGACCTAAATTCCTTTTGTTAGGAGGTACCCTTTCTTTTCGGACTTCATGCTCTTGATTGCTGAAGCAAGTTATGGAGACTAGAGTGGTTAGGGAAAAGGAAAGAAATGTGCTGGTACATAAGAGTCCGATGACTTTAAAGAATGTGTACAAAATAGACCACATCTCCACACACTGCCCTAGCCTTTGGAGCTTCCGTAGGTAACAGAGCAAACCCTTTGCCTGTTTCACCCCATCTTATTTTCACTTTGCCCCACAGACACTAATGGCGTGACTCTGAGTGGTTTTCCTCATCAGTGGAGCAGAAATGATAATAGCCTCTACCTCACAGAGTACCGTGAGCACCAAAGAGGTTCAACATGTAGGAAGCACATGTTTTCAATCCTCAAAGCATCATACAAATGTGAACTATCATCATCATCACTATGTTAGAACTAAAATGGCACCTTTCTTCTCAAAGGACTTCCTTTCACATACGCAAACAACCCAGGAAACTTTGGGAAGACTGAGGCGACCTTCCCATAATACCAAGAGCTGAGAACTAACAGTGGCTAAGTGATCTGTTCAAGGTTACACAGCAACACTGGGGGCTGAGGTGGGATGAGGACCCTAGAGATCTAACTCCCAATTCAATGCTTTAACTCCTGACTGTAATGGGCTGGGGCAACATAAAATCCCATACCTCTCTTTTCTCTTTTCCTGCCACCCACGAAAATTCTTAGTAAATTTCCTGGGAAAATGGGCTCTACTTGAAAACTCGGCCTTGGGAACTGGAGGAGATGTGTGCCAAGTTCAGTTGCCAGTGCCAAAGTCAAGTTTGGGCTAAGCAAAGTGAGTCAGCCGACAAGTCATACAGAGCTGGTAAGCACAAGGCCTCATCCTGCCTGGGAGGAGGTATTTGACATGAGGTGGGGCAGGGTGGGGTGAGGAGCACTAGGCCAGGCATCTCATTGGCACATGAGGTTCCTGGACCTGTCAGGGTGGAGGTATGGGGGCGAGGGTGGACCTCGAGTGTTAATGAAAAAGTCTAAGGCCAATACTGCACTGAGGAGGAGTTGAAACTGGAATCAGAGATGTAAACATAGATCAAGAAAAACAGTTCTTCACTACCTGGAGACTTCATCAAGGAGACTTCAGAAGCTGGCAGCCATGTGGTTTAGGGAAATAGGAACGTGAAAGGAGCAGCAGGGCAGGGGATGGATTTCAGCGGGAAAGGCTGGCCACACCTTTCAGAGGTGAAGCTAAACAGCCCCCTACCCTTTTCCCCACACCAAGCCAACCTCTGCTAAGGAGTGGATTTCGAACCCATTGTCAAAGCTGTCGGTGCCCTCCCTCCTCTGATGACCTTGTATGTATTTATCTGTTTACATGCTGTGTCCCTCCCTTGTAAACTACAAGCACTTTGAGGGAAGGGATTGGTTCATTTTTGTCTTTGTATCATGAGCACAGTGCTTTTCATATACATTTGTTGTTCAACTATTTCTTAGTTTGTGTACTCTTTGTGACCGTATTGGGGTCATAAGATATATTGGAGTAGTTTGCTATTTCCTTCTCTAGCTCATCTGACAGATGAGGAAACTTGGACAAACGGAGTGCAGTGACTTGTCTAGGGTCACACAGCTAGCAAGTGTCTAAGGCTACATTTGAACTCTGTGAAGTAAGTGTTCCTGACTCACATAGGTCCAGTGCTATATCCACTGTGCTACCTAGCTGTCCCTTCATACACAGTAGTAGATACTTAATAAATGCATGTTGAATTAATTTTAACAAAAATCATAATCAAATATTTTGGGATTTGGAGTGAACCTTACAGATCATCTGCTTCAATCCCTTTACTCTACAAAAATGAAAACTATGCTTGAGGTGAATGAAGTACTCTCTATCCAAGGTAGCACAGGGAATAAGGAAATATGGGTTTTGAATCTAGCTCTTTTGACCCAAAATCTCAGACTCCCTTCACTATAATATACTGTTTCTAGGTCAGCATTTAGTGTGGTAAGCGCTCAGTAAATGCCTGCGGAAAGAATTCCATAGATGTCCTTTCTAGTGTCTCCTGGCCCAAACTGTCAGGAGATTCTTTCTGCTGGCAAGCTTATTTTTCACATCTTTCTTAGTTCTTTAGAATATTCTATAAACAAAAGTGGCTCAATGGATAGGGCACTGAGCCTGGAGTCATAAAGACCTGAGTTCAAATCTGGCCTCAGACACTTACTAGCTGGGTGATCCCAGGCAAGTCTCTTCACCCTGTTTGACTCAGTTTCCTCATCTGTAAAATGAGTTGGAGAAGGAAATGGCAAACCACTTCAGAATCTTTGCCAAGAAAACCCCAAAAGGGTCATGAAGAGTCAGAAAAGACTGAAAACAACTGAACAACACAAATAAATAAAGGAGAACTAATGTGGCTCAGTGAACTGGGTAATGAACTATGCTTGACTCAGTGTCTTCCTCTGTAAAATACTGGCAGCATAGAGCACTGCAGAGAAGGCAGGGGCTAGAAGGTAAGCTGACTGTGTGACACACTAACCAACTGTGTGACCTTAGGCAAGTCACATTGCTTCATTTAACACATGTGGAAACTGAGGTACAAAACACTGACCAGACTAGATGACCTCCTCAGGTCTCTTCCATTTTAACATTTAATAATTGTATGACTTAGGGTAATTATTAGTACTGGATCGATCAAAGGTTTTCAGTAAAACACATACAAAGTATCTATGACAGATTAAAAGGTCATTTCAACTATTCCTTTTTTTTGTGGGAGGGAGGAAAGATGGCATGGCACAAACCCAGACAAAGAGCCTTCTCTTAGCAGATACATAAAGCCCTGTCCATAAAGGCATTTAACCAATCAATATGCATATATTAAGTGGTCACTATATCCCAGGCACTATACTAAGTGGTGAGGTTACAAAAGAGAAAAGGCAGTCTCTACTCTCAAGGAAATCAGTTTAGTGGGTGAAACAAAATGCAAACAATTATGTACAAATTGGAAATAACCAACAGAAGAAAGGCAGTAGAATTAGCAGAGATGGGAAAGACTTCCTAGAGAAGGTAGGGTTTTAGATAGAACATGAACATACAAGGGAAGCCAGGAGACAAGAAATGAGGAGGGAGGGCAATCCAGATGTGAGGGACATAGAGTGAAAATGCTTGGAGTGGGAGATGTAGTGTCTTATTCTGAAGAACTGGAAGGTGGCTGGCATCATTGGATCTCCTTGGGGGAGGATTCATTGTTTCTACTGTTCTGTCCTCTAAAATTCAGTCACATAGGATCTGATCTGACTTGCTGCTTCTACAGAGCTACCTTTCTCAAAGTTGACCTTTTCTTAGGGTCTATTTCCTCTGTGGTACACAACAATGGATATCAAAGACCAACAGACAAAGGTCCCCTTTGCTTTCAGAGTTCTAGTCCTGGGAAGGATCCCAGAATGCAACCTGGTCTCACTCCTTGCCTCAAGTCAAATTAGTGTCTTGTGTCTCAAAGAAGTAAACCAGAAGATTCCACCTTCACGGAGACCATTGGCTTCTTTTACTCCCCATGTCCCATACATGCCCAAGGGATGAACCTAAACCTGACTGAATTCTAAAATATTTCCAATCAACCCTCCCCCATCCCTCTGACATTGAGAAGGCTTTCATGAAACACTTTCCCCTCCTTCCTCCCCTTCTGACCCACCTTTAATGAGGTGCCATCCTTTCACTGGATGGATTTACAACCCTGAGACTAGGGGAATGGTTCAGAGAAATTCTTGAAACCAGAGGCATTCTTGCTTGATAAGGGCCCAAGAAACAATCTAAACACTTTTAGTGCTCAAGGTGAACAAGCAGGTGGTATTTTTAACCTCGGGCTCTCCTGGTAGACTTAGAGGGGATCAGGTTTTGTTTTGTTTTGTTTTGTCTTTTTACATTTTGGTTGTTTTGTTTTTGATTTTGCTATTTGGAGGTGGGACGTGGGGTTGGACCGTACCTATGATTTCATCAGTATACAAGCATTTGGTCAGGACCTTCCCCTACCATAAAAGGCACATAGATCTTTGCTTTCTCTGCAGCTCATGGCCTTAGAGAGCTGCCTAAAACCCTGAGAGATTGTGACTTGCCCAAGGCCATACTGCAAGCATGTGGCAAAGGCTGGTTTTGGACCCTGGTATTCCCAACTCTGGGACTTGTCTTCCATCATCCACTATGCCATGTTGCTTATAGGGTTAAAAGCTTTATGGAACCTGTAGCCACCCCAAAGGAACATTAAATATTAACCACTGTACTTGTACCAGCCAAGGCTTAGAGGAGAGTCAATAAATATTTGGCATATGGAGCACAGGCATCTCAAGAGAGGAAAGGGAAATTATTCCATTGCAGTCCTAGGACTTTGGAGGGTAGAATGTTCTTGGTCCCTCTTCAGACCTTGTTTCCTGGCTTCCTTCAAGTTCCATCCAAAATACTGCTTCCTTCCCAATCCCTCTTTGTTTCCAGAAAAATATCCTGATTCTCAAACACTCCATGGTGTTAGCTGTTCATCAACTTCCCCTTCACCACCACCTCATTCTCCTAATATCCTCCAAGACAAAGCCACTCTCCCCACTCACCAAGAACACCTTTCCAGGTGCTCACACATCAGACGCCTCTATTCCTCTATTTCCTGTTGCCCAGAAATCAGCTCCAGGCAAGGGAATTTGGGATAACCCAAATAAGCAGGGAGAGGGTGAATATGTACTTTTGTCTGTTTATGCATTTGAGTGTGTAGGTTTGTATGTTTAGACAAAGTCACAACCTACTTTTAGGATCCTTGTCCGGGAGTAGAGAGGGGGAGGAAGAGGCCAAGCAGGGAGAGGAGGAGGGATCTCTTGCCAGATAGAGAGACCTTTGTCAGACACTACACACTGTTATTGTTGGTGATCAGTCTCTTGCCAAGTATGAAGGGTAACTCAAGGGTAGAGGCTTAGGAGGTTAAGTAAGAGGGGTTACCTGCCCAGGGAGGTGAGAACCTTGATCCACCATGGAACTAAAAGGAGTGTCCCTGGCAGGACCACCTTAAAAGCCTGAGATTGATGTCTCCCCCTAGCCCCTGGTGACAGACACATAGAGAAGCAAAGGAACTTTGGTCATATGCATGCTAAATAACTGCAGACTCCAACCTTTAAATCCTTCCTTGTACACTGAAATCTGCTTTGCACACAGCCTCTAGCTAGACAATTGAGAAGAGGCAGGGAGATGGGAAAAGAATCAAACCTGCCTGAGTCTTGGTGGGCTTCCACCATATACACCATCCTACTGCAGGGAGCAGAGCACTTTGGCTGACAGAGTAAGAGGAATGAAGCCCCCATTCAGACCAGACTCAGGCAGATTTTTCCTACAGCAGCCAGAGTAATACTTTTGTCCCCTCCTCTCCCAAAGCACAGCAGGGTCCTACTGAACCAGGAAGTTTCTATTGTATCTTATCACCATTCATAACAGTTGGTCCAAAGCACAGTTACACTTGCAAAGCCTAGATTTGCATCTATGGGAAGGAATGACAGTCATTACAGAAGCACCTTCTCAGACCCCAGTTAAACTAGCACTTGCTCACACACACTCTGTGCCACCACCCCCAAATGAATACATACCCTCACTACACTGCTCACATGCCACTCATAACACCAGAGAGCTCCAGAATCAGAACCACACCCACTTACATGCACACACTCTTCCTTGCTGCACCCCTTGTTTAAATAAACATGACCCCATTAAGCAATAAAGAGGGAAAAGAGCCCCAAGTTAAATATCTACCATGGTAAGTCCTGGAGGATGGTACTTCGGTACGCTAGGAGAATTCTCCTGCCTTCTGCTCTACTCTTAAATGTTGTATTTTATGATCACTGTCTTATTTTAATCATTCACAGAACGAAGCCTCAATGCAGGCTCATTGCTCCCCAACTTTTACAAAACGTTTGCTTGTTTCACCCAAACTCCAGCAGAGGAACAATCAGAAGATGGATTTCCTGGTCCAGATTCCTGAAACAAATCCTCCCCCAATTCTAAGTTCCAAATTCAAAATAATAAGGCAAGGAGAGCCTTTGACTCCTCATTCTGAGACCAACTGGAAAGAGAGACACCAGGGACTTAGAAGATCAGACTTCATATATATGAAGACCTTTTTCTACCAGCCGAGTAAACAAGAATTCATTAGTGATAAACTCACCTTTCCAGGGTGGATGGGCAGAAGAGTAGAAAAGAATAGAATAGCCCTTTTATCCCAAAGGGCAAAGACGGAGACAGAGGATAATTGCCCTGCCTCCTATAGTTTCCTACTTCTTTTGACCTCTTCCTGACTTACCTGGACAGGTAAATGCCTCATCTGGCCCGCCTCACCCCACCCTGCCTCTGACTTTCAGCCAATCCCAATCGCCCCTCCCAATTTCTCATTCCAGCTGTTTACCTGGGGAGGGAAAGAGAAGGATGGGGGCAGGGCGGGCTTTCTTGGGATTGACCAATCATCTCTTTACCAACCCCTCTTCAAAACCAATTAGAGAACTCTTTGAAGAAGAAAGGCTGGGAGGAGGGGCTCCATTAAACTGACAGTAGTAGCACTGAACTGAGTGGAAGGGAAATTACCTTTATTTAAAAGGGAGGTTGCCTGTTCATCTCTTAACTTCCTACCTAGGACCTCCTTCCCGTATGGAATCGAGGAACCTCTCCTCCTACACCACAGACTAAAATTTCACCTGCTACAGTGTGGGGCAAAGTAGTAGTACTAATTTTCCTACCAAGCATTTTCCCCACACCTCCAACCTTTTCCCTCTCATCCCTCTCAATCCACATTTAGCTCAGAGAAGATGCGCTGAATTTTCTTTCCTCTACCAGAACCCCAGCATTCTAATTTAATATCAAAGATTATCCCCTTCTCTTCATCTCCAAATCCCTGGACATCACCTTCCATGCTCTTCTCCTGTATTCTAATTTGCACTAATGAAGCAACCTTTCTCATCAAGGCTGACTCCCCCTTTCCTCTCATTTTCTTGTCCTCTCCCCAGATTTCAAGCTTTCCCTATTTTTCTCATGCCTGCTGCCCACAAACAAGCCCATATCCTGCCCCACCTCCCATTCTGTAAAAAAAAAAAAATTACAAAAAAAATCCCACAAAAAACTCACTAGACCTTAACAAGATATTCTGTATCTCGCCTGGAAAAAAGCTACGTAAACTCATGGCCTTTACGCATTCCAACTCTGTGCAATTTGACTTCTGACATCATTACTCAACTGAAACAGGTGTGTCCAAAATTACTTATTTGCGATATTGTTACCCCCCTGCCAGACTGATGGTCTTTTCTCCATTCTTCTCCTTCTTGGCCTCTCTGCAGTATTTGACATGGTTGAGCACACTTTCTCTTCCCTGGGGGATTATTATTATCATTATTATTTATTATTATTATTACTGTATCCTTGTTCTTCCACCTGTCTGACCACACCTCAGTCCACTGGCTCATCATACATTTGCCTCCTGGATGGTTATACGTACCCAAGGCTCTGTACAAGCCTTCTCTTTCCATGCTCCCTTGGTGACGTCGTCATTTCCACAGTTTTAATGATCACATTTGTGCAGATGACTCCCAGACCTATAAATCCAGCTCCAGTTTCTTCCCCTGAACTCCATTCCCACAAAACCAACTGCCTATTGGCCATTTCACACTGGATGTCCCATAGAGGTGTCAAACACCTCATGTTTAGAACAGAACTCATTATTCTTGACCTCTAACTCTGCTCGTCTTCTGCATTTTCTTATTTCTGTTAAGGGGACCACCATCTGTCCACTCCCCCTGATTTGCAACCTCATTGTTATCCTCCTTCTCTCTTACCCTACTCTGCTAAAGTTACCATATCTTTGCAGTTTCTACTTCCACACCTCCTCTGGCACTTCCCTTCTGTCCCCTTCTCACTACTCACATGGCTAACATGTTCAGACCCTCATCACTTCTTTCCTAAACTGTTGCAATGGCTTCCTACCTGGTTCTCCAGCATCAAGTTTCTCCCACTCCCATTCATCCTCTACAGAGCCGTCAAAGTGATTTTTCTTAAGTATAGCTCTGACTACAGTCTCTTCTGCTTAATAAGTTTTAGTTCCTTCCTCTTGCCTCTATGATCAAATATAAACTTCTCTGTTTGGCTTTTAAAGTCTTCCAACACCAGACCCCAACCTACCTTTTTCACCCTTGTTACACATTACTCTTCACTTTTGTGCTCTAGCCAGCCTAGTCTGGTTATAGCTCCTCACAATGCAATTTCCCATTTCTATGACTGGATCACTATCCCATTTGCAAGGGGGAAGGGGAACAAAACACAAATTTTCTCTTCACTTCTACAGCATAGAATCCTTATGTCCTTCAAGATGCATCTCCCACACAGTGTTCTAGATGTAGCTTTTCTTGATCTATTCTCCTTCTCAACAGCTAGCACCCTTCCTCCCCAAATTACCATATATTTATTTACACAAACATAGAGAGTCCTCCTATAGAATGTAGACTCCTTGAGGGCAGGTGCTGTTTCATTTTGGCTTCATCTCCTCATTACTTAGTGCAATGCCTAGCACATAATACAGTAGGAGCTTAATGTATGCTTATTGATTGAGCCCAAGGTTGAGGAAACTCTTAGATTAGATTCTCTGTCTAGAGGACAACCATCTCCATCCCCATTTTTTTCCTGAGAAGAATGAAAGCTAACTACTTCTCCAAGAGATTCAAAGGATCATAAGATCAGAGCTATGATAGAATCCAGAAGTCATCTAATCCCACCTGCCATTTTGCAGGCCAATAAACTGAGTCCCATAGAGGTTAAAAGTGATTTGTCCAAGATTATACTTGTGGTATCTAAAATCAAATTTGAATGCAGGTCCTTTAATCACAGAGTGCTTACCCTGATAGATGAGGAACATTTATGAGAATGTCCATGGCTTTGAAAGCACCCTTTTTATTTGCACAGCACTCTAGAGATGGGTGGGTCCAAGGGGAGAGAGCACTTTAGCACCCTATTATTTAGATATCCTTTTAGGCATTTGTGGTATGTGGCAATGAATAGGATGGATAAAATTAAAATGGTTTGGCAACCAGTTTAGCAACTCACTTGTCTCCTACTGTGGATTGATTCTTGGCATCAGGAATAAACTAATCTAAAGGGGGCCAGAGAATTTACCCATCCAGCTCTGAATCTTGAAGTCTGCTGTTCCCAGGAATGTGGGAGCCATAAAGTGCTCCTTCAAGCTTAGGTCATACTTCCTAGATTATCCAAGGGCTGATTCAACTTGGTTGCAGATTAGTAGATTTAGAGCTGGTAAGGACCTTATAGGTCATTTAACCAAGCTCTCTCTATAGACAAGGAAACTGAGGTTTTTATAGAAGAGGAAACTTCTAGAAAGGAGAAATGATTTGCCCAAAGGTTACACATATCACAAGTGAAAGCTGGGTTGTTTTGGTTTTTTTCTATCAAATCCAATCCTTTTCCCACTCTAACACTGTTTTGCTTCTCCTCCTCCTCCTTTTTGCTTGTTTGCTTGATTTTGCCATTTACTCCTTGTTCCTTCACCTGCTCTTTCATCGTGGCATGGAGAAGACCTTTGATTCTTGGAAAGACTGTCCATGACCCATGAGATCTGGCTTTGTTGATGGCCCACTGGGCCCATAGATAATGGACCTGTTGTCTGAGCACTAGTCAAGAGAAGTTCAGAGAACCTCACTCATCACCAGGTTAGCCTCAAGGCGACGAATTTTTCAACTCCAGAATACAATCTACATGAAGGGGTTTCACGCTTCATTAGTGGAGAGAATATAAATATTAATCAAATCGTTAATCACTAAGAGGAAACATGGAGTGTGGAGGTGTCATATTTGAAGCCACTAGGTTTCATACAGTCTATAAAACTCCTACGTATGGCCCAAACTAAATTAAAATACAATTGGGAAATATTTAACAAAACAAATAAAAATATAACATAGGCAATGTTAATTTGTGGTTTTCTAAGTCAATATGTGACAGGCAAGGATACTTGAATTTGAAGCCACCAGTATAGTGGGTCAACGATGCTGGAGTGGGAATCAAGAAACCTGGGTTCAAATCCTGACTCAGACAGTAAGTATGTGACCATGGAAAAGTCACTGAATTTCTCAGATTCTCAAGTTCCATACATATAAAATGAGGATAATAGTACCTACCCCACAGTGTTGTTGTGAGGAAAAATCTTTGCAAACCTTAAAGGGCCATAAAAATATGAGTTATCAATAGACTTAACACGTTGAAGTATCCCCCAGGTATTAGCACTGGAAAGTCAGGAGAAAAGGAATGAGAAACTCAGACCAGTATATTTTAGGGATTGTAGGTGAATAGAAACAACAGAATCCAGAAACAACTACTAGACTTTATGGTAGTCACAAGGGTGATGTTTATCCCACATCTAGTCTTGATAAATGAGTTTCATCTCCTTTCTATGTGCTGAAGCATCAGTGATATGGCTAAAGGAACTGAGGTGGATGAGTAAAGGGAGGAGCCCTGGGTGATGCACGTACATGCTTTCAAAAGTATCTGGATAATAAAGCTGACTGAGCATTTGAGATCTTCCTTCCTGATGAGTGTTCCTAAGACATAGTAACTATGATGTCATAATGCCAACAAAACAGGAAGGGCATCTCCAACCCAGACACTCACTGAAACTCTTTAAAGACTATAACACCCTAAAGAGGACCTAGAGAGCTAAAGTAGACCTAGCTTCGTTGGGGTGTGTACAATAAGCAACACTTGCTGGATAATGAGTTAAGTATTAACTGAGAAAAAGATAGGAGGTCTAGTTCTTATGTATTAAGAAAGGAGGTAATCTCAAAGAATAGATGAAGCCTTTCGTTCCCTAGTATCTGATAACATGTTAAAAATAACATTATGGCTCCATCTAGTGACCTAGATTTTTCATTCTTCCTCCCTATTTTGTCAATTAGATTGACTTGCTCATTTTTTATAACAGAAATATGAAATATTCCCATTATAATATTATCTATTAAAAATGAGAACTATGATGGCACTATTGAAAGAGGCCATCTACTTAACAGCAATATTCTTTCAGGAATCCTATATGATAATGAGTTATAGAAAAGCAAGGCCTCAGAAGAGTTAAAATTAGAGATATCCTAAAAAGCATTGCACCAAATGGTGCAATGAATAGAGTGGGACCTGGAGTCAGGAAGACCTGAGTTCAAATCCAGCCTCAGACACAGCTGTGTGACCCTGGGCAAATCACTTAATCTCTGTTTGCTTCAATACACTGGAGAAGGAAGTGGAAAACTACACGACTGTCTTTGCTGAGAAAATCTCAAATGGGGTCATGAAGAGTCAGACCCTACTGAGCAACAGCAACAAAAAACAATGGAAAAAGAAAAGCTGCTGCATGTTACAACATTACTATGTATGGGAAAACTGTCATAGAAACACATTCACTGTAATTAATAACCAGAAAATGGTGATCATGAGTTGAGAATCAAAGACAATAGACAGGCAGCTTGAATGCCATATTGGTGACCCTTGAGAAGATGTTCCTCAAGGGGGAAGTATTATTTCCTTCCAAATGTAAAAAAAAAGGAAGGAAGGAAGGGAGGGAGGGAGGAAGAAAGGGAAGAAGGAAGGGAGGGAGGGAGATAGCAATGATGTACCATAACTGATATTTTTATAGAAATATAAAATTTTGGGGGTAGGGGATATTTTCTGTATTTTAACTCCTATATGATGACTCCTTAAGGTGAAATTTATTTTTAGCCTATGCTTATCTGTTTGACCAGTTTCCTTACACTTTATTTCAAGTCTCATAAATTGATACAGTACTGATATCTACTCCATGATAGTCAAGACTTTCCTAACATCATCCTGTAAATACACACTCACATATGACTTCAGAAAATACAGTCTATATGTGAGCGTTGTCATGCCACTTTTCTTGGAGCACTTAAAAAGCTGGCTAACTCTCTCTCTTGCCTTTTTCATTGTTATGACCCCCATTTACCTTTTGGTGACTCATCACTGGTTGACCCAAATGACAGTTTCAGTTTCTTTGGAGTGCATGAAATACTTCATCTCCTGTATATCTCTCTTCTTCCTGGTTAAGCCTATGACTGGAACTCTTTTCCTCCTCATCTCTGCCTCCTAACGTCCCTGGCTTTCTTCAAGTCTCAGCTAAAACTGTTCTTTCAGCAAGAGGCATCCTCCAGTCTTCATTGTTAATGCCTTTCCTTTGAGGTCTCTTGCAGCTCACTCTGCGTATAGCTTGGTGTATACATAGCAGTTTACACAATGTCTCCTCTACTAGACTGAGCTCCTTGAGAGCAGGGGCTGGTTTTGTTTGTGCCTTTTCTTGTATCTCTGGCACTTAGCACAGTGTGTGGCTTGGAGTAAGTAGCTAATTAATATTGACTTGTTGATGTGTTGACTTGAGGCTAAGGCCCAGAATTGCCTTCTTCTCCTCTGTAAGAACAGTAAATTACTAAATTTTTACCATAGCCAAAACTTAAACCAAAGTACCATGGAGATATCCCTCCCTTACTCACACTCATCCCATACCTCCCTGTACTTTAGCAGAGAATCCAATTATCTCAAAAAATGGCCCCAGAAGCACTGAGAAAGGAAATACTTCTGACTTTAGCCAGAAAAGCTGTAAAAGTTACTTTCCTTTATGAGGTATCCTTTATTTTATAAAATAGAAATATTTCAGCAACCCAGCTAACATTTTGACAGTATCAAATTACTTTGACACTTCTAACTTTATAGGCAAGGTATTTTCTTTTTTCAAAAAAAAAAAAAAATCCCTTCCTCATTGCATACATTTAAACTCCATATTTCACCTGGTGACACTGCTATAGTATCCTTGGAAGAGGAGGTTACAGTGACATATAAGATAAGCATTAAAGTGAATGCTCTTTGGTAAGCAATTAATCTGGGCCATAACGACACATTTGGGCTTTGGGGTCACTAAGCATACTCAAACTCTGGTTAGAACTTCTTCCCTTACTGGCTTTGCAGTCAGTTTCTCATTTGTAAAAATGAAGGCATTGGCCTATCTGACCTTTAAAGTTCTTCCTAGCTCCAAATCTGTGACAATAAGATTTTTATATGCCTTGTAATGCCAGTGAAGTTGAGGCTACATTGATATAAAATTTCTTAACACATCCCTACATGGAAGGCTCACATTAGTGAGGCACATAGTTGTCTGGCAACTATAGAAATGTTGTCCAACTAGTCAGAAAATTAGTAAATTGTGCCTGTTCAATTTCAAATAAAATCACATTGGGAAAGATCTTAGACAACTAGTCTGCCTTCTCACTAAGGCAAGAATCTTCTAGAATATTCATAACATGTTGTCATTGAGCTTGTACATAAGTCCTTATAGTCATGGGTAACTCCCTGTCTCACAAGAGAGATTGTCTATTTCATGGCTGGTAGTTTTTTTAGAAAGTTCTTTATTCAGCTGAAATGTGCCTCCTGGTAACTTCCAGAATAAGTCTATTTCCAGATAACAATTCTTCTTTATGGCTCTGTTGATTTCAATATGAGAAGACACTGGATTTGTTCCCTTTGGAGGGGAATGTATCTGTGTGTGTGTGTGTGTGTGTGTGTATACATGTATGTGTGTATGTATATGTGAATTTATACATGCATACACATACAAATTATATAATATATATATGGATCTGGGTTAAAATCTTTTTGGTATTTACAGCTTATATAATCACTTATATAAATCACTTAATGGCCTCAGTTTCCATATCTGTAAAATGAGGGTATTGGTCTAGGTGACTTGTTATAGTCCTATCTAACTTTTTTTCCTATGATTTTTGATGCTATTAAATGGTTTGCTTAGCCAGGGGCTTCTGAGCTGGCTTATTAATCAAGTAGTTCCTGGTGGCAATGAAAACTTAAAGATTCTGGGGTCACTTCCCTATTGGTACCAAAAAAAAAAAAAAAAAAGTTTAAGGATAATCACAGTTCCAGAAAGCTTCGGGTAAGAACCACTCTCACTAAAGTCACCCATCATCACTTCTCTTCAAATGCAAAGGCTTTTTCTAAATCTTTGTTTTTGTAATGTAAGATAAAGTCAACTAGCTGTTTCAGGTAATAGTCGATTTTGTTGTTTTGTTTTGTTTTAAAAAGTTGCGAAGGCTAGATCCTCCATAATCAATGTTCAGCCCACCCCAGAAAAAACTGGATAGTCAGAAGTTTTTATTGTTAGTGATCTGAATCATTTTTTTAATATGTTGTTAGTAGTATGAAAGAACCATATGCTCATATGCTTTGACCACTTATTTATTGGGTAATGACTTTTGACCTAATATATTTCTGCTAGTTGTCAATATATCTTGGATATGAAATCTTTACTTGAGAAATATGATACAAAGATATTTTTTTCATTGGTTACTTCCCTTCCTCTATTAATTTTGTTTGTGCAAATGCCTTTCAATTTCATGCAGTCAAAATGATCTATTATACCTTTTATAATTGCCCTTACCTGTTGTTTGGTTAAAAAAAAAATCTCCTTATACCCCACACTCATCAGATTGGCAAAGCTGAAAAAATAACAAATGTTGGAAGAGTTGAAGGAAAAGAGACGCATGAATGCGCTGTGAGTGGAGCTATGAAGTGATTTAAGCAATTCTGGAAAGCAATTTGGAATGGTGCCCCCAAAGTTATTAAACCATATTCTTTGGCCCAGGAATAACAATCACTACTGAGCCTTTACCCTAAAGAGATAAGAGAATGAGGAAAGCTTCTACATGTTCAAAAAGTGTATATGGCAGCTTTTTCTTCTTTTGGTCATGGCAAAGAACTAGAAACCAAGGGGATGCATATTGTTTGTAGAACGGCTTAATGAATTATGGTAGATGAATGTAATGAAATACTATTGAGCACAAGAAACAACAAAGGGGATGGTTTCAGAAAATCCTGGGAGACTTGTATGTCTTGTGTAATATGAGACTTATGTAATATGAAATTAGCAGAACCAGGAGAATTTTTATATAGTCATAACAACATTATTAAAACAAACAACTTTGGAAGACTTAAGAACTCTGATCAATGCAATGATCAGCTATGATTCAGAGGACCAGTGATGAAGGATACCACATACCTCCTGAGAGAAAAGGGATGGATTCAGGATTTAGAATGAAATACACATTTTTGGACATGGCCAATATGATCATTTGCTTTCCTTGACTATTGCATATATATTACAAGGATTTTGCTCTTGTGTTTTGCTTCTTTCCAAGGAAAAGAGGGAAGGTGAAAAGAAGACAAAATGAATGTTTAATTGGAAAAATTAATTTACAAATTTAAAAAAAAATTCATTTTCTGTGACAACGTTTCCTAACTAATCTACTTATGTAATGTCATCTCAATTAAATTACCTAAAAACTTCTCATACTGAGCTAGGAAAAAATAGTTACAAAGTTCATTTGGAAGAAAAATGGTCAGGAACTTCAAAGAAATCAGAGGAAAAAAAGATGTAAAGGAACCAGATGCAGTAGTATCAAACCTTAAACCATAAGGTGAGAGCATTGTTGAAGTATAAAATGGATAATTTTGATTATTTTCAATTAAAAGTTTCTCATATAATCTATGAAGTCAAGAATTGAAGGAATGCTGAAGGTTGGGAGAAAGAACTTTCATAGACAATCTCTCAGAAGTTGACTGGGTTGGAATATTGCTGTGGTGTAGGAAATGAGCTGGTTGATGTAAAAAGTCATGGAACAACTAGGACATCGGTGTCAGAGAAACAGGTAAGTGAAAATATAGTATAGTTTTATGTATATGGGCATGGGTGTATATACGTATGTTTATAGATATCTATAATCTTTCCATATTTATATCTATCTCTGTATGTGCACTTTGATGGTAGCCTTCTTTGGAAGGAGGGGAAATGAGAAGGGAAATATAAAGTAAAAAGTGCACAGCAGGGGACAAAAGAAAACCTATAAGGAAGCAAAGAAAAGCTGGACAGCTTTGAAAACAATGTATAGAAATTTATTGTCTTATACTGAATCCTATCTTAGGTTCTGCTGTATACTTGGCAATGTTTTTTCTTTTATTTTGCATTTAAGTTTAAAATAAACTAAAAAAACTTACAAAAAAGAATTAATTCCCTACTTGTAGCTGAAAAAGGTACATAATCTGTTTTTTAATTTTTTATGGTATGATCTTTAATATTTGGTCATAATATTAATTTTTAATTTATTTTGGAATATGGTACAAAGTGTTGGCCTAATTTTAATTTCTTCCAGACTACTTTAGTTTTCCCAGCAATCCTTATCAAATAGGGAGAACTCTCCTAAATAATTTATGTTTTTAACTTTCTTGAACACTGGGTTATTGAATTCCATTATTTCTCATTCTCCTTTATCTGATAGTCTCTTCCATTATTTATCAACTTTTCTATTTTTTTTTTTAAAGGTACCAAGTGGTTTTGATGACTGGTGCTTTATAATATGGTTTGTGATCTGGAAATGTTATTCCCCTTTCATTGCTACTTTAAAAAAAATATTTCTTTTGATATTCTAGGTTTCTTTCAAAATGAACTTTGTTATGATTTTAATAAGTTCTATGAAGTATCCTAGTAGTAATTTGATAGGTATCACATAAAGCTATAATTTTGATAGTAGCCATTTTTATTATATTGGCATGATCTTGACTGGGTTTTTTGAATGTTCTGTTTAGGTGGGTCTTTACTTCTTAAGGGCAGCTACGTGGCTCAGTGGCTTGAAGTCAAGAAAATTCATCTTCCGGAGTTCAAATCTGGCGGTAGACAGTTACCAGCTATGGGACCCTGAATAAGTGATTTAACCCTGCTTGCCTCAGTTCCTCATCTGTAAAATAAGCTAGAGAAGGTAAGGGGAAACCACTCCAGTATCTTTGCCAAGAAAACCCTAAATGGGCCATGAAGAGTCAGAAATGACCAAACAATAATAAATTGCTTCTTCAAGGATTATTTTATAATTATCTATACAAGTATTGAATGTGGTTTGGTTCACTGATTCCCAAATATTTTATGCATTTTGTAGTTATCTTGATTGGGATTTCCTTTTCTATTTTTCTTTTGGGTTTTGTTGTTATTATAGAGAAATGTTGATTTTGTGGGTTTATTTTGTAGCCTTCAAGTCTGCTGAAGTTATTTCCTAGTTTTTGGTTTGTTTTTTTGTTAATTCCCTAGGATTTTCTAAATAAGTCATCAAGTCATCAAAGGATAGTTTTATCTCCTCTTTGCCTATCTTTATACTTTCAACATCCTTCTTTTGTTTTATTGCTGTTAGCATTTCTAGAATTACATGAAATACTAGTTGAAAGGGTGGGCATTACTGATTTGCTCCTATATTTACTGGGAAAGCCATTAGTGAAACCCCATCTGAAATATGGTGCTTACTTTTCATTTTCGATATCTTTTGTGATGTTAAAAAGACCCCTCTACACCTCTACCTTTTGAACTGCTGTATCTTGTCAAAGACTTTCTTCATGTATTGAGATAATCATGGATTTGGATGTTCTTGTTTTTAGTATATTTTCATAATATTTATTTAACAACCATCCTTGAGTAAACCATATTAATCACAAGGAATGATTTGTTGGATAAATTGCTGTAGAAGCAATTTGATTTGAAAGAAATTCCAGAAATTCTTGGTGCTTTTTACTTAAATCACCCATTAACTTGGAATGATTAAAAAAAAAAAAACCTAGGTCTCAGTGGATGTTTATGAAATGTCCCAATCTTTCTTTATGTTTGGATAGTGTCCATTCATCTTTTGATTTCTTAAGGAACAAATCTTGTATCTCTCCTCCCAGATTGGACCGGACAAAGCAATTATGGGTGGTGAAAGGGCCAGAAAAGCACTTCAAATGTCATTTAACCTAGCACTCTCATTTTACAAATACAAAAAATGAGATTCTGGAAAGCAGAATTACTTATCCAGGGTCTCACAGGTTAGTGGCAGAAAGTAAGGTTATACCCTGAAAGCAGGAGAAGCAACACAAGAGCGGGTTGGGGAAAGCTGCTGTTTGCTATGGACTAGATGTAGAAATCTCCAGGTTCAGAGACCTCAGAGGCCATCTTATAGAACCTGTACCTGAATCAGAATCCCCTCTACAACATGGCTAAAGTCTTCTTCAGAAGAACTGTAGTAAAAGGGAACCCATTACCTTCTGAGGCAGGAGTTTCATTCAATATTTGGATACCTCTGTAAACAAAATTTTCCTTTTATCAAGTCAAAATCTGCTTCTCTCCAATTCCCACTAATTACTTTTAGTTCTGCTTTCTGGTATCTAGTAAAACAAATCTAACCACTTCTATATGATGCACATTTAAATGCTTAAAGATACATAAAATGTTGCACTGAATTATTCTCTTCCCCAGTTTCCATATTCCCTGTTTCTTGGAAAAAATCTCCAATGCCCTCACCACATGGTCACTGTTCTCTGAATCCTCTCCAGGTTTACATATGTGGGTCTAAATGAAATATAATATTCTAGAGTCTAGACATAGTCTGACCAGGGTAGGGCATAGCAAGACTATTACATTCCTAGTTTTGGATGCCAATGCTCTTATAGCCTAAAATCACACTAGCTTTTTTCATTCATTGTTAACCTCAGCTTATTCTGAGGTATGGCATTCTTGACACTCATTGTATTTACTGTGCCACGTTTCTGTAAACATCCTGTTAGCTGTCTTTGCTTACATTATCTATACATGTCTTTTTACATGTGAATCTATTGGGCAGTCACTTTTATTCTCATCAAAATTTTTCTCTTTTATATCTTTAGAATTTCACTGATAACAACTTCTCATTCCTCCTGGGCTAAATTCACCTCAAGGACTTTAAGTACCTGGAATCCTAACTTTACTTGTTCTGAACTCTTTGAAGCACAGTATCCCAAAACCTGAGGTGTATTTCAGACTATCTTTAGGTTTTCTTCTACTTCATTATTACAAATTCCAAAGAATGAATGTTCACTTTTTCTTAAGGTTCCCATAAATGACTACATTGCTTTAGGAATCACAGGTCTATGTCCTGTCCCCTATCTTTAGGACAATTTTATTATTACTAGCTTAGAGAGGTGGGTTACTCTACCACTTGCAAATATGAGAATCACTAAAGTGGGTCAGTTCCTGATAAATAACAGTTCCATTCCAAATAAATAGCATTCCTGAAGCTGACAATTAAACCTAAGTCTAATGTTGAGACCCAGTATAAAATTAATTGACCATCATCCCATGCAACAACAAATGTTTTTTGTCTTCAGACTGATTCATGTTTCTGTGCTTTCATGACACATCAGACCTTTACGCGTTTCTTACAGAAACAAGTAATCAGTCTCCCATCCCTCCTTGGTCACTTTCAGAAGATGACAAGGCATGAAAAGTGACTGAAAGTGTCAAATGCCAAATGAGACAGAATTCTGGAAAATAGTCATTAAGACTCTACCTGGCAAATAAATTTTGGTAGAATATAGTTCCTAGGTCAAAGTTGTGGTCTACTGAGTTTTGATAAAAACAAAACAACAGATTACTGGTTTGTGGTGCAATAGCTCAGTGGTAGCAAAAAAAAAAAAATTAAAATAGACAAACACTCCAATTCAGATTGCTTAATTTATTCTTACAAGTCACTACATACATACATACATACATACATACAGCTTTCAGTTATTTAAAATTATACAACTTTATAAATAAAATCAAAGCATCTTGGCAACATCCAAGTTACATAAAGGTTATATGATGATACAAGACATTTTCCTGGTAGCAGCATATTAAAGATCTTTGTGGGGAAAACAACCTGAATTAGCCAAGTCAAAACAAGAGGCAAAATTATCAATCTTCCAAAGGAAAATACTTTTAATCTATGGAAGTAAAAGCATACAAAATTGACTCCTGGCTTAAATTTTTCTACTGCTCTTTTAAGTCATATTCTAAAGCAATAACATGTGGCAGTCTTTCCTAATCAATTCCATTCATTTTGTTTCCTAAACCTCCACCTCTACCTGCTCGAATCTGAAAGCTATAAAACAGAAAATTTACATACTTCACTACAATTTCTTTTTGGTAAATACTGTTTCCTAAGTATAATTCCTAACAAGAGCCAAGGCTGAACTAAGTTACTAGAAAAATTACCTCTCCCCTTCCTCCAAAGCCACCATTATGCTTTTGCTAAGTATATGGAATTTCCTGTAACATTATATGGCACAGAGGTAAACTGAAAATTAACAAGAATTACACTACCTGGACCTTTACGGAGCTCAAAATACACATTGTACCCATTATAAAGTTTTCATGTAATATTAACAGAAATCTTATGTCCTAAGATTTCCTTAAATTTAACTTGTTTTGGAAGCTATAGTCTATTATTCCTATCACTCAACTACATGTTTTCACCACTTCTTAACCTATATTTGATGTAATTTTACCTTTTGAAAAAGGGCAAAATATCAAAAGGCATCATAATAAACACTTAAATGTAACTTTATGCTTTAACTGAAAATTTTTCCACATATGGACTTTACTCAGAAACCAATCACTGAGAGAGATGAGTGGTACTACACAAAAGTTATTGCTCTTCTGATGGTCTGAAATACTCATTTCTGAAAAACATTATTCAGTGAGTATTATGAATTCACCCATTCCAGACCAGATTCTCTTTTGTTTTGGTAGCAATCACACTTCTCTTTTTTCACTGACCCCTTTTAAGAATAACCTAACCTTTAAATTCACACTAGTTGAAGACCTTAACTAGCACCCATGCAAAATTACAATCAATGCAATATTTTTCAAATTAAATGCTAATGACTTGGTAAACACAAACAATTCAACCTTGTTTATTAAGAGAAGAAAAACCTTTTCAACAAATATGTTATCATTTAACAAACTAAAAATGGTGTGTAAGGGATAGAGAGCAGTCCTCAAGAGTCAGGAGGCCCTCAGTTTTAATTCTTTCCTGATACAAACTGTGTGACCTTGGACAAGTCGTTAAACTTCCTAAGTGCTCCCAGTCAATGCTTTAAGACTATAAATTACAGGTTCATTGGTAAAGAAAGGCAATTCCTAACAGTGATGAAATCAAAGATCTAGATAAAAAAAAATCCTGACAACTAAAAATCCCCCCCAACTCCCTTCACAATCAAGAGTTCTGCATACTTTGTAAACTAGATGCTTAAAAAATTATTGCCAAAATACTGTTTGCAGCAATTAAGTAGATAATTCAGTGTATTCTGTCCCATCTTTAAATTAACTTCAATTCCTAAATTTATTCAAAACCTTAGTCATGATTTCATAGCTTATTCAAATGAATTATTTGTTCCACTTTTATTTATAGGTCAGACACAATGTCTGTAAATAAAATGAAACTTTCAAGTCCATTAATATCTGAATCTCTCCCAGTCCCCTCCCAAAAAAGACCTTTTTTTACTTAGCTTTAAAAAAGAATAAAGATTTTAACGATCTATTCTTTTCAGAACAGTTGCCTCAGCTGTCTGCACTGCAAGAACAAACTTGAATACTGTATTGTAAAAAGATGCCTGAACAATCACATTATAGTAGTGTATTAAGAAACATTCTGAATGCTAGGGAACAGCATGCTCCTAACAGCTACTGAAATGGAATGTTAACACAATAATAGAACGTTATGTTACTGAAATACAATACATATTGCTAGAAGAAAAGAGCTGATTATTGGCAGCTCAAAACATACATTTATTGGTTTTAATAAGGATCTTGGAGGGTGCTATATAACATGTAAACTTTGTTTCACAAGTTTTAAAGTGCTGCAAATAATTACCAGGTGTGATTCTCAATATATGAAAACTGCTCATGAAGGCCACATGATTAGTTACAAAAATGTACCTTTCCCATTATAATTAGAAGGATTTAAAAAACATGGTTTAGTGCAGCCATGCAATAAATTTAAAGAAAACTTTGAAGTAAACATGCTAGCCAGATGAACTTGTCAAATATGCATATTCCAGGTTCTACAAAACATGGAAGACAGCACAGTGAGGTATCATACATGGAAATACTGAAGGCATACAAAGTGAGATAGCTGGGTTGTAGTGGACAGAACATTTGAAATTAATATTTGGGTTTGAATCCAACTATCACTTGCTACCTGTGACCTTGGAAAATACCTTTTAACTCTCAGCTGTAAAATGAGGGTGTTGGACTAAATGATCTCTAAGGTTCCCTTTCAACATTAAATTCTATGATCTCTATGATCCTTTGAGAGAAAATAACGTCACTTCCTAGAAAAGGGGCAGGGTGATTCCTGTTGCTGGGGTTTGAGCCCCATAAAATAAAGAAATATACAGCTATACTGATTTTCACCAGAGCTGCCAAGCTGGAATCACTGAAAAAAAATTCTAAATCAAGGCAGCATTAATTAACATTTCAATACTATCTTTCCAATAACTCTAATTTTTCAGTGAGGAAGAACATTCATAGCAAGAGCTAAGGCTGGAAATCAAATTCTCAAGGTATCAACTAATAACAACAGGAGTCATTACTAGTAATGTTATTAATAATTATTATCTTTAGATAATCCATCACAAAATTGTGATTATCAAAAATTAACATCAGTGCTTAATTACTCCATGTAGGCAGCATTGTAGCTAATCACTGTATTTAAAAGCAAAGTAAATAAGAGTACTTATCCCAATCTAGCTTCTACAGCTAAAGGCCCTCTAATTCAATCTGGAAATTGAGTGAATTGGGACAATCCCCGTTGAGTTCAAGTGCAAAAAGAACAGAACCAAGTTTCTTCTAAATTCCTTTGAAGTAGCTAAATCAGAAGATTTTCAAGGTTTTACAACACTCAAGTTTATTCAGACTAAGAGGTCAATTTAGTCAAGTATCAGCATACTTACAAAATATCAAATGTAGGATAATTTACAAGCTTGATTTTAGAACAAAAATTTAGGGACTTAAATTCACTATTAATAGAAGTGGAATGAAGTAGGAATAGGACTTCATGAACTCTCTGGGTATACAATGACACTTAAGTCACAAGAGTGTTAAATTTTGGCAAATGATTAACAATTAAAAACCTTAACAATTATTATCAGTTCCCAATTTATATGATTAGATAGCCTAACCAGAAGATGTAAAAATTTAAAATATGAAAACAAAGTTCCCTGAATAAATATTTGACAGGTGATATGAAAAAAGTAATAACATGTAAACAAACCACTTGAATTTAATTTCTGTGCAATATCAGCAAAGAGTTCTTTTGCCTTGTAAAATAATCTACTGTCTGTACAATACAGGATCAAAATTCAGAGTGACTGGAATTTATACTAAGGCAGAAAAAGCACATGCATTAGGCCTGATATCTGATATCACCAGAAAGTTAAAAAAAAAAAGTTTTCTGACAGAAAGGTGATGCACAGTTTCCCTCAATCTAAACATGAAGGCTGATGATACAATTCTAAATTGCTTGGTTATAGCAACATTTATTACTTCAATCAAGTTTCTTAGAGAACTAAAATGAATTGAGAAAAAAGCATCAACAACAAATGCCAGAAGACAAACAGATGGAGATTTCACACCACTTTCAGTTGCATGGACTGTGACTTGGAAACACTATGATAATTCACAAATGCTGTTCTTGTTGTTAAGGCTCAGCAAAACAGAAAAAAAAAAAAAGGAACACCTTTAAGACTTTTAGTAATCTTAAGAGCAACTTATATCTTGAAAAGAGCTATAAAAACAAAAGGTACTCAATTTTTTAAGTATTTAAGTACAAGCACACTGTGTTAATTATTTCTCAAATAAAGTGAACTTTTCCTAATTTTTCCACTAAACACTATTGGGACAAGGGTACCTAACACAGTGTCTTGCATATATTAGATGCTTAATAACTATTTGTTGAATTGTTTTCAATGTCAACTTTAAACTTTTACCCTAAGAACTCAAAAAGTAATTCTCTAGTTCAAACGATCAACCCAAAAAATGTGCTTAAGGAGACATTTTAAGTGCTTCCAGTTAAAACACAGCAACTAGTTTGCCAGACCCTTAACTACACCCAAACAGATAAGATTATCATGACAAGAACTTCAAAAACATTAAACTACAAGAGGTTGTACACTGTTATATTCATTTTAACATCCCTGATCATAAGTAGAATTATGAAAGAGGTAGTAGACAACTTTACCTAGGAGATCTTATATTGAAGCTCAGTTTCTGAGAGGGGGTACCTGGTGGACTTAGTCCAACAAGCCAAAGGGTACACAACTAATGTGGAGAACGAGGAAAACTCTGAGACAGCCCAGTAAGACAAGGATTTGGTAAGGTTTCTACGTTATCAGAGATAACAATATACTTTTCACCTCCAAAACAACCTAGTCACCATCACTCTAAGTACCTCAAAATTGTTCAAAGGGCAAGGCGGAAATTTTAAAATGCTAGTCTGCATAAATTAGACCTGGCTTAAGGACATTGTTTTTAGTGGTGATAAGGCTAGCAACAATTCAACATTTGTAGGCCTGTCTGTTTAACATGAAAACAAATATTACTTAAATGAGGAACAGTTGCTACAAACTTTATCAGGTCATTTCAGCTTAAAAAAAAAAAAAACATTCAAAAGATATATAGTATGAATAAAAAGCAGAAGAAATTAAATACACACAAGACAAAAAACAAACCAAACATCTTTTGCAAAGTTTGAGTACTCAAATTTCAAGGAACGTCAATTAAAAGACTGAGTCATTTTTTTAAAAAGCTATGCTTAATTTAAAAATCTTATCCAATAAGTTATTAGCTACTATAAATTAAAACAAGAATATTGGTTTTGTAAAGCTGTGGGCAGCTCCTTCACCATAGTTATGAAATTAGGCACCTTATTCTCTACATTCTACTTTAAATACTATAAATCTTAAACAGGGCACTGTCAGACTCAATTTTTGAACACTCAAAGGAAGTAGTTACCATCTCTTTAGGAACAGCTTATGTAATGTACTTATGCCTTACAAAGTATTTGCATGAAAAGTCTACCAACTTTCAACATAAAATCAGGCTGACCGCCCTGCACGTCATTTAAGGAGTTGCTCCTTAGTTGGAATCACAATTTAGAAAAGAGTTTTACATTTTCAAACTCCATAGTATTCAAACGTCTAAGCTGCTCTAGACACTGCTGTGTGTATATGCAGTGGTATCACGTTACCCCCCAATGTGCCAGGTATACTCTTCCATCAGTTAATGCTGCTCAGGGCTAGCTTGCAGGAATAACTCTCTTCAGGCTAGTGTCAGGGCACCACTCACTGTCACACCTGGCTGGAAGGGAGCATGGATCACCACTGCAGACACAGATCTGTAAACTTGCACACTAATTTTAATCTTAACAAGGAATTCTAGTGTCTTCATTGTCTTAAGTAAAAAGGGTGTTTCAAGCATTATGTCCTTTTTGTCTTTTAGGTTTACAGAGAGCTTATTGGAAAACCCAGAGCCTTCTGGATGACTGAGGTAGTAGACAATGCCTCCTCTTGCATAGATCACACCTCTCCAAAGTTGGTATGGCCAGTCTCCTTGGCATGTTCCCTTGCTTCTGCTTGTCCAGTTAACCCCTTTTGGCACACCATGCATCTCAGGGTGAATCGGTTCACATCAGTAAACTGTCTCTTTCTTCTAGCTTCATCTGCCAATTCCAAAGCTTGTGCAAGAACAATGTCATCATTGGAGGAAAAGATGGTCAAAGGAGGGCTGTCTGGGTCAGGGAAGGTTCGCTGAAGTGGATCATAGTGGATGCCATCATAAATTAGTAGTACCCTTTTGGAATAACCAGCGTCTTCCCCAAAGCGGTCAATTCTGACTGTCTGAGTGTCCACTACACAAATTTCGCATTGATAAAACTTTGACAAAATGGATATCTCAATGGCTCCTCCCCAAGTGTCATCCCTTCTAATCCAGTCACAATACTCTTGATTTGTTTTTCCTAATAAAGCCTCACAGTAGAATTCTGGATCACTTGCTACTATCTCTGCTATAAGATTTCGCATCTCAGGGGCACAAGCTGGATCCAAAACTCCCCCTTCTACTACGTAGTACACACTGGTGAAAAGGCAAGAGTTATCTGCTGGGACCACTGTTCTGGTAAGCACAGGCAAAACTTCCCTGAACGAAGTATGAGCACCATGTTTTGTAAGTGCAGAAGATGAAGTCTTATGCTTGGTTTTGTCCTCTTCAATGATCAAGGTATCACCTGTTAAAAATAAAGCACATCCAGAACTGCAAAGGAATGTTTAAATGAATTATAGCTGGACTAGCCAGTCTGGAAATTACAAACAGGAATTAAAGCATGTAAAAACATATAAAACAATTTTGTAAAAAGTGACTAATAAGTATTCATTTCTTTTTATATCTTCCTTAAGTTACTGTTGTTTGTTTTAATTCATACTGCCTCCCAACTTAACCGGGGGAATCTAGCTACACCTCTACACCATTTATGGACTATATGCAACATGATCAAAAATTAAAGTTTCTTACAGGACCTACAACTTCATTAGTGTGAGGCAACCAGGTGGCGAAGTTGATAAGAGTATCTGGCATAGTTAAGAAATTTGGAGTTCAAATCCGGTCACCTACTAGCTGTGTCATCCTGGGCAAATCAGTTAACCCCTGTTTACCTCACTTTCTTCATCTGTAAAATGGGGATATAAATATACTCTACCTCCTAGGGTTGTTGAGAGGATCAAATGAAATAGTTGTAAAGCATTTACCACAGAGCCTGGCACATAGTGTTATATAAATGTTAGCTGTAATCAACTCAACTCAATGGACTCGGATTGCAACTCCTCTGAAATTTAAAAGATATTCTAAAAGAGCTGCTGCAACCAAAATCTTGTTACCCTGAAGCCAACCTGGTGACAAGCCTCTCTGAATTTAGCTAGGCTGGTCCTCATAACTACAGGAAGTTAGTCTATTCCTGGGGCAATATTCAAAGCCTTTCCAGCCAGGTAAAACCTGCCAGAATTGCTGACCGACCTTTAAGAACCCTGGATACCTCCTGATGAGGCATCAGCATAGGAAGCCTCTAACTAACCCTTCTAACTCAGAATCTGTTATTCTACAACTTATTTAAAATAAAAAAAACAAAACCAGAGAAGCAAAAAAAAAATCCAAAACCAATTTTAATCTAGGCCACAAGGGGGTGTGCTCTGTTTATGTTCCTAGAGATTGGGACAGCACAGCGGTAAGGTGCTAATTAGAGAAGTTGCTCCTCAAGTTTCAGTTGTCAACAGAAATAATTGCTACAGGTTAGGGCAGAAGAAGGCTATTCAGAGAAGCTTTAAAAAGCTATTGTGTTAAAACTCAACTTAAAATAACCTAGTACCCGTGAGGATGGATACAGAAAATGACTCGAACTTGGAGATGTGGAGCAGAGGACCGCACAGCCTCTCCCCCGCAACCCTCCCCTTCACCCCGTCTCCATCTCCCCGTTTCTGGGGTGGGTCACAGGGTGGCCAAGGGAGGAAGAACTGTGGGGCCCAGTCCCCGGAACAAAAGGGAGCAGGAGCTCCTCACACCCGCCAGATACTGGGGAAGGAGAGAATGAATGAGCTGCGCTCCGGCGGCCCCAGCGTCCAGCCGGGCAGAGCCGGGGAACGGTCAGCGCCGCCCCGGCGTCCTCCGCCCCCGCGCTCAGCCCTCAGTTTCCTCACCTGTCAAATACGGCAAACGCCCCCCCGGCGCCGGCTCCCGGGACCGCACGAGGGGCAGCCCCGGGCCTGCGGCCGGGGTGTCCCCGCGCCCCCGCCCGCCCGCGGGAGCGCCCCTGCCGGGGCCTGGGCGCCGAGCCCCGGCCCTCTCTCCTCCTCCTCCCCTTCCGGAGGCCCCCCACGGCCCGGCGCTCTTACCCGACTGGATGGGCAGGTCCCCCAGCACGGTCTCCCCGTCGCTGAGGTCCAGGCACTCGGGGGGGAAGCCGACGAGGATCCGCTGCCCGCCGGGGGCGATCCCGGTGAGGGCGGCTATCTGGCCCTCGAGCTCCCGCACGCGGGACCGGCTCGAGAGGCCCTGCAGGACGTGCGTGCCGTTCTTGGCCTTGCAGCGGAGCCGCCACATGGCGCCCGCCCGCCCGCCGGACACCTCCCGGGGCCTGCCTGGGACACCGCCGGACGGAGGGAGACGCCGCCGCCGGGGCAACCGGCCGGCGGATGGACACTAAAATGGTCGCCCCTCGCCGGGATAAACATCGCGAGAAGTCGCCACGCCCCCTTTCCCCGCCCTCCTGAGGGGCGTGTGCTCGCGAGACTTCCGCCGGCCGGTCAGAACCCTCGCGGAAGGTCTTAAAGGGGCGACGCCCTTTTTTCTCCCACGCTCCTGCTCCGCGCCCTCCTCCATCCTAGAATGCTCTACAGGTTGGATGACCACGGGGACCAGGAGCGTGTCCTGGCCGTCCGCCCGCGACGAAGGCGTGCATCTTCCAGGCGCGGCGAGCGGAGGCCGGGCTCGCTCAATGGATTGGAATGCCGCTTCGCCCTTGCTGCGAGGTCGGAAAGGGACCCCAGCCGCATCTGACACTTAGCGAGCAGGAACGAAAGGAATCCGCGGCCGGAGAACAAAGGGAGGGCAGAGCGGCCCGGGATCCTCCGCGGGGCCCGGGCTGTCCCCGGCGGTGACTCGCCTGCTTTAAGGGGGTTAGAGGATCCTTTGGACCCCGATGCAGAGTAGACCGCACCAGGTAATTTGTCACACGCGAGGGAGCTCGGGGGAGGTCCGGGTCGGGTCGGGCCGGGAAGCCCAAGGGTAACCTGTAAAGAGCCAAAGCGCGAGTTTCAGATAGCCATGAGAACAGTCTTCACGCAGGGCACTCCACGTGTTTAAGAAGCGGTTTACACAAAATCATAATGATAGCTCCACCACATATATGTGTGTGTGCGCATATACATAGACACATATATACATATATGGATGTATACTCGAATGCTTTGTGCCAGGCTCCGTGCTGAGGGCTGTACAATTATTATGTCATTTAATTCTTAACAACAGCTTTGAGAGATAAGGGCTATTATCTCCTTTTTATGAAGATTATGTGACTAGCCAAGGCCACATAGCTAGAAAGTGTTTGAGTCCACATTTGAACTCAGGTGTTTCAGATTTCAGACCTTTCGTGCCTAACTGCTCAGGTACTACCTTGGATCAGACATAATATTTTATTATAATGTCATATTATATCATGTACATTTTATTATAATGTGTATATATCATATAATAATTTATATAATTTGAACTGACTCCAGTTTCTGACTCCAGAACCAGCGATCTATCCACTGTGCTACCTAGCTATATCGTTATCTTGATGTTGTAATGTCTTAAATGAATAGTATATATATACAATTATCTTCTGTTATACACCAGCCACATAAAAGTATAAAATATAAAACATGAATATATTTATTTATATATAATATGTAAATATTATGTACATATAAATATCAAAAAATATCTGTTACATGGTATGTATTAACAGTGTTGATTTATTGCTATATATTATATGATTTATATATTATACATTACATTTTATATCAATGGTATATTTTATACAACAGTAATTATAGATTTATATTATATATCATAAATAGTACATAGTATATAGTAATATAAATATATTATTTGTTACATAATATATACTGTTTGTAATAATAAGTTATCATCATTATTATGCAGCTAGATAGCATAGTGCATTGAACCTGACTTTAGGAAGACCTGAGTTCCAATTCAGCCTCAGACACTTACAAGCTTCATGACCTTGGGCACTTAGCTTCTCACTACTTTGTTTCTTCATCTGCAAAAATGGGACAAAATTGCACCAAGCTCCCAGGGTGGTTGTGGGGTTAGAATACATGTGTAAAAAGCTTTACAAACCTTAAAGTACTATGCGAATGCAAGATGATATTTTCCCATTTTGCATTGGGGTTATAGAAATAAAGTAATTTGTCTGTAGTCACACCACTACTAAGTATCAGAGGAAAAATTTAAAACCTAATCTCCCAGTTCAAATTCAATGTTCTATTTACTGTTCATTACATAGTTTACACTTTTATCAAGCCACAAGCATTTTTTTTAAGTGCCTACTATTTACAAGGCTCTGTTTTAGGTAGTAGTGAAACAAAAGAAACAGTCCTTGCTCAGGATGACCTTATACTTTGTTGGGTTGAGACACTAGGCTCATACAGAAATACAATGTCCATAAAGGATAAATACATAGTAACTGGGTGGGAGACAAACAGTCCTTGCCCACTGGGTGGGAGACAGTGGCAGTTGGGATAAGGAGGAAAGGAGTGTGGGATGTAACCCTTGAACTGTTTTGAAGGAAACTTCGAGGCACAGGACCGAATGCAAAGGCAGAGTTACAAAGGATCTGTGAGGAACAGCAGGCAGTTAAAAAATAGTAAAATTACAAATAGTAAAAAAACCAGGTTCTCACTAAGGTCTTCTGATGCCAAAGTCCAGTGATTCCTATCGCTACTACATGTGACCTTTCTTTCAAAAAAGAGTTTTTAAAATGTGTACTAAATGCGAAGACCAGGCACTAAGGATATGAAAAATGAAAATTTACAGTCCCTGTCCTGGATATTAAGATCCAGTAGGGGAGAGGGCCAACAAGAAGTACACAAATAAATATGCTACAAAGGGAAATGTCATGAGGGTAAAGACAAAATGCTCTAAAAACTCCCATTCCACAGCTGTTCCCTTAGACCCGTGGGGGCTCCACAGCAGCAAGTCTTTGAATTAAAGATGGGTGTATCATGAATACTGTTTGACGCAGGGTGTACTTCACATTATAAAGAGTGACTCTACCTACAAAACACAGCAATATGCTGTTTTCTTGGGGGCCACAAAAATATGCTGGTGAGAAAGCCTCTTCACTTCCTAGCATTAGGGATAGCCCTTCTACACTCCTCAACTCTTGAGACGTTGGTCTCTACCGGGATAAAATACCGTATCCAATTTCCAAAGCTTGACACTCACTGAAAGCTAAGGGTTCTGAGTTCTTATTGGTCAAAAGTACAGTTGGTTTGTGTGTGTTCATCCTTCGTTGCCGAAGAAGACCGTGCCATTAGAAAAATGATGACATGACTTGCACTTGACTTTGTTTTGAGTGAGGGAGGGCTGACAGTTGGTTTAGTGCCAGTCTGGTGTGCAAACCTGACCCTGGCAAAAGTCAGTGGGAAAGGTAGAAGAAGGAAAGTCAAGTAGGAAATTGGATACATGGAGGGGGGGAGTCTTTGGTTCTGTCGGGCTGGGGGGACTGGCCGTGAACTCTGAAATGGGAGACTCCAGCCCGAGAAGGGAACACTTCAAGGGCATCTTAGGAAAATGAAGGCCATCCCATGCTCATGTGGATCTCGTCTGCACCAAGCCCCTTTCCAAAACCACAGTTTAACATGTAGGAACTTTTTTTGATTGAATTCCATTGGGACATAGGAATAAAAGAGTTAATATCAAACCACACCCTCAGAGGACAGCTGTTTAATTTATTTCATTGAGGAGTGGGCTGGCTTGCTGTTCTCGCGAGATTTTAAAGAAACTCTTGCCTTTTAAATAGCTCCAGCTCTCGGGTTGCTCGGCAACGGGGTAGCCAATCCTCCGCCCTGCTAGGTAACCTGAGGGCATATAATCAGTCCTCTTGGCGTCCCCTCCTCCTGCCTGGAGTTGGCGTCATCATTTTCAGCAACAGCACACCCCCTGAGACTCTGCGGGCTCAGATAGGCCAACAGTAGACTCCAGGTGAAGGCGCGCGCAGGGTGGGGGTGGGGTCACGGAGTGGGCGGAGCTAAGCGGCAGTTGATTTGAATGTGATTTGCATGCCCGGCCCCTGCCCGCGCTGCGGTTGGGTTCCCGGGGGACTCGCTGGTCCTAGGCTGGGATCACAAGGTGAGGAGTTGCTGCGCAGCGCTTAGGATGGATGAGGCCTGGGGCCGGGCGGGATGAGGGGCTGTCGGTGCATTATGCTAAGAACCTGGAGGATGATAAATCAGGGAACCCCTGTGCCGGTGCATTGCAGGCTGCGGGGAATATTTAGATACCGGCAACCCTGGAGGTACATGGGAGAGTAGAAAGAAGGGAAATTTTGAAGGCCGTGCGGGGACCGTGAAAGCGTCTTAAAGAAGCAAACACCTCCTTACCCGACCCTTTCCTGGCGAGTCTGGTTGCGGGGGTGGGGGTGGGGACGCAGGTGGGGAGGAGTCGGGAGTCCGGAGGAGAGGCAGCACCCAGTTTCTGGTGAAGGATCAACCTTTGTCCAGCAGTGTCCTGTTGGGAAAGTCACTTAATCTTCGTGGACCTCAGTTTACACTTGAAATCCAGCAATTCCTCCTTGCCCCAGGAGCATTGGTGATGCGGATGAGTGGGTGGATGACCTGAGTTGGAAGCAGTGCTAGGAACCCAACAGGACGAGTAACGTGTTGAGGCTGTCTGGGCTTCCTGTTAGTTACCCTCTGTTTTTTTCCTACGGACCGGCTTCCTGCTCACAGAGATTTTCCACCTAGCATTTCTTTCAGGACGGTCCAGTGAGTATGTATTTGGTGCTTTGGATTTTTTACTTCTTAATTGCCTAGATCTCATTTTTCCCTTAGGAGTGTGGTTTGGGGGGGTGGGGCCAATGGGGGAGAGTGTCTTGCTCCCTCCCTTCCTTCACCTACCTCTTCTCTTGTCTCTTCCAGAAGCTCCCAAGGGCTTCCAGCCACTGAATTGCCATGTCTGGGAACCCGGTGCCAACCTCAGAACAGAACAGTCATGTTCTCCAGGCTACTAATCTTAGGCAGTCAGAGAAGAAGTGCTGTGAGTACTGGGGAATAATGCCATTCCAGTTTACAACGTTTCCCTCTCACAACAACTCTGTGAGGCATGTAGAACATATTCATTTTCAGGAAACTGAGAATCAGAGATATTAAGAATCATAGTCACAGTAAATATCAGAGCTGGGGCTCAGCTCAGTCCCCTGAGTTCAAGGACGATGGTTTTTCTAGTGGGGATCCCTATTGTTAATGGGGAGGGAAATGTATGTATAATGTCTATTGTATAGATGCATGTATGTAAAAGAATGCTTGTAAAGTCCTTTGTAAGCCTTAAAGTGTTTTTAAAAAGTTAGTGATGGCGATCTTGTTGGTATACAGCCTGAGAATACCAGTGCTGTCCCAGGGTTGAGCTTTTTGTGGTGAAAGTGGGAGACCTTTCCCTGCTTCTGACACAATGTCCAAAGCGGAAATCATTCTTTCTTCCTGCCCTCGAACATTTCCCTCTTCCAGACATCCCTGTTACTATTAAGGGCACCATCTAGGATTGCACCCGCAGTATTGTCTTCATCTTCTCACTCTAACCCTATGTATTTATTCAGTTGCCAAATCCTGCTGTTTCAACTTTCATAACATCTTTTATACACATTTTCCCCTTTCTTTTCACTTATACAGCCTCTACCCTAAGTGAAGCTCTTATAGTTCCTCTGCCTCAAGTTTTTCGTGCCAGCTGATCTTCCCTAAGACCCATAATATCTAAATCTTCTAATCTAACATCTTCTAAAGGAGAGATGTGCTCATGTCATCACCTACTCACTAAACACCAGGGGATCTCTGTTACATCCAGGATCAAATTAAATTAAGTCCTCTGGCACTAAAGCTCTTTACAACTTGGCCCCTTCCTACTTTTCCCATCTTTTTGCACTTTATTCACTTGCATATACTCTATGAGCTGGCCAACTCTGGCCAACTTGCTATTCCTTAAACATACTGTCTGCCATCTCTAGATCTTTGTGCTAACGGTCTCTCTTGTCCAAATATTCTCACTCCTGACCTTTGTCTCTTAGTTTCTGGCCTCCAACAACACTCAGTTCACATCTCAGCTTTTCTAGGAAGCCTTTCCTGATCCTTCCTCCTTCCCAGCTACTAGTACCTTCTCCCCTGAAACTACCTTCTGTCTGTTCTGTATATATCTTAAATGTACCTAGTTACCCCATTAGAATGTGAGCTTGAGTTCAGGGCCTGTTTTTGCCTTTCTTTGCATCTCTGATACTTAGTGCGATGCTTTAGCAAGTAGTAGAGGCTTACCACTTCTCTGACTTAAAACAAAACCTTCATTCCTCGCCATTTTCATGGGTGAATTTTCGTTTATGAAACAAGGATAGTGTTCATCTTTGGGGTCTTTCTGCTTGTGGTAGGTCATAGACTCATAGGATTAACCACCTCTGAGACTTACTAGCTAAATGACCATGAACGTGGGACTTAATATCTTTGAGTCAATTTTCTCATGTGTAAAATGAGATTAAAAAAAGTCTGCAGATCTTTAAAATGTTGTAAAAATATCATAGACATTATTTTTATCATCCAGGAGAGTCTGTGTGCTGTTGTGGGCAGAGGACTGGGTTCAAGGCTTGCCTTTAACTTACACTAGCTGTGTGACCCTGGGTAAGTCACTTCACTGAAATAGAAGTTACAGAACCCTGGTCTGTATCTTCAGAGAAAGTTACGATCATTCATTCAATCAACAAACACCTATTGTGTGCCAGGTACATGTTTCTACACGGGGAGTTCAGCACTTAAGTGAAATCACAGCTCTGGACCAAAAGAAAAAGGGATCTAGATTTGGAAGTACCTTTTTTGTTGTTGAGTTGTTCTAGTTGTATCTGAATCTTCATGACCGCATTTGGGGTTTCCTTAGCAAAGATACTGAAGTGGTTTGCCATTTTCTTCTCTAGCTCATTTTACAGATGAGGAAACTGAGGCAGTCAGGGTTGAATGACTTGCCCAGGGTCACACAGCTAGTAAATGTCTCAGGAGAGGTTTGAACTCACATCTTCCTGACTCCAGACCCAGCACTGTACCACCTAGCTGCCCTGGAAGCACCACTGGAGATCATCTAATCAAATGCCCTCACTTTACAGATGAATGAACTGACACACAGAGAGGCAGCACTTGTCTAGTGATACACAGGTGTCAGAACTACAGTTTGGACCCAGGTCTTCTGAGTATCTTACAATCCTTCCCTCCTTCTCCTGGTATAGGTTCAAGGGGAAAGAATGCTTACCACCATTTCCACTCCCTGCTTAGCAAGTTATCTATCAGAAGTATTCTATCTGAGCAAATGACAATATGTTCCCATTAAGGAGGCCAGGCCAGGACAGGATGGGGGAGGGAGGCAGAGCTGATAACTTGTTTCAGTCTTTGCTAAGCTAAAGTTTGTTACAATCCCTCCCTTCCTGTTCTACCTACTAGAAACATAGTAATAAGTAGATACCTCACCCTATTTACCACCCCTTGCTTCAAATCTACCTCTCTGTGGTATTAAACTTGATTCCTAGCCAGTCTCAGGGCTCCTCTTGTGCAAGTCCCATATCAGACACTTACTGGCTGTGTGATCGTGGACAAGTCACTCAACCTCTTGGTGTCTCAGTGCCCTCATTTCTAAAATGAACAGGTTGAACTTGATGACTTTAAAGGTCCCTTATGGCTCTAAGTCTATGATCCTATGAAGGTGCTTCCCTGTTTCAACTGGCTGTAGGCTTAACTCTTGTTAATTACATATTTACTGAGTTGGCTGTCAGAGGGGCCAATGAATCAAGCATTTTCTGGTCTATCTGAGAAGTTGGACATGCAGATGGTTGATGGAGAGGATGGGGCAGCAACACCGTAGCACTTCTGTTTCTTCCTGCCATCTCATGCCCTCTCTGTCTACTCCCATTAATTAACCTTGGAATTTTCATAACTGATCTCACAAGGCTCTGTCCACATCTTGGTGCCTAGCACTGCTCAGCATGCTAATGTTTGACTGAAACCCCACTCCCCAAGTAACCTAGACAAAGTCTGATAACTCTTACCTGTGAATTACTCCAACTCTCACTCCCCAGAAGTATGGCATCTCATTGCTTTCTCACTCTACTAGTTATTAATAGCAGATAAAAGTAGGAGATAGACATAGGGGAGGGAAGGATGCTTGCTGTTCAAAGCTGTTCTTGGAGCTTCAACCTTGATTTGAAGCCCTTGATGGTCTCATGATTGATGATGATAATCTCACATCTCTGAGCTTTTACGAAGCTCTTTAGAATTGGATGGCCACAGGGACGGCAGAGGTTGGCTTGTCTTTTGGCTTTGTCTCCTCTCTGCCAGGGCATAGGGCTAGACATGTAGCATAAAAATTTCCCCATAGAAACTATGCTATCGTCCCTCTGCTTAAAACAGTAAGTACCTTTCTGAAAGGGTGTGTGTGTAAAATGAATTTTTGTGAATGTGCTGTAAATGTCCTAGAACTCACTATTTAAAGGAACACTGCAGGAATTCACTTTGCCAAGTGAATGGACCATCCTTTGAAAAATTTTTGTTTCATCCTTGGCAGTCACTCTCTTGAAGTCTGTTTTCTGATCAGTAGCTGGCTTGTGAGTCTTTCAACAAGCATTAATTCAGCATCTACTATGTGCCAAGCACTATGACAAAAATGAAAGAGTTTCTGCCTTCAAATAGGGCTTTATATTCTATAAAGGGAGACAACGTAGACAAATTAGTTGAATTTGGGAGTGAGGACCTAAGCATCTGGGGGATCCAGAAAGGTGCACCATAGAAAAAGAACATTCTGTGTGACTTTAGGCTGTTGCCGATTTCACTTCTCTGGGCCCCAGTTCCTTCAATCTGTCACATGGGGAAGTTGGACCAGCTAACTTCTTAGGTCATTTGGAAGAATCAAGTAGCTAAAGTCTGATTAATGTATATTGGGTTTCCCCAAAATTGAGGTATGCACTTACACTTAACAGAAAACTGACCTCAATAACACGAGGCCCTTCTGGCTATCCCTTTTTGTGCTAGCTGTATTTTCTTTATGTATTCTTCCCATTCAGATCTTTCCCTTCCCCTACCCTTCCTCTTCCATGTCAGGCGCCTGGAAGGTTTGGTTCTTTGTGTCCCTGGCGAACTTCCCCCAAAGTGTTCAGGCCTAATGGCACCAGAAGGACCCTGTCCTTCCTCATCCCTGGCCCTGCCTCCCCTTCTCCTGCCTTGAACTTTCCCTTCCCTCATCCTAACATTTCATCTCCTCTCCCCACCCCTACTCCCATCATGCAGCCCCTGCTGCTGGGTTGTCCTAAAGTACAGTGAACTGTCTTTCTTCACCTGCCCCATGTCTGAGTTTCCCATCCCCCAGGATTGAAATCTGAGACAACCACTGTCCAAGGGAAAAATTAAGCTGAGAGTTTTTGCAGGCTTGTTTTCTTTTCCTTGCTGCCTCCCTACACATTGTAAAAGGGTCCCATGGCTCTTTCTTGTTCACACCCTCAGTCAGTTTATAAATAGCTCAGCTATTATCCTCTAGCTACCTAATTACCCCTGTGTAGGTCAACTTGGACTCTGGAAAGGTGACAGAGAGGGGAGGGCAGAGAAGGCCTGAGGGCACACACGCTGGAATCCTAGAGCCTGTATCTTCAGAGCTCTTGCTGCTGCTGGGGAGCTCAGAATAAGGGTTCCTTAAGCTTTTTGTTTTTTTCCTAGAACTCCCTTACATAGCTCAGGGTGGCCCAAACAAGAACAAGCTGCCATTTATGATTTAGATCCTCTTTTAAGGAAAGGGTCTTCAGGGTCTTGGTAGGAATTCTGACAAGAGGTTGGGTGCAGTAGTGACTAGTGATGAATGGAGAGTCAGAAGATGGGTTCTAGTCAGAGCTCTGTCCCTAACAGAACTTCTCTGCAAGTCAGTTTTCCTGTCTATAAAAGAAGTTTTACAGTTGCCCTTCCCCTATTTCCCATTACGGAAGTTATGAGAAAGTGAGTTTATGATTGAGAAAGAAGCTTAGACTCTAATGGGGGATGGGGAGGAAAGGGGGAGAATTTTGTGAGAATTCTGCAATTTTTAGAAGTTTTAGTTAAGGATTGGCTTAAGGGAAGAGGGAACTGGAGTCATTTGATGTGATGCCTGCAGGCCCTTGGAATTTAATGTATTAGAGATAGGACAAAATGTTCTATAAGTTGGTAGCTGTGGTTGTCTGAGTGAATGAATGAGGAAGGAAGCATACTTTATTTCTACAGTCTGTCAGTCCTAAGTGACAAATTTTAGGTGGGAGCAAGTGCTGTTTTCAACAGCCATTAGTAGGCTCAGCTTGGTTTGGTAAACACTGAGCAGCTGTGTTCCCAGGAGCTTCAGAGCAGCCCCCAAGCTCTGTTGATTCAAGACCCTGGAGAGGGGAACAGGACCTATGGGAGAAGTGCCTAATGGGCTGTAAATTGTGGGTGAAGCCAGTCTAGGAGAAAGAAGTAGCCTGAGTAATGAGCCAAGCAGTGAAGGACTGGGGAGTATTGCATGGCCCTGTAGCTGGAGAAAGTGAGGGCTCAGGGGTTTAGCCATTTAAATCTGAGAATAGCCATCTGTTTGGGGCCATTGAGCAGCAGTGCTGAGCCATGCTCTGCTGAGAATAGAAAGATGGTTACCATAGCTCAGAGATCCCAAATAGGAGTTAGACAAAAGAAGTTAGGGAAGAAATAGGAGGCAGAAAATAAAATCATTTATCCTTGAGGGGCCTCTCACTCCACCTTCATTCATCTGTTATTGTTTGAGGGCAGTCAGTGAGTTCTCTCTTTAGTTGGGAAATAGAAGTAGCAAAGTGTAGTGAGTGCAGTGCTGAATTTGGAAGTCAGGAAGACTTGGGTTTAAAGCCTCCCCCTGCCACTTACTAGCTTTGTGGCCCTAAGCTAATCATTTAATTTGGATTTGATTCAAGAAACTTCCTGGGACCTGATTTCTAGCAGGTACCATGCCTTTCACTTGTACAAGATACCTATCATTCCCATTCCACTGAGGCCTCATCTGCTCCTCTCTTTACCAAAAAACTCTTCTTGTCATTTTTTCACCAAAGAGGAAAAAGTGTTGCCGTTTTGGTGCCTGCAACTGTACTGTATCAATTTTCCCTAGCTGTCAAGATTGGACAGTCTTAGACCTAGAAGAGACCCTGGAAATCATGAAGTATAAAAACTGCTTGTTTTACAGAAGAAGATACTAAATTCCAGGAAGGGAAATGATTTGCATGAGGCCATGTACCTAGTAAAGAGTAGGGTCTGATTTTGAGCCCAGATCATAATCCCATGCTTTTTCTACTCTTGTTTCATATTTCTCTACTCTTTTTCATATCATACAGATTTGCTATCTAGTGTGAGGAGAAAAGGTATTGTAGAGAAAAAATAATTCCTCGTGTTTGATTATTTAAAATGGCAACAACTTTGATATTCTCCCCCCCACCCCACCCCCCATTTTTATAAAACATTTACATTTTAGTTCTCTAGGCTCACCACAAACACATAGTTTAGAGAAACAATAAACATTTGTAGGAGAAGCACAATTACAGGCAAGCGGGCAGGCCTCACTCCAGCTCCTAGTAAGAAATCTTCCTGAGGGTGAGGCCAAAGGCCTTTTCCTTACTCTGCACCTTCTTCACCTTTTGACCCTACCCACTGGCCTGGACCTCTGCACCCAGACAAAGTATAAATCAGCCCTTGGGCTTTGTTCCCAGGCACAGGTCACTACAGGGCAATGATTTTGCTTCGTACAGAGAGTGGAAGGGTCCAGGTTCCTGCCTAGTTCTGATCCTAGGCTCACAGTTATCCTCACCCCTCTAGGTCTCCTTTTACTGTCATTTTAATGGAAAGAGAGGTTATTATTATCCCCCCACCCTTATTACTGTGTATTTACCCTGCATACATTTTATTTTTCTTTCCTTTGTACATGATATCTCCTTGCAGTAGAATATAAGCCCCTTGAAAGAAGGGATTTTTGTTTTGGTGTTTTTTGGGGTTTTTTTTGCCCTCAAAGAGTTTGTTTTCTTTTTTTTAATATAAATTTATTTATTTAACTTTTTACATTCATTTTCACAAAATTTTGGGTTCCAAATTTTTTCCCCATTTATCCCCTCCCCCCACCCCAATACACCAAGCATTCCAATTTTCCCTATCACCAATCTACCCTCTCTTCTATCATCCCTCCCTTCTCTTGTCCCCATCTTCTCTTTTGTCCTGTAGGGCCAGATGACTTTCTATTCCCCATTAACTGTATTTCTTATTTCCTAGTAGCAACAACAATACTCAACAGTTGTTCCTAAAACTTTGAGTTCCAAATTCTCCCCATACCTTCCTCCCCACTCATTTCCTTTGGGAAGGCAGGCAATTCAATATAGGCCATATCTGTGTAGTTTTGCAAATGACTTCAATAATACTCATGTTGTGTAAGACTAACTGTATTTCCCTCCATCCTATCCTGCCCCCCATTGTTTCTATTCTGTCTTTTGATCCTGTCCCTCCCCAAGAGTGTTGACTTCAAATTGCTCCCTCCTCCCATTGTCTTCCCTTCCATCATCCCCCCAACCCGGCTTATCTCCTTCTCCCCCACTTTCCTGTATCGTAAGATAGGCTTTCATACCAAAATGAGTGTGCATTTTATTCCTTCCTTTAGTCGAATGGGATGATTGTAAACTTCATGTTTTTTTCTCAGCTCTCCTCTTTTTCCCTCCACTAAAAAATCTGCTGCTTGCCTCTTGAATGAGATAATTTACCCCATTCCATTTTACCCTCTCTCCTCCCACTACATTTCTCTCTCACCATTTACCTTAATTTCTTTTAAGATATGATCCCATCCTATTCAATTCACTCTGTGCTCTCTGTCTCTGTGTATGTGTGTGTGCATGCATGCATGTACGTGTGTGTGTGTGTGTGTGTGTGTATGTGTGTGTGTGGTCCCACCAACTACCCAGATACTGAAAAGTTTTAAGAGTTACAAATATTGTCTTTCCATGTAGGAATGTAAACAGTTCACCTTTGGTAAGTCCCTTATGACTTCTCTTTACTGTTTACTTTTTCATGCTTCTTGTCATTCTTGTGTTTGAAAGTCAAATTTTCTTTTCAACTCTGGTCTTTTCATCAAAAGTCCTCTGTTTCATTGAAAGACCATATTTTCCCCTGAAGTATTATACTCAGTTTTGCTGGGTAGGTGATTCTTGGTTTGAATCCTAGTTCCTTTGACTTCTGGAATATCCTATTCCATGCCCTTCTATCCCTTAATGTAGAAGCTGCTAGATCTTGTGTTATCCTGATTTTATTTCCACAATACTGGAATTGTTTCTTTCTAGCTGCTTGCAATATTTTCTCCTTGACCTGGGAATTCTGGAATTTGGCCACAATGTTCCTAAGAGTTTCTCTTTTTGGATCTCTTTCAGGCAGTAATCGATGGATTCCTTCAGTACTTATTTTGCCCTCTGGTTCTAGAATCTCAGGGCAGTTTTCCTTGATAATTTCATGAAAGATGATGTCCAGGCTCTTTTTTTGATCATGTCTTTCAGGTAGTCCCATAATTTTTAAATTGTCTCTCCTGGATCTATTTTCCAGGTCAGTTGTTTTTCCAATGAGATATTTCACATTCTCTTCCATTTTTTCATTCTTTTGGTTTTGTTTGGTGACTTCTTGGTTTCTCGTAAAGTCATTAGCCTCCATCTGTTCCATTCTAATTTTGAGAGAACTATTTTCTTCAGTGAGCTTTTGAACCTCTTTTTCTATTTGGCTAATTCTGCTTTTGAAAGCATTCTTCTCCTCATTGGCTTTTTGAACCTCTTTTGCCAATTGAGTTAGCCTATTTTTATTTTCTTCAGCATTTTTTGGGTCTCCTTTACCAAGGTATTGACCTGTTTTTCAGCTTTTCTTGCATCTCTCTCATTTCTCTTCCCAGTTTTTCCTCCACCTGTCTAACTTGATTTTCAAAATCCTTTTTGAGCTCTTCCATGGCCTGAGCCCACTGGACATCCACCTCGGATGTCTGGGATACAGAGACCCTGACCTCCACGTCTTTCCCTGATGGTAAGAATTGTTCCTGGTCATCAGAAATGAAAGGCGGGAACATCTGTCCCCCAAGAAAGTAGCTTTCTATGGTCTTATTTTTCTTCCCTTTTCTGGGCATTTTCCCAGCCAGTTACTTGACTTCTGAGATTCCTCTCCACCCCTGCCTAGATCTGCCCAGCTAGGTCTGAGATTCAAATGCTGCTCCCCAGCCTCGGGGCTTTCAGTGGCGGGCGCGGCTGCTATTCAATGTGAGCTTAGGTTCTGGTGCTCAGGTTGGGGCAGGGCTGCCTCCCAGGCTCAGTTCCCTCAGGGGGTTTATGCACAGACCTTTGGTAATGGACCAGAGCCCCTGCCTGCTCCAGGAGTCCCAGGCTGCTGCTCCTTCTGCCACTTCCTCTGCTGCTGCCTCCCGAGGGTGCCTGAGTCACAGAGACACCCTGCTCCCCTCTCGGCCAGCCTGGAAGTCTCTCTTACTGACCTGGATCGCCTGTGGGTGGAGGGACCTTCGCGGCCACCTGAGGTTCCATCCCTGAAGCCTGCTTGGATCTGCTTCTCTGGGGCTGCCTGGCCAGGGCAGCGCAGGGGTGGGCTCCGCTGTCCGGAGCGCGATGGACCCTGGGGACAGCTTTCCAGGACTCTCTGGAACGGAAATCTCTTCCACTGTGTTTCTGCGTGGCTTGCAGTGCACCAGAATTTGTGAGGAGTTCTTTTTACAGAAAATATATGGGCTGTGGGTTCAGAGCTAGCATACATGAGTCTTTCTACTCTGCCATCTTGGCTCCTCCCCCTGTTTTGGTGTTTCAAGTACAAAAGTTCTTAACCTTCTTTTGTGTCATGGACCCCTTTGGAACTCTGATGAAGTTTATCCTTTCTTGGGATAATGATTTTTTTTCTTTTTAAAAATATTTTATGGAGTTTTTCCAATTACATGTAAAAACAATTTTTAACATTCATTTTTAAAAGTTTTTGAGTTCCAAATTCTTTCTCTCCCTTTCCCTTTCCTTTACCCTTCATTGAGAAGGTAAGCAATTTGACATAGGTTTTACATGTGTAGTCATACAAAACAGTTTTCCTTTTTGGTCATGTTGTGAAAGAAAACACAGACCAAAAAGAAAGAAAAATAGAGACACTTTCCTCAGGGACAGCTGGGTCATACGGTAAGTAGAGTACTGGCCCAGGAGGATCTGAGTTCAAATGCAGCCTCAGACACTTAGCACACTAGCTATGTGACCTTGGGCAAGTCACTTAACCCCAATTGCCTTGCCTTCCCCCCTAAAATTGTAAAAAAGTATTCTTCAATCTGCATTCAGACACTTAGTCCTTTCTCTGGATGTCCTTTGGAATTGTCTTAGAACATTGTATTGCTGAGAATAGCTAGCTAAGTCATTCACAGTTAATCATCATTACAATATTGCTATTACTGTGTACAGTGTTCTTCTGATTTTGCTCACTTGATTCTACATTAGTTTATATGTAAGTCTTTCCAAGTTTTTCTGAAAACATCCTATTCATAATTTTTTATAGCACAATAGTAGTCCATCACAATCATATACCACAACTTGTTTGGCCATTCCACAGTTGATAGGCTTTTCATCAATTTCCAAAAAGAATTTTTATACATATTTTTGTACATATAGGTTCTTTTCCTTTTTAAAAATTTTTCCATCTCTTTGGGATACAGATCTAATGGTGGTATTATGGGATCAAAGGGTATGCAGTTTTATAGCCCTTTGGGCTAGTTCCATATTGCTCTCTTGAATGTTTGGAAGAGTTCATGACTACACCAGCAGCACATTAGTGACCCAATTTTTCTGCATCCCCTCCAACATTTGTCATTTTTGTTTTCTGTCATATTAATCTGATAGGAGTAAGATTGGTACGTCAGAGCTCTTTAAATTCGGCGATTCTCTAATCAATAGGGATTTAGAGCATTCTTTCATATGACTATAGAGGGTTTGATTTCTTTGTCTGAAAACTGCCTGTTCATATTCTTTGATCATTATCAATTGGGGAATAACTTATATTCTTATAAATTTGACTCAGTTCTCTCTATATTTGAGAAACATGCTGTAAAATTTTTTCGCAGTTATGATTACTATGTATTTTCCTCCATCCTATTTCCCCCATTTATCTTTTTTTCTCCCTTCACCCTGCCCCTCCTCAAAAGTGTTTTGCTTCTGACCACCATTTCCTGCAGTCCCCTTTTTCTTTTATCAGTCTTCCTTCTTTTATCTCCTTCCCCTTCTTCTTCCCCATAGGGTAAGATAATCTTCTATATCCAACTGAGTAATTCCCTCTGAGCCAATTTCAATAAGAGTAAGATTCAACCATTAACTACCACCCTATCCCCCATCTTTCCTTCCACTGTAAAAACTGTTTTGCTCCTCCTTTATGTGAGATAATTTACCCCATTCTATCTTTTTCTTCCCTCAGTGCATCCCCCTTTCTTACCCCTTAATTTTTTAAAAATATCATCCCATCACAGTCAGCTTACACTTGTGCCCTCTTACTGCCCTAATTATGATAAAGTTCTTAGGAATTACAAGTATCATATTCCCATGTGTGAATGTAAACAGTTTAACATTATTGTATTCCTTATGATTTCTCTTTCCTGTTGACCTTTACATGCTTCTCTCAAGCCTTATATTTGAAAAGCACATTTTCTGTTTCACTCTGGTCTTTTTATCAGGAGCACTTGAAAGTTCTCAGTTTCATTAAATATCCATTTTTTCTCCTGAAACATTATACTCAGCTTTTCTGGGTAAGTGATTCTTGGTTGTAATCCTGGCTCCCTTGCCCTCTACAATATCATATTCCAAGCCCTCTAATCCTTTTATGTAGAAGCTGCTGAATCTTGTGCTTTCCTGACTGTGATTCTACAGTATTTGAATTGTTTCTTTCTGGCTGTTATCAATATTTTCTTCTTGACCTGGAAACACTGGAATTTGGTTATACTATTCCTGTGAGTTTTCATTTGGGGATGTCTTTCAGGAGGTGATAAATGGATTCTTTCAATCTCTATCTCACCCTCTCATTCTAGGGTATCAGGGCAGTTTTCCTTGATAATTTTCTTGAAATATGATGTCTGGAATCTTTTTGATCATGGCTTCTAGGTAGTCTGATGATTCTTAAAGTATCCCTCCTGGATCTATTTTCCAAGACAGTTGTTTTTCCAATGAGATATTTTACATTTTCTTCTATTTTTTCATACTTTTGATTTTGTTTTATTGTTTCTTGATGTCTTATGGAGTCACTAGTTCCCAGCTGCCTGATTCTAATTTTTAAGGAACTATTTTCTTCAGTGAGCTTTTGTACCTCCTTTTCCATGCGGCCAATTTTACTTTTTAAGAGTTCTTCCCTTGAGTGAATTTTTGTGCCTCTTTTACCATTTGGCCTATTGTTTTCCTCAGTATTTGTTTTTTGCCTCCTTTACCAAGCTGTTGACTCTTTGTTCATGATTTTCTTGCATCACTCTCATTTCTTTTCCCAATTTTCCCTCTCCCTCTCTTATTTGACTTTTTAAATCCTTTTTAAGCTCTTCCAAGAATTCTTTTTGGGCCTGAGTCATAGTTTTTCTTTGAGGCTTTAGATATAGCTATTTTGATTTTTGTCTTCTGAGTTTGTGTTTTGATCTTCCCTGCCATCAGAGTAATTTTCTATGCTCAGGTTCTTTAGTTTGTTCCTTTTTCTAGCCTATTTTTCGACTTAACTTGATATTAAAGTTGGGCTCTGTTCCCAGGGTGGAGGACACACCACCTCAAGCTTCAGGTTTGTCATACTTCAGAGTTAGCTCTGGGGGTCTGTTAGTTTTCAATTCTCCCAAGTTTTTGTGATCTAAGGAGAGGTATGGTCACTGGCCTGTGCTCTGTTCTGTGAGCAACCACAAGCATTCTTTTCCACCCTGGAACTACAGCCATTATAATAATAATCATGTATGGTCAGTGCAACAGAGACCTGCATCCAATACCAGCAAAGGGTCCCCTTTAATCTCCTTTGAGCCCTTTACCATCTGTGAGCTGAGAGCTCTGGAAGCTTCTGCCAATTCAGTCACCCCTGAGGCCTGCTCTGGACTATGTTTTACTCTCACCTGCTGACCCCATCCTTTTGTTGATTCTGCTGCTCCAGCGTTTGTTTGAGCTGTTACTTTAAAGTTGCTTTCAGGGGAATTTGGGAGAGCTCAGGTTGGTCCCTGGGCCTTGACTCTACCATCTTGGCTTTGCCTCCAGGATAATGTTTTAAAATGCATAAAACAAAACAGAGAATTACGAAGGAAGCCAATTACATTGAAACAGTTATCACTGATTTTTTTTTTAAGTTCATGGGAACTTCTTGAAATTTTTTTTCAGATTAAAAATCCCTGCCCCAGTACCTGAAAAGTACCTGGCAATTAATCAGTATTTTTTGACAAAATGAATGAATCTAGTATCTTGAGATTAGGACAAAGGAGAGAATGAGTCTACAAATGCTCTGAAAATCAGGAAGAGTTATTACTGTGACTAATAAAAATTGTGACAACTTCCAAAATGTCATGCTTTACCTTCGTTCTAACCATTAAATTAGACCTAATGGTGCCCCAATGCTCTTTATTACCTTAAAGTTCCTGCAGGGGCCATCACACCTTCACCTGTGTCATCCTCAGGACTAGACAAAGGATAATGGAGACTCTGTCACAGCCTAGATCCCTGACTCTAGGGGTCAGAGCTATTGATTTCAGAGGCCAATTCAGAGGCTTCAGAGCTAAAAGGAACTTTAGAGATCATCTAGTCTAACCCGTCTTATTTCAAAGATCCAACAAAACATTTGAGTTCAACATTTATCAAGCAGCTACTATTTAAGGTTCTGTACTAAGCACTAGTAATACAAAGACAAAAAGAAAATTGTGCGGATGAGGAGACTGAAGCCAAGAGGTCAAGTAAATTAACCAGAGTCATTCATACCCAGAATTAATAATGATTATAACAATTAACATTTATCTAGCTCTTACTGTGTGCCAGGCATGGTGTTAAATACTTTACAATTATTGTATCACTTGTTCCTCACAACAGCCCTAGAAGGTAGGGTGCTACTTTTATCCACATTTTACAGATAAGAATAATGAGGCCAACAGATTTAAGTGACTTACCCAGGGTCACACAGCTAGGAATGGTCTGAGGCTAAATTTGAACTCAGGTCTTTCTGACTCAAAGGCATGAATGCTATCTAAGCTATCTGCTTGGCCACCTTGCTGCCCAAGCAGAGTCAGGATATGTCTTCAGACTTCAAACCTAGCATTTTTTCTATTTCACTATATTGCCTCCTTTAGGAGTAGTAGCTTGGGCTGGTATTCTATAACTCCATAGCGCATGGATAATCCTGCCTTTAGTTATCATGAGAGGGTAAGGACATTGAGGAAAACAGATAATGATTTTTCAGTACTAGGGATATTATGACCAGTTCTAGAATTTGACTCCCTTCTGAAGAGAACCCTCCTCTTAGGATCGCTTGGTACTAGAGGTCTTCAGTTCCCTAGTTACTAGGCAGGGCATTTCATCAGGGCCTCTCCTTTTCTTTCCTCTTCTTCATCTGTCTCTCCTGACACTGAGCAGGGCCCCAGATATTTGAAAAGAAAGAGGCCCAAGCTCTTAGGGTGTGGGGAGTTGTATGGTGGAGTACAAGGAGCATTGGATGGGAGTCATGAGAGACCTGTGTTCAGATATTGCCTGTGATACTCACTAGCTCTGTGACCCTGGACAAATGATTGCTTAGCCTGTCTGAGTCTCATTTTCCTTACCTGCAAAACAAAGGTCGTATTGTCTATAGTCCCTCTTTCACAGGGTTTCCATGAAGCTCTAGTGAAGTCATATGTGTAAAATACCTTGTTTGAGCCAATGGATTGAGCACTGACTATGGAGTCAGGGGACCTGGGTTCAAATCCTGCCTCTGTACTCAGTGTAATTACTTACTAAATGTAATCATCAATTAACATGATATTACCATAAAGTGATATGAAAATGTCAACTCTTGCTGTTCCCCCAGTTTGATCTGCCTTGTCCCAGGCGAGTGCAACAGGTGTGCCTTCAGCCTTCCTGTCTACCCCCTCTGATCCCTTTGTCCTCCCCTCCCCTCCTCTCCTTGCAGCATGGGCCTCCTATATGACCAACTCCCCAACCCTTATTGTAATGATTGGCCTACCAGCCCGGGGCAAGACCTATGTATCCAAGAAACTCACCCGCTACCTCAACTGGATTGGGGTACCCACCAAAGGTAAGTGCGGTTTAGTCTGTAGGGAGAATTCTCTGGAAGATAGAGAGGAATTGGGCTCTTGAGACCCTTTGATTCTTTGCTCAGGGGGCTTAGAGGTCTCTTGGGCTTGGGGATTCAGTTTCCATGCTCCCAGATTTCTATAGCTGGCAGTACCAGTGCTCCACAAGTGGCAGCTCAATGTCCTTCCCTGCCCCTTGGCAGATTTATAGCTATTTTTCTGAAGTGATTGACCAGAATGAAGGGGGACAGGGAGCGGGGGGAACATTTCTGTTTCCAGGTTTGGAGCAGACTGGGGGAGGGCAGTGATGGGAGTTAGGGGACAGTCTGGGCTAGTGTTTCTAATTCTGGTCTTCAATTCTGGATAAATTTACCTGGTCTGGGGAATAACTGATTTTTAACCCATGAACACCCCATTGACAGTGGGGCTGTTACGGTATTTAGGGACTAAAAGGTAGAAGTTTTTTCCCATAGTTTTTAATCTCGGAGTGTATCGACGAGAAGCAGTCAAATCATATAAATCCTATGACTTCTTCCGGCATGACAACGAAGAGGCCATGAAGATCCGAAAGTAAGTCCACCTCTGTGAGGCATGGGCGCGGGTAAGCCACAGTCGCAAAAAGGAATGGGCAGAGCAGACGTTGGTTTTCCTTTTAGACAGTAAATCCTGGGAGTTTCCAAAGGAAATTTATCCAACTGGGCACCCATAGGTTCTGAGGACAAAAGAGTGAGGCTAAAGAAGCCTCTAACATTAAAATTCAAGCATTTCTGCCTTCTCGATAACTGGCACTAAAGAAGTGTTTGAGCCTGATCTGATGGGGAGGGTTCAAAAGGTCTCAGAGGAGGAACTAAGAGAATCAGGGGGCAGACTGGAAAGGTGAAGGGGCCAGATGTGTCTCTAACTGATGAGATTTTGCCTTTTCCCCTATTGTCGCTGTATAATTTTCTAGGACACCTGCCTCAGCCATTCTCTCTTTTTGCAGACAGTGTGCCCTGGTGGCCCTACAAGATGTTAAGGCATATTTCACTTATGAATGTGGTCAGATTGCGGTAAGCATTGCCTGTCCTTTTCCATCCTTCTCCCCACTCTGTTCATCTCCCCCTTCTTCAGCTCCATCTTACCACTCAGGTAATGGGTATACCCTTTCCATACTATCCCTTTTCCCCTCCTATCCTCACCATGTGCTTTCTTCCCCAGGTATTTGATGCTACCAATACCACCCGGGAAAGGAGGGACCTGATCTTGAACTTTGCCAAGGAGAATGCCTTCAAGGTTGGGTCTGGCTCATGATACCGGGGCAGTAGAGCTGGGGAGTGGGTATGGAAGGAATTAGATATTTAGGACTCTTCCCTTGGGTCTGATACTTGGGTCTGGTCCTAGAGTACTTTTGTTTCAGATTCTTTCTCAGACTCATGGCCTGTGTGCCTGAGGTCCTGGGAATCTGGTTTCATTCATGTATATATGTATATTATACATGTGTGTACACACATGTATGTGTACACACATACACACACAAACACATACCCCACACATATATAAATATATTCATTCTGGAAGGCCATTCTCTGCAAGGGATGCATGTTATTAGGTGAGAGCTCACTACTGCTCCATCCCCCTCCTCCTCAGGTATTCTTCGTGGAATCTGTCTGTGATGATCCTGATGTGATTGCTGCCAATATTCTGGTGGGTAACCCTCCAATCTTTTAGGAGTTGTATGAGCCTTTTTTAGTTAGTGGTGGGAAGGAACCAAGACTTATACTGAAAGTAATCACTGCACATTTCCAGCTTTGAGGAATATCATCCTGCTCCTCCTTTTTAACTACCTGTGAGCATCAGGGACAAGTCTGAGTAGAAGAAAGAGAACGCACCAAAGAGGAAACTGATATGCAGAGCTAAAAAGAGACATGACCTGGGGGCCAAAACAAGTCAGCCTCACAGTCTGAAATCCTGACCCCAAGATACAAGTCATGACTGGAGGCCCAGACTCAGGCATTTCTCCTGGAAGGGATCTGATCTAGGAGTGCCATCTGCCAGCTAATTATTTTGTCCTAGGATTTAGGCTCGTGCGTTTGACGAGCCTTATTCCCTGTGAGGTGAAAGGAGTATTGATATAAGGATATAAAGGAAGCAGGGCATAGTGGATAGAGCGCTTGACAGGAAGACCATGGTTCAAATTCCACCTGAGAAACATACTGGCTGTGTTGTTTTGTGAAAGTCTCACCTCCCTAAGCCTCATAATAAATAAGTAGGTACTCCCTTATCTGCAAAATGGAGATAATAATAGCACCTACTTTACAAGGAGGTTGTGAGGGTCAAATGAAATTCTATATATCAAATGCTTTGTAGACTTTTAAAAGTGCCACATAGATGTGAAACACCATTGTCATGATCATAATTAATTATGTAATTATCAGTTATAATAATCATTATTATTACTGTTAGTAGAATAAGAGAAAAATTCCTGGAATTTCCCCCTTCCCTTTTTTCCCCAGCACATCTTACTTTTCCCAGGAAAAGGCAAAAAGGTTGCTGAGCCCCAGAAAGAGCCTCAGCCAAGTTAAATTGCTGTCATTCCCCAAATTAGTGGCAGTCATGTGACTCTCTTAGTCATTGCTCTCCATCCCTGTTGCCACAGTTAGGGGAGATGGGTTGGGATAGGGGCAGAGATTGAGGCCTTTTCTGATTGAAGAGAGTTATTGGCCCTGATGAGCTAGCAGAAGTATGTGGGGGGAAGGGAGGCTAATGGAGGGACAGTATCAGGAGGGGGCTTGTGTTGTGACTGGGCCCTGACTAGTCTAATTTTTCCAGGAAGTGAAGGTCTCAAGCCCAGACTACCCAGAAAGGAACAGGGAGAATGTGATGGAGGACTTCCTAAAGAGAATTGAATGTTACAAAGTCACCTATCGGCCTCTTGACCCTGACCACTATGACAAGTGAGAGTTGAATCCTTTACCTTCACACAGGTGTTTTGGGCTTTTGGGAGGATGGAGTTGGGGTACTGTGAGGTACACCTTTCTCCAGCTCTTCAAGCAGATTTGAACCTCTTAAGGTCCTGGGGCTCCATAATTTCTCGCTTGTAATCTACATATCATTTGAGAGGGCAAAGAGATATTGAGGTTCTTTGGTTTACATAGGGCGTATGTATTGAAGGGTTTTTGGTAGCATATTCTCCATTCCCTAGGTATTGTGTCATTATAGCTTCCATTTGGAAGAAGATCAGGAAGTGGGTGGGTGGGAGAAGGAAAAGGGTATAAGCATTTATTACTACATGCCAGACACTGTGTTAAGTATTTTATAAATATTATTTAATTCCCACAACAACCCTGTAAAGGACTAAGGCTAATAATATCCCCATTATACAGTTGAGGAAGCTGAGGCAGAGGTTAAATGACTTGCCCAGGGTTATGCAGCTAATAAATGTCTGAGGTTGGAATTTAAATTCCGTCTTCCTGACTCAAGGTTTAGCACTCCATGCACTATGGCGCCACCTAGGGCCTTTCTTTGACAGTACAGTTCAAATTCTGACTGAGGTACCACCCACCCACCTGTGTGTCTGGGCTTCAGTTTCCTCATCAGTAAAACAAGGGAGTTGACCTTATGGTGCTCTTCATCTCTAAATCCATGATGCTCTTATGCTGCATGCTGTAATGCTGACTTTCTAAGTCCAGACTATCAACACAAGAGTAAATCAAGCCCTAATTTGTAGCATTTGCTAATGTGAGATGTAAATACTCACACTGAAAGTTTAACAGTCTCACCACCTGGCATGAGCTAGCTCCAGCATATCCTTGGTTACTAACTTTCTGGGCCTTTTAAAAATAATAACTATAACCCAAACTTATGTAATTCTTTAAGGTTTGCAAAGCACTTTCTAGATATGTTATTTGACCCTTACAACAACCCTGGGAGTTAGGTGGGTGCTGTTACTCTTTTCATTTTATAGATGAGGAGCCTACAGTATGGCTCTCCACCTCCTGCCTTTCCTTTTGTGTGTTGCCTTTCCCCATGAAATTGTAGGCTTCCCAAGGGCAGGGAACATACAAATATATGCAAATATCCAATATTTGTATCCCCAGGGCTTAGCACAGTGCCTGGCACATAGTAGGTACTTAATACAAGTTTCTTGACTGACTGACTAAGTTTAATGAACTAGTCCAGAGTCATACAACCAGTAAATATTTGTAGGAGAGTTTGAACTACTCAGGTCTTTCAGACTCAAGAACCAGGACTCTTCACTGCTTAGTTGATGTCTTCAAGGGCATGGGCTACAGCTTCCATGTCCCTACCAGGGTGTCTGCTAGAGTAGGCACCCCATGTTTTTAACTAAGTAAAAATAAATTTTATCTAATCTTACTTGGGAAAAAATGATTTTCTTATGGTTTGGTCAGGGGATGAGCACACAGGACAAGGGATGGGGTTAGGCTGGAAGTGATGGGGGGAAGAACAGCTCTTAGGTCCACATTCCTCCAGTCCTTCTCCCCAGGATCTCACCTCTGGAGGGGTTCTTCTCTCCTCTTCTTCATTCCGTGGCAGGGATCTATCCTTCATCAAGGTGATCAATGTAGGGCAGAGGTTCCTGGTGAACCGGGTACAGGACTACATCCAAAGCAAGATCGTGTACTACCTCATGAACATCCATGTCCAGCCCCGAACCATCTATCTTTGTCGCCACGGAGAGAGCGAGTTCAACCTGTTGGGCAAGATTGGTGGTGATTCTGGCCTCTCAGCCCGAGGAAAGCAGGTAAGCCCACAGCCAGGGGACCAAGAGGGGTCACGGTCATTGTTGGTATCATCACATTCACCCCCCCCACTCCCCACCCCCTGCCTCTCCTGCATCCACATTTACATTCTTAGTGTTGCTTAGAGTGGTTTACAGAACAGGGTTAGTGATAGCCTGTCATCTTGTAGTTTTGTCCTGTGTTTAAAGATGTTGGGGCAGGGGCTCACTTCCTCATCAATTCCAGTCCTGTCGGAAGCCAGGCATCTTCCTGCATTCTCAGTCCTCTACCAGGTGCTCCAATTTAAATCTGTTTCCTTTTGTTCAGAGTTGTGGTTTTTCAGCTCCTTGTGGATGGTGATTTTAACTATCTCCTCTGCTGTTCCCACCTAGAGATGATTGTCTTCTTTTGTTTCCTCCCAGTTTGCTCAAGCACTAAGGAAATTCCTAGAGGAGCAGGAAATTGTGGACCTCAAAGTGTGGACCAGTCAGCTAAAGAGAACTATCCAGACAGCAGAGTCCCTGGGTGTGACATATGAGCAGTGGAAGATCCTGAATGAGATTGATGCTGTGAGTAGACAACTCTTAAGGCTAGTCTGGTTGCTAGTGGCCCAGTTGTTAGAGTGTTGGACTTGGAGTCACCTTCCTGAGTTCAAATCTGGCCTCAGATATTTACTAGTATTGTAACCCTGGGCAAGTCACTGCACCCTGTTTGCCTCAGTTTCCTCATCTGAAAATGAGTTGGAGAAGAAAATGGCAGACCACTCCAGTATCTTTCCCAAGTGAACCCCAAATGGGGTCACAAGACTGAAGCAGCTGAACAACAGTAAAATGGGCTGGTTGATAGCAGGGGAGTACTTCTCATCCTCTTCCTATGTGCCCGGATCCCCACAGAGCTCATCATTTTGGCAGCTACATCCAGAGTGGAGTCTGGTTGCAGAATATGGACTTTTTTTTTTCAAAATCTAGCCACTGTGGTTTCCGGTGTGAAGCCTAGAGTGGAACCAAGAAAGGGTCTTCTGCTTGTTCCATTTGGGTTTTCTTCTTCTGGCCATGTAAAAGGGAGTAGATGAAGTCTTGCTTCCCTGGTTTTTACTTTTGTCAGCTAATTATACCCCAAACCTTTTTTCTGTGTTCAGTGTAAGATTCCTATTGCCTTGGCCCCCAATATCATTTCTTTCTTTCCCTCCCCTCCACCCTTTCCCTTTTAAACTATTTCTTATAAATATCTTCTAATCTCTTCAGTTTTCCTTCATTCCTAATCTTTCTCATATTGTACTTTCTTGACCCCCAAAGTTCTTCCTTTAAATTAGAGTCTCATCCCGCTTCACACATTAAGGATATCCTCCTGCAATGTTTAGAGAAGTAGAAGTGAAATTTGGGAGGTGAGATTTGAATTCAGGCCTTCCTAACTTCGATCCCTTTCCCTGGGAATTCCAGGTATTGTCTTAGTGCCATGTTGTTTTCAGTTGTGTCCAACTCTTCATGACCCTATTTGGGGTTTTCTTGGCAAAGATAAAGGAGAGATTTGCCATTTCCTTCTCTAGTTTATTTTATGGATGAGGAAACTGAGGCAAACAAGGTTAGGTGACTCACCCAGGGTCACACAGCTAGTACGTGTCTGAGGCCAGATTTATACTCAGGGCTTCCTGACTCCAGGTCTGGAACTCTATACACTACACCACCTAACTGCCCTAGTGGCATGATAGCTTTGTGTAATCATGAAAGGCATGGGTTTATTAACAGGTCTTCTGGGACTCTCAGTAAGTTTTGGCTTTCTGTAGGGTGTGTGTGAAGAAATGACCTATGAGGAGATTGAGAAGCAATACCCAGAAGAGTTTGCCCTTCGGGATCAAGACAAATATCTGTATCGTTACCCTGGAGGGGAGGTAAGGCTTCGCTGAGTAATGTACTGCAGGAGCTCATGTCTGGGGAGGAGCTGATCACGATTCTGGTCTAGGAGAATTCTCATGGGGTCACTGGTTCACGCTCATGCCTCTAGTCAGGATGGGTCAAACACTACATCTGGGGTTTTTTGGTCTGATCTTTGGGAAAGGAGACATTTTGGTTCTTTGTCATCTCCCATCTGAGCTGTAGAACCAAGACACCTACTGGTAAATAAAGAACAAAATTTCTACAAGCGTATTCTCACCCCTCCCTCTACTCCTATCCAGGGATATACACATAATAAACTATATAAAATGAGTCTGAGGTCTTTTCTGCTTGCCCAAGGTAAGTGGTAGTCTCCCTGGCAACTTTAATATAATACCTTTTTTATCTAAATTCCTGGAAACAAGTTGGCATATACTTTCTGGGTACCCAACACCAAGAAAGTCCAACTATGATGGAAAATAATAGTTGATAGCATTTATGTAGCACTTAAAATTGCAATATACTGTACATATACTCTTTCATTTATTCATAACAATCCTGGGAGGTAGATGCTCCTTTGTATTACAGATTTGAGATCATGTCTTCTGATTATAAGTAACAAGAAATTATAGCTTATAATAATAGCTAACATGTAGAGCACTTTAAGGTTTTTAAAGCACTTTAGAGATGATCTCATTTTATCCTCACAGCAACCCTTAGAGGACAGTGCTGTTATTACCCCCCATTTTCTTATGTGCTGCTAAGAGGCTCAGTGTATAAAGCACTGGGCTGGCTACGAGGAAGACTCATCTTTCTGAATTCAAGTCTGGCTTCAGATACTTACTAGCTGTGCGACCCTGGGCAAATCACTCTTTGCCTCAGTTCTGTCATCTGTCAAATGAGCTGGACAAGGAAATGGCAAACCCCACCAGTATCTTTGCCAAGAAAACCCCAAATGGGGTCATGAAGAAGGGGGGCAGGACTGAAATGACAGAACAGCTACAGAACACATGAGAAAACTGAGGCTAAGAGTGTGCAAGTTCAGATTTGAACTCAGGTCTTCCTGATTGCAACATTTGGCAGTACTCTGGAAGACTCTGGCTTCCTTAAAAACCCCACCACTTCTTGACTGGGACAGAAAAGAAACCACATTGAGTTTCAGTCCTTTCTCAATTACTTGTAGTTTTTCTCAGTCTGAACCTTGTTCTTGAAAGGTCTGAACGTTCCCAAGAGACACGAGGCTCAGGGTTGGGGGTGAGAAGAGAACTTAGTTGGCGACTCAGAGTCTCTGCCTGCTGGAATGAAATCAGCTGGGGAAGGAAGAAGAAAAAGAGGGATCATTTGACTGAAACTCAGCTGCCAACTTGATTCTGGCTTCCTCCTCCAGTCATACCAGGACCTGGTGCAGCGGCTGGAACCAGTCATCATGGAGTTAGAGCGCCAAGGCAACGTCCTCGTCATCTCCCACCAGGCTGTCATGCGCTGCCTGCTGGCCTACTTCTTGGACAACAGTGCAGGTGCCAGAGAAGGGCACAGGGTGGGAGGAGAGGATGAGGAGGGGAAAGGGCTCGCCTATTGATGGTGCCTGAATCCCTTGGCATTTTGTCCTTGGTCCTGAGAGTAGGTATTTCAGGCTGGTAGAATGATCCGGCACCTATTGAACATGTCCTTTGACATCCCCAATCCTACTACTACAGGAGCACCTTTCTAGCTTACCAGGCCTCACTGACCACCAAGTTAGGTGAACCTGTAGTTTAGGGAGACTTGATGCCTTCTCTATTCGTTTTTCTGGTTCTTTACTGTCCTTCTACAGTTTAAGAAAGGATATCCTTTAACCTTTGAATGTGCCTCTTAGAGGCATTAAGCAACACAGACAGATCCACATTTCCTTGGAGAGAAAGAGTTGGGGAGGTGGAGGCAGCGGGGTGGTTGTCGGTTGGAAGTAGGGAGAGTAAAGGGTACCATCTCCGTGCCTCCTTGTTTCCCTAGCTTCCAAGCTGACAACAATCTCCTAGTCTACAGAAGGCATTCTCCATGTGGGTGTATAAGGGGCCTTCATACAATTCTCCTTTATCCCAAGGCCTGCCTAAATGCCTCGTCCAGCATTTACTCCGTTCCCCTTTACTAGGCCTAAGTCAGTCCATGTTAGCCACTAATCTATTTCCCACCTCAATCACTTGGAGTGATTTTGTAGTGATTCCGACCCTTGTAACTTGGAGTTCAATGTCCATAGGACAGAGTGAAGCCCCTTGGTAGGGATTGCAGCAGGAAAGTTCTGACAGGTGGTGGGTCCTCCAGCCTCCCCTTTTCTAACTCTGTTCCTTTTCCATACTGCCTGTGGGCAGTATTATTTAATGAATCAATCAACGAACATTTGGTAAGTGCCTACTTTGTGCCACACACTGTGCTAGGCACTGGGGATACAAAAGGAGGCAGAAGCCAGTCCAATTCACTATTTGTTTCTGGTTTCAGATGAGCTACCCTACTTGAGGTGCCCACTCCACACCATCTTCAAACTCACGCCTGTGGCCTATGGTAATTATGAGTTTAGGGGCTAAGTTGGGAGGTGGGAATCGGGGAGAATCAAGATAGGGAGTTTTCTTAGCAGTTTGCTGAGAGGTTAGCAGACGTTGCCAGAGAAAGAGCCTCAGGACCCTTTTTAAAAATTAAGTTCAGTGACTGCTCTTCTCTTGTTGTATTAGCCAGTGTCATCTGGAAGAGGGCCATCTTCTCTGGGACTTTGATCTCATGGAGTCATCTTGGATTAACTTTTCATCTAAGAATTCTTCCTTCCCCTCTCCATTAGGATGCAAGGTGGAAACAATAAACCTCAATGTGGAAGCTGTGAACACTCACCGAGACAAGCCTGCTGTAAGTATTTCCCAGATGGAATGATCTCCCAGGTTCCTCTCTGCCACCCTCAGATCTCTTTGCCTCAGGCAGTAGGAGGACTTGGTGTAGGGGGTGCTGCAATGCTCACTCAGAAGATCACTGCTATAGCCTGGTCTTCTGGCCATGGGAAGGGACACTGGATTATTATTATTTTTATTACTTCTCAGTAGTAGTATTGTGACATTTAAAAATAGGGTCCTGAAATTAGAGGTCAAGGTGGAAAACATTTCAGTAAAGTGAAGTTGGATCTTTTTTCTGGGAAGGTCCCCCACTTGACAGACAGGGTGTTCCTGAGGACAATGGGGCAAGGAGTTGGGAGGCTTCAGAACTATCCCTGAGCCTGCGAGATCTGAGAGGGGTCTGTGCCCTCTCCTATCAGAGCCTGTTTTGCCCCTGGGAGAGTCTGAGGCTGGATGAGGATGCCCAGTGGTAAGAGAAACTGGCTAGATCCTGTTTTGGTGTTAGGTCTCTGGAGGACAGGAAGGCAAAATCAGGGCAGTGGTTTTAACCTTTGTGAAGGAGCTCTTGGCTTGGCATTCATTCCTGTGGTGTCCCTCCATTTCTGATTAGAACAACCTCCCCAAGAACCAAACCCCTGTAAGGATGAGAAGGAACAGCTTTACGCCTCTGTCCAGTTCGGATACAATAAAGCGCCCAAGAAATTACAGTGTTGGGAGCCGGCCCCTCAAGCCCCTCAGCCCTCTCCGTGCCCTGGATGCTCAAGAAGGGGCTGACCAGCCGAAGACCCAAGTCAGCGTTCCCGTGGTGTAACTGTGTGTGTTCTTCATCAAACCCAGTCTCTTTTCCCCTTTCACTAATCACCTAGAACTTACTTTAACTTTCACATCTTCAATTAATCCAGAACTTGAGACTGTGTTTCTGAACCAGTCAACTTCAATCATTCTCAGATCTGGTGGGACACAGCACCTTGCCAAGGTTTCAACCTTGGTCAAAAACTAATGGGGTATTTTGGGAGAGGTATTTGGGCATGAGTTTTGGTGAAAGAGAAAAGAAAGTCCCATGAGAGAGATGATTTGGTGTAGTCAAGATTGGAAGGGACTGATAAACACTTTCCGAACACCTCTTTCTTTACTCAACCTATCATCATTAATGTCCTTTGTTTTTGGGTGTGTGTGGGATACGTGCTGGGGAACCTATTTTCCTTCACTTCTAATTCCTTTTGATACTTTTTACTAATGCACTTACTTGCTTTCTTCCCTGTCCTCCCTCTCCCCTTTAGGACTCTCTATTAGACTGGCCCATTTTTGACCATAGTGATGCATGGAACCTGTGTGGTGCCTGTGGAAGGAACAGAGAGCAGATTGGGGAGGGAAATTTGGACTCTGGTTGGTGGCTCCACAGTGGGGCTTAACCTGAAGGGGTTGCTCTCTTCTCTTGCTCTTTCCACTCAGCCCATGTCAAGTGAACTTCCTGGCTCACCCCTCACATAGGGTCCCTTGTTTGGGTATATGAGACATAGCATCCACATTCCTGGGGCCCCACTTCCTCCCACCAGATATGACCCCCAGACCTTTTTAATTTGGGGGAGAAGCAAGGTTTTGTATATCTGGATGATCTTATCCTAGGCTTTGCTTTTCAATTTAAAAGGCTGTTATAAGGGCTGCTGATATATGCTGAATGGGGGTGGGGAGATGGTCTGTATTCTGCCCAAGGCTCTTCTAGGGGAGCACATACTGAGAAAGGTCTGTCTTTCCCACTGGCTCCCAGGCTTATTGCCAAGAGCAACAGCTGCCCTGCCAAAGCCAGTGACCTCTCTGGGCCAATTAGAAGGATAGAGCTGGCGTCTGGAACTATTGGGGATGTTGAGTGTTCCAACTCTTTGAGGCAACAACATCTGACTCCTTCCCCTTGCCCTGAAGTAAATCCTGAGATACACAGACAATAATATTCATCAAATGGAATAGATATTTTAATACATCCCTTCCTCTCCCATCCACTTCCTTTTTTGTTTTTCCAAAGCTACAAAGGCCTATTGAAACAGCCTGGTGGTTTTGCTGCCTCTCCTTGGGATAGGATGTGCCATGCCCAAGTCAAAAACCACACCCATCAGGACCCACTGGGGTGCCTCAAGGCATTTGGGCTTCACATTTCCCAGTTTTGTCCTTAGCATCTTCTCAGTTTGGGGCCTTTTCTGTTAGCCTCGAGGAAGCTACTTCTCTGCCTATTGTGTTATGTCTACTTCCTCAGCTTAGTACTTGCCCTAGTCATTTCCCCATTTGGGTCCTTTTGTGCTTCCTCTCTTAATAGCCTCGGAGACTGTATTTACATGGGATCTGTGGAGCTCCAATTTCCTTTCCCTGTCATTTCCAATCTCTTTTTCTTTTGGGGAGTATAGGTGACCTTTGTGTATTTGGCAAGTATCTTGATCTGGGACTGGTATAAATACCACTGCTGTCTGTGGAGTGAGGTGAAGAGACAGCCTCTACACCTCCCTGTCCTTCCTTTGTAGGAGCTATTTGTTTGGGACTAGATGACTGGAGCAGATTATCAATAATTCAGTTTTCCTGTAGTGAAAATGGGCAGCTTCTTGTGTCAGTCACATGGAAAGGCCAATTGGACAGCGAGTGCCTGAGCTGAGCAGCCAACTTAGGAGGCCTAGAATCTCTTTGGTTAGATGTTGGTCAGTCAGCCAGTCAACCATCAGACATTTGGTTCTTGCTATTGCTAAACTCTGGGGATACAAAGAAAGGGTGAGGGGAAGTTCCTGCCCTCAAGGAGCCTGTATTCTAATGTTAGTCTGAATGGGTCAGAATTAAAGACTGAATATAGACTTAGAGAGCCAGTTATTTTGAGTGGATGGAGACATCCCAGTATTGCAAGTGTGCAGTGTGGAGGGAGATTAGGAGTCCTGGTTTCTAGTTCCAATTCTTACCCTTATGACCTAGAGCAAAACATAGTACCTCTGAGGGCCTTCACTGACCCCATCAGTAAGATGAAGAGAGTTATTCCCTTTCCATTGTAAAGGCACCACAAGTACTGGATTTGTTGGATAAATAACTGGTGCTTCTATGTGCCGGAGGTGCTAGAGAAGGGTGCAGATGATGACTGGCAGACAGAGCTGAGATCTCAAGCAGGGGCTCCCCAGATTTATGCACTTTGTTCTTATTGTCCAAAGGTACATGGCAGCCAGTTTCTAGACTCGAGCTTGTCTGTGCCCTTTTGAAACACATTCCATTCCAGGGCTGGAGTGAAGATAAGTTGACATTGTTTGTTTAGCCAGCTAACAGTGAGCACTGAGGGCAGAGCAATGGCTGCCAGGTGCTCCGGAGAGGGTAAGGACCCACGCCTGCTTTTTCCTGTCTGTCGCCTCAAGGGTATGTTAAACACCTCTAATTAGAAATGATTGTATACTCACAAAGTATGCTAAAAGGTGTAAATGAGCATAGTACCCATTGCCAGGCATGTGTGCTGGGGAGACGTCAAAATGTAGGGCAGATAATTCTCCTGCATGTCCCTTCTCCATCATCCCCTACCCTACCGTACCCTGCACACGTGATAAGCACACACCTTGGCTATGGTACTGAGGTTGTTAGAAGTGCCCTGGAGAAAGCCGACATAAGAGGGACACAGAGAGTGTGGAGATAGATGTGTGATGGCTTAACTCAAATAGGTATGGTTTGGGTTTGGCCAGTCTGACAGCTTTGCTTTGGAGAAATATTTATCCTGAGGGTCTTCTGGGAGTAAGAGAATGAAGCACTTAGCTGTTGATGGAAGAGAATAAGACCTTTTGCCCTTTTGCAGCCATTTGATGGGAGAGGAATCAGCAAGACTTGGGCTGTTCCATGTGTTGTCTTTGTTGAGATACATCTTCTAGAAAGCGCCTGACAACCCCACTGAACAAGGGAGATGAAATCTCAGCTCTCCTGGCCTTGGAGCCAGAGCTGAACTAGCTTTTTACGCCATCCTTTCTGAGTGCCTTCCTAATGCAGCCTCTTCCATGAGGGTTATCTGGGCATCTCCTTTTATCCTTCCTACCTCTTCCTCCATTTTCTTATGTATAGGTTTCTGAATACTTTGACTCCAGTGTTGAAGTCTTAAGAAGCATTAATGGGGGAACTTATAGGACCTTCTCTGAAAAAATGATTGCTGATACTTCCTGAGGGGATTTAGAAAAATGATCTCTCTCTGTTTCTCAATATCCCTCTCTGTCTCTCTCTATTTCTCCCTCTCTCCCTCCCCCTCTTCACCCCTCTTCTTTATTTTTCATCTGCTGTTAAATGAGAAAGAAGAAATTTTTTTTAGGATTTCCTTTTTTTCTCCCCTTTGGGAATCGAAAGTCCTTTTCTTAGCACTTCCCTGTTTTTCCTTTCCCCAAACTGGAAACAATTTCCCAAACATTAGCCTTAAATTCTTAGATCCCATTCTTATTGCAAACAAAAAGCACAGAAAACAACTTTTCAGGGGCATATAGGAGACTTAAACCATGTAATCAAACCCACATTCATTAAACTCCTACTCTGGTTCAAGGCATTGTGTTAGGTTCTTGTGTTGTAAAACAAAACAAAAAACATTTTGCTGCCCTCAAGGGGTTTATAATCCATTGCAGGAGTTTATATCCCACTGCTGCACTGTCCTTCCCTAAATTTTCTTATTAGAAGTGGGAGCTGGGAATTGAATATCTCTGCCCCCCTTACCAGATTAGAAATACTTTGCACTTTGACTAAGGTTCCAGGGCCCCCATTTGTTGCCCTTATTTAGACACTGACATTTTGAAGAGCCATGTGATCCAGATGTTTGGAGATAAATGTGCCCTGTGGCTTCTGTGAAGGTGTCCTAGTCCCAGGGAAGAGTGCCCAGACAAAAGAGAGGTATCTGGATTATTCCATGTTATGTAGGTTCCATGGGACTTTGCCAGGACCAAGAGAAAGGTAACAAGCCAAGACCTCTATGTGTATTACCAAGATGGCAGTAAACTCACCAGCTTTTCCAATGCAAAACATGGTTGGATTTTTTTTTAATTTGAAAAAAAGTTATACAGAACAAAAAAAGTGACTGAGCCACATTGCTTAAAACCATGATTTGTAAACAGTGTCTACACTGTCCTCTCCTCTCCCCCTCACAACCCTGGGATAGTGATTTAGACACCACATGTTTGTACAAGAGGAATGTAACCTAAACTCTCTGAGCAGAGGACTGTTCAGCAAAGCGTCCTTTGTTTTTTTAAAGAAAAAAAAGATCAGATGTCTCTGTGCCTAGCTGGCATTTAGTGACTTGTCTTATTTGGTGACTTGAGCTGATTGTTATCGTATCTGGGTTGTAATGCGGCTTCCATATTTCATGTGCCCTGTTGAACAGAACAGAGAACCCTGCATTTTCTACTGCAGGGGTGGAGGTGGAGAGCTGTACACAATTTAGAAGGTGATTTTTCCTAAGGGCTCCATGGCAGCTAAATTCTCATCCATTTTAAAAAGTGAGGATTACATATCAGTTGTACAGTTTGTGCATCTACCAAGGGATTTTGAGGCTGTATAGGGCATGGTATAGTATAGTATATGGTATAGCTCTGATGCTGTTACCTCCAAAATCTAAGGACTGGAAAGGGACGTTGAGAGGTCATTTACTCTAATTCCTTGTCCTTAGGCAGGACATAGGTTAGCCTTGATTTCTGACCCTGATTTATACTCCAATGCCTAAATCACATAAAGAAACCATCCGTTATTTTTAAACTAGCTATGGTTCAGTTCTCCTGTACAGAATTTTTGTCATGTTGGTGAATATAAATGCCTGTGTAGGAGATTTTGCATTTTTAAATAGACTTCTTCAAATGGTAGAGCCTTCTAGAGTGTTGAATAGGCTCCAGTGATCTATAGCATGCTTACTGACTTGTCAATGGGTTTGTAGCTCACTTTCAGTTGTTAATTTTATGTCTTTGAACCAAGGTGACTGGGCCACCCATCCCAGTGCCTTCCATTTTGCAACTGTGTATGAGCACTTGTCCTGTTTTTAATTCTTCTCAATCTCTAAGGATTATCTAGCAGAATCCTGCTGTTTGGGATCTATTTTGGGAAAACAGCACTAATTGTATGTTCTGTGGGAAAATAAAAGGTGGACAGAGGGTGAACAGAGCAAGTGAGAATTTTATCACTATTGAGGGTGGGGGAAGGTAGGACAGGTTTATGTGTGGCCAGTGAAATGGCAGTCCGACTAGGAATGGTCTGCATTGGGAAGGCTCTACAGTCTGGCCATGAATCAAGAATGCCCCAGCATAGCCCTCTTGCAAAGAAGGAACATTACCTCAAACAGCACGACATTTGTTCTGGTGACTGATTTCTTGATATGGCACTTAGATCCACATGAGGTGTTTAGAACTGTATTTGAAAAGTGTGCATGTTTATTTTGTCATTTTGTTTATCGAATAGGTAAATAAAACTGTTTCATACCTTGAAACTCTTTGAAGGCTCCTGTTTTCTTTGTGTTCTGACTTTGCTGTCCTGTGCCAAGACTGAATTATTAGTTTGATTAGGGTCCACAGTATGTCAGACACAACTCTCCCACACCACCTCCTGGGGAAGAGGAGAAGGTCACTGTAGAAGATCCCTAGAGCAGCACTGGGGCTATCCCTGGGAGTTTCCATGTGCTTGGTGTGCCAAACACACTACTTCTACACCTGGAAAAGACTCATCAGTAGCAACAACAGAAAGGAACACAAGGTCTTGAGTAAAATCACACCATGAAGCTCAGTGGCCATGAATAACTTCATTATTTGTAAATTTGAATCAATAGAGGGAGTGCTTCTAACGCATGACCTCTTTCACAAGACATCAGGGGCAATGGCGTCAGACTTCACTTTCGTCTCATTGACCTGTTCTGGGGCAAGCAGTGCCAGGGCGATGATTGCTCTGTGCCGGCTGGTCAGATGTATTGAAAGCAAGCCATAAGAACCCTCTAGAACCAAGGAAGCATCTTGGCCTCCTACTGATATCCCTGCTACAAGGTCTTAGAGTGGGCTAGACCTTAGGGATAGTGAGCTATCTGACTGACTGATGTGGCATGGTTTCCTCTCTTTCACTGAGGGCTGGTTGTTTTTATTGAGATCTCTAAACCTCACTCCATAGTCCATCATAGACTAAGGAAGGCTTCCCAATGTAAGGATTGGAGAAGTTTAGCAGGATATCAGAGAAGATGAGAAAGTAATAGATTTATGAAATACTTTTCCTGCTTTTATTGAAAGGCCATAACTTTGCTGTTTTCAGTTGAACCTGGCTTTGAAAAATGAGAGAGAGAGAGAGAGAGAGAATGAGAGTGAATACAAATGCATGTGTGAGGAGGTGATAGTGATGTGGGTGGTCTCCTTTTCCCCTCTTCTGCCATGGTAGTAATCACTTTTTTTTCTCTTGCTCTCTGGCTCTCCTAGGCAAAAATGGGGCTGGCCATGCGAAGGGACTCTACCACAGAGCCCCTCAAGATGCCCTGTTCTGGATAAGGAGGCCAGGGCCAGACCTCTCCAGGAGATGCAGCCAGACCTACCGCTCACTGCCAAGCTTGGGACCTCGGCATCGCAGGGGCTAGAGCAGGAAGCTAAGTGGGGGCAGCTGGGCTTTGGGGACCATTCAGAAGAGGCCTGGAAAACAAATGACAAACATAACCATCTTTTCTCTCCAATAAATACTGTGAATATCAGCCAGGCTGGGGAACTGTGTATCCCAGGCTCCTTGATGGCCTGGCTGCTCTGAATGGAAGCTTCGCTTGGTTTTTAATTCTCTCTTTGCTGGATTTAGCCTGCATGGATTATTCTGGCTTTTATTTAGGCATTCCATGCCCCACCTCTAGCTGCCTGTACCTTTAGCTGACTGCTTTATCTCTGGACACTATGGCAACTCTCTGAATTTAGTTGTTACCTGGTGAGGGGGCTGATCTCAGCCCCAGTCACTTGTCCCTATCCCTTTCAAGCCATCAGCTTTGAAACCCAGGGCCCACTTTCACCTTTGCAGGACGCGGCTGCCCTTTTGTGAAAGAGAAGAGGAAGAGATCTGGGGATAAGGTTCAGTCTCTAGTGGAGTGACCGCCACCATTTCAAAGGAATTCCTTCGCTTTGAAGCCATTTTTCTTGATTTTAGCTTCTTGGCCCAGACTCTGTAAGGGCAGAATTTTCAGAAAGACCCTTCAAGTCCATGCTTGCTCCTGATTTCTCCCTTGTAATTACTATCTTTTTCAATACTGGATTTTTTTTTTCTACCTAATGTTGTGTGCCTCTCCTAGCCAGAGAATAGTATAGTTCCAGTTGGGAAGATCAACATCCTCTTTACTTCCTTTGGCAATGACAAAAAATTTTTTTAGGAAATAACTTTATGTGAAATTTCTCTGCACTTCAAACTATCAGACCCTTAATGGCAGGGTCTGTCTCAGGGCCTTATGGTCTCCAAGGAGGCTGTGACTAACTAAGGAAGCTGTCGCTGAGGCACCGAGAGAGCAGCTTGGCATGCCAACCCTCCCACAGTTGGCCTGTTCCCCCTCTCTCGGGGTCTGTCCAGCTCTTTTGTCAGAGCTTCTAGGGACAAGGGGAGAGAGAGCAGATACACTCAGGGCTTGGGAGCTGGCTCCCTTTGGTTTCTCTTAAAGGCTATAAGGTTCTTGCCCTACTACTCTGCATTTGACTGTACCTGAAAAAAGGGTACAGGTTACCCTGCATGGCAGTCAGAACTTCTAAGGCAAACCTGGTTGGTCTCATAAGGATAATTAGCTTTTAAAATTTTTGTCCATGCCATGAGGATGGAGGTAAATGAAGGAAAGCAGGGCTTGGAGGGAAGAAAGATAAATAAAAAGGGAACTTTTCCCATGTGATCCTACTATCAGATGGGAGATACAGGGTTCTTAATTGTGAAGGGCTGAGCTGCAGGCAGTTCAACTTCCAGTGATTAGGGGCTACACATATACCCTTGCATCCAGGTAGCCCCTCAATCTTCCTTGGAACAAGGGATTTTTTTTTAACCAGGCTACTGGAAGTCAGTACTTTGAAAGTTCTCTCATACTCTCTGCCTCTTTGTATGTATTTAGGTATTGTCTTCATTTTGATTCATAGCTTTGTGTCATCTTTGCAGGGCATTTGGGTTTGCCACTCAAATGATGAATTCCTTTCTATTAGATGTTTTCAAGCAAATCATTTGTGGTATGTTTTTTACCTTGCTTAGGTAGGGTGTGGACCAGATGGCCCCTGAGGGTCTTTCCAACTTTGCTATTCTGTGAGGGTCAGTTTTTCCAGCAAAGATTCTTTTGTAACGTGAATTTACCTTATATGAATCCTTTTTTTGGTCCCTCTATTGAGTTCCTTTTATAAAATAATTTTCTAAGGGAAAAAAATTTAGCTCCCAGAAGTGATAAAATGTCTCAGAATGTAACACATCTTTTTATGCACTCAGGAAAAAATGACAAATTCCACACAAGACAATAAGATATAAAACAGTAATACTGTAAAGGAGTAATTTAAACTGGCTATTTTACGAATAACGAGTAGACTATACTTATATTTCCAATCTATTCAGCTTATTAAGGACCACTGCCTAGTATAGGGCCTTGTACATACATAGTGAGCAGTTTTAATAAAAAGTTGTTAGCCCTAATTATTAGCACTTCAGAAATGGCATTTATGTCTGTGTGATCTTGGAACAATTCACCCCTCTAGGCTTAAACCTCATCTGTAAAATGTGGGGATTGGACTCATTGATTAGAGAGCCTTTCCAATTTTAAATGGATGATCCAATAATCCTGAAGTTCTTCTCAGCTTCAAATTGATGACCTATGACCTTAAGTTTGCTGATTGATTGCTGAACGTTCATCTGTTGCTATTATGCCTTGGTAAAAAGTGCAGATACAATGACATCACAGATGCAGACCAAAAAAATAGTGGGTCAATTTAAGTTCCACTGTATGCGTTAAATGATTCCTGGAACCCTATCACTAGATGTGGCGACAGAAACAATAATAAGATCTGGTTTTTATCTTCTTGTTAGAGGGAATTTCTGATTTAGTGATGAATTTATAAAACTGAGAATTCTTAGGTTAAGCGAGTAGAGGGCACGTGTATAAGCCCTGGCAAATATTTTTATCATTAATATCTAGACTACCACTATTGTGATGATCTGAGAGTTTATGAAAATTCCACATTGCTTTCTGGTGTATTTTTGCATTTGATCTCCTGATTAGAAAGGACTAAATGGGATCATTCTCCCTTTTCATTTTGCAGTGCTTCCTGAGAGAAGAGAATGTTTCCTTTCAGTCTTTGGATTCTCAGCCCCTAGTGTGTAATTGGCCCTCAGATGTTGATTTATGGAGTTTGAATGGCTGAGACCTTTAGAGATTGTGACACACTCAAGGTCACAGAGCAAATCCTTGATAGAGCTGGAATGGAAGTCTCTACCACATTGCAGAATGTAGGTTAAGGACTGTGATTGTAAACATCCCTCCAATCACAGCTAATAGCCTTATTAGGATCTGGGCCAGAAGGTGGTGGTCCAAAACCACCTTCAGTCTTAGGTGAAAGTTATTATTCTAATTCACAAATAACTGGAGTGAGATCACTTTTTTTTTCTCACTAGGGATCCTTCTTAGGTAGCCTAAACCTCACTTATGTTGGTAATCTTCAACTTGTGCCCAAGCCAACCCATTCCCCACCCCTATCCCGTCAATGTACACATTTGATAGCCCTAGGGTGTTGCTTTGTCATCCCGCTAGGTTTATTTTTTTTAGGAGCTGGAAGGGAATTTAGAAATCATCTTGTCTATTATCCTCTGACTTAATACAAGAGGCAAAAATGGTCCAAAGAGTGGGGCCATGACTGGGAATAGACTGTAATTATTTGGAATATAAAGGGAAAAAGGGAAACTTATATACGGTTCACTTAATATCAATTTTGCTTTTTTTTTTTAAGTAGAAGAGGCACTTACTTCAATGTTAAATGTTAAAATACTCAGTTTTTTAGAGGAGATAATATAGAAGATGAGAAGGGGGGAAGGAAGGAAGAAGTGAGCAGGTCCTTTAAAAGTAACTGCATTAGCACAAAAAATAGAGCTTCCTATTTCCATCATGTAGATTTCTTTTTTAAAAAAATTCAAGGCACTTTTTCCCTTCACACCACTTCCCTGATTTTTCTTCCTTCCCTCACCCCATTTTCCTGATTTTTCCCTTCTTTCCCTCACTCTGCTTTTTCAGATGGAGCATGAGAAATGTCTCTTGCAACCCTGGCAGCACTTTATATATAATTAAGAATGAAAGAGTCCTTGGCAATATGATTTTCTTTTCTTTTTGTCTTGTGCTTTGTTTCGGTTCAAGACATCAGTGAAATAAAATTGATCAGACATGAGCAGCACCTTGAGGTAACTGACTGGAAGTGTAATCCTGTTCAGCCTGTAGGAAGAAGTGTGCTCTCCATGAGGAGGCTAGTGGTCTAGATCTGGTGCTGGCCAGGTCTGAAAGAGCCTCCATCCAATCTACTTCCAGATTCCAACGGGTATCATTCCCCCACGGGGGCCTTCTACAGTCAGCTTCACCTCCCAGGGTGCCCCTTCTTTGCCACTGCCATTTCAGAATCCCCAGATAATGGAAAGAAAGGAAGCTGGACATTCCTGAGGCATTATTGACTATGACTTGTTAAATATTTATTTTATAAATATTCATCCCTGAACCACTTCTGGTACTGGTTAATTGCTTTTTTTTTCCTCATTGATTTCTGGGTGACTCTAGACCCTTGAAATCAGTCTGGAATATATATATTATATATAATATGGTGAATGTGATGGGGGAAAGGGGAGGGTGGGAGTTGTCTTTGTGGGATGGTCTCAGATTTGGGAGTGGGTGGGAGAGGAAGGAAAAGTGCTTTCAGCCACAGAGCCTGACAGTGTCTTATTTTGGGTTGGGGCGGGGATGGACAATTGGCATATGTTTGGAGTTACTATATAAGGAAAGTTTGTGTTATTCCTGAAGAATGGTTTGAATTTTCTTATTTCTGTTTATACCCAAGAAAATATATTGGTAAACTGATTTCTTCTTTCTGAATGTACTGCACAGAAGCCATTGCAATGAGGCTTATTTGCAATAAAGCATTTTCTGAAATTCTTCACTGTCTTTGTATCTGTGACCATATGGGGACTGAAGTTTTAACTCAACTCTGTTCTGTAATTCATTCAACAAGTACTGAGCATCCACTTAGCCCATCCCACTGTTCTAGAAAAGAGCAAGAGATAACACAGAACTGTACTCGAGGAGCTTTACAAATGGCTAGGTAGTTGAGACATACACGCACACAAAAGTCAAATTCTATAATAATATAAAACCTTTACAAGATATTATAAGTATTTAAATGCCACAGGTGTTGTTACGTGCACTGCCTATGGTTCTCCACCAGTTTTATTAATGGCACTCTTTTTTTGTTTGTTTTTTGAGGATGGAAGGCAAGGCAGTTGGGGTTTAGTGACTTGTCCAAGATCACACAGCTAGTAAGTATCAAGTGTCTGAGACACTCTTTTTTTTTTTATACTTCCTTCCTTAATATACTGTGATCAGATATCTGCACCAAATCTGTTAAAAGTCAGTGCTGCCTTTGACTAAGGATCCTTTCATCAGTAGACCAAAGGATGACTTTGAATAGTCACATTATTTTGCTTAGAGATATTAAATGAAGTCTTGTAAGCACATGAAATTTCAGGAAAATTTCTAGGTCAATAGAGTTCTATCAAAATGGTCTCCATAAATTGAGAACTTAATTTTTTAAAATAATATTTCATTTTCCCCAATTCCACATGACAATTTTTCACATTAATTTTTTATTGAAGTCTTGAGTTCCAAATTCTCTCTCCCCCTCCCTGAGACAGTAAGCAATATAAGATATATATTATATAATATAGGTTATACATGTGCAATCATAGAAAACATTTCTATATTTTTTTTTGCAAGAAGACTTGAGAAAGAAAGCGGAAGAAAGGAAGGAAGAGAAAATAGTATGTTTCAGTCTGTATTCAGATACAATCAGTTCCTTCTTTGGAGGTGGACAACATTTTTCATCATGAGTCCTTTGGGATTGTCTTGGATCATTATATTGCTGAGAATAACTAAGTCATTCATAGGAGAGCATAATTTCTAACAGTTACTCTAAATGTCACCATTCCTATGAGCAGGATAAAACTCAATTATTTCTGCTCATCTTAACTCGGCCCACCTAGACATGAGGCCATGAGGCCTTATCAGCTCCTAATAGGAACCGCTGCTTGGTCCTTTGCCAGGAAGGGCCTATAGGAAGTAAAGAACAGGATGTTTGTCTGTCAGTGGGCTGCTGGGGTGGGGTGGGGTCCCCTCATCAAGGAGGTGAAGGATAATACTGATTCTTGATTCTCTTCCCTCTTGGAGAAGATAAAAAAAGGCTTTTAGAAAATGTCTGTGGTGTTGAGTCTGTAAACAATATCTAACAATTATCAATAACAATGTAATAAAATAACTAATACAAAATGAATGACCAAAAATCTATCCTTTGGTCACCTAGGCAATTCTGTCACACACGAGAGTAGAACATGGATGTCTGATGTTTATATTAAATATCTTAAGGGCTAACTAAAGGGGAGACCATGATTTATTTCAGCCTTCAACATGCATATTATTTCGTGTCCATTTTTCATGATCTTTCAAATTCTAAGAGGTACTGCAAGTCATATAGTTCTTTTTATTATATTTCGTAGAGAAATCAAGTGTCAGGTCAAACATTAATTTGGAATAACCAATTGATCATTCAAAACTCCACATACACAGGACCTATGCAAAGGTGAAAAGGCAGGATTTGGGATGCAAAGGTCAGGGAACGGGAAGTAGGGTGACTTGACCAGCAGGGAGATTATGTGAAAGGAGATTATGATTATGTGAAATAAGAAGGTAGATTAGAGCCAGACTGCAAAGAATTTCGAATGCCAAACTTTGGAGTTTGTATTTTATAGGCATTAGGAAGCCAGCGAAGATTCTTTAGCAATTTTAGCAACTGTATGAAGTAGTAGTTCTCAAAGTGGAGATCATGTAGCCAAAACTGTTTTGCAAAGATGTTTCATTCTTCATTTGTTTCCAACTCTTCATGATCCCATTTGGGGTTTTTTTTGGCAAAGATACTGGAGTGGTTTGCCATTTCCTTTTCCAGCTCATTTTTGCAGATGAGGAAACTGAAACAAACAGGGTGAAATGACTTGCCCAGGGTCACATAGCAAGTAAGTATCTGAAGCCAAATTTGAACTCAGGTCTTCCTGACTCCAGGCTCAACACTCTATGAAATGTGCCACCTGGCTGCCAAGATACTCCTCCTTTTTCCAACTTCGTATCTGTATGGTCAGATTCTCTTCATATACTTGAACCAAAGTCACATATCCCAATGGACTGAATGAAGAAGCAGATGAGAGAGAATTCAACTATCTTTTATTAAGCCACACATTAAACAAATTTGCAAAAATATTTAAAACAATACCACTCTTCTGACTAATTTTTTTGTTTTGGAAAATATAGTTTTTTAAAAATAAAATGTTATTTATGTTAGCATGATGGGGCTGTATTGTTATTTTTAAATTAATAAATATTTTAAAATTTTAGCCATTTTAATTTCTAATATAGTAAATGTTTGTAGATATGACTCTACATAAATAAAAACCCTATGATGTCCTCAATAATTTGTAAGAGTGTAAGGGGACCTGAGATAAAAAAAAATTGAGAATTGTTGGTATGGATGATGAACTGAAGAGGGAGAAACCAGAAGGAAAAGCACCAATTAGGAGGCTATTGCAATAGTCGCACAACAAGCGATGATGGCCTTAATTGGAGTGGTGACTATGAATGGAGAAATGAAAATGGATGGGAGAGAGGTTGTTAGTGAATAAACTTTAAATCAAAGTTAAATTTTTAATTAAGTGTCTATGATGTGCAAAGGACTGTTCTAAGCTCTAGGAACAGAAGTAGAAAGGTAAGGTAATTCCTGCCCTCAAAGAACCCTTATTCTAATAGGGCGAGACATCATATTTAGGAGATTTTAACTGCAAGCAAAAAGGAAAGCCAGTGGTCTTAGGGTGTCATGGCAAAACAGATGGTAACAAATCTCCTTTAATGTTACCTTTTTGGTTGCCATTTTGCACATAGTAGGTGGTTACTTCTTTTTATCCTGAACTTAAAGAACACCGAATAAAATGGGCATTACATACACTTAGAACATTAAAGGGAAATAGTTCATGAAAATGAAGCTCCATTATATGTAACTTGGCTTTTCTTTTTACGTGTCTAAGTTCAACCTGTAGCTTTCATACTTACGTGTGTGTCTTTTTGGCTACCCTCTGTTCTCTCTCTCTTTTAAAAATGTTATCTTTTTAGTCATCTAGTTTCATACTCTTGGAGTCATCATTGGCTCTTTCTCTCCTTAAATGCTCGTATCCAATTAATTTCCAAGTTTTACTGGTTCTGCCTCCACAGCTGTAGGATCCTTCCCATTTCCTCCACTCAGTGAGCCCCTATTCTAGTTCAGGTCATCAACATCTCCCTCTTGGATTGTTACAATAGCCTCCCAACGTCTTCTTGCCTCGGATTTTTCTCCTTTCCCATCTATTCTCCACAAAGTTACCACATTTTAAATTTTTTTTATTTTTTTTAACGCTGAATTGAAGTAACAAGACAAAAGGATATTTCCATATACAAAGAATAGAAAAAGAACATCATGTATGAAAATAAACATCTGTTATATCCAGCTTATTTTTTAAAGTATACCAGATATCCCAAAAGTCTTAGTGCATTTTTAAACTATTTAAGCATAAAACTGCACTGACTTTACTACACCTTGTATAATAAATTCGACATGTTATTTTCAAAGTTGTCCTGCTTATCTGTGTTTCCCTCTGAAATCTTATGCTCTCTTCTGTATATATTTTTAAAACTGTTTCATTGATCCCCTTTCTATTTTTTCTTCCCTTTTATTAATCAACCTTATTGCTAACTCTGTCTGTCCTCAATGTAAAAAAAAGGGATATAATTATTGTAACAAAAAACAGTCAAATAAAACAAATCTCAATGTTTGCAATGTCTAAAATGTATGTCTCATTCCATATCCTGAGTCCATCAGTCTGCTATCAGAAGGTGCTTCCTCCTGAGCCCCCTGGAGTCTTGGCTGGAGTCAGATTTCTTAGGACATTCAAAATTGATTTTCTTTACAGTGTTATTGTTAGCGGTTCACTCAATTCACTGTCCATGAGTTCACACAAGTCTTCAGAGGCTAATGTGAAACCATCTCTTTTGTCATTTCTTACAATGTATTAATATTCTATTCCACTAATATATAGTAATTTGTTTAGCCACTCCCCAATTGATAGACATCTCTTTAGTTTCCAATTCTTTATTATAATAAAAGAAACTGTTAGAACTATTTTCCCTTAAGAAACATATCAACCAGTCGTTTGTCTATTTTAACAGTTTTTAAGTTTCCAGTTTTATTAATCAATTCAACAGGAATTTTGTTTTCAACTTTGTTAAATAACTTCTTTGAATTCTGGAATTTGTATTTTGATTCTTAGCTAATATTTCTTAATTTGTTGGTGTTCTGGCTTGTAAAAAAAAAAGTTGCACACCCAATTTCATGATTTATTCTTTCTCTTTTTGTTGAAGAAATTGTTTTGAAAATGTATTTTCGATTCAGGCTTGCTTTGGATAAATCCTAAAAATTTTGTCATATTATCTCATCATTTTCTTTGATAAAATTTTCTATTGTTTCTAAGATTTATTCTTTGAACCATTAATTCTTTATGATTAAGTTATTTAGTATACCACTAATTTTTAACTTTTTCAGAGGTAATTCTTAATTCATTTTTATTAATATTTGGAGCATTTTGATATGGTTGCTGATAGCTTGCATTTCCTTTTTTTATGTATACCTCTTGATATCTTTTTAAAAGTTCTAATAATATTTTATTTCCCCCATTACATGTAGAATTTTAGATTCAATCCCTTCTTCCCTCCCCTTCCCATTCCCTGAGATAGTAAGCAATCTGACATAGGTTATACATGTACAATCATGTAAAATATTTTCATATTCATCATTCTGTGGAAGAAAACTTCAAAAAGGAAAGAAAGGAAAAATAAAGGAAGGAAAAAGGAAAGAAGGAAGGAAAGGAAGAAGGGAGGGAGGTGAAAATAGTATGCTTCAGTCTGTATTCAGATGCCATCAGTTCCTCCTTTGCTAATAGCATTTTTCATCATAAGTACTTTAGGATTGTCTTGGATCATTGTATTGTTGAGAATAGCTAGGTCACTCACAATTTCTTGATATCTTTTTACTATTGGAGAATAGTTCTTATTCATATATATGTATTATATATATATATATAATATCCATGTATATTCTCCATACATATTAAATATCAGATCTTTGTAAAAGGAAATTTCCTGCAAAGATTCTTTTCCAGTAAGCTTCACTTCTAATCCTGACTGCTTGTGTAATAGTTTTTCAATTTTATATAATGAAAATTATCCACTTTATTTTTTACAATCATTTCCATGTTTTGTTTGGTCAAAGACTTTCTCCCATCCATCGTTGTAAAAAGCGTCTCTTATTCTCTTCTCCTCTGATTTGTTTACAATTTCACTTTTTGTATGTGATATATGGCATGAGATATCAGTCTAAACTCAGGATTGTCAAAGAATGAGTCTGTGTGAGGTTCTTGTGATCTTTGGGCTCATTGCATTTGCTTGTAGATATTGTTTATCCAATCTATTCCACTGATAAACTTTTTCTCTCTTTTAGCCCAGTACCAAATGGTTTTGATGATTCCTGCTTTATAGCTTAGCTTGCTATTTGGTAATGATAGATCCCTTTCCTTGCCACTTTTTAGTTTTATTTCCCCTGAGTTACTTAACTTTCTGTTCTTCCAGATGCCCTTAACCATCTGGTCCCCACTTACACTTCCAGGAATACTTCATATTTCTCCCCTTTATATAATCTCTGTTCCAGTTAAACTGGCCTCCTATTTACACACAACATTCCAACTTCTACCTCCTTGTGTCTTACCAGCAATACCTCACCCCTGGAATTCAGTCTCACTTCACCTCTCTCCTCTGTCTTAAAATCCTCAGATTTTCTCTGAGCAAGTGCCATCTTCTTACATAAGACCTATCCTTATTCTCCAGGTTATTGGCACTCTCTCCCTCATAAGATTACTTTGAGTTACTTGGTATTTATTTACTTTTGCATGTTATAGTACCACTCCCCACAATGTAAAGTCTATGAGGGCAATGACTTATTCGGTCTTTATTCATATGTCTTCATGTTCTAGCCCAAGACCTTGCACATAATAGACAATGAATAAATAAAAGGCTTATTGATGTGAAGTTGTTGAAGTTAAAGATTTCATTCCCTTTCCCTTCCTTGCAAAACCTATAATCCTCCTGTTGCATTGTCAGAAACAGAGCTCTTTCCAAAACACTCAGGCTTTCTGTTCCAGAGGGTATGACAGAATTTCCTTTTCTATCCAGAACCTTCACATGTTTTTAGTTCTAGCCTAGAGCTGTTCTCTCCACTCACACACCTCTCAATGAGATTTTGTTGTTTGTAACTGGACTATAGAATAATTCTGCTGAAGAATCCATCTGAACTCAGTCTTGGACAATCAGGACAATAGTTCATTGTAGGATGTTGGAACTCTCATTCTTTTTAAACTTCCCTGCTTCCTCTTTGGGGAATAAAACCAGTAAGAATCAACAGGATGTAGAGATATGACCCTTTGCTAGGAGGTTGCAGATTCCCACCAAACTTGGGTCACCCACTTTGCTAAATGCTATTCTTCTCTCCAGTAGGTGGGGCAAGAATCCAACCTTTCCAGAAAGCGGTGGTGTTTATGGTCTGAAGAAGTGAACTCCCTGATAGCTGGTGAAAGACCAGGAGGCAATACCCTTAGGGTACCACCCAGGAAGGAGTCAGAGGGAGCATACACTTTGCAAATCTACCCTTCCCCTTTTTGCCCTCTCATGTCAACTTTAGCTTCTTTAGTCCTGACCTTTCATCAGGCAGGGGTAGAGCACAACTATTGGCAAATATTGACAGAGGTCAATAGCCTGGCACAAGGACCAGGTCTGTGAAATGAGACTAAGCCTGGGGTGCAAAGGTGATGGTCAACCATTGGTTCAGTATTCCCAGAAATCAGGTATTTCCGGAAACTAGGCTATGTTGAGTTTTTTTTCCCCCCACTGGACTTGGCTGCTTTTCTATTCCTTCATATTTTTGCAAAGGCTACCTTTTGCTTCCAATCTTGTTTCCTGAATTTGCTCATTTTCCTGCTCAGCAGGACGCTTTCTTGGCATAAGTGCTCTTTAGATTTCTCTTCTAGTAGACCCAGGGGAAAACAGAGATCTGCCCTGGTCCCATATAGTAATAGAGTATCTGTTTCTATTGAAGTAGGTGCTTTGTCTAGGATCCCAATCTTGAACTGACCAGATGAAGTCTTGGTTTGTGCCCTGCATTCTGATTGCATGGCTGCTCCCGGCCTCAGTAGGTAAGTCTATTTCTTCTCAAGCTCTGCTGATGGGACATCTTAGACAAAACTTGGGTATAGAAGGACCTGTTCTAGGCTTCTTGCCTTGCAACATCACAGCACCTAGAACCTTTGTACATTGTAGGAGTTTAGTAAATAATATATACATCTATCTGAAGAGGCAATTCCTGGTCATTTATCTGCCTTCCCTGAGATGGGATGGGGGAGGGAAGGGAGGGAGCAGGATTGAAATGCTACATTCCAAGATCCTGGATGATCAGCTGATTTCGGCCAGGCTGGGAGGACCTTGACATTGAGTTCAATGAAAACCCTGTGCTCTTTTGATAGTCACAAAAGTAGATTGGATTTATACATTCTCCGTTCCAGTTAATTTTACTGGCCTCCAGGATTTGGAGACCCATTATGCAAAGGAAGGCTGAGGGTAAGGGTGAAATAGATTGAATGGATGTAGATATGAACCAGAATCTAAACCCTTAGTCAAGGGGAAGCAAGACTGCGGAGGAGTGTAAAAGTCCACCAAGAGCATACCTCCTTCCTGTGTCAGGAGAGAGTGAATCCTGACTGCTGTCTTTTCCCTTTTTCTCCTACAGATCACTGTCTCGATCCTCCTCCAGTCAACCACAGCATTTATATAGTAACAGGTAGAGAAGAAAGGTTTCTGGTGACTTACATCTGTATCAGGGGCTACCACCTGGTAGGGAAGAAACAGCTTTCCTGCAATAAAACCTCCTTGGAGTGGGACTCCCCAGCACCCACCTGTCTCTGTGAGTTTGGTTCCCCTGCTTCCATACTTGGACTTATAGGAAAAACTAACAGAGAAAACCAGTCTAGCTAGAAGAGACCTTAAGAAATCACCTAGCACTACTTTTAAACAAACTGCACCCAAACTATGCAAGAAAATGTTATATTTACACTTAATATGTCTGAGTCTCTGTCTTTAAAAAATGTATAGTGATGAAAATTCAGTAACTGGACATATAGCAGATAGTCAAGAGCTATTCAGAGAATCAAATTAAGTATACCTTTTGATGATAAGTTCTTTATGACATCAAACTGAATGTGTTTTTCTAATTTAAGCCCATTTGATTTTTGGGGGGATTCGCTGTAGAGATAATAAACAATTACCCTTTGCCCTTTTTCCTTTTATCAACCAACTACTTAATTATTTATTTTGATTTAATTAATTAATTTTTAATCAATCAGTTAATTAAGCACATACTACATACTGAGAATTGTGCTGGACCCTAAGGGTACAAAGCCAAAAAAACAGCCCCTGCTCTCCAAGTTTACATTTCATTGGATAGGGGTAGAAATAGGGGGGAGGGTAACAGATTTAAAGTATTCACAGATAAAGTAATACAAAGTATATACATATATATATACACATATATATACACACACACACGCACACACACACACACACACACACACATATATATATACACCAGATGAATAATGACAATTTTGGTGGGAAGGACAATTTGGTGGAGGGATCAAGAATGACCTCAAGAGAGTCCTTAAACTGAGTTTTGAAATGAACTAAAGAGTCTAAAAGTGAGTGTGAGGAGGAGTGCATTCCAAGTATGGGGGATGATCTGTACAAAATTATGGGGATGAAAGCTGGAATGTTGTGTATAAAAAACATCAAGGTGGGTCTGTTTGGCTGGAATGTAGCTGGTATGAAGGTGAGTAATATAATTAGCTTAGAGAGATAGGCTAGAGGCAGAATATGAAGGACTTTAAATGCCAAAGAGGACTTTTATGCTGAATTATACATGTGCATTCCCTTAAGTAAGAAATAGACCATTTCATTACGCATTCTCACAGATTTCTGGAAGGAGACTCATTAGATCTCTATATGGGTTGATAGCAGTCAGAACATATTTCACAGGCACTAAGGACTGCCTCCTCATTGGCAACTCCTCCTGCCCTCATGTATTTGATCCTAAGGGCCATGGAGAGTCACCAGACCTTGTTGAGCCAGGAGGTGACATGATCAGACTCCCACCTTAAAAATATCTCCCTGGTCATTGTGTGGAGGATGGACCTAGGATGCTGTTGCAATAGTCTAGGTAAAGGATGATGAAGCTTTGATTAATGAAGGTTGGTGCTCATATGAGTGGAAAGAAAGGGAGAAATGTTAGAGATGTAACAGAGGCAAAATTAGCCAAACATGACAGCTGATTAGATATCAAGGGTGGGACAGGGTTGGAGAGACTGAAGATTTGTGGATGTCTGCAAGCTTTCAAACCCAGATGACTGAAATGATGGTAGAACCTAAACTAAACTAGCATAATGATACCAGCTTCATAAGAACATAAGACCATAGATTTACAGCTGGAAGAGGTCTTAGAAGTCTCCTTAACCTTTCCTCCCTGTGACCTAGCTTAGACCTTGTAGTCATCTGTTACCCTTCCTGGCTCCCTGTCTAGATGAATACCCAAGGAGCTGTGATTTCATCAGTTTGGGGAACTCTTTTCACCAAGGCAGACTCAATGTAGATAGCATTCTTCAGTGACTTAGGAAATGTATTCTAGGGAGTTGCCTATAGCTGAATGAGGTTAAGTGACTTGATTAGCCTCCCATAGCTAGTAAAGTGTCAAAGGCAGAATTTGAACCCAGGTCTTCCTGACTCCCAGCTCTATTATACCATACTGATTCTATGCCTATGCAGATAACAAAAATAATGAATGACAGAGCAGCAAAATCACTGAACATGATGTCACGAGCCCTGGGTTTGAGTCCTAGCTGTGACCTTTACTAGTTGAGTCCACAAACATTTACTAAGCACTTAGTGTGCTAGGCATACAAAGAAAGAAAAAAATAACCCTAGTCCTTTCACCTCCCTCAAAGAGTCTACATCCTAATGGTAGGGACAACATGTAAATAATTAGACATATACACAGCTGATGAAAGGTAATCTAAAGGGGAAAACAGGTTTTATGGTAAGATACTTTAGGGAAATTTTTTTGGCCAGAGTGGAGGATGGATTGGAGTAGGGGAAGATTTGAGGCAAGTCACTGCAATAATTCAGGGGCAAGGTGATGAGGGTTGGAACAAGGAGTCTGACTGTAGAGAGAAGGGGACCTATGCAAGACATGTGAAAGTAGTGCCAATAAGATTTGAGAATAGTGACATGTGAACTGAGTGTAAGCAAAGAGTCCAGGATGACACTGAGGTTGTTAGCCTGAGCAATAGGGAGTATGGTAGTGCTTTTATCAGTAATAGGGAAATACAGAGAGGGGAAGGTTTGGAGGGGAAAGCAACATGCATTTATTAAGCATTTACTGTGTGTCTGGTACCATGCTAAGTATTGGGGATACAAATATAAGCAAAAAAATCAGTCCCTGCCCTCAAGGAGCTTATATTCTAAGACAGAAAAATAAAACATGAAAGGGAGCAGAAAAGTAGGAAGACAGTAAGTTACCTGTGTAGGGGCATCATGTCTGGGAGAAGAGAGTCCAAAAGAGCTGAGAAGGCAATGAAGGATGGCTGATCTGAGCCCTTCTCCAAGATGGAAACCCAGAGAGGACATTACCACTGAGAGAAGAGTGCTGGCAGAGTGGAGGAAGCCGTCATTTGTCCTTTGTTCTTAAAGAGGACCGTGCCATCAGGAAGGTGGTGCTGTGACTTGCAAGTGAAGTAAGTGAGGCAGGGCTGTGCAGAGTTGCCAGCCTCACTTTCTCTTCTGGAGCCATCTGGATCCAGTGGCCAGATATAGATCAGGGTCATAGGACATGACCCCCAGAGTTAGTACCAGAGTAAGAAAGTGGCTAAGACATGGTAGCAAAATGAGAAGAGTCAGATAGCAAGTTCTGTTTTGGACATGTTGAGACAGATGCCTATGGGACATCTTATTCTAGAGGTCTAAGGGGAACAAGTCACCAAACCTTTCTAGGGCTCGTCTACTATCTGTGTAACACTGGACAAATCGCTTAACCTCTGTTGGCCACAGTTTCCTCACTGGTAAGATGGGAATCATAATGGCACCTACTTTGCAGGGTTGTTATGAGGTTCAAACGAAATAGTGATTGTAAAACATTTATTTAACACAGTGTCTGGCACATAGTAGGTGCTATATATATATACATATATATATATTAGCTATTGCTATTTCTTCATCTGTGTAATGAGGACATATTTATATTTCTTCATAAGTGAAGAGAACCTTTTTAGCCTTATAAACTTCTGTATTAATGTTGTTATCATTATTAAGAGTCAAATGGATTCTAAAAGTCTTTCAGTGCAGACATAGCAAGATAGCGACTCTACTTTGGTCAGTGTTGGAATGTTGGAAAATACTTTGTTCAATTTCTTTTAATTATAGTTACAATTACTGATTTATATTCGCTGTGTGGGCCACTAAGACCAGCAGGTCTTTTTCTCCCTTATTTTTGCAGGGCTCACCTTTACTTCCTTTTGGTTCTCTGCTGCTTGCTTTTTGATCCTTGCTCTTGTTTATGCTAAATGGGAATAGTTATTCTGTATTGCTTTCCATTACGCTCCCAAAGATGATTTGACCTTAGTCTGTTCTCTCTCCCCTTGGCATAATAATTTTAGAGCCCCTGGCTATTTCTTCCTTTAGTGGGTCACTGTCCTAACCCTGTGTTGGTTAATGGTCAACTGAATTCCTCAAACCTGGGACCCGTTTCTGAGGAGGAAGTGGTCACCTTTAAATGTGACATTGGTTATATCCTGAAGGGTGGTAATTGGAGCCAATGCCAGAAAGACCACACCTGGACACCTCCCATTCCCACCTGTGTAACAGGTAAGTTCAAAGGAGACACTACTGAGCCCTAATAACATGGCTATGGGGTAGGGGCATCTATCTGCATACTTGCCATGTGCCATGACACTCTCTTCTACCTTATATCTGGGAAGGTAAACAGATTGCCTAAGGAGCTAAGCAGCTATTCAGTCTGAGTAGTCAGTGTGAGAGCAACTTCAGGTGAAAACAGTATTAATTCCAAGTTTTCTGAGTCCAATTAACTTGTTCCAAGCCCAAAGAATTACTTTCAGACTCTCAATTTTCCATTCCTTCTTTGACCAACAACAGAAGGTGTTGGGGTAAAGACCCTGCAGCCTCAAGGCCACATGTGATCCTCTAGTGCGGCCCTTTGACTGAAACTGAGCTAAGGATTTGTTCTGTGAAGTTCAGATTCAGTCAAAGGGCCGCACCTGAGGACCTAGAGGCTGCAGGTTCCCATCCCTCCTCTAAGCTCTCAACACTTGAGGTCTTTTTCTTGTTAATTAAACTCATCCCAACATAGAGTTCTTTTGCTCAGCTCCGTAGAGCTATAGAGAAACAGGAGTCTTTGTCTGGCTTCTAGCTCCTCCACTTCAGGTTCAGGTCAAAGTAACTTTTCCTTTAAATGATCTGAACCCTAATTGAGTTAGGGACCCCTGACTTTTGACAGTAATTCCTTACCTATTCCCTTATTTGGGAGTCCATATAACACACTGCTTACTTCTCTTAGCTAAGTTTCTAAGCTTTTAAAAACTTACTGTACATATATATGTATGTATGTATATGTCCCTCCATCTCAACTACTCAGAGAGCCACCCCTGTTTAAAAACAATAAAAAATAGAGGGGGGAAATCAGCTCAGTAAAGCTAACAAACATATCCAACTGAGTCTGACAAGGTGTACAGTACACCCATTGTCTCTTACATCTGTAAAGAGGCAAAGAATGGAGGCAGATATAGTTATTTCATTTCTTCTTTGGAATTGAGCTTAGTTACCATAATTACATGTTGTTTACATTTACATGGTTTTATCCATTGTATATATTCTTTTTCTGGTTTTTCTGTTTTTCTTCTTTCTATACATCTTAGCATCTGTTCATATGCTTTTCTGTATTAATCATTTTCTAAGGAACAGAAATATTCCAAAATGAGAATGATAGAAAGATAGGTTCTACCCTCCTTTAAGCAAAAGTAGATGATCACTTGCTGGGTACATTACAGTTGGATTTCTTTCAGGTATGGGTTGAATTGGATGGCCCTGAAGTATCTTCCAAAAATCAAATTCTGTGAATCTGCAATTCCATACATTTCTGAATCACAATCTACTTGGTCAACATATCCCTCCAATCAATGGTAAACCTCAATCATGACCAGTGTATAGTCGCAAGTTTTAAAACTCTGGAAATAGTCTCAGACGCCATCTAGTTCACCCTTTCCCTGCACTCACCACTTTCACTTTTACAGATGAGGAAAGTGAGGCCAGACTTTCTTAAGGTCACACAGTTAATAAGTGGCAGCCCCAAACTGTAACCAAGGTGTCCTGATCCCCAGCCTATCACTCTTTTCCCTATTTTAGGGTATTTCTCACCCCAAGTTCCTACAACTTCCTCCAAAGGCTTGCATCTATGACAATCTCTTGTCCCAAGTGATTACTTATGAAGTATATACGCTCAATAAATGTCTGGCAATTTAATAAATTAATGAATAAATAAATACAAATTGCCTTCGTAATGGGTTTCTGCTTCCCTTTGACTGCCCCTAGCCAAGTTGGTTATAACTCCAAATTTACACGATGAGTTTTTGGGAAGGAGCTCTCATGCATGAAAGACTGAGACCTGGATTAAAGAGAAGGCAAGAAACCATATTTTTTGCTCCCAGATGAAGATTTAGGAAAGTGAAGGTTGAGGAGGTCAGGTCATCCTAGTGCCTAGAACTGCCTTTTGTAGCTTGCTATAATGTCCACTCTGACATCCTTTTTTTTTTTTCAAGGACAATGCACATTTCCCAAAAAGCCAAAGCATGGTCATTTTAAAGCAAGAGACTTCAATTCAGGGTCAATCGTTGCCTTCCACTGTGATGTGGGGTAAGTCAGACATCAGGATCGTAGCCCATTATGGCCATTGATAGTATTAATAAACTTTCATTTCTGTAGTGCCTTAAGAGTTTGTGGTTTGTTTGTTTTATGGACTTTATAACAATCTTGTGGATTAGGTAATGTGAATACCATTACCTTCATTTTACAAATAAGGAAACTGAGCCCCAGAGAGGTTCAGTGACTATCACATGGCAAGTCACATGACCCTTTAAGTGTTAGAACCAGGACTGGTATCTAGGTCTTCTCTTAACTCCTAAAGCAATTTGCTTTCTCCTATTCCATGCTGCTTCTCCCAGGAAACAGAAGCATCAGGTCCCCAGGCATTATTTATCTGCGTCCAGTCAAGATTCATCCACCCAGAGCATGATCTAAGGAAAATCTTAAAGTCCATACATAGACTTAACTTTATCCCTCTGGATTCCTACTTTCCCTGTCTCAACCCTCCTTGCTCTTTTCCTGGCTCTAGAGCCAGTCTAGTCTGGCACCACTATTCATATTTCTCGATACTTAGTGGAACAGCAAACTGATTATGTGTTCCTATTAAGATAGGGAAAAAACCTCATTACCTCTAAATTTCACCCAGACAAACATTTTATATATTTTAATTAAATTTTATTCCTTAGTTAACAAGCTCAGTTTTCTCTTACTCCCGCCCTCCCCCCACCACTGAAAAACAAAATGAAAACTGAAAACCCTTGTAAGAAATATGCATAATCAAACAAAATATTCTTTTGCTAGCCACATCCAAAAACATGTCTCAGTTTGCCCCCTGAACCCATCACTTCTATGCCAGGAAATAGTGGATATACTTCATCATAAGTCCTCTGGGATAATGACTGGTCAGAGTTCTTAAGCCTTTTAAAGCTATTTATTTTTGTAGTGTTGTTATTGTATAAATCATTTCCCTTGTTCTGCTCATTCCACTATGCATTAGTTTACACAAGTCGTCCAAGGTTTCTCTGAAACTTTTTCATAATTTCTTATGGCAAAATAGCATTCTAATTATTCATATAATTTGTTTAGCCATTCCCCATTTGAGGGGCATTATTCCTTTCTTTTTCACTACAAAAAGAGTTGATATAATTATTTTGATACATGTGGGTTCTTTCCATTTTTCTCTAATGTATTTGGGTAAAGGCCAAGTAGTAGTATCACTGGATCAGTGAGTATGTATGTATAGTATAATACTTTTGAAGGCATAGTACCAAATTGCTTTCTAGAATGGTCAGGCCAATTCATAGCTTCACTAAGATGGAATCAAATTGCCTGTTTCCTATACCCCCTCCAATATTTGTCATTTTCCCTTTTTGTCAACCTTTCCAGTTTAACAGACATGGTATAGAACCTCAGAGTTAATTTAATTTCCATGTCTTTGATTATTATTGATTTGGAGTATTTAAAATATGACTATTGATAGGTTTCATTTCTTCCTTTAATAATTATTCATATTCTTTGGACATTTCTAATTGGAAAATGGCTCTTATTCTTCTAAATTTGAAACAGTTCCTTGTAAATCTTGAAAATGAGACCCCTATCAATGAAACTCACTGAAAAGATTTTTTTTGCCAAAGGTAAAAACCTGCTTCCTTTATAATTTTAACTGCATTGTTTGTGCAAAGCTTTAAAAATTTTATAAAATCAAAATTGTACATTTTATCTCCTGTAATTCTCCGTATGCCTTCCTGGATCATGGATTTTCCCCCTATCCATGGATATGAAAGGTAATATCTTTCTTGCTCCTCAAAGTTGTTTATGATATCACCCTTTATATCTAAATCTGGTATCCATTTTGATTTTAGGGCATATTATATGAGATATAGTTCTATGTCTAGTTTCTGCCACACTGCTGTCTAGTTTTTCCATAAGTTTTTGTCTAATAAAGAGTTCTTAGTAATTCAGGTCTTTGAATTTATCAAACATGGGCTACTAGGTTCATTGGCTATTTTGTCCCACTTATCACTCTTCTCTTTCCTAACCATTTGCAAATCATAAAACTTTTCAAACAGTGTTTTACTAAGAACTAAGGTAAGGTAAAGAAAAGAAATAATATATAATCAAAGAACAAAGACAAGCTTAGGAAGAGGTTTATAATCTTCATTGTGTTCATATTTCAGAATGGCTGGTATAGCTTACCAATGATGCAGGCACTGATTCCTCTCTCCTGTCTCAATTGTGTCTTCTGAGTGCCCAGGAAGACTCTTTGGCATCAAAGTGTATTAGAAAAAAAATAATGGACTTGGGGTCAAAAGACCTGGTTTCAAATCCTTCCCCCTTCATTTGCTAGCTGTGTGATGATTGGACAAGTCACCTAATCAATCAGTTATCAAGTATTTATTAATTACTTCCTATACATCAGACAAATATGCTGGCTTATTTTGAGGGTCAGAAGGGATTTCAGAGGTCAATTAATTCTGTTACCCATACACAAAAAGAATCCAAACTAAAACATAGCTGACTATGGTCCTCCAGACTCTGCCTGAAGACCTTGAAGGAGTGAAAAGCCATCACTTCTCAAAAGGTGTCTCAGTGGATAGAGTACTGGACTTTGAGGCAAAAGGATCTGAGTTCAAATGTGGTCTCAGACACTTACTAGCTGTGTGACCCTGGGCAAGTCACTTAAGCTTGTTTGCCTCAGTTTTCGCATCTGTAACATGAACTGGAGAAGGAAATGGAAAGCCATTCCATTATCTTTGTTAAGAAAACTGCAAATGGGGTTCTGAAGAGTAAGACACAAATGAAATGATGGAACAACAACAGCAAATTAGGCATCAGGGATAAAGAATATGAACAAATACAAGAATAAAATAAGCCCTTATCTTCATGTTCCAATGTAAGGAGGCTTCCATTCTGGTAGAGGAGGCAAGTCCAAATAAAACTTACACAGCATAAATACAAAGATAATAAAAGTCAAACACCAACAAAGCTGTTCTATCTAAGGTCATTTGGGAAGGCACTAGTGGCTGTGAGGATCAGGAAAGGCTTCTTACCGGAGGTGGTATCTGAGCTCCGGGTTGAAGGAGGAGAGGCTCTAGGCGGAGGAGGGAGTGCATTCCAGGCTTGTTGAAGGAGGAGAGGCTCTAAGCCGGGGAGGGAGTGCATTCCAGGCTTGTTGAAGGAGGAGAGGCTCTAGGCGGGGGAGGGAGTGCATTCCAGGCTTGGTAGGAAGCCAGTGCAACAAGAAGGCTGGTTTGGCTGGATTGCAGAGTGTAGGAGGAGCCATGTCCAATGAGGCTGGAAAGAATGTTTGGGGCCAGATTGTGAAGGGCGTTACAAGGTAAACAAATGAATGTGTATTTTATCCTAGAGACAACAGGAAGTGACTGTATTTGACTGAGTAGGGGATTACAAGGTTAGATCTATGTTTAAGGAAAAATGCCTTTTAAAAAAACTTTAGTAGTAATATTTGGTTATTTAGTATAGAAGAGTTATGAGCACTATAACAAATACGATTTTTACAAATCCATTTTGAAAAATGTGTACTGGTTGTTTACCTTGGTTTTGTACTTTAAATTGCTTCATCCATCAGTTTCTTTACATCTTTGTGTATTATAACTGCCAAACTCCTACAGCCCTCAAGTTCAGGTAGCAGTATAGGGGATGGGCTGGAACTGGGAGTCAATGGAGGCAGGGATACCAATTAAGAGGTTATTGTGGGGCAGTTAGATGGCACTGGATAGAGCACTGGTCCCGGAGTCAGGAGGACTGAGTTCAAATTTGACCCCTGACATTTACTAGTTGTGTGACCCTGGGCAAGTCACTTAATGTTGATTGCTTCCAATTTTTTTTTAAAAAGAAGCTATTGCAATAACTTAAACAAGGGGTGATAAGGGTATGAACTAAAGTAGATGGAGGGAAAGGGTTAGATGTGAGAGAAGCTACTAGGGTAAAGAAACAGCAAGATTTGTCAATTGACTGGATATCTGGGGTAAGAGAGAGTGAGGAATCAAGGATGTTGCCCAAAGATTGAACCCAAGAGACTAGAAGGATGGGAGTAGAATTTCAGTTTCCTTATCTCTAAAATGGGGATTATAATACCTCTAGTACCAGGGTTCTGAACCTTTTTTGTGTGTCCTAGACCTTGTTAGTAGTCTGATGCAGCCCATGGAGTATTTTTCAGAATAATGTTTTTAAATGAATTAAATAAAATATATAGGATTCCAAAGGAAACTGTGTTGAAATACAGCTATCAAAATATTTTTTAAAAAACAGTTTATGGGGAAAAAAACCCCAAACAAACAAAAAAGCTGGTCATGAACCTCAGGTTAAGATCTAGTACCTTCTTCATAAGGTTGTTATGTGGCTCAAATTTGTCATATATGAATGAAACACTTTCTAAACCTTCAGGTGCTATAAAAAGGTTAACTTTTTGAAGAGTGGGTTCCATCTTACCCTTGAATGGGATTGCATTAGATCAGCTCCATTCAGGAGCCAGAAGCAGATTTCTTCTCTCTTCCTATTTCAAAGGACCCCTTTGGGTTTCCATTAAGTTACCATTTCTTGACTAAGGAAACTTCCAGATCCTATTTTATTTCCAGAGGAGAGATGACAATTGTGTCTCCAATGAGTTTACTTACTGGTTAAGCCTATCTTAGCAACTGAATACACTTCTTGAGACCTACAACTCCAGTACCTTAGGCCAAGGATCTCTTCTAAATGCCTTAAATATGCATTACATATAATGTAGAGGAAACACAGCCAGGGGTGCTAGACCTGCAGTTGAGAAGATTTGTGTTCAGGTTATGCCAAATATATGACTTGGGTTTAAATTTGCATTTGAAAATCCCCCAAAAGGAACCCATAGTGCTATGGAAGGATAAAGGGTTTTTGTTTTTTTTCTGGTGGCCAAGAATTAGAAACTGAGGAGCTGCCAATCAAGTGGGTAATGGATGAGCCAGTTATGGTATGTGAATGTGATGGATTATTACTGTGTTGTAAAGAGGGATGAAAAGCATGGCTTCAAAAAAACCTGGAAAGACCTGTATGAACTAAAACAAAGTGAAATAAGCAAAACCAAGAAAACAATCTAAACAGCAAGAGCAATATTGTAAAACTGGGCAAGTCCTTAACTTCAGTTTCCTCAACTGTAAAATGAAGATAACAACACCCACCTCTCAGGGTTGTTATAAAGATCAAAAGAGATAGTATTTGTATTTGTCCAGTACCTAGCACATAGCCGGTTTTATACAAATGCATATTCCCTTCACAAAACCATCTACAGTTGTTTAGTGTCCAAGCATGTGTACTGGGGTGCAGGGCAACCTCCTGTAGACCTTGCTCTGTACCCCTCAAAGGGTACAGAAGTCTTCCCTGTCAGTAAGTGTCATTGTCATTTCATTTTTGGTCCAGGTACCAGTTAATAGGGGCCCAGAGCCTGCAGTGCATGGATGGGGAATGGAGTGATGAGCCCCCCATTTGTGAAGAGATCTTGAAAACCACCACTGAGGTCCCTGTGGAAGCTGAGAAGGAGTCAGTAAGTAACAACTTGACCTCATTGTCTTTGGGCATTGTGGAGCTTGTGGATACATGAGATCAAACATAGAGCAATCCCTGCCACCTGGGGTTTCTAGGTGTCCCTTTTCATTAGTATCCCCACTACCAAGGCAGAACAAGATAGTGGCTGGTGCTTTTATGGCAGTGAGGGCTTGGGATGCTGTTCTCATTCCTAAGTACAAAGACATGAAACCAAATTGGAACGAAAACCTAATTTCCCATGGGTAAAATGACGTTCCCTTTTATCAAAGGAACCGAAAGAATCTCATGTTTCTTGCTTCTAAGTTGTTTCTGTCCTTCCTGGCACTTCTGAGGACTTTTCCACCGTACTAATACATGTGGGCAGTGCAGTCACGAAGAACTTGTCAATTCCCTTCAAACTTAGAATCTAAGAAGCACCATAGAAAGACTGATCGTAAGATCATAGCTTTAGAGCTGGAGGGGACTTTAGAGGTCGTCTAGTCCAACCCTGTCATTTTACACGAGTAAACTCAGACCTAGAGAAATTCAGTGCTTTCCGAAGGTCACATAGGTAATAAGTGGCAGGATTCAAACCTACGTCTTCTGACCCCAAATTTTACATTCTTTCCACCATGCCACACTTCCACAAAGACAACCAGACACTGCAGGAACTCTGAATGAAAGACATTTTATTTTCATGGAGATATTCCTTTTAGTTATGTTTTTTTCTTAATGTCTAGAGCAACTTCCCTTATAGATGTTCTTAGTTTGAGGAAGTCACTCCTCCTGCCTGAGTGAGTCCCTTCTCTTTGGGTCTCATTTTCCCCACCTAAAATAAAAGGTTTGGGTTTGATGATTTCCAAGGTTTCTTACAACTCTCTTATTACATGACAATAACAAGAATCCCTTTGAGAGCTCCTGAACTTCTGAGTCCTCATTCAAGGTTTTCATTCACTAGTGATTGTGTTGCTGTTGTCCAGTCTTTTTTCAGTCAGGTCTGACTCTTCGTGACCCCATTTAGAGTTTTCTTGGCCAAGACACTGGAGTGCTTTGCCATTTCCTTCTCTAGCTCATTTTACAGATGAGGAGACTGAGGAATATAGGATTAAGTGACTTGCCCAGGGACACACTAGTAAGTGTCTGAGGCCAGATTTGAAATCCTGAAGATGAGTTTCCCTGACTCCAAGTCCAGCACTCTATCCACTGCCCCACCTAGCAATCCTGGTGATTAACTGTTCCATTTGAGTGATGTGCCCCAATATCTCTCAGCATTGTAATATTGCTTTCTTTCCCAGTGTGCATTTCAGGAAAGGAAAAACATTTGTGAAAGCGTACAAAGGTTGATGCAGTGTCAAAAAGAAAAAAGAAAGACATTAAAGCAACTGAAACACTCCCTGGAAATCAAGAAACTCCAGCTAGAAAATATAAAAGCTGTCATGAGCACAGAAATAAAGGAAGAAGCTTTTGAATTTTTATTCTGAAATACATTTACAATTTATCTGACCTTTGTGTGTGTGTAAGAGCATTATTTTTTTTTAAAGCATAGAAACTTTCATTCCCCAACTGATACATGGTCAAAGGACATGAACAAGTAGTTTTTAGACAAAGACATCAAAGCTATCTATACTCACATAAAAAAATGCTCTGTCATTATTGATTAGAGAAATGCAAATGAAAACAACTTTGAGGTACTCAGATCTATCAGACTGGTTAATATGGTAGAAAAGGAAGATGTCTAATATGGCAGAAAAGGAAGATGACAAACTGGGGAGGTGATGTGGAAAAATTGGAATACTAATGCACTATTGGTGTAGTTGTGAGCTGATCTAACCATTCTGTAAAACAGTTTGGAACTATAACTAAAGGGCTATAAAATTTCGCCTACTCTATCTATACCACTATTAGGTCTGTATTCCAAAAAGATTTTTTTAAAAAGAGAAAGAAAATAGTCTATATGTATAAAAATATTTGCAGTAGCTCTTTTTGTGGTGGCAAAGAATTGGAAATTGAGGGAATGACTATCAGTTGGGGAATAGCTGAACAAGTTGTGGCATATGATATGCTTTCAGAAAAACAGAAAGATTTACATGAACTGATGCAAAGTGAAGTGAGCAGAACCAGAAGAACATTATACACAGTAACGGCAATATTGTAACAACAATCAACTGTGAATGAATTAGCTATTCTCAGCAATACAATGATCAAAGATAATTCTGAAGGACTCATGTTGAAAAATGCTATCCACCTCTAACAAAAGAATTCATGGACTCTGCGTGAAGATTGAAGCATACATTTTAAATTTTCTTTACTTTTCTTGGTGAGTTTTCTTTTTTTGTGGGGAAGGAGAAATTTGTGTTTTATTTCACAACATTATTAATATGGAAATCTATTTGGCAGGACTATGCATATAGAATCTATTAAGATTATTATTAAGATTATTAAGAATCTATATAAGATTGCTTATCTTCTCAATGAGGAGGGAGGGAAAGTTGGGTGGGAGAAAATTGGGAACTCAAAATTTTAAAAAAGAATGTTAAAGATTGCTTTACCATGTAATTGGAAAAAAATTAAAGACCAGTTTTTTTTAAAGCACAGAGACTTTTGATTCTTCTTTTTTTCACTTCCAAAATTTCTTCCTTCCCTTCCCCCTATTCCATCCATTCAGAAGACAAGAAAAACAAAACGCATTACAAATATGAAGTCATGCAAAACATATTTTGACATTATCCATGTTCAAAAAAAAGAAAGAAAAAGAAAGAGAAAAGTATTCTTCTGCATTCTGAATCCATTAGTTCTCTATTTAGAGATAGCATGTTTCATCATGAGCCTTTTGGAATTGTGCTTGGCTGTTTTATTGATCAGTTACTAAGTCTTTCAAAGTTGATTATAATATTGCTGTTACTGTTTGGATGGTTCTCCTGGTGTACACTTTGCCTCAGTTCACATGGGTCTTTCCATGTTTTCCCTGAAGCCATCCTCTTCATAATTCCTTATAGCACAATAGAATTTCATCAGATTCATATACCATAACTTGGTCATCCATTACCCAGGTGATTGACAATTCCTCAGTTTCCAATTCTTGGCCACCAAAAAAAAAAAAGCTTCTGTAACTATTCTTGTGCATATGGAACCCCTTTCTTCTTCCATAGAGCTAGGGATGTCTTTTGTGGAATTTTCAAATGAAAACTTAAACCCAAGCAATATATTTATTGTCTTTTTTCCGCTCCCCTGCAACAGACTACACAAGTAAAGGATAAGACAGTCTCATCACATGCCAATCCACATGAAAAAACTTACAGATTTTAGTGGATTATAATTTCAAGATGATCCAATAGTATGAAATGGAGCCAAGAAAGCTAAGGCTACCTTGGTATCATGGCCAGTGTTTTTGGAGGTACCATTTCCCAAAATAAGGAGGTGATGATACTGATTTCCTTCCCTGTTCACTCTATGTACAAGGTATTGTGTTCAGTTTTGGAGATTTCAATTTGATAAAGACATTGACAAGATGGAGCCCATCCAGAGAAGGTATGATGAGAGATCTAGAGACCATGTTTATAAAAGCCAGTTGGATATCTTGGGAATATTTAGCCTCCCCTACTCAATAAGCTCCAGTGGCTCCCTATTATCTCCAGGATCAAATACAAAAAGCTTTGTTCAATGTTCAAAGCCCTTCAAAGTTTAGCTCCATCCTAACTTTGCAGTCTTCTTATACCTCACTTCCCAATAGGTACAGTTTGATACAGTGATACTAACCTCCTGGTCATTCCATGAAGAGACTCCATCTCTCTGTTCCAGGCATTTTCTCTGGATGTTCCCCATATCTGGAACATTCTCTCTCCTCATTCCGGTCTACTGACCTCCTTCAAATTCCAACTAAAATCCCTTTTTTAATGAAAGTCTTCCTCAACTCCCTCTCAATTCTCATACCCTCTCTCAGTTAATTGCTTCCTATTTATCCTGTATGTAACTTGTTTTGTATGTATTTGTTTGCATGTTATCTCTCCCATTAGATTGTAAGTTCCTTGAGGGCAGGGACTCTTTTTGTGTAGCCAGCATGTGGCACAGTGCCTAGCATATAGTAGTCATTAAATAAATATTGTTTGACTGATTATCTCATTTGACCTTCAGAACAACCTAGTTTGATAGGTGCTATCATTACCATTAGATTATAAACTCTTTCAAGCCTAGGGACTAGCTTTTGCCTCTTTTTGGATCCTGGGCACTTAGCACAGTATCAATAGTACTTAATAAACATTTGATCAACTTTACAACTGTGATTGGGAGAGAATAAGAGAGTGACCCAGGATCATACAGCTAATAAGGATCCAAGGCAGGATTTTAACTAAGATCCTGATTCTGAACCCACTGCCCTATCCACTGTACCATCTGCTGAACAAAGAGATAAATGCCCAACTTCTTGTCACTAGAGGTCTTCCAGTGGATGGTGAGTTGCCTCTTATTTGGGATGCTGTTGAGGTTATTCCCTATTCAGGAACTAGTCCTTAGAGATCTCTTCTAAATCATAGATCTAGAACTGCAAGAAGCTGTATTGTCTAACCCCTTCATTTTCCAGATGAGGAAACTGAGGTCCTGGGAGATAGTATGTTACACATACTATATGTGTAACAAGATCACACATATAGTAAATATTAGAGGTGAGATTTGAATTCAGGTCCTCCAATATCCAGGTTAGTGTTCTCCTCACATATCAGGCTCCTATGGCAGGGACAAATGTTGAAAAAGGACAAAGTTGGGACCAGCATTTTAATTATCTACTATGTAGTCAATTATGCTTTCAGCTGTATCCACCCTGCATCTTCTACCACAGGAAAGGACCTTTGTGGTTTATAGATTAAGTAGCAGCTGGATTAAGTGAGAGAAGGAGAATCCTGGAGACTTTGTAGCAGACCTTAGGGAAATAATGGGGCATAAGGTAGGTTGGAAATAGTTTGGAGAAAGTCTTGAATGCCATACATTAATAAAGATGTTTGAACTTTATTTAGTAGGAAATAATCACTGACAATTTTTGAGCAAGGGAACATTATGATTAGGTCTGTGCCATAGGAGGATTAATCTTGTATTAGAGACAGCATTTATCACGTACTGGGGCAGTAGATAGAGAGCTCACTTCAGAACTGGGAAGACAGGTTCAAGTCTTACAAATACTGTCTATGTGATGAGGGGCAAGTCACTTAAACTGTCAGTGCTGTAGGCAACCCTAAACTGCAGAGAAAGGGCAAACCTGCTTTGGCAGAGGGAGTTTCCTCACCTAGGGAGTTCTCTGATACCCATAAATCACAAGCCCACCTTATCCCTAATCTGGAGTCTCAGCAGAGGCAGGGTAACTGGTCAGGAGGTCACTATCATTGTCCAGATGATAGACCATGAGGATCTAGATTGGAGCAATGACAGCAAAGTTAGGGACATTAGTCTGGTATGATGTGCTCTTGTGCTTTTCTTTTTCCTAAATTTTTTATTTTGCACATCACAGTCATTTTCTGATGCACTTCTCAGCTCCCCACCTGTGAACCCTTCTATATAACAAAGAAGAATATTTAAGTAAAATCAAAAATTCCAAACCAACAAAACAACCATCATCTCTTACAGTGTGCTCTTTCTACTTGGAGGAGGAAAATGAGCCTTGTCATTTATTTTCCAGGAATAATTAAGGGTGCAGTGGATATAACACCAGGTTTGGAGTCAGTAACCTTGCGTGCACCAGCCTCAAACACTTATCTGTGTGACCCTGGGCAAGTCATTTAACCCCATTTGCCTCAGTATCCTCTTCTGTAAAAAGAGCTGGAGAAGGAAATGGCAAACCACTCCAGTATCTTTGTCAAGAAAACTCCCAATGAGGTCACAAAGGGTGGGCTACACCTGAAGTAATCTGAATTCAGCTGCTTTTTTGTATACAATAATGTTCATGTAGTCATTATGAAGACTGCTCGCTTGATTCTCCATCAGTTGATATGAATCTTCAGGTGCCTAAATAACTTTTCTAGTTATACCATGACCCATCACCAACAGAACAAATCAGTCATAGGAGTGGTTCTGAAAATCATATCTCTTGGGCTCATTTGCTGTCATCTAGAATTGCCTCTGGAAAATCCTAGATTTATGTCCAAGTTTCCATTGATGTGGATCAAAGGTTCTCAGTTTCTATGCAAGCATTCAAGATTATGATGTGTACTGAGCATAAGATAACCTTTATTTCATCCAAAAGAAAATTCAGAAAACATACAAAGGATAGTAGTAATCTATAAATAGATAAAATTCAACTTTTTTTTTTAATGAGCTCCACCTCCCCCATTCCCTTTCTTCAAGGATGTATATAATCTTTCAAATTCCTATGATTTGAACTCTACTATAAGGGAATCCAAATTTGGAATTAGAATTAGATAGTCCTCTGACATTTTGTTGAGTTTCATTTTTATCCCAGAGTATTAAAATTCTTTGGTGAAGCTAAATGACACAGTGGATAAAGCACCAGGTCTGGAGCCAGGAAGACCTAAATTCAAATCCAGCCTGATACTTACTAGCCATATGACCCTGGATAAGTCACGCAAGCCTACTTGCCTCAGTTTCCTCATCTATAAAACAAGCTGTAGGAGGAAATGGCAAACCACAACAGTAACTTTGCCAAGAAAACCCCCAATGGGTTGACAAAGAGTTGGACGTGACTGAAAATGACTGATCAACAAAACAACATCAAGACACTTTATGGTATTAATCTAAAAGCTTGACTCCCTTCAAAAGGAAAGAACTTGGGGTTGCTAGAATGGCAAAACTCTTCCCATTGGATTTACATCATCCAAATACTCCTAATAGTAGTAGAGGGCAGAGTCCAGATCTTTTACTCCCCTCCATTCTAGCTGAAGTCCCTCCCCATTCTTCTAGCTAGGGCCATGTGCAAAATCCAATTCCCTCCAATATGTTGCCTAAGTATTACTCTTGACCTTTCTCCTTCTAGCAAGGACCTCTCCAGGATTCATTATTTCTACATACCTTGAAATGCTGGCTTTTTTCTTCATCATCCTTCACAAAAAGCAGTGTTGTAGAGAGGATAGAAAGAAGCCTGGTTCTGACACATGCTAGCAGTGTTACCCTTAGCAAGTCACTTAAACTCTTAGTATCTTAGGAAACTAAGAGTATGAATTGGAAAGAATGTACCAATTTACATAGGAAAAGGGAATTTCTTTATCTGGGAGTCGCCCATAGTGATTAAATCACATACCAGTCCCTAGTTAGTTGACCTAACTTGTGCTCAGTGAACCATAGAATTATAGATTTGGAACTAGAAAGGATTTTAGAAATTATTTAATCCAACCCCGTCATTTTTCAGAAAAGGAAACTGAGAACCAGAGGATTTGCCTTGCCCAGAATCATGCAGGCATTGAGTAGCAGAGTTGGTACTTATTCCTAGGTCCTGTGACACCAAACTGAGACCCAGAGAGTTTAAGTGACTTGCCTAATAGCATACAGGAAATCAATAGAGAGATGTATAATGGGTCATGTGACAAGAACAAGGGATGATCAGCGGAAAGCTCCAAAGGTATTCATCCAATGTCAAAGGATCTAGAGAAAATACCCTGTCAAGTTGGGTGAATATCCTAAGCAAAACTTATGGGAAGATATGGCCAAGTCCCAAATCCTAAATTTGATTTCCCTTCTAATGGAGTTCAAATTATAGGAATTTGGAGGACTATATATATATATCCTTGGAGAAGGGCAGGTGGAGAGGGGGACTCACCGAAAAGGAGTTGTTTATATCTTTTTATAGATTACTATTATCCTTTGTGTGTTTTCTGAATTTTTTATTGAATGAAATAAAGGGGTTGAGATCTACATTTCTGAAGGCAATGTCCACATTGATGATAACACATATCTGTAAAAGTAAGCAAATTGATTGGTTGATTAACTAATAATGAAAGCTGTTTTACAGGATAAATTGGGAGGTGAAGGGGCTGAGGCAGGAAAATTAGCAGAGGTATTTCCAAGTATTGAGAGCTTGCTAGTGTGGCAGAAAGGGCAATGACTAGGAGGAATTGATTTTAGAGATATTCTAAAAGAAGAATGGGTAGGGTCAGTGAGTGGATATAGCGGAGAAGGAGACGGATGAAATAAAGCTGACTATGGTTATTAGCCTGAGCACCTGAGGCAATGGTGACTCCACTAACAGAATGGTGGAAGCTGCTAGAGAGGGCTGCTTTTCAATAAGGGATCATAGGAATCAGAGCTGGGAGGGCTAGTCCATCTAGTGCAATGCCCTCATTTTATAAAGCAGGAAAGGAACCGACTTGTCCCAAATCACATATGGGTGGTATCAGGGTTACGATTTAAAAACAGATCTTCCTGAGGTAAGTAAGCAGCACAGTGGATGGTGGACTTAAAATCAGGAAGACCTGCCTCAAACACTTGCTATGTGACCCTGGGCAAGTCATTGAAACTAAACCTCACTTTCTTCACCTGTAAAATGGGATAATAATAGCACCTGTCTCATAGAGTTTTGTGAGAAACAAATGAGATGACACATGTAAATCTTAAAGTGTCATATAAATGATATATTCTGACTTCAAAACCAATATTCTTTCCATTACACCACACTCCATCCCTTATTACATAATACCTTAATTTAAAGGTATCTATTCCTGATGGAAGGAAGGCTAGATAATCCTTCACTGTTCCCTCCAAGTAAGTATGAAATAGCTGTATATTATTTATTTTAGCCTGTTGATCAGTGACTCAGTGTTAGACGTATAGTGTGTAAGAGGGCATTTATCCTACCAGGTGTGGGGAACCTGCGGCTCAAGGCCATATGTGGCCCTCTAGGTCCTCAAGTGCAGATTCAGTCAAAGGACTGTACTTGAGGACCTAGAGGGTCACGTGTAGCCTCAAAGTTGCTGGTTTCCCACTCCTGCCCTATACAATGTGGGTAGACTGGAGAAGGATCAGGGAGGGAATGGCAGTGACCTGCTAGCATGAAAATTTGTATGTCCAGCTTCGCTGAGCTAGGTCAAACATTGGAAGATCTAAGGTCCGCATGTCCACTAGACTGCATCTTGCTTAACCCCTTGTGTTTATTAACGTTGGATGAAGTGCTGGCAAATTATCTTTTCACTTTTGGGAAAGGCTTGGCAGAGGAGAAAAACCAATGATTGCAACATCTGTTATCAAAGATGCTGGCTGGCTCAAGAAGGGGAGTGACCAAATGTGGCTGCTTGGTTTCTACAGTTAATTGTGTTTTTTTCATTTGTGCTGTTAATCATTAATGAGACAATGATGCTTGAACCTAGTACCATATTGCCTTCAATTCAGTCTTTACTTTCCCACCCACCCACTCAAACATCCTCTCTCCACTTTCTTGGATCTCAGCCATGGAGGACTACTATATCATCTAGTGGATATTCATATAAACTCCACCCTATAGAGTTAGGGACAGGAAAAGATCATAGAAACTTCTTTCTACAGAGGACAAACAAGACCTCTTTCTTCAGGCTCCTGATTCTCAGCTGGCTAACTGCAGGTTAGTGGTTTGTTATGTCTTAAGGGTACCCTGGAAGATAAGAGGACAGAAGGGTTTGGGGAGGAGGGAGGAGCAGATCAATGCCTCAGAAGTCAAGTTGCCAGCAGGAGACTAGTAATGCTGTTGAAATGGGAGTCTCCTGGTTGATATTTCTGCCATTTTATGCATAGAATGGCTGAAACCAAAAAAGGTGAGGCCAGTTTCCAAAGTCTCCCCTGTAATATACAGGAATTTAGCAAATCAGACTAGCTCTCAAGGAGTCACTCCATGCAAAAATGTAGAGTTGGAGAAGTTTGTCGTTGATGACTCCACTTCTTCTTTGTTCATTTCTTCCCTGTCAGACCATACCAGACCATAGCAGAGTTGGCTCTACTATCCTTGATATATGACTAGCACTGCACCAGCACTCTCATGCTGCCAGGGCCCCCAATCGCAAAATAAAATAACTTGAAAAAAGTAATTTCTGTAACATGCTGGTAATTTAATCTATTGATCAATCAACAAGGAATTATTGAGCTCCTGTGACCTTTTCATTGTGTAGTAATCAATCAGTAAGCATTTATTTGTCTATTGAAATAATTATTTGAATTTTTCTTTCAAAAATTAATTTTTTTATTAACATATATCTATTTTTCTCCTTCCCACATTCTTCCATTTTCTTCAGAAAAAGAAAAACAAAAATCTGCATAGTCAAACAAAACAAATATATTGACCATATCCAAAAACATATCTCAAGCCCCACACTGAGTCTATCACCCCTCTGTAAGAAGGTGGGTAACATGCTTCATTTGGGTTCTCTGGAATCGTGGTTGGCCACTGTATTGATCAAATCAACAGGTATCTGTTGAGCTCCTATTAGGAGGCACTGTGTTAGAAAGTATACAAATACATTCTAACTAGAACAATAGTGAAGTAATAAAACTGGTAAGGTAAGGTGCTGAGTGGGAGCAGTGGAAAGAGCATTGAACCTGGAGTTAGGAAAGAACTAGGTTAAAATCCTAGCTCTAACACAGGATGGGTAAATCATTTAACCTCTTTAAATCTGTCTTCTCCTCTATTACACAGAGATAATTGCTTGCACAGGGTTGTTGAGAGGAAAATACTTGTAAGCTAGTATGATAATCTAGGATTTCAGGGAAAGGAGGACTCAGTGAAATCTAGAGTTATCAGGGAAAACCTCAAGGAGGAAGTGACTAATCCAAGGTAATTTATTGACAGAATGGGAACTAGAACCCCGGCTCCTTATTTTGCTTGCAATGTTCTTTTTGCTAAATTGCATTGCCTCAGGGGATCATAAAGAATCCTGTCTAATTGGAGCTGAAGGCAGATGTTTGGCAGTAGGGAGAAATCTAATAACTAGGTAAGTTATGGAATCATTATTGTTAAATTCAAGTCGACTGATTTAGTCATTACGTTATTGCATTTAGGGTGCCATGGAAGGTTTCTGAGCTCAGGAGTGACAAAATGAAAAAGTATTTTGGGAAGGTAAATGTAGTAAGAGTGAGCTGGAAGGATTAGAAAGAAAAAGGAGTTAGTTGGTGAAGCTAGTTAAGCTGGTGCAGTCATCTAAATTTTGAGGGTTGGTAGTTTGGCATAGGTTGTTCCAAGTAGGGAATGAGAGGAAGGATTAAATCTAAGACACATTTGCAAAGGAAGGCTGGACAGATAAAGAAGGTGAATGATAGATATGAGTCAAAGGTTATTCCAAGGTTTTATGCTTTGGATGATTGAAAGAAATGGTGATATCCTCAAAAAGAAGGGAATTCAGAGTGGGAGTTTGTTGGAGTAAAATGGTATCAGGGTATCTGAGTTCAAATCCCAGTTCTCCTACTTACTACTTGAGACCTTAAGCCAGTTAATTCTCACATTTATGTTTCAGTTTTCTCATCTGTAAAATAAGGAGCTAGACTACAGTGCTCTTTGTCTGCTTTCATTGGAGCTTTGGACTTGATGGAATTCATGCCCTAAATGCCCTCCCTTCTCAACTCCAGCTCTTCAAGACTCATTCAAACACTTCTGTGGGTGATCATTTCCAGTCCCCTCAAGGGCTAATGCCTTCCTCTTAAAGGTTATCTTCCATCCACTCTGTATATATTTTGTTTGTTCCCATTTGTGTGTATATTATTTCCCCCAGTAGATTGTAAGATCCTTGAGGGAAAGGACCATTTTTGCTTTTTCTTCATATTCCCAGAGTTGAGAACAGGTGCCAGGCACAGAGTAAGTATATAATAAATGGTTGCTGGTTGAGTGAAGGACTAATGGAAAGCTTTGCCATGGGTCATCAAGTCATACCATGTGAACAACTACTTATTTCTCCCATCACACTAGATTACTCTGGTTGACAGCAGAAGGCACTGTGGCAACTTGGTCAATTTTTCTGCTGCTCTGGAGACTTTTTTTTTTAGGAGATTGAGTGGAATGGCTAACTATCTCAATCTTGCCAGGAGTGTCCAGATTTTCCAAGGAAAAAGTCAGGGCAGGTTATGCCCAATGAAGCCCCACAGAATAAATCTAATTCTACATATCGTTCAGTTGTTTTCAGTAGTGTCCCACTCTTCATGACCCCATTTGGGTTTTCTTGGTAGAGATACTGGAGTGGTTTGCCATTTTCTTTTCTAGCTCAGATGAGGAAACTGAGACAAACAGGGTTAAGTGACTTATTCAGGATTACACAGCTAGTAAGTAAATATCCAAGGCCAGATTTGAACTCAGGAAGATAATTTTTCCTGACTTCAGGTCTGGCACTCTATCCACTGCACCACCCAGCAGATCATTTCTACATAATAACCTTTCAAATACTTTAAAATAGCTATTATGTATCCAAGACTCTCTTTTTCAAGATTAAACTGTCAGGAAATGCCTCATGGAAAAAGTGGGAATTAGAGATGTTCCTTGGAAAATAGCACTAGAAATAGCCTGTGCTGTGTAGAGTCAGGATTGGGACTTGCTGCACAAACTTCCCTTGTTCTACTTTCTACACCACACCCAAACTCTTCTTGTGACCGCCAGATGGCCTACCAAAATTTCAAAGAACCACCCACTGGATTTCCAGCCTCTGGAGGAAGGCCAAGACAAACTGATCTAATTAGTTTTGCCTGTGTTTTGTCCATCATCTCTCCATCAGGAGTCCATCATCTCTCCATCAGGTGGTGGTTGATATGTTTCCTTGTCAATTCCCTGGCGTTGTGGCTGGTCATTGCATTAAATAGAGTTCTCAAGTATTACCAAGTTGTTTTACGTTGCAGTGTTGTTATTGTGTAAAGAGTTCTACTGATATATCACCAAGGCAATGTTCACAGCAATGGTGGTGACTGTGAATATGCCAGGGTAGTTCTCAGTCACAAAGTATAAAAGATTCTCCATATAGAAGGCAGAAGAAAAACATTTACCAGAAAGCCAAATCCCAGAACCAGAAAGCCAAATCGGTCATGGTAACCAAGAAGTCAATACAGGGTATCACTGTAAGGGGCAAAGCCATTCCTCCTGCCCTCGGCAGGGACCTTCCCACAAACAAACACTCATGAGCCTAAGCTGTACCTACCTGCCTGTGTCTTTCCACGCTCTGACTAGCCTGACCAACTTCCTCCGGGCTCTGCTCCACCCTTCCTGTTCCGCCCATTCATTTAGCTCCTCCCACTACATGCAACTTAGGCTTCCATGTGATTTAATGGGCCTATTAATGAATGGGAAAAATTTTACCATTTAAATTATCATTACACTTTGTAATTATCATTACACTTTACTATGCATCAGTTCATACAAGTCATCACTTGTTTTTTTTTAAACCATCCCTTTCCTCCTTTTTTATGGGACAATAATATTGTTACATTTATATACCACAATTTTTTCAGCCATTCCCCAACTGATGGTTGCCTCCTGAGTTTTCTGTTTTTACTATGACAAAATTGCTGTCTACATATTTTTGTACATGTAGGCTTTTTTCTTCTTTCTTTGATATCTTAGGTTACAGGCCTTGTAACAATATAGCTGGGTCAAACAGTATGTAATAGCAATTGTTTTAAAATTCTCCTTGTAGATGGGTAGGGTTTAGATGGGAGGAAAAAGTACAGTCTAGGTGGAGGAAACTGTACTGGCAAAGGCACTGAGGCAGAAGTAAGCAAGCAACTTTGGTGGGAAGGAGCTGTGAGACTATCTGAACTGAAGTGTTGTTAAGAATAAGGTTGGATTGGAAATAGGTAGAAAGCTGGATAGGAGTTGATGATGATAGCTGACATTTGCAAAACATTTTATTTATAAATTATAAATTTATAAATATTTATGATGCACTTTCCTAAGATTTAGCTCTATCAGTTGGCATCATGGACTCAGAGTCAGAAGACCCAAGTTTGGGCTTTAGCTCTGACTTTTATTAGTTTTATGTCCTTGGGCAAATAATTGTGTCTCTCTAAGTCTCAGTTATCTCATCTGTACGATGAGGGGAAATAATAAAGGCACCATCTATCTGCTAGGAGTACTGTAAAGACCATCTGAGTTACTGTATGTTTTTAAAGCATTTTGAACCACACCCCTCCCTCATTCTAGAAAAATGTCAGCTCTCATTACTATCTGGAAAGACAGCAGGGTATGGTTGATAGAGAGCTGGGTTTAGATTCAAGAAGACCTGGGTTCAAGTCCTGCTCTGACACATACTGGCTGCGTGACTCTGGGCAAGTCACCTCCCAGTACTCTGGGCAGCTTTCTAGAAGTATAAATTGCAGAGACATGCTTTCGTTGTGAGAGTTTATTCATCTAGGAGTTTCCTACATGAGTGAAATCACAGGTCTAGTCCTGATGCAATCATTATTATCTAACAGAGGGAATAGGTAGGAAACCCAAGTCTAATGAAATATTTATTCTTTATGTAACACGTACTATTCTTTTCCCATAAATTCTATTTAGGATATTGTGAATACCTTTTCTCCATCTAGGGATTAACAATTTTTCTATGATGAATTTCCTTTAAAGAAGGAACTTCCTTAAAGACAGTAGAACCTCGGTTTATAGGTAACCTGGTTTCTATATGCTTCTCTAGATAAGGAAAAAATTTTCGCAAAATTTGTCTTGCAGGAAGAACAAAAATTTGCAGTACGAAAATCATGTTTGGACTTGAATGGCCCGAGAAAGGATGACACTCCATTTTTTTTTTTGAATTCACATAAGATTGCATGCTGTCTCAAGGAGGGAGGGGGAGAAAATTTAAAACTTACGGAAGTGATTGTTGAAAACTGAAAGCAAATAAATTAATTTTTAAAAATGTCAAAAACAAGTGTCGTTACATAAATTTCTAGTCAGAAGCAAACAAAAAGAAAAAAATCAGTGAGTCAAAACGTGAAAGTGATTCTAAAAACTGAAAAATAAGTGAAGGCAGTAGTGTTAGTCTTAGTTTTAATGAAAGTAACATAAGAGAGAATACTCCCGATGTTGAAATCTCCCATGTTATCATAGAAGGAGGTTCTCCTTCTAAGGAATAACTGTTCCTCCTCCTCCTCTCTTTCCTCTTCCTCACACCAGCCACAACTCTTCTTAAAGGTAAAGTATAGGGTATTTTATTTTATTTTTGGTTTATATTGTGTACTAATCATTGCTATTGTATTTCAGGTGCATTAGGGGCAAAAAACTTACTTAAAATTATAAATAATTATTTTATATGAATATTTTTGGGGATGTGGTACCGATCATCCAACTTTACATTATTTTCTATGAGAAAATTCACTTTGCAATATGAACAAATTGCATGATGAACAAAATTTTGGAATGAAATAAATTTGTAAATTGAGGTTCTACTGTGCCTTGAAGAAGTACTGTCCATGAATCAGTTCTGAAGTAGGAACAAAGTATTGCCAAGAAAATGTCATTGTTTCCATTTCTAAGGAGAAAGCAAATTTTCAAAACTGAAAATTGATATTTAAGGCTGATTCATATCATGAGAAGTTTATTTTCTATTCCATAATAACTATTCTAATGTATTTTGTTGTGTTTGTCTGAATCAAGAGGCCAGTTTCCTACTTATTTTATCAGAAAAACTTGGAAGAAACACTTGATCACTGCCTTCCCAAGGGTTATAAAGGAGATGGCATATAGAAGGGAGAAAAGAAAAGGACATGGTTCAACTCTATTTCAGATAATTTTGTCTTTTGCTCTACTGGCCAGGGTGCACGGTAAGTGATGGAGAATGGGGGAAAGGGTCAGATAAACATCAATCATTTTAACTTATCAGTACAACCCACTTCCCATCCCCACCACCATTTAAACATAATCAAAGAAGGACCAGGTGTCTGGGAGAATCTCTCTTTAGTATTGCCAAAGGGATTTGTCCGACAGTGCATTTGAGTATCTGAGGTGGAAGAAAATTTACGTTAGTACTATACAATGATTCTTCTCTACACCCTTCTTCTTAAACACTCAGGGAGTACCCAGGACCAGCTTAATCCCTGGAGTCAACCAGGACTAAAATCAGGGATGTAACTAGGAATTTTTGTACCTGGGGCAAGTTGAGATGAAGAGGGCTCATCAGGAGTATGCCACTGATAGGGAGGAAGTGTTTTCTTAGATGAGCCTCTCATCTTTACTGGAGGGGAAAGAGATGATGCCATACAGAGGAGGAGCAGAAGTAAAACTCAGGATGGTAACATCTGTACTCTCTAAATTCCCATAAAGGATGGGAGACAGGAGTGAATAGAAAACAAGGGAAATATTTAAGTACGAAAAACCAACAGGCAATTTTGATTATTTTAACCTAAGTATTTCTGCTTATAGAGAAGAGAGGACCAAAGATGGACAGAATCCCCCAATGGCTCTGCAAATATCTCTCTAACCCTCGACATTTTAGAGTTATAGTTACGTCATTCCTAAACTATAGAAAAAAATTGCATGAGAGAAAACATAGTTATAGTGATAACATTATAAAGGTAAAGTTTAGCTAACATTTTATTTCAAAATTGATAGTTAAAAAGAAAGGTTGATAAGATTTCTCTTTAAGATTAGTCCAAAGGCTTTAGACTAGGATAATTTTAGAATGCTTTCTTAATATTTTTAAAAGAGAGGAAAGAGAGGGCCCTCATATGTCTGTGTTACTAGGAGAATGGTGGTCACCCTTTCCAGTAATAAGAAAGTTGTTAAGATAGGAGGGTGAGGGTGGGGGGATGCAATGAGCCTTTTTTTCAACATGTTGAGCTTAGATACATATGGGATATCCAATTCAAGATTTCAAAAGGTAGTTGTAGTAAAAAACTAAACTTCAAGAGATATAGATCTGAGAATTTTCTGTGTAAACAGAATCAGCTCTGGGAGCTGATGAGATTTCTAAGCAAGATTACACAGTAAGAAAAGAAAAGAAGACCCAGCAGAGAGCCTTGGGTAATCCCCAAGGTTAGTGGGCTGCAGACATGCTAAGAAGAATGAAGATTGAGAAAATACCATTCAATTTAATGACTTTGAAGAAAGCAGCTTCAGTTGAAAGGTGAGGTGGGTAGCCAGACTGTAGTGTTTAGAACTGTAGTGTTTAGAAAAGAAAAAGAGGAGAGGGAGTGGCCTAGTATAGATAGTCTTCTCAAGGAGTTTAGCCATAAAATGGAGGAGAGATATAGAACAACAGCTAACAGAGATGGTCAAATCAAGCAAGGTTTTTTTTTTAAAGGATAAGAGAGAGCGTTCAAGAAAAGCAATGGGCAAGAAGTCAGTAGATTGCGAGAGACTGAAGCTTAGAGAAAATGTAGAGATGCTATGGGGCAATCTGTTCAAGAAGATGGGAGGGGATGGGATCCAAGGGTAAACATAGAAGGGTTTCCCTTGGCAAGGAAAAAGGATATTTTAAAAGTTGAGATGAGAGTGAAAAAGGGAATACTGGGAAAAGATGCCTGAATGATGTTAGATTAGGAGGAGGAAGAAGTTCTTAGTAAATAGACAATTTCTTCAGTGAAGTAAGAAGTAATCAGTTGAAAGAGGGGAGAGATGACTCCTTGTGAGGCTTGAGGAAAAATTGGAAAGTTTAGAATAGAAGTTATAGAAATTGCAAAATAAAATCAATCAGGAATGAGTAGGACATTTGCTTTGTTGCAATGAAGGTTCCGTTGGGGTAGATAATGTACATTTGTGGTAGGCCTTGTTAGCCTGGATTTGAGGATTTCCCTGGATCCATTCAGCAGCATGTGAATAGGAGGGAAGGAGGCAGCTGATGGGAGCAATGCAAGGTTGTGATCTGATTCTGTAACCCGTGATATGCCTCTGCAGAGGTAAGGAAGGCACAGTTGGTTGTGTTAATCTGAACTATGTTGGCAAGGGAAGCAATATGAGGGGTTAATAAAACTCAGGTCTAATCTTCCTTATTTTTAAAATTAAGTTGTTGCATAAATAGGGAAGCAGAGATGAGATTTTTATGCACTTAATCATCATCAACCCACATTTTTTATTCTTGAATATGTACTATGTTCATTGTTTTCAAAGCATTGTATTGTGCTTTATATGGGAATCAATGGGCAGAAAGACATGACCCCTGCCCTTGAATAATGATGGACCATACCTAGGTTTTAATCTTTGGATATCTTTTGGTTTGATGGCCAGGTCTTTGTGGTCCCCCGCCCAGGCTTGCCTATGCTATATTAGTATCGCCTTGGCAAACGAACCAAACTACCTTCCCGGAAGGAACACAAGTAAAATATTCCTGCCGCCAAGGCTACAGCCGAAGTAGCTCCAAGACTACACTTACCTGTGAAAAAAATTCCTGGGGTTCCACCACTCCATTCTGTGTTAGTGAGTACTTTGAGTTTCCTTACTTTGCTCTTATTTAGAGATTTTCTGAATGTTTGTGTGCCTCCCTGATGGTGAGGTACTTTTGGAAATTATGAGAACCTTTGCCTCTTTAGGGAACTATGAGTCTGTTATTGTTTCAGCATTCCACTTCTGAAAAAGTCAATACAAAATGGAAAAACCGTGGGGAAATCATTTATATTATGAAAGAACCTTTTTTAAACTACAAAATAATTCACTAGCAACTTACTCTTTCAATACACAAACTACTTTTTGATTCATAAAGTTTTGGTTTATTTTTCAAGGCCCTTTCTATTGGGCATAGTCAAGTATGTCCAAATATTTGAAGGACTATCATATGGCAGGATCAGATATTTTCACATACTTTTAGAAGATAAAACTGGGACCAAGAGGTAAATTTAGGAAGATGGTCCTAAATATTACATCTGTCCATGGAATAAACTGCCTTTTGAGTTAATGAGTTCTGCATTATTGCAAGTATTTAAACAGACATTATTTGATTCCTAGTGGAGAATTAGCAAGGAATTCCCACATCAAGCAGGGGGTTAGATTACATAATCTCTAACATCCCTAAAATTCTATGTGACTTGTATTTTACTCCAAGCTCTGACCTAGTTAGTTGCTTAACATTGTACAAGTCCCTTCATCTTTCTGGATCCAGACTTCCCCTTCTATAAATTGAAGGGGTCAGATTAGATGATCTCTAAGGTCCCTTAATAATAACAAATTTCTATGAATATATACTTAAGGTCAGATATATCTGTATTTTTTCCAAGTAGTTTTTCTTTTTATTAAAGAGTTCTATGGTTGTTCCTTTTTTTTTAATTTCAATATTTTATTTTTCCCAATTACATGTAAAAACAATTTTAATCTTATGTTATTGAACAATTTTGCATTCCAAATTCTCTCCACCCTCCCTTTCCTTCATTCTTGAGAAGGCAAGCAACTTGATAAAAGTAATACATGTACAGTCATGCAAAACATATTTCCATATTAGTCATGTGAAAGAAAACACAAAGAAACCCCAGGAAAAATAAAGTAAATAAACAGCATGCTTCTATCCATCTTGAGATTCCATCAGTCCTTTCTCTGGAGGAGGATAGGATTTTCCTCATAGTTAAGTCAGAATTATCTTAGATCACTATATTGCTGAGAATTACTAAATCCTTTAAAACTGATCATCATTACAATATTGCTATGTACAATGTCCTCCTAGTTCTGCTCACTTCACTTTGCATCAGTTCATGTAAGTCTTTCCAGGTTTTTCTGAAAACATCCTGCTCATAATCAAATACCACAACTTGTTCATCCATTCCCCAATTGATGGTCATCCCCTCAATTTCCAATTTTTTGCCACCACAAAAAGAGCTGCTATAAATATATTTGTACATGTACATCCTTTTCCTTTTTAAAAATCTGTTTGGGATACAGATCTACTAGAGATATTGCTGGGTCAATGGATATACATAGTTTTGTAGCCCTTTGGCCATAGTTCCAAGTTGCTCTCCAAAATGGTTGGATCAGTTCAAAACTCCACCAATAAAGCATTAGTAACCCTTTCCTAATCAATGGTGATTTGGAGCACTTTTTCATATAACTATAGACAACTTTCATTTCTTTATCTGAGAACTGAATGTTCCTACTCTTTGACCATTTATCAATTGGGGAATGAGTCAAATTTACTCAGTTATCTATATATTTGAGAGATAAGGCCTTTATCAGAGAAGCTTACTATAAAAAAAATCTGTCACAATTCTGTGCTTCTTTCTAACATTGCCTGCATTAGTTTTGTTTGTGAAAAATCTTTTTAATTTCATGTAATCAAAATTATCCACTACACATCCCCAAATGCTCCCTATTTCTTGTTTGGTCACAAATTCTTCCCTTATTCATAAATTTGACAGGTAAATTATTCCATTCTCCTTTAATTTGTTTATAGTATCACCCTGTATGCCTAAATCATGTGCCCATTTTGAATTTATCTTAATATGCAGTGTGAGATGTTGGTCTATACCTAGTTTCTGCCAAAGTGCTCTCTAGTTTTTCCAACAGTTTTTGTCAAATAGTGAGTTCTTGTATCAATAACTTTGATCACTGGGTTTATCAAACATTAGGTTACTAGGGTCATTTGACTACTGTGCATTGTGTACCTAATCTGTTCCACAATTCACCATTCTATTTCTTAACCAGTACCCGTTTGTTTTGATGATTACTGCTTTGCAGTAGTTTGAGATCTGGTACAGCCAATGCCTGTATTGTATTAAAAAGAAATCTAGTAACCAGAAGATAGCCAGGCAGCTTTTAAAGGTGACTCATTGATAATGTCATCTTTAAACAAAGACAATGATGCTGACTCTCTGTCAATAGACCTTACATTGGGAGAGTGTTTCTTGATTAATGATATCTTTATGCTGATCCATCTACAACATTTCTCCCAGATTCCTTGGTAAACAAGGATATGAATAAGTGAGTCTGTCTTGGATTAGGGATGTTGTGTATGTAGATGTAACAGCATGAAGTAGTATTGGATACAGAGTTGGATTTGGAGTCAGAAAGCCCTGGGTTCAAAACCTATCTCTGACATAATTTATAAAATGGAATTTTATAATAGTAACTATATTACAAGTTGATTCTGATGCTCAAATGACATAATGCATAAAGCTCTTCATACTCTAAGATGTTATGTAAATGGTCATTATTATATTACAGAACAGAGCAAAACTAGCTGACTCACATAGGCTCTAATCCATGACTTTTTTTTTAACTGGAGTGTTATAGTTTAGTTGAATTGAACTGACCTGAATGTAAAGAATTTTTATAAGCCTTTTAAACATTTTCTTTTTGGTGTCATGGATCAACTTGGAAGTCTGGTACAGCTTACAGTCCCCTTCTCAGAATAATGTGGTTTTAAAAAATATTTATGTTTTTTATCTTTTTGTTACATTTTGAGTGTTGCGTTGTCTTCCTCCTTCCCAATCCTGCATTAGAGAAAGTCAACTTTTGATATAGATATATATGTGGAAGCATACAATATGTTCTCCCATATATCAGCTCTCTCTCTAAGGGAAATAGCATTTCTCTGTATTACTCAGAGTAGCTTAGTCATTCACAGTTACTTTTCCAATAATATTGCTATTACTATGAAGAGTGTTCTCTTGGTTCTGCTCATTTCATATAAATCCTTCCATGTTTTTCTAAAATCAACCAACTCATCATTTCTTACAGCACAGTAGTTGTCCATCACAATCATATACCTATGCGACCTGTTCGGTCATTCCCCAATTGATGGGCTTTCTCTCCATTTCCAGTTCTTTGCCACCACAAAGAGTTTCAAACCATAAGTCTGACTTCACCAGCTGAGAATACTAACTCAATTAGCCAGCTTTATTCATGGATGTAATAGTGATCTTAAGACTTGAAGAAATTATAGGATTCAAAAAGTCTGTTGCCATTTTTAATCCATTTTTGCGGTAGAAATACATCAGAAAAAACAAAGGATCAAAGTTTTTTTTCCCTTTTATTTTTCCCAAAGAAGAATCTACCGAGACAATGTGTAGAAGAACTGAGAGTTCATTTGACACTTTTGCTCCTCTAGGTCTTTCTAAAAGTAGATTTTGAAGATAAGGTCTTGACTTCTCTGATGCTTTTTTAAAGCTGTAATGTGTTCCCAGCATTTGAAAACTTTATAACTCCTGCTTTATTTTCCTCCTAGAGAAACGATGCCCTCACCCAGGAGAACTGAATAATGGGAGAGTGATTGTTAAGACAGATCTTGAATTTGGTTCTGAAATAGAATTCAGCTGCTTGGATGGGTGAGTGTCAAGTACCCTGAAATCCAACACCTTTCTTTGGTTTGTAGAACAGAGCTCTAGGCAGAAGAGGAAAAAATAAACTTCAATTTAATTTCCAGGAAAAAAATTCTTCCATTAGAAAGTGGGGCTTAATATGTAGACATATGAACACCTAGCAGCATCTTACTGGAAGCATTCTAGCAGTCTGAATGTGAAAGTATAATTCGTTAATCAGTCAGTAAGCATTTATTGAGCCACTACTTTGTACCAAGCACACTGGGCTTGGTGCTAAGGATAAAAGTACAAAAGTGACACAGTGCCTGAACTCAAGGGGCTTACATTCTTCTAAGGATAGACATATTCACAGATTAGTAAATATAAGATGTATACAAAATAAATACTCAGTGATTGGGGAAAGGGGAGCACTAAATTAAAGGAAGTGAGAAAGGTATTTTGAAAGAGGTGATATCCAGGTTAGTCCTTGAAAGGGTCAGAGTTCCAAGAATCAGAGGTGAGGAGGCAATGTATTCTGAGCACTGGGAGACAGTCTATGCAGGAGTAGCAGGTGGGGATATGGAACTTTTCATTTTCATTCTCACTGACAACCTATATTTCTTAGCTTTACATTTTGATTTTGTTTTTTGTACTAAGGAAATTTACCAAATACAGACAAGGGAGGTTATGGGGGAAGGGGAAAGAACACTGAATTTGGAATCAAAGCACCTGGATTTGAATCCTGTCTCTTCTGCACCATGCTGGTGTGACCTTGGACAAGATACTTGACCTTTCTGAGCCTCAGTTTCTCATTTATAATATGAGAAATAGGTTGTCCTTGTCAGTGGTGTCAAACTCAAATGGAATTGAATATTGTCTTAGGAAACCATGAATTAACATTATTTGTGTTGTATTGTATTTTTGTTTATCTTGTTAAGCATTTATCAATTATATTCTCATATGGTAGTCTCACTTTGGAGTGTTTCAGGTGGCCAGCTGTGGTCCCTTCCAAATCTCAAATTCTGTAATTCTGTATATTTTCTTTTATTGTACAGTGACAAGTAGAAAACTCAGTGAAGTAGAAAACTTAACTTTTCCCTTTGTGCCTCTAGTATTAGAAAATTCAGAGCTAATATACATTATTCAGAAGTGGCTTCAAATTCTGCTTTTACAATTTATTGCTTGTACGACTCTTTGAAAGTCACTTCATCTTTTTCATATATGACTGTGTCATGTCTCAAAAAGCTTCGATGACTCTCTGGGCCTCAGTTTCCTCATCTGTAAAATGAGGAGGCAGAATGATATGATTTCTAAGATGCTTTTCAGTTTTAAACTCTGTTATTGGTAACAAAACACTAAAAGCTGACCTCTCAGGGACCCAGTACATCTACACTCAGTTCCTTTCATTGGCTGTTATCATCTTTTGTAGCATTTTAACTTTACATACAGCCTCAAATCCTTTTTGGAGGTAAGTCAGGGATAAATTATAAATAAATAATGATACTCTTGATAACATTGTGATTGTTAGTTACATAACAATGTTTACTCCAGAGAAAATGGTGGTAGGAGGACTAGGCTAGTGGGATAGAGCTCTGAGATGGAAGGATGATTCCATGGATATCAAGGTCTAATTATAATATGAATCTAGCAACCAAGAAATGAAGGCATGTGGTAGGAATCAATATTTAATCACAAGTAAAAGTAAACTAGAGATCTAGAATTCAGGAAGTCTTCAAGTTGAGAGAGGAAATAAGCAAATATCAGCATTGAAAGATAAGCAGAAGCAAAACATTCAACATATTAGTTCATTCAAAGGAACAACAGTCAGTAGTTTACACTCCTGAATTGGCCTAATCCCAAGGACAGAAAGAACCTATTTCCCTTTTGCCTCTTTTTATACTAAGTAGAAAGTGATCTTATGTTGTGAAAGAGTGAAGAGTTAAGAAAAGAATGCAGGGAACCACAGCTGCAAGCATGCTCCTCTGTTCAAGAAGGACTCGTTTCTCTACATCCCACATGGGGGGATCTCAATCTCATTTGCACTGATGAACTATAGCCAAGTTAGGCTAGCATCTGGTATCTATTACCTAGTGGGGCAAGATGCCAAAGACAAATTGTTAAGGTACCTCCTCTTTTGGCTGAATTATTCTTATGGCAGGAAGGGTTTCACTGATGCTTTTGACTCTTCTCATTCAGATACAATTTAATTGGATCATCAACAAGTAAATGTGAGATTTTTGAATCAGGAGTTTCCTGGAGTGACCCTCTCCCCATATGTGAAAGTAAGTCAAGCTCTTTCCTAACTTGCTAATGAACCTAAAAGCCCTCATATTTTCATGAGTCATTCCCAGCTCTTCCATTCCCCTCACTCAACATTTTCAATTCGTTGCCAACTCCTCTCGATTTTTTCTCCGCAGCCTGTCTCATACCAATTCCCTTTTCTCTATTCAGATGGTTACCACCCTACTCCAAGCTCTTACTACTCTAGTGAATGCAATAACTTTCTGTTTGATCTCTCCCCTCTCTATCCAAAGAGGAGCCAAAAGGACATTCTTAAGGCTCAGATATGACCACATCATTCTTCTCCTCAACAAGCTTCAATGGTTCTTTGTTGACTCTAAGATCAAATATAAATTCCTTTCTTTGGCATTTAAAATCCTTCATATTTAAAGCCTTGAATCTAACCCATCTTTCTAGATTTAGTTAATAGGAATCATAGAAAAAGATTAGATAGAAGTATGAATAGTTAGATGATAGACAGATGATAGATAAATTGGATGGATAGATATAGGTTAAATAATTAGATGGATGGATAGAAATAGATTAAATAAAAGGGATAGATAGATGAGATGAGATAGATGGATAGATGATAGATACAGATATAGACATATGGATAGAGAGATGATATATGATAGATATCTATAGATAGATAAATGATAGATATACATAAATAATAGATAAATATATGGATAAATGTTAGATAGATGATAGATATCAGTAGTAGATAGATGGATGGATAAAACATTTATTATGCACTGGGGACACAAGTTTTTAAAATGACAATGCCTTCCCTCAAGGAGTTTGCATTCTAGCAGGGAAAGACAAAGGCATAAGGGGAGCTGGAAAGGGGGATGGAGAAGATTCCATGGGGGATGGAGGGTGAGTCATTCATTGAAGAGAAATGAATCAGCTGCTGAGGAAGTAGAACCATCTGGAGAGTGAATTGAACTGGGAGTCAAGGGAGCAGCATGGCTGAAGGGGAGAAGGGAGAAAACATTAACTAAGTAAGTGCCTATGTGCCAGGCACTGTGCTTAGCACTTTATAAATATTATCCCATTCAATGTTGTTATTGTTGAGTTATTTCCATTATGTTCAGGTCTTGTGTGATTCCATTTGGGGTTTTCTTGGCAAAGATACAGGAGTGGTTTGCCATTGCCTTCTCCAACTCATTTGACAGATGAGGAATTGAAGCAAACAAGGTTAAGTGACTTGCTGAGGGTCACATAGCTAGGAAGTATCTGAGGCTGGATTTGAACTCAGGAAGATTGGTCTTCCTGACTTTCAGCTTTACTCTCTATTCACTGCACCACCCCGCTGTCCTCTCATTCAATATCCCCATCAAAAAAGGGCAATCCGAGAGACTCATCATTACAGAGAGCAGGCCTGAGGGGAAAGTTATCCTGAAGGGCTCAAGGCAGTTTGTGGGAAGGTGGAACAGTCCAGAGAGCCAGTTAAGAAGGGGAGGAAGTGAAGTGCAGAAGAAACAATAAATGTCTTCCCTGACTCTGCCTTTCTTCCTGCTCATATCCAGTTATAGTCTGTCCCCCACCACCGCCCATCAACAATGGGAAGCACAGCAGCAGAGACGATGATATCTACAGATATGGCTCTTCTGTGACCTACAGATGCAACACTCCATTCTCACTCATAGGCGAGGACTCTATTTCCTGTACTGTGGCAAATGGGACCACTGGTATATGGAGTCCACATCCCCCTACATGCAAAAGTAAGTGACCAAACCTAAAAGAAGAGCAGTATGTTTAAAGTTGTTTTTTTTAATGGAGGATGGAATTTTGAAGACTTCACTTCAGTGTAGTAATTTTGTACCCATTTGATGTTAATTGAACATCAGTAGGTTGCATATTCTAGACCAAGACCTAAGGGGTCAGTAGGATAAAGTGAGAAATAAAATTTTCCCTGCCTTTAAGAAGCTTAAAGGCTGAAGAGATCCACAAGAGGGCTGGCATATATTGTGCCACTAATATCTCTGTAGCACCATCTCTGGGCTCATTCCCCTGGTGTACTGGCGCTGGTAAGTTGGGTCATCTGAAGATCCTAGGGGTCACCGTATGGGTGGGCAACCTCATGTTAGAACTCATGGGTGTCTACTGGCTGTCTTTTCCTGTGATTATCAACCAGTAGATCAGTTAGTTTTTAGTGAAAGTATTTGCCCAAATGCCATGGCAAGAACAATTTTTCACAGCACTTCCCCTCAAACTTGGGACTTACTCTCCCACAACTACACATAAAGTCCATGTTGGAAAAGACTGCATATGAATTTATAGTGCAATGATACTAAGGTACTCATATAGAGAAGACAAAGGTCTAAGATAATTCAGTACTCTGGACCTACAGTGCTTTGAGGCCCTTTCATTCTTGAGAGGGTCCTCATAAAGTTTGCTGAAGGGTATTGGAGATAGATAAGTAGTTCCACTACTCAGCTGATACGATTTCTCATAGACCATAACATCTCTGCTCAACAGCTGACCTGATGCTAGGCTGGTGCAAGAATCTCACTCAGTTGTAAAACTTGCTCCTTATGGAGCTGGGCTGTTGCTGGACTGGGCCAGGCAAATCATTTTCATTAGGTTGCTCTTTCTGGACTGGGCCAGGCAGGTTGCTTTGCAACTACTTTCAGACTGTGCCAAGATCACTCAATCACTGGGCTCTTCCAAGAGTATAGTATGTCTCCTAAACAGAATGATACTCTGAGTTTTCTGAACTCAGGTTAGCTGTAGTTTCTGGTGTAGCTGAGTGTTACAGTGTTCTTTTCAGCAAAGGCAAGACCTCTCAGGCTATGATTGACAGAAACTTCTCTTCTTGGATTCCCTCAAAGAAAGATTCTGAGGTTTGTCTCCTCTAGGCAAGAGGTAGAAGAGGTCTAGCCTTTATTGTTCAACAGTTCTTTCTGGTTCAGAGGTGGCATTGCTGGGCTGTGGACCCCACTTTTACTTCAGTTAAGTTGCAATTCCCAGGTGCCTGTTGAGTCACTGGTAGAAAAGTGACTGAGGATAAAGGTAGTAAAGATCTCTGTCCTGGTACAAATTCATTATCTCACTGGCCTCTTCATTAGGAATGGGCTATTCTAGCTTTAGACCCTCTCTAAGGAATAGAGTCAGCATTTCCTTTGCATCTGAAAGGTCTTTACCCTTTACAAGTCAATGTCTTTGGCCCTTATGACCCTCAACCTTTTTGAAGTCTAAATTACATACTATTACATGCTGTTCTAAAAGATTATTCCATTCTTAGCTCTTAACTACCTCAAAGTCACTCTTTTGGATTCTACAGAACATAGTCAATTCCTTCCCTGCGGCACCTCAAGTTTCTCATCTATAATAAGGAAGAATTTATCCTAGTTTTTAACATTCGTTTCTACAAGATTTTGAGTTACAAATTTTCTCCCCATCTCTCCCCTCCCCCAATGCCCGGATGGCATTCTGATTACTCCTTTCTCCAAACTACCCTCCTCTATATCACCTCCCCTGCTTCTCTTATCCCCTTCTCCTATTTTCCTGTAGGGTAAGATAGATTTCTATAACGCATTGCTTATGTATACTATTACCCAGTTGCATGTCAAAACAATTTTTAACATTCATTTTTAAAACTTTGAGTTCCAAATTCTCTCTCTTCCTCCATCCCCACCATCCTCATTGAAAAGGCAAGCAATTCAATATAGGTAATGCATGTATAGTCATGCAAAACACATCCATAATAGTCATGTTATGAAAGACTGACTATATTTCCCTCCATCCTAAGCTGCTCCCCACCTCCTTTTATTCTATTCTCTCTTTTGACCCTATCAGTCCTCAAAAGAGTTTGCTAATTACCCCATCCCCCAATCTGCCCTCCCTTCTATCATCTCCTCCTCTCTTGTCCCCTTCCCCTCTACTTTCCTGTAGGGTAAAACAGATTTCCATACCCAATTGAGTAGGTATGTTATTCACTCCTTAAGCCAAATTTGATGAGATAAAGTTCACTCATTCCCTCTCACCTCTTCCCTCTTCCCCTCCACTGTAAAAGCTTTTTTTTTTTGCCTCTTCTATGTGAGAATCAGAAAGAATTCTACCCAAGTATGATTCTTCTGGAAGATAGCGCTATGGTCAAAATGATGGAATTCTTTTGTTAGTTATTCTTTTGTTCTGAGTTTTTTGGAGCTTGGAACTAGGCAAATATATGAAGTTAAAAAATATTCTTACCATGCCTCATAAACTGTGAAATTGTAAAGTTAGAAAGGACCTTAGCAATCACAAACTTCACAGGTTCCTAACTTGGACCCATTATATATATATATATATATCAATAGAATTGTCTTCCGTTCTATTCTTATGAATTTTATTTTATGCATTTAAAAATATCATCTTAGGAGTCCATAAGCTTCACTAGACTGCTAAAGGGATCCATGACACAAAAATGATTGAGAACCTCTGCCCTAGTTCAATAAACTCATTGTACTGAGAAGAAAACTTTCTAATGTGTATCTGCATGAAACATTAGGGACTTCCAATCATGTCTTTGCTAATAAGTTTGTGTTGTTACACTAGATAATTTGGGTTGAATATGTCTCTTGTTTTCTTGATTTAGTGGTCACCTGCAAGCAGCCACAATTTCCAAATGGGAAGTTAAATTCTGGTCTTGGATTCATCTTCACATACAAAGACACTATTTTGCTTGAGTGCAACAGGGGTTACATTCTAAATGGCACCAGTGTGATTCACTGTGGAGCTGACAATCAGTGGCATCCTGATATACCCACTTGTGATATCAGTGAGTATGGACACAATCTAAGCCTATCCAGAAATGCAGGAGTAGGAACAATAAAGGAGCTGGTATTAAACATACTAGGTCACAGTCCAGTTTTGTTTTATTCCAATCATCAGGAGACTAGATAACTAATTCTTAAAGAGCTCCATTTTCCCCTGCTATAAAAGAAACATAAATTCAGCTCTGTTTATAGAGTGATTTAAGGCAAGGGGAGGTAAACATAGAAAATTATTATTATTTTTATTAGCATTTAATAGTGCTTTAAGTTTTGCAAAGTGATATACATGTCTTTGATCTTCACAACTACCATAAAATGCAAGTGCTTTTATTATTTATTGTGAATAAGCTAAGGCTGAGAAAATTTAAGTAATTTGCCCAACTAGAAAACGTGTGACACTGGATTGAAACTCAGGACTTTTTGGCTCCAATTCCAATATTCTATCCACTGCAACCAACTAGTAGCCCCTTTTATTTTGCTTTATATCATCTTTTGCCCCAACCAACCCAAAGAACCTACCATTCAAAATGTAGGAAGTTGGGGCTCAATATATATATTTTGAAAATGATGATTTCAGTGACGTGGACATTTTATTTGGAGTCATTCCTTATACAAACATGACATCATCAGGAAAAGCAAAAGAAACTGGAAACCAAAGTTTCAATTGTGAATTATCAAAGGGTTCTAAAGGGTAAAAGATGAAGCTCCTAATGGCAATCACGCTTGGTAACTAGGCAGACACCTTTTGTCCACTCTCAGCATCTAATTAGGAAGCACCCTAAAGTTAATCTCATGTACTCAGAAACTTTTATCAGTTGCTTCACTGCATTGTAATCAGCAGATCAAGTCCTTCCACTTGAATATATATTCATTCAAAGATAAGTTATTTTAGATGGGTTTATTATTGTTGTTGTTAAGAATATAATGATGCTAGTATTTATATAGTATTTGTTGTTTACAAAGTCCTTTACATATGTTACCTCATTTGATTTCCACAACCCTGGCAGGTAGGTGCTATTATTATATTTGTTTCATCAATGAGGAAATTGAAACACAAAGTGATTAAGTGTCTTGCCCAGGGTCACATAGTGAGTGTATGAGGCAGGATTTGAACTCAAGTATTCCTAATGCCAAGTATATACAGTACTTTGTGGACTATACCCTCTAACTTAAGAAGAAAGATAACATCTCCTGTCTAGTTCTTTCAGTGACCAGAAACTACTCATCTTTTCAGTCTGAACACTCTGTCAATAGCTGTGCACACCATGTAGCATTGCCATGTGTGTGTATGTATATTAAAAAAAAACTATGGTGCATCACAACTACTCAGTGCTGATGGAGCCATATTGATTAGTGATAAAGACATGATCTTAGAGACATGGGATGAACACTTCCATGGTGTTCTCAACAGACCATCATCAATCAGTGCTGAGACCATTGATCATTTACCTCAGGTTAAAGTCAATCCCTCCTTAGCAGAATTTCCAAATGAAGAAGAGGTTTTAAGTGCCATTAGGCTCCTTTCATGTGGCCAAGCACCTGATGCTGATTCTATTCTAGCTGAAATTTACAAGGTAGGGGGACCATTGCTCATACAAAAGCTGACTGAAATTTTCCAGGTTATATGGCAAGAGGAGGTTATCCCCCAGGAGTTCAAGGATACCTCCAATGTTCATCTCTATAAAGGTAAATAGATTGTCCTGTGACAGTCACAGGGGGATCTCTCTCTTAGTCATTGCTGGCAAAATTCTTGCTAGAGTCCTCCTTAACAGGTTGATCTTTCAACTGGAAGATAGTCATATACCTGAGAGCCAATGTGACTTCAGAAAGGGACAAGGAATAGTTAATATGGTGTTTGCTGCCTGACTCCAGAAGAAATGCCAGGAGCAGAACAGAGGTCTGTACATAGCATTTGCAGATCTGACCAAGGCCTATGACACTGTTAGTCGTGAGGGCTTATGAAAAATTATGTCAAAATTTGGTTGCCTGCAGAAGTTCATCAATATTTTACGTCAATTTCATGATGGCATGTTTGCCCAGATTCTGGATAATGGACAATGCCCTCGTGCCTTCCCAGTCACCAATGGAGTGAAACAAGGCTATGACTTAAGGCAAGGGGTGGTAAACATAGAAAATTATTGTTATTATTATTTTATTATGTTTGCTCCCATGCTTTTTAGCATGATGTTTTCAGTCATGTTGTCAAATGCTGTCAATGAGGATGAACTTGGCATTAAGGTCAACTACTGTACTGATGGTAAGTTCTTCAATTTGAAAAAGTCACAAGCCAAGAGCAAACTGGAGGGAGTGTTGGTGCATGATTTTCTGTTTGCCGATGATTGTGCACTCAATGCAGCCTCTGAAGCTGAGATGCGACAAAGTATGGATCAATTTTCTGCTGCCTGTGCTAATTATGGACAAATAGTTAACACCAAGAAAACATAGGTGCTCCATCAGCCACCACCACACCATCGACATGTGAAACCATTGTTTACAACAAATGGAGAAGTTTCTAATGCTGTGGAGAAGTTCACTTACCTTGGTAGTGTACTTTCCAGGGATGTACACATTGACAATGAGGTTGATGCACACATTGCCAGAGCTAGCTCAGTGTTTGGGAGGCTCCAAAGAAAAGTTTGGGAGAGAAGAGGTATTAGACTGACTACCAAACTGAAGATCTACAGAGCCATTGTGCTGGCCTCATTGTTATATGCTTATGAAACATGGACGATCTACCAGCTCCATGCCAGGAAACTGAATCGCTTCCATTTGAACAGTTTTAGGAAGATTCTGACGATCACCTAGCAGGATAAGGTACAAGACACTAAAGTCCTTGCTCGAGCTGAACTGCCAAGCATTCAAACTATGCTTCAGAGAGTGCAACTCTGATGGGCTGGCCACATTGTTCGAATGCAAAATGTATGCTTGTCAAAAAGACTATTTTATGAAGAACTCACATGGGGCAGGCAATCACATGATGGTCAGAAGAAGCGATACAAGGACACTCTCAAGGTCTCTCTCAAGAACTTTGGATTTGACCGTGCAACATGGGAGACACTGGCACAAGACTGCTCAGCACGGCGTGCCCACATCAGAAGGGATGCTGTGCTCTTTGAGCAAAGCAGAATTGAGATAGCACAAAGTAAACGTCAGATGCACAAACTTGGGATATTGACCACAAATATTCACGCAGACTCTCTGTGCCCAAACTGTGGTAGAGCATTCTGAGCTCCTATTGGTCTGATCAGCCAGTCAGACATGCTGAAATTTCACTTTATCATGGTGATGTCATTTTGGTCCTCTTCAGAGATGAAGGACAACAACCAACCAACATACATACATACACATAGATAGATGCATACGTATATATGTTCAGTTTACTAGTGGAAATGTTTCTGTACCAGTCTCCAGAGCTCCCACCTATCTTTTTGCAGGCTTTGATGAGGATACATTTTATCCCACAGAGAAATCTTTCAGTCCTTCAATAGTTCCATGTCCAATTTTTCCTTTTCCAATTACGTTGAAGAGAATTTCTGACAACTTCAATGGTATTTGATTTCCATCATGTCATCCCTTAAAATGACAGGTTGTGATGTTGTCACAGTTGGCTTTAGTAACAATAATTTCCAATGTTTCTTTTATGATCAGATGCTTGCACTAAACCATTCATTGAAAATGCTGAACTTACATACTATCATCGAAATAAGAATGTGTTCTCAGTTGGCACTGTAGTAAAATTTGCATGTAAGCGTGGATACAAAGCCACTCCAAATAAATCACTTACTGCAACCTGCCAGGAAGATTTTAGCTGGCGTGTGGATGAAGGACTTTGTCAGAGTAAGTACTTTTAATATCTCCGTTTTCATCTGTGAAACCCAGCATTTAGGAAATCAGTTAATTAAAGATGTAACTAAGTCTCCCAAAAGTATATTTGGGAATACTCTTTTTTTTAAAGAATTGCATTAATTTTTAGAATCTTAAAATGTTAAGGTTAAAAGGGATATTAGAAGTTGTCTGAAAGAGAAAGCAGCATGATACAGGGGAAAGAGCATTACCCCTGAAATTAGTTCATATCACATCTCTGACAATCACTTGTGAGCTGTGTTACCTTCCAGAATGAAAGTTTCATCATCTGTAAAATAATAGTCAGACTACATATGCTCTCCAGTCCTTTCCAGCACTAGATATATGATCCTACGATCTAGCCCAAACTTCTCCTTTTGTACAAAAGAAAACTGAGGTCCAGGGTCCGATGAATATGCTTTGAAAATATCTGTCTATATGAATAGAGATACATTCTTTGCAAAGGGGCAATCTTGACTAGTCTGTTGAGAGGTCAGTTTTTCAATGGTAAATATAATGAAATTTTACAAATTCAGAATAATTTTTAAAAAGGCATTGTTTTGTTAGAGTTAAAGAAATAGTTTCAGTACTTTAAGGAACTCAAATCCTTTTTTGACCATCCATCACAGTGTCAGGTTCTATGAAACTGAAAAGACTTCAAATTCAGGCAAGGTGATTTTTTAAGAGATCTTTGAAATGCTTTTCTATATTTTATTTCATTTGGTCCTCACAACAGCTCTATAAAGTAGGTGATATTATCTATATTTTACAGATGAGGAAACTGTGCCTCAAAAAAGTTTTAAGTTAATTAGCTATAATCACTCAATAAGCAAGTATCTGATTTGAACTTTGGTTGATTTGTTCGTTTTTTATAAAGGAAGTTAGTTACATTTAAATATAACACATTTGCCCTTTAGGACTCCCCTCTCAGCCCTCTTCTCTTCTCCATTTATACTATTTCCCTTGGTGATTTTACCAGCTCACATAGTTAAATTTATCATCTTTATGCAGATGACTCTTGGATATACTTGTCCAGCCCTCACTTCTCACTCTTTTTTTTATGGAAATCATAGTTTTATATTAACCATGCTGCATAAAAAAAGCACAAAAAGTAAAGAAAGTAAAAAACAAAAACTCCATCAATTTGCACTCAAAGTTCATCAGTTCTCTCTGTGGAGGTGGATATCATTTTTCATCATAAGTCCTTTGGAACTGTCATGATTCATTGTATTGTTCAATCTTTCACTGTCAATAATCATTATAATATTGCTATTGCCATGTACAATGTTTTCCCAGTTCTGGTCACTTCACTTTGCTTCAGGTCAAATAGATTTTCTTAGGTTTTTCTGAAACCATCTTGCTCATCATTTCTTATAACACAATAGTATTCCTTTGCAATCATAAACTTACTCCTCAATTGATGGCATCCTCTCAATTTCCAATTCTTTGACACCATAAAAAGAGCTGCTATAAATATTTTTGTACATAAAAGGTCTTTTCCTTTTCCTTTGATTTCTTTGGGATATTAGTTGTGATGCTGCTGGGTCAAAGAATATGCCCAGTGTTATAGCCCTCTGAACATAATTACAAAGTTTTCTTCAGAATGGTTGGGCCAGTTCACAACTCTACCAATGATGCATTAATGTACCTATCTTTCCACATTTCCCCCAGCATTTGTCATTTTCCTTTTCTGCCATGTAAGCCAACCTAATAGGTGTAAGGTGGTACTACAAAGTTTTTTTAATTTTAATTTCTATAATTATTAGTGATTTAGACTTTTTTCAAACGATTAACAATAGCTTTAATTCTGAAAACTGCTTCTTCATATCCTTTCACCATTTATCAGTTGGGTAATGGATTTCATTTTTGTAAAATTGGCTCACTTTCCTATATATTTGGGAAATAAGGCATTTATCAGAGAATCCTGATCTAATTTTTATCTCACTTTTTTGCTTTCCTTCTAATTTTGGCTGCATTGGTTTTGTTTAAGCAAAATTTTTTAATTCCCTGTAATCAAAATTATCCATTTCACTTCTTGTAATTCTATCTCTCTCTTGTTTGGTCATAAATTCTTACTTGATCCATATATCTAATTTATTCATTTAGTTTTAGTTTCCAACATTCATTTCCACAAGATTTTGAGTTCCAAATTTTCCCATCTCTCCCCTCCCTCACCCCAAGACACCTTGCATTCTGATTACCCCTTCCCCCAATCTGCCCTCCCTTCTATCACACTCCTCCTTTCCCTTATCTGCATCTTTTCTCTTTTTTTCTAGGGCAAGATAGATTTCTATACCCCATTATCTGTATTTCTTATTTCCCAGTTTCATACAAAAATAATTCTTAACATTCATTCCTAAAACTTTTAGTTTCAACTTCTCTCCCTTTCTCCCTCCCCATCCAACTCCATTGAGAAGGCAAGCAATTCAATATAGTCTATACATGTGTAGTTATGCAAGACTTTCATAATAGTCATAATGTGAAAGACTAACTATATTTCCTTCCATCCTATCCTGTCCCCCATTTATTCTATCCTCTCTTTTGACCTTGTCCCTATCTTAAAGTGTTTACTTCTAATTACTTCCTCCTCCAATTTGCCCTCCCTTCTATCAATCCACTTATTCCCTTCTCCCCTGCTTTCCTGTAGAGTAAGATAGACTTTCATACTAAATTGAATGTGCATATCCCTCCTTAAGCCAAATGTGATGAGAGTAAGCTTCACTTTTTAACTTTCACCTCCCCCCTTTTTCCCCTCCATTGAAAAAGCTTTTCTTGCTTCTTTTATGAGAGATAATTTGCCCCATTCCATTTCTCCCTTTCTCCTCCCAATATATTCCTCTCTCACCCCTTAATTTTATTTTTTTAGATATCATTCCTTCCTATTCAACTCACCCTGTGCCCTCTATAAGTATATAATCCCTCCAACTACTCAAATACTGAGAAAAGTGTCAAGAATTACAAGTACTATCTTTCCCTGTAGGAATGTAAACAGTTCATCTTTAGTAAGTCCCTTATGATTTTTCTTTCCTGCTTACCTTTTCATACTTCTTTTGATTCTTGTGTTTGAAAGTCAAATTTTCTATACAACTCTGGTCTTTTTATCAAGAATGCTTGAAAGTCCTCTATTGCATTGAATGACCATTTTTTCCCCTGAAGTATTATACTCAGTTTTGCTGGGTAGGAGATTCTTGGTTTTAATCCTAGTTCCTTTGACTTCTGGAATATCATATTTCAAGCTCTTTGATCCCTTAATGTAGAAGCTGCTAGATCTTGTGCTATCCTGATTGTACTTCCACAATGCTCAAATTGTTTCTTTCTGGAAGCCTGCAATATTTTCTCCTTGACCTGGGAACTCTGGAATTTGCATACAATATTCCTAGGAGTTTTTCTTTTTGTATCTTTGGTGATTGGTGGATTCTTTCAATATTTATTTTACCCTCTGGTTCTAGAATATCAGGAGAGTTTTCCTTGATAATTTCATGAAAGATGATGTTTAGGCTCTTTTTTTGATCATGGCTTTCAGGTAGTCCCATAATTTTTAAATTATCTCTCCTGGATCTATTTTCCAGGTTATTTGTTTGTCCAATGAGATGTTTCACATTATCTTCTATTTTTTTTCATTCTTTTTTCATTTTTTCATTCTTAATTTCTTGGTTTCTCATAAAGTCATTAGCTTCCCTCAGCTACACTCTCATTTTTAAAGAACTATTTTCTTCAGTGAGTTTTTGAACGTCCCTTTCCGTTTGGCTAATTCTTTTTAAAGCCTTCTTCTCTTCATTGGCTTTCTGGACCTCTTTGGCTATTTGGGTTAGTCTGTTTTTAAAAGTGTCATTTTCTTCAGCATTTTTAGGGTCTCTGTTGGTAAGCTGTTGACTCACTTTTCATGATTTTCTTCCATCACTCTCATTTTATTCCCATTTTTTCTTTCACCTCTCTTACTTGATTTTCAAAATCCTTTTTGAGCTCTTCTACAGCCTGAGACCACTGCATGTTTTTTGGAGGTTTTGGTTGTAGAAGCCTTGACTTTGATATCTTCCTCTGATGGTATGCTTTGTTCTTCCTCATCCAAAAGGATGGAAGAAAATACCTTTTCACCAAGAAAGTAACCTTCTATAGTCTTATTTTTTACCATTTTGGGGGCATTTTCCCAGTCAGTTACTTGACTTTTGAGTCCTTTGTCAAGTGGAGGCTATACTCTAGGGACCTATAAGTTCTAAGCTCCTCCAAGATGGCACAATCAAGGGAGAAGAGTTTACTCTTCTCCTGACCTGTGCTCTGGTCTGGGAGCAACCACAAGCTTTTCTGCCCAGGGTTCTCTCCAAAACCTTCACCAGCTCCACCACACTAGCACTCCTCCTCACTCAAGGACCACTACTCAAAACTGAGACTAAGATCTGCTGCTCAATTCCCCCATGGTCTTTAGGCTGAGGGCTCCAAAAATGGACACTGCTACTGAAGTGACTTCCACTGCCCTAGGGCCAGGGCTTGAACCAGACCCATGCCCTCCCCTCACCCAGGGGAAAGAACTTTCTCACTGACCTTTGAAGTTGTCTTTGTCATTTATGGATTGAGAAATCTGGAAAGCACATCTGCTGCCCATGATTCCACACCCTGAATTTTGCTTCAGTCCTGTCTGTGCCTCATAGTGTGGTCAAGGCTGGGCTACACTCCACTCTGCTCTGGGCCTGGTATGAAAGATCTTTCCTGTTGGTTCTCCAGGCTGTCTTGGGCTGAAAATCTCTTTCACTCTGTCTTTTTGTGACTTCTACTGCTCTAGAATTTGTTTAGAGTCATTTTTAGAGGTATTTTATGGGCTATGGGGATAGAGCTAGAGCAGGTCCATCCTTCTATTCTGCCATCTTGGCTCTGCCCTTGCCTTATCCATATATCTAACAGGTGAAAATTTCCATGCTCTCCTAATTTGCTTTTAATATTGCCATTTACATTTAAATCATATTCTCATTTTAGCCTTATCTTGGTATATCATATGAGATGTTGGTTTATGCCTAGTTTCTGCCAGACTAGTTGGCAGTTTTACCAGCAGTTATTGTCAAATAGTGAGTTCTTGTCACCAAAATTTGGATCTTTAGTTTATCAAATACTAGATTACCATAGTCATTTACTACTGTTTATCATGTATCTAAATCTATTCCACTGATCTGCCACTCAGTTTTTTATTCAATCTAGATTGATTCGTTTCTAATATTTTGAAACCTGATACTACTAGGCTGCCTTCCTTTGCATTTTTTGATTCCCTTGATATTTTTGACCTTTTTTTAAAAAAAAATAAATTTATTTATTTAACTTTTTACATTCATTTTCACAAAATTTTGGGTTCCAAATTTTCTCCCCATTTGTCCCCTCCCCCACCCCAATACACCAAGCATTCTAATTTCCCCTAGCACCAATCTGCCCTCTCTTCTATCATCCCTCCCTTCCCTTCTCCCCATCTTCTCTTTTGTCCTGTAGGGCCAGATAACTTTCTATTCCCCATTACCTGTATTTCTTATTTCCTAGTAGCAAGAACAATACTCGACACTTGTTCCTAAAACTTTGAGTTCCAACTTCTCCCCATCCCTCCCTCCCCACTCATTCCCTTTGGGAAGGCAGGCAATTCAGTATAGGCCATATCTGTGTAGTTTTGCAAATGACTTCGACAAACATCCAGGAAATAACCATTCAAATACCAGAGAAACACAGTCATGATAAAAAAAATTGGCCTCTCCCACAGTAAAGGAAAAGATGGATGCACAGATAAATGGAATTAATTTATAATATTCCTAGGAGTTTTCATTTTTTGATCTCTTGCAGGAGGTAATAGGTGAATTCTTTCCATTTCTATATGGGCATGGTGATTTTTGTGTGATGTATTAGCCCTATCCTTGTTAAGTTGAGAAATTGTTGTCACCAAGTTGGCTGTAGGATAATGCTTTCCTTGAAATATGTTATTTGTTTATCTTTTTATTGTTACATTTTCAAAAATACTACAATGATCCTGATTTGTTTATTTTCTTCTTTTGGGGAAGAATCTCTATGACATGCCCTTTTCCTTCCCTAATTATGCCCCAAATTAAAAAAAAAAAAAAGAACCTTCTAACAAATAATCCTAGTCCAACAAAATAGACACAAATTGGTGGTCTTAAAATGTGTGTCTCAGTCTTTACCTCGAGTCCCCCAACTCTATATCAGGTAGTAGGTAACTTTTCACTATTGATTCTTTAGCATCACAAGTCACATGGGGCCCAAAAAACTCCTGCCCAAGCTGGATTAAAATGTACTTGGAAAAATATTTAACAAAATAATGAAAATACAATAAAATATAGGTAATGATAATTTGTGGTTATCTAAGCTAATATGCAACTCACAGCAAGGATCATTATGTCTGTTTTAGTGACCCCTTTTTTGATTTGAGTTTGAAATCACTGCTCTTGAGTAGTGGTTGGCTATTGTCCTGATCAGAGTTCTTAAGTCTTTCCAGATTGTTTTTTTCTTTACAAAACTGTAGTTATATAAACTGTTTTGGTTTTGCTTACTTCATTTAGCATCGGTCAATCAGTAAATCAATATTAAGAATTTACTGTGTGCTAGACACCAAGCTTAAGGCCTGGGTATACCAAAAATGTGGGAGTAGGCAAAAACACTCTCTGCTCTCAAGGGAGGGAATTAGGGAGAGAAACCATGAAAATATCTAAATACATACATAAGTTATATAGAGGGTGTATGAAGGTCAGCTGAAAGAAGAAAACATCACTTACATACAAGTCTTCCCATGTTTCTCTGAATACATCCCTTCTTTCATCATTTCATTATTTCTCATATATGTATAGTCTCTTCCAATAACCTACCACCCTTCTTTTTTTTTCTTTTACAAATACCAGATTTTATGTGTGTTTCATGTAAGCAATCAATTGTGCTGTTTTGATTTCTTACTCAATCTGTCACTTTTTTTTTTGGTTCTATTAGATGGTTTAATCCTTTCACATTGTGACCATTTGTCTCTAATTTTTTTTCAAATTATGATTTTTCCCCCTCTTCCTCTATAAAGAGAGTACTTTCTCTTCAGTTATTTTTAGCATAATCTATTTTAAGGCAACCATATTTCTATATGTTTTTTTCTTTCATACTCAAGCTTCCCTGCCCTTTCCTATTTTTTACCCATTTCCCTAGTTGTTGAGTTTTGGTTCCTTTTTCTTTCTTCCTTTGATTTAGTTATCTAATCTTTTTTTCTCCCAGTTAAGTAGGCAGGAAGAATGCCTCTTCTTTTTCTCCCCCTCAACATGTTTTTATTTGTTTTCAAATTTCATTTTCTGTGCCTTTTTCTCAAGAAGATTTTCTTTCCTCTTTCCATTCATTATTCATCTAAGTTTTCTGTTTATCCTAGACATTTTCCCCATGATTCATGGCCCCTATACTGGTTGATTCTTTTTTCTTCTCTCCTCTTCCCTTTATGTACTCAACCATTCTACAGTCTGGTGCCACTAAAAACATTAATTTCTATAGATGGGATCTTGTGAGGTTTTTTCCATGATACTTGTGTTTGAACTTCTGTTTTTTCGCTGGTGTTTCCATGCATACTTTTAGAAAGAAATTTCATAATTATCTCTCTGTTATCTTTTATTATACTATTGATCATGGTAAATATTTACAAATTCCTGCATTTCTGTTGTCTAAGGTATTTAAAAAGCAAGTGGTTTGTTCAAGTCTAGGCAGGTAGGTGCCACACTCGATGGAACCCTGGAATCAGGAAAACTTCAATTCAAATCTATCCTCAGACATTTATTAGCTTTGTGATCCTAGTTTTCTCAACTCTCCAAAGGCTTGGTGAAAAAAGAGAATGTATCTGACTTCAGATATGGGCCTCTTCTAAACAGTTTCTATTTTATTGCCTTGTTGATCTTGCTCAGCCGTTTTTGTTTTTTTCTGATGTGCCTCACTTAGAAAAACCAATTCCTACAAATGCGCTCGATTCTATTCTAACCCTAACCCTAAATGTACTCAATTCTAAACAGCAAGGATACAAGTATCAACTCATGGTAGGAATTTTCTATTAACCTTACTGTGCAGGCCATTATCCATTGCCTTTACCATATTCATTCTGCCTCTCTCTTCCTCAACTATTAAATGAAGATAATAATAATACCTACTTCTTAGGGGTGTTATAAGGATAAAATGAGATATATTTGCAAAGTGCTAAGCACAGTGCCTGGCAAATAGTAGGCACTTAATAAGTGCCTCTTTCCTTCCTTCCTTGATTGTGGGAATACTTTAAACATCCTCTATGTATTGAACATCCATCTTTTTTCACTAATGTTTAGATTCAAGTTTGCAGGGCATGTCACCTTGCGTTTCATCTACAACATCTGTGCTCTTTGGAATGCATCTAGTCTCTCTTGAAGCTTGTTCTGGGTACAGAATAGTCAGTCTTGTGTTATTTAGATTTCCATTATATTTTAAGGTCTTTCTCTTGGTAGCTTGCAGAATTTGTTGTTTGTCATTGTAATTTTTCAGTTCAACTAGTGTATGTTTGCTGCATGGGAATTTTTTTTCCTTGGAGCCAATTGGTAAATTCCTTCAATTAGCACTCTATTTTCTGTTTTCAGAAGTTTCAGGTACTTTTCTTGTATTCTTTCTGGAATTATAGTTTCCAGGTGTTTTAATTCCTCACATTCTTCAAGGAGACCTATAACACTTATGTTGACTCTATGCATCCTGTCTTTGATATCAACATGTTTTACTTGTATGGACAACATGTTTGCTTTTAATGTCATTCTTTTTGCTTCTCTTCTTCCAGTTTATCCTTCACTCCAATGTATTTGTATTCTCAACCAGTTCTACTTCGTCTTCCTTTGGTGAAGTTTGCCAATATGGTTTCAAGTATTTCTATTCTGTTGATTATTTCTGCTATGCAAGCCATAAATTCTCCTTCTACAACTCTTAGTTTCTCTTTTAAATGATTAAGGAACATCTTGCTGTGTTTCTGTGCTCTTTTGGTTCTCTACAGAGTCCTTGTTCTCATTAGGGGTTGATTCATTTCCTCTGTCTTTTGCAATATTTATTCAAAGATGTCTGGAATATTTTACCTAATCTAGAGGCCATATTCCCTTTGGTTATTAACATCTTCCCTATTGGCTTATCCACTATTGCTCAATGTCTTCAACTGAGTTTTCATCTACCTAACATTTTTGATAATTTCAATCTTTTCCCCTTTTTATTCTCCTATTGCTTACTTTCTGCCTCTTCCCCTTTTGCTTGTGATTTTCTTGGAACCTGGACCTCAAAGTTGTCTCATCCTCCTCCAAAACCAAACAATTCACATTTCAATGGCTTCAGTCTCTGCCCCAAGTCAGTCAGTCAATAAACATTTATTAAATGTCAATCACTGTGCTACATCCTAGGGATGCAAATAAAAGCAAAAGAGAGTCTCCTTCCCTCAAGGAGCTTACAGTCTTATGGGGTAAACAACATGTTAAAAAAACTATGTAGAAACAAACCATCTACAAGCTAGACCTATTATAATTAACAGTGGGAAGATTATTAGGAAATAAAAATGAAGGAGGATTCACAAAGTCTTCATGTCTGAAGGTAGGGTTTTAGTGGGAACTTGAAGGAAATCAGATGACTTTTAGAGGAACAGAATTGGCCCTAGTTGAATTCCAGTCCACTTTCCCTGAGGCTTAGTGGAGTATATATAGTAGGACATACTACAAATGCTGGAGCCCCATCCCAGTGACCTCTGTTCCTTAGTTCTTTAGCTGAATGCTGTTCCAGAACAAAGCACTGCCATACTGAAATCCCAGTCAGAGCCATTGTCTAGGGCCCCAGCAAGTGGCAGAGGAGAGAATTTAATCCCATCATAAGCCCATGGATCATCTTGTGGGGTCCTGCCAGAGTATGGCAATCAAGGAAGGAGAGACTGCTGAGCCTTCTCTGCTATTAGTTCACTGGGTTTTTACCCCTTTGGGGTTCTAGGTATCTTCTTTATCTTTTCCATATAATTCATACATTAGAGGGTTTTGAGAGATTGCAAGGATTGGAAAAAGTGTCTAGTCCGCCATCTTGTTGGTCATATGATCCAGAATTGTCCTTTAAGCCTAATGTAGTTTCACTACTTGTGTCTTTTATCATGTCTATCTTTACTGTTGCCTTGTTTGAAATCATCATTCTTCCACTTGTTTTTTTTAGTTCACCTGAAGCATAATAAATTTTTTAGTCCCTTATTTTAACTGTGAGAATATTTATGTTTCAAGTAAGTTTTTTTATAAACAACATATTATTGCGTTCTGCTTTAATTTCTTGAAGTGCTCAGGAAACTAAGGCTGAAATTAGGGACATGTGGAAGTGCTGTCTTTGCTGACATGCCTTCCAAAGCCTGCTTCTCTACAAATGTCTTGAGTCAGTCTCCAAGAGACTCTGGAACCACACATGTCCTCTCAAAACTGGAATGAAGAAAGTCTGTGAAGTTTTCAAACCAACTTCAGAAAGATACATGCAAAAAGTCATCATTCTTCCCCATCAATTCCAGGTCTTAGGCAAAATGCCTTAGGCTTGACTGGAAACTCAGATTACGTAAAAAAGGAGAATAAATATGACTTTCTTTATAATACCTACAAAGAGACAGATGAAATTGAAGCTACCAAATTTGCCTAACAAATAAAAGGATTTTAACTCAGACACACTTAATATAGTACTTTGTTACTGGGATTTCCAATAGGAAAATGAAAACAGATGGATATGCTTGTATTAGATAGAATCCTCCAGCAAATAAAAGACACACTTGGAGAAGAATTCTAATGTCTCTTTGAAATGTAGGTGGTGGTTTTTTGTTTGTTTTTGTTTTTGTAAAGTGGAACCCTGATCCCCAACCCTTAAAATATCCTTACAATTTCTTTATTTTTTAATTTAAATCTAGGTGCCTTCTTAATTTCAATAAATCTTTTTCTCAGAGGTGTGCTGCCCATCACCAGTGATTGATGGAGAAAACCTACACTTCAACAATGACTGCCAATATACAGAAGGAGATGGTTATACAGTTCATTGTAAAGATGACCATAAACGGAGTATATGCCACCTAGATGGCACATGGAGACCTCAAATATCCATGTGTCAAAATGAAGAAAATATTGGTAACCATAATTGATTTCTAAGTCATAATGTGTTGCTAGCTCAGTCACATTTTTAGATTTTATTATTTTCCTCATGGTCAAGGTGATATTGGAACACTTTTTCTGCACAGGAAAAGAGGGAAAGCTTCTTGATGAGGAAAAGAGTTTGACATAGAACATGGGGAGAATCACATTAAGTTTTAGGCACCATATATTAGGAAATACATTTTTAAACTGAAGTACATCCAGATGAAATCAAGAAGGATGTGAGAAAACTGCAATGTATACCATTTGGGAATTGATTAAAGGTTGGGAGTTTGTCTTTCTATTGGAAAAGAAAAGATTTCAGGGGTTGCTTTCAAAGTATTTGAAGAAATGTTTGTTACATGGAAAAACTGGGCTGATTCCTCTTGGCAGAAACAGGAACAATAAATAGGTGGAATTTTCTGAAAAGGAGATTTTGGCTGGCTATAAAGAAAAACTTCCTAACAATTTAAATGTCCAAAAGTGGGATGAACTGTTTTGTTCTCCATCATTGAAGGTCTTCAGATTTATCGTTATCTTCTATCTTAGCATTGCCTTCTGTAATTCCATTACCATAACCTTTTGTAATTCTATCTTTGTGCCTCCTAAACTCAATGTCATCCCTCATACCTTTAGTCCCTCTACCCCTCTGCCTTTTCTCAGGCATTACCCTTGTTCTCACTTGACTTTCCTTCCTCTCCAACCTGCACTCTATAGTTGGAAATTCAACGCTACAGTCCTCTGCTCTTGAATCACTTGAGCATTCATCCTATTGCCATTCGTTCCTGGCTAAACTTCAGCCCCAAGGTATTCCCATTGTTTGACTCCTCCACATATCATGTGCTAGCTGAACAGAGCTAGGAAAGTCACTCCTGTTGACTAGATAAATTATAAACTCATGTCATCCTATTTCAACTGGGCTCATGCTGTACCCAGGCTTTGATTCCCTGTCTCTTTCTGTAAGGAAACCTGTCTCAATGTTTTTTCTTCAAGCTCCTACTTCTGTTTTTTCTCACCTGAGAGCCTTGCTTCTTCACTGAGAACATAAAGAATATTCAGTGTGAGCTCTCTCTTCTTCCTCTTTCAATTCAAAACCCCTTTCCATAATCCTCAGCTCTATCTTCCTCCACCCCAGTCTTTGGCAATATCGTGGCCTTTCTTCTTGCCAAGCCAACCCTGACACAAGTTTCCTTGATTCTTTTTCCTCTTATTTTCTCCAGAAGAATACAGCCTCAACATTCCTGCCCACCCCAATCTCTAATCGTCAGCTTTTCCTGCTCTACTGGTTCCTGTCCTCATGCCTTAAAAATGAAGGTGTCTCCTTCATCCCTTAAATCCCTATCATTCTATATCTTTCCTCCACTTCTCAACCCTCTAGCACTTTCTGCCCTCTCTTCCTTTCCTTTCACTTCACAACCCTTTTTCAATCTCGTTTCTGCCTACATTAGCCAACCGAAATTGATCTCTCCAAAGTTACCATTGATTTCTTAATAAACAAATCTGATTTTCTCTTTTCAGTCCTCATCTTTATTGACCTATCTGCTGCATTTGGGACAGCTGACCAACCTCTCCTCCTGCATTCTCTCTCTTCTCTAGGCTTTCCTGAGCTACTTTCTCCCTTTGGCCCCCTACCTGCCTGACCACTTTCTCAGTCTTCTTTGCTGGTTCTTCGTCTCGATCATATCCTCTGTTCCCCAAGGCTCTGATCCAGAGCTTCTGGTATCTCTCTGCACCTTTTCTTTTGGTAACATCATCAGGTCCCATGGGCTAATTGCCATATCTATGCTGTTGATTCTCTTTCATATATCCAGCTATAGTCATTCTCCTGAATTTCAGTCCCTCATCACCAATTGACTTTTGCACATTATAGTAAATATTTAGTTAAATTTTATATTTTTCTAATCAATAAACATTTCTTTCCTCTGCACTGTGCTCCCACCTTTCACTCCCTCCATACACAGATGCAAAAAAGGGGAGAACTTATAATAAATAAGTATAGTTAATGCAAAACTAATTCCCTATTGTTCATTTCAAATCCCAGAGATATTTTAAACTTTACATATTCAAAACAGAACTTGTTATCTTGCCATGAAATTCACCCCTTTTCCTAATGTCTCTGTGTCTCTTGAAGGTTTTTCCAGCCTCCCAAGTTTGTAGCATAAAGGAAGGAAATATTGAGTTACTAAGCACCTATTATGTGCATCACACTACATTAGATGGGTTACAAATATTATCTCATTTGATATTAATAACAATTGAGGGGGAACTGAGTGGATGCTATTATTAGGTCTGTTTTACCATTGAGGAAACTGAGACAGATAGAGGTTAAGTGGCTTGCCCCAGTCACACAGAAAGTAAGGGTCTGAAACTCCATATGGACTCAGGTCTTTCTGATGCCAGGCCCAGTACCCTATTGACTGTGCTATGTAGTTTGATGTCATTGTGTATGCCTCACTCTCCCTCAAGCAGAACATCCAGTCAGCTGCCAAATCTTCTTATTTCCACTTTCATAGTATTTTTTGCACTTGTCACTTTTCTCCATTCACCTACTTTATATTTACACAGCTCACTTCAGGCTTTCATTGTTCCTCCTATAGATGATGGCAACTACTTCTTAAGTGGCACTGTGGTAGACATCAGGAATAAAAATAGAAAAGCTCCACAGTCCCTGCCCTCAAGGAGCTAGCTGGCATTCTATTAGGGAAGACAACAGCCACATGTATGTAGGTATATAAAAGTATGAGATGTATATAAACCTATATAAATACATGTCTACAAATAAAATGGAAGCTAAGCTTGAAGGAAGGTCATATTATCTAGGAAGGGGCAGAGATTAGAATTCAAACTCAGATCTTGTGACCTTCATGCCTGTTATTCTGCTACTAATTTGACTGAATCATAGACAGATCAATGAAAATGTTCCTGCATTGCTGAGGGCTTTGAACCTCTCTGATTCCCAATATATTTATGACTTAGGGACGTATTTCCCACAGAACCAAGAAAGAAATCTTTAGTATTTCACTTGATATTAAAGACACTACAATTATCAAAGTCCTAATGTTACTAAAATTCCTCATGTAAGGCTATGTGATGGTTTCCCCCCACCACCCCACCCACACACATATGTTTTAAAAGTGGGCATGTAAACCATTGGTTTGCATGAACATTTTTTCCCAAGAGCTCTATTCCAAAAAATTAAAGTAAAAATGCATTCTTGTAGGATAGGAATGCATGTTTAGAGTGTTCAGATTTATTCAGTCTTCTTACATATTTGTTTTTAGGTTCAATATTAAGGTCTACCAAGGATAAGTTCTGTGTAGCATCACAGTCCTATGCTTAGTACTACTTGTATGACTGTGGGAAAGTCACTGACCTTCTCTGGCCTTCAATTTCCTCATCTGTAACAAGGGGGAAAGAGGATAGGTGGACTAAACAGCCTCTACTATCCCTTGCAGCTCTAGAAATATGGTCATAATGTCTACCAAGGATAAGTGCTGTGTAGCATCACAGTCCTGTGCTTGATACTACTTGTATGACTGTGGGAAAGTCACTGAGCTTCTCTGGCCTTGAATTTCCTCATCTGTAACAAGGAGGAAAGAGGATAGGTGGACTAAATAGCCTCTACTATCCCTTGCGGCTCTAGAAATATGGTCCTATCATTTATCACTTAGCATCAAAGAATGACATTTTGAAAGCTGGAAGGGAGCAGACCAGCATCCAATCCACTCCATTCACAAAAGGAATTCCATTGCAAAATAGCTGGCAAGTCATCATCCAGACTAACATAGGGGAATCCAACCACATTTTGAGGCATCTAATTCCACTCTTGGACAACTTGAATTGCTGGGAAGATTTTCCTGGCACCAAGCCTAAATTTGCCCATCACTAACTCCCATCCTTTGCTCCAGTTCTGCCTTTAGGGACAAAGCAGAACATATCTAACCTTTCTTGTAAATGACAATGTTCAGATTCCAGGCCTTTCAGCCTTAGGCATCCTAAGTCCTGTGCCTTGCTGGAAAGTAGAAGGTGTCAGTGACCTTCTGAAGGTTTCTTAAAAAGTGCTATAAAAAGCATTGGGGTGAGAGAAGAAGGAAGACTGTATTTTTGTCACATCAAGCTCTTTCCAAACTTGCAAGTATTTATGTGTAAGGTAAGAGGCACTATGGTTTGGTGCAGGGCTTTTAGATGCTTGTAATTTGTAAATGCCTTGCAACAATAACAAAAATGTATTTCGAACTCACAGGTTAATTTTATATTTCAGTATTTTTAATTTAATTTTAATGTATTATATTCATTATGTAATGATATTATATTCATTAATGTACTAATTTAATATCCTGAAATACACTTTTAATATACTTAAACATACTTTTAATATACTTAATTTAATATACTTAAAGCATCATTGAAGAATTTTTAGTTCAAATCCCTTGGACCACTGTCAAAAACTCCCAAGGGGTTTATAGACCACTAAATGAGAATTACTGGCATTGTGGTTAGAGCCAGAAGGTCCTGGGTTAAAGTCTTACCCATGGTACATATTAGTAGTATGACCACAGGCAAATTATTTAATCTCCTGGTGTTCCAGGAAACTAAGACCCTAAGTTACAGAAGAGTTGCTGATGGGTAGAGGGAGTTTCCACAACAGAACTTCCCCCAGGGTAAGACAGGCTTCCTACTCCCCTCCCACCTCTCCATTAATTTTCAGGGCATTGTGGTATTGCAGCAGCAAAAATAAACAGCCCTGCCTTTCAAAAATTTATATTACACTGGGAGGATACATGTAAACCAAGGAAGAAGAGAAAACTAGCACCTCAGGAAATCCAGGAAGACTTCCCTAATCAATCCTCAGCCTTCTGCAGTCTTAATCTGTTAATGATGTAGGAGGATGCCACTGCAATGGGGAGTCAAGCCAAGTGATCCTATTGGAGATCTTGCTAAAAAGAAAGGATCAAGACCTTTCCAAGATCCTATGGCTCTTATTCTTGTCAGTGATGTGTAGAAAAGTCCATAAGTTTTCTTAAGTGACATCATTTTGAGTCTTCCTCTTCTCACTTTCATATCATCCTAGATTGCACATCACCAAAGAAAATCGCAAATGGGAACTATAAAATAAAGGAAGGATATTTTGATGTTGATGTGCATTATTCATGCCATGATGGATATGTCCTGATTGGAGAGGCAAAAATTACCTGCAGGCTTTCAAAATGGTCACATGCTTTCCCTCACTGTCAAGGTAATTCCAGCCTTGTTTAATGAAAAGGAGAAACCAAGAAGGTAACAGAGTTTCTTCACCTCCATGTGATTACATTTAGCACTTTACCTCTTATAGTGTCTTTTGGTGGTGTGGCAGGATTGGCAAAGGTATTGGCAGGAGCAGATAGAATAAGGGAGCTCCTGATTTAATACCAAATTTCTAAGAAGTATCAGATATTTGCCTCAAAGTCACATGTAGGGCTACTGCTATATGATATGACATATAATATTATGTGTAATGCATGTTGCTTTTTTTTAGCATTCATCCTTTATTAGGTAGTAAAAGACAATAAATGTTTGCAAGTTAAATTTAAGAGTGGCCATTTGAGCCAAAACCATTTCTCAAAGCAGAAAGTCAAGAGAGATTCAGATGCTGCAAAGGGTTTGCACATAATATATGTTACATGTTATATTAGATATAAATATAAAACTACATGTGTCTATATAAATAGACACATATATCTTTATTTGCTTTTGTTAATTGTAATCAGAGAACCCTATCTAGTAGGCAGGTTAGTTTCCATTTAGTGAGAGGAAAATGAGAGAAAGGAAAGGGAAATGAGCTACCAAAGATCATTTAGAATTCAAGCTGATGAGGTGAGGTGAGATAGAAAAAATGCTAGTCTTCAAGGATACTTTAGGCATTATATTTCTTTTCACTTTCATTACTTCACCTTATCATTCCTCTCATGTGAGAAATATAAACTACTCAACGAAGGTGTTTTTGTTATAGCTCTTTGTCCAAAACCAGAGATATCAAATGGAAAAATATCTTCAGAGAAGATTTTGTACCGCAGCAATGAAAATGCCGAAGTCCTTTGTTCCCCTGGCTATTATCTGGTTGGCCCTCAAATGATCACTTGCTCAGAGAACAGATCTTGGATCCCAAAGGTGCCCAAGTGTGAATGGGTGAGTAATGCCTATGTGGTTAACTTCTTCCTCACAGGACCCCTCCATGAAATATATGAAAATGGGCAAGGTCATAAAGTGTGAAATGCCCCCAGAAGTAGTAATATAATGACCATATCAAGGAAAGCATGTGAATCATAACTAAAAAATTATATATCTGTTGATGTTCATTTCTGAGATTTTTGAAGTCACAGGAATTACTTCTTTCATCTTTGAAGCATCTTACTGAGTTGGGAGTAGATAACATTTTTTTCTACGTGGTGGCTGGAAAGTCTCTCCCTGGGCACACTGGCACTTCACTACAACTAGCCCATGGATTAACAAAAGCCTTTAGAATACCCTAAACTAAGACTATATCTATTATTCTGGCTTCTTTTATCTTGTATTAGGTCAGAGTCTATAGTCCAGACAAGTACTCATCTTGGGGGTTTAGAAAATTCCATGTTAATACGGCTAAATTCCTGGTTATAAACCTGTGTCCCCAAATCCCATTTCAGAGATTCTAGAAGACCACCCTCTTAGGAGCTATTTAGAAGTAGTGACAAAAGATCAACCTGCTCTGTAAATCCTTTCTTATTAGCATGCGAATGAAGTTGGGGCAAGGATCTAAGCTAGAATACCAACTATCGCTAGGCCTATACCACCCAAAAATGAAAGAAAGAGAGAAAAGGCCCATACGTACAAAAATATTACTGGTAGCTTTTGTAATTACCCCAAACTACAATCAAGGGGATGCCCTCCTATTGGGGAATGGATTAAACAACTTGTGGTATATGAAATTTTATTTTTGCTGTAAAATAATGACAAAACACAGAGATTCAGAGGAAATTGGGAAGACCTCTATGAACTGATTCAAAGTAAATTGAGCTGAACTAAGGAAACAATTTTACAATGATAACATTATAAATAAAAACAATTTGAAAGACTTTAGAATGCTTATCAGTGCAATGGAAAACCATATTTTCAGAAGACTGAAAATGAAGCATATGACCTACCTTCTGCCAAGGAGGTCATAAAATTAAAATGCATAATGAGACATATATTTGGAGCCATAGTGAAAGTATGTTTTGCTGGACTATGCATATTTTTTACAAGACTTTTCTCATTCTTTTTAATCGTTGGGTTGGGGAGGGGGAGGAGGAGGGAGAGAATAAATGCTAGCAAAAAAATAAAACTTTAACAATCAAACAAAAGTTAGGTCAAGCAGGCTAAATCTGAATTCCTGGTTTAATCATGCTAGTAATTTTGGTAGCTCTGTATCTGCCAGCTCAAATTTCAGCACTCCTCTTATAATATACAAAATGGAAAACTCAGAATCTCAGAAAGTATGATCTAGTTTGTCCCAGGTGCCCATGTGCTTCTCTCCAAGAGGTAGAATAGCTTCAGTTTTTGTTGTACAGCTACTTGCACCAATTTTCCTTCTCTCCCCTTGCTCTTGTCCGTAGATCCAGCTTGCATTCTTGCCATTATCTTCTTCAGTTACAGCTATCCGTTACTGTGTCTTGGTTCAGTCATCAAAAGATATGCTACTCAGATTCAAAATAACTTCTGGTCCTTCTTGCTCCTCAGGACAGGAAACATCCTGTCACAGACCTTAAAATAATTTCACACTTTCCTCCAAATGGAACCCTATCTGAAACCATGTGTTTGTTTCTGTTTTTTAGAAATTCCCTGAAGGCTGTGAGAAAGTTTCAGCAGTCTACAAGCTCATGCAGTGCCTCCCCAATCCCGAGGATGTGAAAATGGCTCTTGAGATACATAAACTAACCCTGGAGATTGAGATGTTGGAACTAGAGATAAATAAAAAGAGGGATACTAACCAGAGCCATAACCACCACCATGATCCCCACAAAATGGAAGAAGATCCACAAACCCACATTCATGAGTGAAGGTGTTCTGTGGGTCCTCATTCATGGCAATAAATGGCTATACTGGGTGAATTTGTTAATGTGTTTTATGCTGTTGAAAATCAGAAATTGGTGATAATTCGACTTGTAGTAGTCCAGTCTCCTAGACTGAGCAGCAAAGTTGGCTACTATAAATAAAACTATTAGAATATAAAATTGCATTTGCTGTCATTAAACTCTCCTCTATTATAGGATGGGAAGACCTTCCTCAAATCTGTAGAAAATTAAGCCCACTCTTCAAAGTTGTTTAGAGGGAGTGGTGTGACATAGTAGATACAATGTTGGCTGGGAGACCAGGAAGATCTGGATTCACATCCTTCTTCAGATACATACTGGCTGTGTGACTGTGGGCTAGTTTTATCTGGGTGGATTACACTGATAAAAACCACAAGTCCAGCCCCTATCCCTCAGGAGTTCTGAGGCTCTAGAAGTGACATGATATACTGACTTGTAACAAGCTCTTGTCCACCCCACACTAAGGATGAGGTAGGCTAGAGAAAGTCACTTCAAATTTCACTGTGTTGCTAAATACTGCTTTAGGCTTCCAATGGTAGGTAAACCATTTGATCCTTCCCAGGATTTCCTCAAAAGAACTCTTGGATAGGGGAGTTGGCCACAAGAAATACTATTAAGAACAAGAAGAATAAGGGGGAGAGGGGGTGAAAAGGATAAGGAAATTTACATGATAACTTTGTTGTGTATTTTAGAAGGAATAGCAAGTTTTCATAGTGGATTTACAGTTTTTATTTTAATTGTACTATGTTATGGAAATGCTTGTTTTAGTCCTGAAATTTTAAAAAATTAATTATTTTTTTAAAATTTAATATATTCATTTTATTTATCTTTAATGCTCTACAATCACTACCATAAAACTTAGATTTTTTTCCCCTACCTACCTCCCACAACCGCCCTCCCCACCCAAGACAGCATACAATTCTACATAGGATCTACACATACGTTCCTATTGAATACATTTTCATTATAGTCATGCTGTGTAGAACTAAAATAAATGGGAGAAATCATATAACAAACCAAAACATAATACACACGCACACACACACACACACAATGATCTGCTATATTTTGCGATTGAATTCCATAGTTTTTCTGAATGTGGAAGGCATTTTGCCTTAGAAGACCATTGGGGATTTTTTTTTTAATGTCCTTCAATTGCTATGAAGATCCAAGTGTACTAGAAAAAACTTTCACACACTGTGGTTGTTGCTGTGCACAAAGTTCTCCTGGTTCACCTCCTTTCACTCAGCATTAGATCATATAAGTCTTTCCAGGTCTTTCTGAAGTCTTGTTGTTCATCATTTCTTATAGCACAATAGTATTCCATTACATTTATATATCATAATTTATTCAGTCATTCCCCAATTGATGGGCATCCCCTTGATTTCCAGTTTTTGGCCACCAATAAAAGTGCTGCTATAAATATTTTTGTACATGTGGGACCCTTTCCTATTTTTATGATCTCTTCGGGATTCAGTCCTGGAAGCAATATTGCTGGGTCAAAGGGTATGAATATTTTTGTAGCCCTTTGGGCATAGTTCCAAATTGCTCTCCAGAATGGTTGGATCAGCTCACAGCTCAAACCACAGTGAATTAGTGTTCCAACTCTCCCAGCAATTTTTTCAAACAGTGAGTTCTTATCCCAGAAGATGGCATCCTTGAGTTTATCAAGCAGTAGATTGTTACATTCATTGCCTACTGTGTCTTGAGTACCTAGCATATTCCACTTGTCTACCCTTCTGTTTCTTAGCCAGTATCAAGTGGTTTTGATAATTGCTGTTTTATAATACAATTTGAGATCTGGTAGAGCTAGGTCACCTTCCCTAGAGTTTCTTTCATCAGTTCCCTTGATATTCTGGATGAATTTTGATGAAATTTTGATGAAAATCTACTGTTTGATAAACCCAAGGATTCTAGCTTCTGAAATAAGAACTCACTCTGAGACAAAAATTGCTGGGAAAACTGGATAAGAGTGTGGCGGGAACTAGGCATAGACCCATGCCTGACAACCTACACAAGAATAAAGTCCAAATGGGTACATGATCTAGGTATAAAGATTGATATCATGGACAAAGTGGAAGAGCAATGGATAGTGTATTTATCAGATTTATGGGGAAAGGAAGAATTTTTGACTAAAGAAGAGAGAGAAAGCATTATGAAGTGCAAGATGGGTAATTTTGACTACATTAAACTGAAAAGTTTTTGCACAACCAAACCCAATGCAACCAAAATTCAAAGGAACGTAGGAGATTGGGAAAAAATTTTTATACCTAATCTTGGGGATAAAGGCCTCATTTCTAGAATGTATACAGAACTGAGTAAAATGTACAATACAAGTCATTCCCCAATTGATAAATAGACAAAGGATATGAACAGGCAATTTTAAGAGGAAGAAATTAAAGATATCCATAATCATATGAAAAAATGCTCTAAATCACTTTTGATTAGAGAGATGCAAAACAAAACAGCTCTGAGGTACCACATCACACCGATTAGATTGGCAACATGACAGAACAGGAAAATGATACATTTTGGAGAGGATGTGGGAAAATTAATTAATTTTGAAATTGAATTTTGAAAAAACTTTTTAAAGAAAGAACAGCAAAGAACATCCTTGCAGGAAATATGAAAAGTGAGTAGGATTGTGTACTATGCTGCAGAGAATGCTTGAAGTTTGTCTTTTCTGCCATTGTCATGTAATTTTTATTTTTGGTCCAAATGCAATTCTGCCAAAAAAGACAAAGGGACTTAAAGACCCTCTACCCCCTTTACTCAATAGAATCCAATCCTTAACAAAGAGGACTTCCGTGTAAAAATAAAGAGAAACGATTCCAAGAATTAGAAAGGAATCCTGATGTGTCAGGAGGCTGGCAGGTGGAAGAATGTCATCTAGAGGAGAAAAGGGAGAAGAGCCACTTAACATTTGGAGCTAAGAATATAAAATCAGGATGAGGCTCTTCTTGAAGAAAAAGCAGGAGGAAGAAGCTGCCTGCCCTCCAATCAACCAATAAGCATTTATTAAGTACCTACTATGTACCAGATGGTACAAAGACAACCTTGACACAAGCCCTATCCTCAAAGAGCTTCCATAATATCGGTGAAAACAATGTGTACATGTGTACCTAGCACAGTGCCTGGAACATAGTAGGAGATTAATAAATGCTTATTGACTCAACAGTTTTGGGTGACGGGCACTATGAGGCACTCTATGTATAATAAGTCTAGAAAGGTAGGCTTAGTGTGAAAGGCTTTGATGGTGTGATTTCACAGGCACCTTCAGGTGGAAGAAGAGATAAATAGTGGTGATTAGTGACTTCCAGGTGAGTGCTATGGAGGCAGCCACTAAAATGGAAGGGCAGGGCATGTATATGGTGCCTACTATGTGCCAGGAACTGAGTTCAACAATTTTTACGAATATTTCATTTTATGTTCACTACAACCCTACATGATATTATTACCATACCTATTTCACAACTGAGAAAACTGAAGCAGACAAAGGTTAAGTGACTTGCCCAGGGTCATGCAGATAATGTTTGAGACCAGATCTGAGCTCAGATCCTCCTGACTCCAGGCCCAGCACCCTGCCTATTGTGCTACCAACTCAATAATAAGCAATAATTAGTCACCAGCTGTGTACCTAAACATTTTTCTCAAACTTGACAAAGATTCCCCAGGTCTTGTCCAATTGAGTGCCCATCTACTTCTAGCTACTCACACTGTAACAGATGATACTCTTGGAAGGAATCCAAAAAGCATTACTAAGGACTATGAAGTCTTAGACAAGCATCTGAAGACTTTAAGGGGAAAGGTGATGCTTTCATGCCTGCTAACCAATGGAAAGGACATCAGAAAACAAAGACAGATTTGGGAAGTAAGTAACTGACTAAGAAGATGATGTTAGAAAAAGAGATTTGATTGAAATAAGGAGATAGAAGATATATACAAGACCGTTTGGAATGGTAGACACCATGGATAGAATTCTGGATCTGGAGTCAAAAAGCCCCTGTAGCTGTGTGACCCTGGGCGAGTTAGTTATGTCTTCCTCAGTTTTCTCATCTGTAAAATAATGATATTTATAGTGAGCTTTCAGGATTATTGGATGGACAAAATGAGATATTTTAAAAGCATTTTGCCAGAACCTTCCTCAAATTCTCGTGACATTTCAAAGTTATTAATGGAATATATAGAGGGTCTATCAGTTATTCATTCATTACTCTTACTATGTGACTATCTTTTATCAAGCATATATTTCCTTGATGACATCCTTTACACATTTGTCCTGCTTGTAATTCCTTGTGTGGAATATGCTGGAGACTTTTCACACCTACTGTGTCCCTCTCTCCTCCTATTCGGGCAATATTTATTTTCCATTATTCAGCAGCTATGGTGTTATATGACTTAAAACTGGGTAGCATCACCAGACAGTGATGGGGAGGAAGGCGGGAATATGCTATTGCTTCAGGGAGAAGATGGGTATTGTTAAAAAAAATTTTGTAACTTTGCAAAGGTAATCCAACTCACTCTTTTTCCTTCATTCCATTCCAAAATCAGCTTGCTGGTCATTTACAGTGCCTACCCAAGAGCTATATACTGATGGATGAGCTCTGTCCTATACATCCAGCCACCTAGGACGGCCATGCACTTCATGCACCAGGAAGATATTCTACACCTGTTATTCACACTAAGGGGCATGTTATGGCAAAGCATATACTCCTTTACATTCTTAAATGCAGTAATACAGCACAGTATTGTTTTTCTGCTTTGCTTTTTCTGGGGCTTCTCAGGGGAATGAGAACAGTGTAACCATGGAATAATCTGGACAATTAATCAGGACAATTCCTGGGATAATTCAGGCAGATATACTTGTATTTAAAGCCTGATCAGGAAATTAATTTAATTCTTGAAAAGATTTTGATTTTAATTTTTTTTTCCAGAGAATCAGTGTGATATAATGGATATGGAGCCATCATCAAAATCAAGAGGACTTGAGTTCAAATCCTGTTCATGACATATCCTGGCTCTGTGACCCTGAGCAAAGAACTCATCCCTCAGTATTTGCTAAGACAGTAATCTGGAGAGAAGGTGCCAATTCAAATTGTTATAGAGTAGGTGTAGCAACTACGGCCTCTGGGTCAAACATAGCACTGAGATAGGAATGGTTTTTATATTTTAAAATAAAGATAGCTCCAAGGGCCACATAAAACAGGTGACTGACTTTATTTGGTCACTGATCTCTGGCATAAAGAGTTTTTCCCCTCCAGAGTTCCCCACTGGACCAGTCCTTATGTCCTATGTATTTTTGCTTTATACTGATAATGTTTAATATAAAATTTTGGAATAATCTCTTTGTTCTCTCTGAAGCAAACTCAGAGTGCCTCTTCCTATGTCAACAAAACCAGCCAAGGCTGACTCTACATTTCTTAAGAGACCTTTAACCTCAGATACTATCTTGAATAACGGGACCTTTTTCTATATCTTAATATCTATAGACATATACTATGTTATGGCATATTAATGGTAAAGAAAATACAGACATCTTAGGTTGTAATGACTATTTGAACTTTGTTTACCCTTTCTATGTCAGTTATCTGTTTAGGGCAGGAAGCCTGCCACTCACTAGTGGTGGGATTTCCTTTCTTGTAGTATGTCACCGAGACACATGTTTACCCAGCCTGGAATCACAAGGCCCAACTGACATTGCTCTATTAATTGTCTTGTCTTACTGAATTTATGATTTGCTCAATTAGGAGAATTTCCTTCTCATGGCAAAATGTACCTAAGACAGATGATTTCTGTGCTAAAGTAGTCAGTCACCTCTGACTCCATAGAACTATGACCGTTATCTTTAAGAGGGAATTAATTACTATAATGCATGCCTTTATTCTGATGTCTTTTCTTTAACCAAGTTTCCAGGTTAACAATATAAATACACTCACACACACACACACACACACACACATACACACACATATAGAACTCACCTAACAAAAGGGAGCATATTTATTTTGGTTGCGTGAGGGGGTTGGCTTAGGGGAGTAAGATAATGATGCTGTTTCTTTCTGGGTTTATTTTGTGGACCTATCTTTAAAAAGTCCTATGATAATTATAAAAGAAAAAGTGCCTACATTTCCCAAGTTACTAATAGCTATCCCTTACATATGCATAGAACCGCATTATTTACTGCTAGGGGTCAGAGTAGGTCAGAGCAGCTGCCCACAAAGTCAAAGTTATTTTGCCCACAAAACAGATAGGAGGTGTGGTAGGAAACAGGAGAATCTACAAGTCTTGTCCCTCAGTTCCAGGGGTACCAGTCCTTTGAGAACTTGGGTTTTCTATCTTCTACTTGACCTGAATTCAATCAGCACTTATTAATCACTCACTAATAGGCCTGCCTAGAGTACAAATGATGGGTACAATCTGCAGTGCCTCTTCAGCACTTGTCTGCCTCCCCTGAGGAAAAAGAGAAAGAAAAGGGGAGAATTAATGATAATGAGCATCCTTGCCATTCACTGAGATCCCCTTCTCCGCATAACTATTTACTCACTATACATAAGGCACTGTATTAGGCTGCTGGGGTTCAATGATGAAAAAAACATGCTTGCCTTCAAGCTTCTATGTGTACCAGTCAAAAGAAATTATTGTTCATGGCTGAGCATTTATAGACTGAATGTTCTTACTCCAATAGTAGAGAATCTCTCTGTCTCTGTCTCTGTGTCTGTCTCTGTGTCTCTGTCGGTCTCTCTCTCTCTCTCTGTCTCTCTCTCTCTCTCTCTCTCTCTCTCTCTCTCTCTCTCTCTCTCTCTCTCTCTCTCTGTTTCCTATGACCTTCTAAGGAAAACCTCCATCTTGTGTCATGTTTAATGTTGCTTGTAGCTTCTGCTACCTTGGAAGATTTCTAAGGGGAAAAACACAGTCAGCCATAAAGATTGCTGTGTAAAAACCTACAGAAAAGGAATGTAGAATGCTGGGATAGATGGACACTTGAAACAGTTCTCCCAGCTTTCTGTAATCTGATGAGAAACTCTCCATCCCGGTAAGAGAGACTTACTTCCACTTCAGACTTTCAGTAAGAGAAAGGTTTCAGGAAGCCAAAAAAACCCTGCAAGATACTTTCTCTCTGTTATTTCAACCCTGGTCAGATTGAGACTGTAGAGAGAAAAAAGACAAGCAAAGAAAGACAAACTTTTTCTTAGTTTGTAGAAATTTATGTCATTCTAAACTAATGAGAGATTAAATTTGTAACTGAAATGTAATATCTTTGTTGTAAATTTCCAAATTATAATTTGAAGACTTTTGTAAATGATAGAACATTTTAAGAGAAAATGAGAATATTGGATTGCCATCATGAATTCTTGGAAGTGAGCTAAGTGAAAGCAGTAGGATCTAGAATATGAGATCCTGGCAGATAATAACCCTTGAGAAAACTGAGATTTGATCGATAACATTTGTGATTATAAATGCAAATATAATTTGATTTTGCCCTCAGAGTAAAGTATAATGCAGTCCCATTTATTTATTTATTCATTTATTTACTTATTTATTCATTCATTCATCTATTCATTTATTTATTCATCCACTTATTCATTCATTCATTTATTTATTCATTCATTCGTTCATTCATTCATTCATTCATTTATTCTTTTGGTCCCATTTAAAGTAAGGCATGTTCTCCTATTAATTGTGAGGTTAGACCCTGTATAAGTAGACCAGATATTAATGAACAACACACTTGATATTTGGCATTAAGGTGATGTGCTTAGATACGGCATGAATAACAATGAAAAGTGTAATTATCTTATACAGTCTTTTGAAGGACAAATTGAAAGATAGATGAAGTAATTTAATGTGTAAGATGATTTGCATAAGCGGTCAACTGAATTGCTGTTATTTGACTGGTAAAAAGTTTTGTTCTTTGTTTAAAAATCCATAATATTGTTTGTGTCATTGTTAGACTTCTCATGTTTTTTATATTATAATTTTGGGAAAATCATTGTATAAGGAATTCTATAATTTGAAAATTGATATCCAGACGTGTCACAATTGTATCACTGAAAAATTAATTCCTCTTTTTAGAGAGACTATTGTCATTATGGTTTTAAAAACCTTTCAAGCATTTAATTGAATATATTTTGCTTAAAATGAATAATAAGAATTATTTAAGAGTTTGGGAAAGTACTGCAGACTTTGTAAATGTCTATGAAGTTCTTCTGGGAAGGCCAAAGTCTTTTGGCCTTTTTTCAATCTCCTACATCTTCAACCTTAGCAAAGTCATAAGTCTCATTAACTCTGTGAGAGAAGTTGCTGAAAGAATGTTGTGAAATTCTAAAATAATGAAATGGTTTAAAGGAAAACTAGGTTCTCTTATAACTAAAGTAAAGGGACTTACAAGTTTATTTTATAATGAGTGATTTTTATCTAATGGATTGGCCACTGCTTGTGAAAATTTTCGAAGTGCACCTGGGATAATATGAATTACATCCAACTTAGTATCAACAGATCCCAGATTTAAAGATTTCAATTTGACCTTAGGGATTAATATTCAGTCCCTTCAGATATGAATATGTGTCAGATTTACATTGGTAATTGTGTTTTTCTGGGTTTTGAGTGAACTACCATGTATTCCCTGCATTTGTGTAATCACAGAATAGAATTATTTTCTTAATTTCAAGTGATTTATTTCTGCTCAAAGGTGAATTTGAACTAAAAAGGATGAATAAGATAAGGTTTGTATGTGTTTATTATTAACTGTTATTGAAACAATATGAGAATAATAGCTAGCATCTAGCACTAAGATCTGTGAAAAATATCTCTTTAGACTGTTAATTTGAAACTGAGTGTTGATTTCATCTATGATTGTCTGAATTATCTATAACCCAACGATTCATTTTTTTAAATTAAAGTTTTCAACATTCATTTCCACAAAATTTTGAGTTCCCAATTTTGTCCCCATCTCTCTCTTCCCCAACCCCAAAATGCCTTGTCTTCTGATTACCCCTTCCACCAATCTGCCCTCCCTTCTAACACCCTTCCCTTCCCTTACCCCTATCTTCTCTATTGTCCTGTAGGGCAAGATAAATTTCTATATCCCATTACCTGTAGTTCTTATTTCCCGGTTGTCCGCAAAAACAATTCTCAACGTTTGTTCCTAAAATTTTGAGTTCCATCTTTTCTTCTTTCTTCCCTCCCCACCCACCCCCACTGAGAACACAAGCAATTCAATATAGGCTGTATATGTGCAGTTTTGCAAATGACTTCCATAGTGGTCATGTTGTGTAAGACTAACTATATTTCCCACTTTCCTATCCTGCCCCCATTTCTTCTATTCTCTCTTTTGATCTTGTCTCTCCCCAAGTGTTTACTTCGAATTGCTCTCTTCTCCCATTTGCCCTCCCTTCCATCATTGTCTCCACTCTGCTTATCCCCTTCTCCCCTACTTTCTTGTAGTATAAGATAGGTTTTCATACCAAATTGAGTGTACGTTATTCCTTCCTTAAGCCAAATGTGGTGAGAGTAAGCTTCACTTTTTCCCTCTCACCTCCCCACTTTTCCCCTCCATTGAAAAAACATTTTCTTGCTTTTTTTACGAGAGATAATTTTCCCATTCCATTTCTCCCTTTCTCTTCCCAATATAATCCTCTCTCACCCCTTAATTTTACTTTTGTAGATATGATCCCTTCCTATTCAACTCACTCTGTGCTCTCTCTCTCTCTCTCTCTCTCTCTCTCTCTCTCTCTCTCTTCTCTCTCTCTCTCTCACTATATATATATATATATATACATATACATATGTTTGTGTGTGTATATGTCTCTGTGTGTGTATGTGTGTGTAATCCCTCCAACTACTGAGATACTGAGAAAAGTTTCAAGAATTACAGATATTCCATGTACAAATGTAAACAGTTCAACTTTAGTAAGTGCCTTATGATTTCTCTATCCTGTTTACCTTTTCTTGCTTCTCTTGATTCTTGTGTTTGAAACTCAAATTTTCTGTTCAGTTCTGGTCTTTTCATCAAGAATGCTATTGAAAGTCCTCTATCTCATTGAATGACCATTTTTTCCCCCTAACGTATTATACTTAATTTTTCTGGTTTTAATTCTTGATTTTAATCCTAGTTGCTTTGACTTCTGGAATATTCCACATCCTTTGATCTCTTAATGTAGAAGGTGCTAGATCTTGTATTATCCTGATTGTATTTCCACAATACTCAAATTGTTACTTTCTAGCTGCTTGCAATATTTTCTCCTTGACCTGGAAGTTTCTCTTTTTGTATCTCTTTCAGGAGGAGATGGATAGATTCTTTCAATATTTATTTTGCCTTCTGTTTCTAGAATATCAGGGCACTATTCCTTGATAATTTCATGAAAGATGATGTCTAGGCTCTTTTGTTGATCATAGCTTTCAAGTTGTCCCATAATTTTTAAACTCTCTCTCCTGAATCTATTTTTTAGGTCAGTTGTTTTTCCACTGAGATATTTCACATTACCTTCCATTTTTTCATTCTTTTGGTTTTGTTTTGTAATTTCTTAGTTTCTCATAAAGTCATTAGGTTCCATCTGTTTCATTCTAATTTTTAAATAACTATTTTCTTCAGTGAGCTTTTGAACCTCCTTTTCCATATGGCTAATTCTGCTTTTTAAATCATTCATGTCCTCATTGGCTTTTTGGACCTCTTTTGCCTATTGAGTTAGGCTATTTTTAAAGGTGTTATGTACTTCAGTATGTTTTTGGGTCTCCTTTAGCAAACTGTTGACTTGCTTTTCATGATTTTCTTGCATCATTCTCATTTCTCTTCCCAATTTTTCCTCCCTCTCTCTTACTTGATTTTCAAAATCCTTTTTGAGCTCTTCCATGGCCTGAGTCCATTGCATATTTATTTTGGATGTCTGGGATGCAGAAGCTTTGATGCTTTATGTCTTCCCCTGATGGTTAGCATTGTTCTTCCTCATCAGAAAGGATGGGATAAAATACCTGTTGACCAAGAAAGTAACCTTCTATAGTCTTATTTTTTTCCCTTTTTTGGGCATTTCCCCAACCAGTTACTTGACTTTTGGGTCTTTTGTCAAGAGTAGGGTATACTCTGGGGACCTGTAAGGTCTCAGTTCCTCCAAGGTGGCACAATCAAGGGAGAGGAGTTTACTCCCTGGCCAGACTTGCAGCTGAGATTAGATCAGTTGTTCAATTCCCCCAGGGGCTTTAGGCAGAGGGGCAAGGCTGCCACTCAGGGCTGAGATTCAGATCACCAGCTTTAAGCTGAGGGCTCCAACAATGGACACTGGCTGCTGCCTGCACCACCTGGGGCCAGGCAGGGGAGGGACCCAGCTCCCTTGTCATCAAAGTGAAAAAGCCGTCTCAATGTCCTTTCAAGTGTCTTTGTTGCCTATGTGTTGAGGGATCTGACTACTTCTGCTGCTGCTGGGGATTCTGCCCCTGAGGTCTTGCTCTGGTCCTGTTCCTCCTGGGGTTGCTCTTGGAGTCACATGACCCAGGCTGGGCTGTGCTCTGCTCCTTTTCTTTTGCCACTGATCTTTCCCATCAGACTTCCAGGTGACCCTGGGCTAGAAATCTCCTCCACTTTGTCATTGTGTGGATATTTTATATACTGTGGGGGAAGAGCTAGAGGATGTACATCTTTCTACTCTGCCATCTTAGCTCTGCCCCCCAATAATCCATATTTTAAGGGAAATTCATGTGCTTCTCAAAAGGGTAGTGATCTGAGAACTGCTATAAGTGGATGTGGGTACCTGGGAAGGTTGAGATGAGGAAATTGCAAATGTGATGGTGGAATCCTCTTCACTCCAAATCTTCTTCATGCTATTTCCTTCTGAAAAGGACATTTTCTCACCTGGTTAATTATGGGCCTGGTTATAGTACCCTAGGAATAATGTGTGCCTATGCTATATGATTGGCAGTTTCAAAACAGACTATGACTCTTACCTAGAATCAAACTTAAGGAAGTTTTATCCTAGTAAGCTCATCTTAGGTCAGTATGTATCCTTTAAGGGACAGTCTTGATATTGTTATAACTACATCCTTCCTTTTTCCTTTTGTAGCATATCTCTCTAACAAGGGCAGGGGAAATGCAAAAGTTTATAAATATGATGAATCCTGTTGTTGCAGTATTCAACATCTCTGAGTTACCTTAATAGGATGCAAGTATGGAAGACCTTACTATTTTTGATTTCACTATTCTGAATTTTTGGTCACTAATGATTACATGTTCATGCATAAGATTAGATCCTTAATGTGTCTCATTTTGGGGGGGGGGGAATAGGAAAATTAGGACAAAAATGTAATATAACAAAGATATAAAACTTTTTCATTTTAATTGAGGAGTATATGTCACCCTGAGAAAAGCAAGATGTTAGAGTGTTTCCTCCAAAAATGCACACATACACAAATGTATATGCACATACATACATGTATATTTAAATGTATGTATGTGTGTGTATCCAAATGTTTCTATGAAGAATAAACACAAAATAACAAGTATGAGTTTTTTTCCATAAGGCTTGAAATAGTTTGCAGGATCTGATCTAGTTATTGGAAAAACAAATTTAAGAATACCCTCCACTTCTGCCTTGGGAATGAGGACTATTCCAGAATATCCAAGGGAACATGTTTTCAAGGATTAGAGACCTACATGGGACAGACCACTAAGACCTAAGATGAAATAAATTAATTAAACATGTTTTAGTCTATAACCTATAGAGTCTGTTGACCTAGATTTGTTTCATTAGGGGACATTTCCTTAGGAGATTATGATTCTGTTTAACTTTTATGATACTGAAGGAATGGGATTTTTATAAGAATTGGTATGGTATGTTTAATGAATATACTAATAGATTAGATTTTTCAGAATTGCCTCTCTTGTGAGTCAGAGCCCACAATGCAGCTTGAAATGATAAATCAAACTTTGACAATGCTCACAATCATTGGCAACTTTCTGCACATGTACCTGAACTGGAGCGAGTCAAAGACTGTTCAATCTGTTCCTGCCACAGAACTCTGGTCCCATGACCCACCAAGTAATGACTCCCAAAGACAGTGCTTTTCCCACAGAACTTCAGGACACCTGTACCTTAGTATTGTGGGATTTGTGGGCTGGTCATAGGAAATTGCTCAAGCCCTGGAAAACACTGTCCATAATTCACCTTCTCCCCACCATACTTTTCATTGTGATTTATGTATATAATCTCTGCCTTCACTTCAGCATGGCAGAATTCTGATCAAGATAATTCTCAATTTACAAATCTATTCCTCATCATGAAATTAATTAATTAAATGGCTACCTGATTACTGTCACTTTGTCTCTGGCCTGCTGCTTCATCATTCTCATGTTAGAGACTGGCTCAGTAAAGTTCTGTTACCACACCAAAACTTGCAGACCCCAGAACCAGCTCTGAAAACAGCAGCACAAAAAGTCTTAAGCTTAGGACAATACCTCCCCATCTTCAGGTGAGCAGAGCCCAACTTTAGCATGAAGTTCAAAGGCAAGCAATAGACTGGGAAAATGAGCAAACAGCAGCAAAACAAATGCTAATGAGGTGCAAGTCCAACAAGAATTTCTGAAAGTTGTTTTTTTTTTTAAGATATGAGTGGTAGAGAAAAAAATTAAGAAAAGAAATGAGAATGTTGCAAGAAAATTATGAATGGAGAATGAACAACTTGGTAAAAGAGGCACACAAAATATAGAAGAAAATGTACCTTAAAAAACAGAATTCGCCAAATAGGAAAAGAGACAAAATTTCACTAAAGAACTCTTTAAAAAGCAGAATTGGCCAAATGGAAATATGCTCTAAATCACTACTCTTTAGAGAAACACAAATTAAGACAACTCTGAAGTACCACCTTATACCAATCAGACATGACAAATGCTTGAGGGGATGAGAGAAAATAGGTACACTAATGAATTGTTGATGGCATAGTAAACTAGTCCAACTTAGAGAACAATTTGGAACTAGGTCCAAAGGGCTGCACAACTCTGCTTACCCTTTGAGTGAGCAATATCAATACTAGGTCTGTATCCCAAAGAGATGAAAAAAGGAAAAGGACCTATATATACACAAATATTTATATCTGCTCTTTTGTTGTGACCAAGAATTGGAAATTAAGGGGATGCTCATCAATTGGACAAAGGCTGAACATGTTGTGACAGAGGATTGTGATGACGTTTTATTGGTGTTCAGTAGTTTTCAGTCATGTCTAACTCTTTGGGACCCCATTTGGGGTTTCTTTGATAAAGATACTTCCAATTCCATATCTAGCTCATTTTACAGATGAAGATACTAAGGCAAAGAGGGTGAAGTAACTTGCCTAGGGTCACACACACACACATTTAGGAACTATTTCAGACCAGATTTGAACTCAGGAAGTGGAATCGTTTTGACTGCAGGCCTGGCACTCTAACCACTGTGCCACCTACCTGCCCTGTGATGGAGCATTATTGTGGTATAAATAAAATGACAAGGGAGATGATTTCAGAAAAAACACAGCAAGATCCATATGAACTGATGGAAAGTGACATGAAGAGACCCAGGACATCATCATGCCTAGTTACAGCAATGTTGTCATGATGATCAACTGTAAAAGACATGGCTTCTCAAATGGTATCCACCTCCAAAGAGAGAATTGATGGAGTCTGAATACAGATTGAAGCATAATTTTATCACTTTTTTTTTACAATATGACAAATATGGAAATATGTTTGCATGATTTCCCATGTGTAGTATCATATTGATTGCCTTCTCAGTGGGTGTGGGAAGTGGTGGGAAGGAGAGAAAGAATTTGGTACTTTAAAAAAAAGTTTAAAAAGAAGAAATGTTAAAAATAATAAAAATTTTAAAATAAAAATATCTCCCTCTCATCCTTTCAAAGTGCTCACATTAGACTGTCACATATTGCCTGAAATGCCACCAATTAGAACTAGATTTAAGGAAGCTCTCTTCAAAGTACAGATATCCTCAGTATGGGATATTATTCAGAAAACAGATTAATTTAATCAAAGTGATTTCCTCCTGCTGTCTGACACATTAAAGGAAGGAGAGATCTGGTTGGATAATATGGGAGGAGACTGAATTTTGGAGTATAAAGAAATGAAAAGGAGAGCCACAGATGGAGTGGCCAAAGAGGGAGACTTTGCATAGTCAACACATAGTATGAGTACCTTGAACAACAGTTAGAGATGGGAAAAAATGGACATTTTGCTGACAATGAGCTAAGGGAAGCTATTTGACATCTCTCTTTGTCTTTCTCTTTGTCTCTGTTTTTGTGTCTCTCAATCCCTTTCTCTTTCTATTGGTGTGCCTGTCTGTTTCTGTCCCTCTCTCTTCTGACCTGCAGAAAATGAATCTATTGGTCCTGACTTGGCATGAGTATATGTGGTTACACTTAATTTGAACCAGTACTTTAAGGTCATGGAAAATTATCTTCACTAGGCCTCTGGCCATGAATTATGTCAGACTCTGATATATGCAAACTTCTGGCTCTCAAAAACAGAAATTTAAAAACATAATATTAGCAAAAAAGATGCAGCCTAGTTGTAACGGATAGAGGGGTAGCACAAGCAAACATCAAAAACAGAAAGACCTGATTTTAATCCTTGAATCTCACATATACAGGGTCTATCACCCTTACTAAGCCACTTTAACTCTCAGTGACACAGGCAACTCTCTAAGACAAAGTTACAAAACAGGTGAAGATTTAAAATGGTAGAGGGAATTGTTTCAAAATAAGTTTCCCATATCAGTGAAATCACATGATAGGTCCAAAAAATTTTTTTTAAATAGATGGATATGCAGCAGATTGCATTATTTAATCAAATTATGCTATTTAATACTATAATATTTGGTCAAATCAGAATTTTAAAGCTGGAAAAGACTTTTCAGATTATCTAGTCTTAAACCCCCCTTGTATAGACAAGGAGACTGAGAGCTAAAATGATTCAATGACTTGCCTCCAAAGTCAGTTAACTCCCCCAGGGTCACAAAGGTAGCCAGTGCCTATACATCTTTACAGACAATGTAGATACACAAAGAGTTGAATCTAAAATTGAATAGGGGGAAGAATGGTAAACTGAATTGCATTTGGAAAACTCTATAGTATTTTTAATAATCTCAAGCTTATCTCTAGCACTAAACTATCTTTTGAGCACAAATAGTGTTCTGGTAACCGTATAACCTATGAATCTTGGATCAGTACAACCATCACTGAAATCCAAACACCATGAATCAATAGAAGGTAGGTGGGGACACTTCTTCACCTCCCTGACTTACTTTAAACTCAGCTCATATTTCACCTTCTATAGGAGGTTCATCATGCCCCAGTGCCTTCTTACAGATAACTTTCCATTTTCAAGTGTCACTATCTGCTATGTGCATAGTTATTTATTTGCATGTGGTTTCTCTCAGAATCCTGAATGGCAGAAGCTATTTATTGTCTTTCTTTGTATGGACAGCACTTAGCACACAGTGAGCACCTAATAATCGCTTGCTAACTGGACAACCTCAGACACTTAGGAGCTGGGTGACCCTGGGTATCTCAACCCCTATTTGCTTCAGTTTCCTCATCTGGAAAAGGAAATAATAACAGTACCTATCTCCCAGGGTTGTTGTGAGGATCAGATGAGGTGATGTGTTTGTCCTTCATTGCTGAAGAAGACCATGCCATCAGAGAAAGGGTGACATGACTTACATGTTTTGAAGGAGGGAGGGCTGTACAGGTCACCAGCCTCACTTCTCCTCCAGACCCATCTGAATCCAGTGACCAGATATTCATCAGGATGACTGGAGATGACCCAGAGTGAGGCAATTGGGGTTAAGTGACTTGCCCAAGGTCATATAGCTAGTGTGTCAAGTATCTGAGGTGAGATTTGAACTCAGGTCCTCCTGACCCCTGCATTGGGTACCACTGTACCACCTAGCTACCCCAGATAAGATAATACAAAGTGCCAGGCACCATACCTGACATAATATCCTCTATATAAATGTCAGTTGTTGTTACTATCATTACTAGTACTATTTCTAGGTATAGGCATGCTTCAATCATAAGCTTGCCTTTCTGTGTCGGGCCATTTACTTCCTCAGAAGGGAAGAGGAGGACCAGGGAATTTCCAATGGTAGTGTCCAGAAGGGATAAATATTGTCAAGAAAATTCCTGACTAGTCAAGGAGGTGGGCTGGTCATGTGATGAAAGTAAGGGAAACCAGGGGAGCAGCTTGGCACTTACAAAATGGAATCATCTGTAGAATGGGTAGATTTTTCTGTACAGGATCTGTAGGAGAATATATGTTAGATTCCCACAGGATGAGAAACTATGTATGGATTGTGAACACTACTGAGAGAAGGAATGGTCCACTGATGAGATCACAGATCCAAAGAAGTTCCAGGATGATTGCCTCCAAATGAGGAGCTGTGACTTCCTCAAGGACGAACTCTGGAGGGTCATTTTAAACCTATCTCTAAAGACATGAGTCTAATAGCAGCATAGCAGATGGACTTGGAGTAAGGAAGATCTGAATTCAAATCTTGCCTCACACACCATCTATGGAATTCCAGAAAGGTTGTGGTAGATTTCTGTCCATTGCCAGAACACTCCAAGGTCAAAACAAGGCAAGTTCCTAGTGCTCAGTGGCAGAGAGAATAGATCTAGATTTGTGTACCTAGAGAAATAAAGAAAACAACAGTGGAGGGAAAGAGAGGAGAAGAGGGAGAGGTTGTTTTTATTGTGCTGGTCCGTTGTTTTTGCAGAAGACCATGACATCAGAGAAATGATGACATGACTTGTACTTGACTTTGTTTTGAGTGAGGGAGGGCTGCGCAGGTCACCAGCCTCACTTCTCCTCCTGAGCCATCTGGATCCAATGACCATCAGGATGCCTGGAGATGGCCCCACAGGGGAGAAGGGGAGAGGAGGGGAGAAGGAGAGGGGCCAATCTACTCCCTAATATATCATTTGGTAGGTGTTCTTAAGTTCTTTCACATTTATAAGCTTTGTATACCCTAACAATTGAAAAATGCCAAGTGAGTAGACGGGCATTTCCTTGTCTTCTTACTTTATTGTAGCGGAAAGACTAATTTTTTTGAGTCCAGAGGTTTGTGTGCTGTTCTCTGTTCTCCCCTTCTAAAAGTCTCAGTTTCCTCTTCTGTAAAAATAAAGGGGTTGAAGCAGATTACATTAGGCTCCCTTTGGTTCTAAATCCTAGTATTCTGTGAGCAACATTTAAGTCTTGGTATCTACATAGTCCCAATGCAAGTTGTGTTTTTGCAGTCCCACGCAGGGGGTTCAAGCCAGATCCCTCCACCCAACTCTCTGGGACACCAGGGCACTGAGCCTTGACCCCACCCTTGGCCCGCCCTTGTTTATCCAGGGTTTAGGAGCCCTGGCTGCTCACTCCTTGTCAAAGAGGAATTCCCAGAGACCAGAGACAGTGCCTCTGTGGACGCTCTGCTCCCCTTTCCATCCCGGGCGCTCAGCGTAAGCTACCACCAAACCCTGCTGTTGTCCCTGGGACGGTCGCGTCATGAGCCCCGTGTCCCCCAGTGCACCCCGGGTGCTGGTGCTTCTCTGTCTCTTGTCACTGCGGCTGTTGTGCCTATCAGCAGAGCCAGGTGAGTGGAGGCTTGTGGAGGCCCAGCCCCGGGGCAGAACCACTTTCTGTCCTGGGGCAAGGGAGAGAGGGTTGGAAATGAGTTCATGGGCATGGCAACTGAGAGGGACTTGGGGACAGAAGGTGCATAGAGTATTTAAAATGTATATGAAAATGGAGGTTTCCTTTGGACATTGTCTCTAAAGTATCTCACTAGGGTGGCTAGGTTTTAGAGACTAGGGGTGGGTTAGGTTTTGATTAATAGAAACTCTCATTTCTATGGAATTTTGAAGTTGGCAAAGTGCTTTCCACACATTAACCCTATGAGACAGGTAGTGCAAGTATTCTCATCTCCACTTTACAGATGAGGAAACTGAGGCTTAGAGAGGTTTAAGTGAATTGCTGACAGCCTCCTGACTCCAACACCCCGAGACACCAAGCAGTGGGTTAATAAGGAAACCGCCTTTTGACGCAGTTCCTGATTGTTCTCCAGAATCCTTGGGTCACTTCACAACTCCACCAACAGATCACTAATGTAACTGCCTATTTGCAATATTTTTCTCCTTGAACTGGGAGCTCTGGATTTTGGCTATGATATTTCTGGGAATTTCCATTTTGGGATCTCTTCCAGGAAGGAGTGCATTCTTGCCATTTCTATTTTACCCTCTGAACTGAGGGCAGTTTTTCCTGATAATTTCTTAAAATATGATGTCTAGGGTCTTTTTTTTTTTATTATGGCTTTTGCATAATCCAATAATTTTTAAATTATTGTTCCTTGATCTATTTTCCAGGTCAGTTGCTTTTCTGATGAGATGTTTTACATTTTCTTCTATCTTTTCATTCTTTTGACTTTGTTTTATTGTTTCTTGAAGTCTCATTGAGCCATTAGCTTCTGCTTGCCCATTCACATTCACAGCTGTGACTACTGTGTATTTCCCTCCATCTTACTTCTTCTGTTCATCTTTCCCTGCTCCCTATCTCCCTCTTTTTTTCCCTCTACTTTCTCAAAACGGATTACGTTTGAGTCAGGCAGGAATAGCAGGTTCTTGGGGTACTCTCAGAGAAAAACCACAGTAAGTAGGAAGTAATGCCTCCATCTCACTTTAAAAAGGCACAGAGAGTCCTTCTGTAGCTAAATAAGTAGATAGTGTGTAGACGGGGATAAGATTGTGGAGGGAGGCAGGAACTGTGGGGAGGAAAATAGGGTGGTGAGAGAGCACAGAAAATCTCTTAAGTAATTTTGGATTAATATTGGGAAAATTGAGGTAACATGGAGCCATAGTAGGCAGAGGAGTGCTTGGGGGAGGCAGGAGTTCAGTTCCTATTTTTCTAGGATTTTGGAGATGGGAGACCAGAGAGACTCTTAGCCAAGTCACCTTTGTCTTAATTCATTAACATAACAACATTATCTCAAAATTATTAGCAACACCTTAAGGTTAGTTAATTAGCATAATGCTTTGCTAGTGTTCTGTTGGTGTCTTAAATTAGGGAAGTATCTGAAGCTTACAAACCAAGGGCACTTAGCAATACTGGACTGAAGGGCCATTACATTTGGGCCCTGCTGGCTTCCCATCATTTAACACAGAGTGAGGATGTGGCCTCAGTTAACTTATTTAGGAGGTATTGCTAATAGTTGCTATGCTCCCTTACTGGAGGAGACAGTTTGTAATTGTTATGCTCGTTAACTTTTGGGACACTTTGTAAATGGCATCTAAGATTCCCTTTGCAATCTTTCTACTTTTCCGACCTTATACTAGCTACTTATAACCTTAATTGCTATGCTACCTTGGGGGAGGAAGATTAGTCAGAGGCACCAGAACAATATGTAATATCATCACAACGGGCCATAGGACTGACTGCTCTGTTTTCTCAGAAGGAAGAATTAGATCCTCTCATCTTTCCCTCTAATATTACTGGTCTAGAAGCACAGTTTTGTTGGGTTTTTTTAAGAGTGAAAAATTTGCTGCGCTAGCCACCATGTCTTTGAGGGGAAGAGGACCCAAGCTTATGCACACCAGTTTGATCCCCACTCCCCAAATGGTAGTTTCAGAAAAGATCATCACAAAATGTGAAAAGCAAGTAAATTCATTTACACAAGCAGATGGCAAACAGAAATTAGAAAAATTCTACAGGTGAAAATGTTTAAGAAACTACATGAATGAATAAGCACCATAAATGGAAGCTCGTACTCAGTTGAGGGGTTTGGGGAAGGAGGGAAAGAGACACAGACACAGAGAGAGACAGAGACACACAGAGACAGAGTGAGACAGATACACAGAAAGACAGAAACACAGAGACAAACACAGAGACAGAGACACAAAGAGATAGAGAAACACAGAGAGACAGAAACAAAGAGACAGAGACAGAGAGATTCCAATCTCGCCTATGGGGACATTCCTTGAAGTCTTCAGAAAAGTAAGGTTGAAATTAGGGACATGTGGAAGTGCTGTCTTTCACTACATGCCTTTCAAATCCTGCCTCTCTCCAAATGTCTTAAGTCAGTCTCTGAGAGGCTCTGGAACCACACATATCCTCTCAAAAGCTGGAATGAGGAAAATCTCTGAAATTTTCAAAACAACTTCAGCACAAAGCAACGAGTCATCATGCTCTCCAGAATGGTTGGATCTGCTCACAACTTCACCAACAATGAATTACTGTTCCAACTCTTCCACATCCTCCCCAGCATTTATTATCTTCCTGTTCTGTCATGTTAGCCAATCTGATAGGTGTGATGTGGTACCTCAGAGTTGTTTTGATTTGCATCTCTCTAATCAATAGTGATTTAGAACATTTCTTCATATGACTGTAGATATCTTTAATTTCTTCCTCTGAAAACTGCCTGTTCATATCCTTTGACCATTTATCAATTGGGAAATGATTTGTATTCTTGTACATTTGACTTAGTTCTCTATATATTTCAGAAATGAGGCCATTATCACAGACACTAGCTGCAAAAATTCTTTTCCAGTTTTCTGTTTCCCTCCTAATCTTGGTTATATTGGGTTTGGTTGTGTAAAAACTTTTCAGTTTAATGTAATCAAAATTATTCATCTTGCACTTCATATTGCTTTCTATCTCTTCTTTAGTTGAAAATTCTTCCCTTCTCCATAAATCTGATAAATACACTCTTCCTTGCTCCACCACTTTGTCCATACTATCAATCTTTATACCTAGATTATGTACCCATTTGGACTTTATTCTTATGTACAGTGTCAGGCATTGGTCTCTGCCTAGTTTCAGTCACACTGTTACCAGTTCTCCTAGCAATTTTTGTCAAACAATGAGTTCTTATCCCAGAAGCTGGCATCCTTGGGTTTATGAAACAGTAGATTGCTATATTCATTGCCTATTGTGTCTTGAGTACCTAGCCCATTCCACTTGTCTATCCTTCTGTTTCTTAGCCAGTACCAAGTGGTTTTGATAACTGCTGTTTTATAATTCAATTTGATACCTAGTAGAGCTAGGACATCTTCCCTAGCATTTCTTTTCATTAGTCCCCTTGATATTCTGGACCTTTTGTTCTTCTACATGAATTTTGATATTATTTTTTCCAGTTCTAGAAAATAATAGGAAAGACATTTTTAAACTGAAATACATCCACAGGAAGTCAAGAAGGATGAAAGGGAACTGGAAAGCATGCCTTTTGGGAATTGATTAAAGGTTGGGAGTTGGTCTTTACACTGGAAAAGAAAAGAGTTCAGGGATTGCTTTCAAGTATTTGAAGAAATGTTTGTTACATGGAAGAACTGGGCTTATTCCTCTTGGCAGAAACAGGAACGCTAGGTGGAATTCTCTGAAAGGGAGATTTTTGGCTGGCTATAAAGAGAAACTTCCTCACAATTTAAATGTCCAGAACTGGGATGAACTATTATTTTCTTCTCCATCATTGAAGGTCTTCAGATTTATTGTTATCCTCTATCTTAGCATTACCTTCTGTACTTCCATTAGCATAATCTTTTGTAATTCATCTCTCTCTATGCCTCTTAAACTCAATGTCATCCCTCACACCTTCAGTCCCTCTACCCCTCTGCATTTTCTCAGGCATTACTCTTGTTCTGACTTAACTTTCCTTCCTCTCCAACCTTCACTCTAGTAGCAATTCAATGCTACAGTCCTCTGCTCTTGAATCACTTGAGCATTCATCCTATTGCCATTCGTTCCTGGCTAAACTTCAGCCCCAAGGTATTCCCATTGTTTGACTCCTCCACATATCATGTGCTAGCTGAACAGAGCTAGGAAAGTCACTCCTGTTGACTAGATCAATTGTAAACTCATGTCATCCAATTTTAACTGGGCTTATGCTGTAGCCAGGCTTTAATTCCCTGTCTTCCTCTCTAAGGAAAACTGTCTCAATCGTTTTTCTTCAAGCTCCTACTTCTACTTTTTCTCAGGTGGGGGTCATGCTTCTTTACTGGGAAAATTAAGAATATTCAATGTGAACTCGCTCTTCTTTCTCTTTCAGTTCAAAACCCTTTCCATATAATCCTCAGCTCTATCTTCCTCCACCCCAGTCTTTGGCAATATTGTGGCCTTTCTTCTTGCCAAGTCAACCCTGATACAAGTTTCCTTGATTCTATTCCTCTTTATTTTCTCCAGAAGAGCACAACCTCAACATTCCTGCCCACCCAAATCTCTAATCTTCAGCCTTTCCTACTCTAGTGGTTCCTGTCCTCATGCCTTCAAAATGCACGAGTCTCTTTCATCCCTTAAATCCTTATCATTCTTTATCTTTCCTCCACTTCTCAGCAGTCTAGGAAAGGTTGTCTACACTTTCTGCCCTCTCTTCCTTTCCTTTCACTTCACAACCCTTTTTCAATCTAGTTTCTGCCTGTATTAGTCAACTGAAATTGCTCTCTCCAAAGTTACCATTGATTTCTTAATAAACAAATCTAATTGTCTCTTTTCAGTCCTCATCTTTATTGACCTATCTGTTGCATTTGGGACAGCTGGCCAACCTCTCCTCCTGCATTGTTTCTCTTGTCCAGGCTTTCCTGAGTTACTTTCTCCCTTTGGCCCCCCACCTGCCTGATGACTTTCTCAGTCTTCTTTGATCGTTTTTCATCCAGGTCATATCCTCTGTTCCCCAAGGCTCTGATCTAAACCTTATAGTGTCTCTCTACATCTTTGCATCATCAGATCTCATGGGTTAATTGCCATCTCTGTGCTGTTGATTTGCATTCATATATCCAGCTATAGTCATTTCCTGAGCTTCAGTTCCTCATCCCCAATTGACTATTGGACATTATAGTAAATGTTTAGTTAAAGTTTATATTTTTCTAATCAGTAAGCATTTCTTTCCTCTGCACTGCCCTCCCTACTTTGTGTATGCCTCATTCTCCCTTAAGGAGCATATCCAGCCAGCTGCCAAATCTTATTATTTACATTTTCACAGCAGTTTTTACAGCTATCACTTTTCTCCATTCACCTACTTTGTATTTACACAACTCATTTCAGTCTTTCATTGTCCCTCCTGCAGATGATGGCAACTACTTCTTAATTGGTACTGACATCAGAAATAAAAATACAAAAGATTCACAGTCCCTGCCCTCACAGATCTAGCTAGCATTCTATTGGGGAAGGCAATAGCCACATGTGTGTAGAAAAATATGAGATGCATATAAACATATATAAATACATCTATATAAATACATGTATATAAATAAAATGCAAGCTAAGCTTCAAGGAGGGTCATATTATCTAGGAAGTGGCATAGTTAGAATTCAAACTCAGATCTTCTGAACCTTCATGTTTGTTATTCTGCTACTGATTTGACTGAATTATAGGCAGGTCAATGAAAATGGTCCTGGATTACTGAGGGCTTTAAACCTCCTTCATTTCCAATACATTTATGACTTAGGGACCTCTTTCCCACAGAACCAAGAAAGAAATTTTTAGCATTTCACTTGGTATTAAAGATGCTACAAATATCAAAGTCCTAATGTTACTAAAATCCCTCATGTAAGGGTATGTGATGGTTTGCTCCCATACCACCACTTTTATGTGGGCATGTAAGCCATTGGTTTGCATGAATTTTTTTCCCAAGAGCTCCATTCCAAAGAATTAAAGTAAAAATCCATTCTTGTAGAATAGGAATGCATGCTTAGAGTGTTCATATTTACTCAAAATCTTCTTAAATGTTCTTAGGATCAATATTAATGTATGCTTGATGCTACTTATATGACTCTGGGAAAGTCATTGGCCTTCTCTGGCCTTCAATTTTGTCATCTGTAAGATGGGTGAAAGAGGATAGGTGAACTAAAGAGCCTCTACAATCCCTTCTAGTTCTAGAAATATGGTGCTATCATTTGTCACTCACCATCAAAAAAATGACATTCTGAAAGCTGCAAGTAAACAGAGCAGCGTCCAATCCATCCCATCCACAGAAGGAATCCCATTACAAAATACCTGACAAATGATCATCCAGCTTCACAGGAAGACCTCTCATGAGGGGAATCTCACCACATTTTCAGGTGTCTAATTCCACCCTTGGACAACTTGAATTGCTGGGAAGATTTTCTAAATTTCCCCATCGGCAACTCCCACCCTTTGCTCCAGTTTCACCTTTAGGGGCCAAGCAGAACATATCTAACCCTTCTTCTAAATGACAATCCTAAGATTCCAGGCCTTTTAACCTTAGGCATCCTAAAGTCCTGTGCCTTGCTGGAAAGTAGAAAGGTTTCAGTGATCTTCTGAAGTTTTTTTTAAAAAGTGCTATGAAAGAAATTGGGGTGAGAGAAGGAAGATTGTATTTTTGTCACATCAAGCTCTTTCCAAAACTTGCAAGCATTTATGATGAAATTATTATGAGTAAGGTAAAAGGCACTATGGTTTGGTACAGGGCTTTTTGATGTTCGAAATTTTGTAAATGCATTGCAACAATAACAAAAATGTGTTTCAAACTCACAAGTTAATATACTAATATACTTAATTTAATGTTAATATATTATATTATTATATAATTATATATTTTATTCATTTAATGTACTAAGTCAATATACTTAAATATGCTTTTAATATATTTAAACATGCTCTTAATATACTTAATTTCATATACTTAGAGCACCATTGAGGAAGGTTTAGTTCAAATCCCTTGAACTACTGTCAAAAACTCCCAAGGGATTTATAGACCACTAAATGGGAATTACTGGCATTGTGGATAGAGCCAGAAGGTCTTGGGTTAAAGTCCCACCCATGGTACATACTAGTAGTATGACCACAGGCAAGTTATTTAATCAGGAAATTAAGACCCTAAATTACAGAAGAGTTGCTGATTGGGAGAGGGAGTTTCCATGACAGAACTTCCCCCAGGGTAAGACAGGCTTCCTACTCCCCTCCCACCTCTCCACCAATGTTCAGGGCATTGTGGTATTGCAGCAGCAAAAATAAACAGCCCTGCCTTCCAAGAGTTTATATTACACTGGGAGGATACATGTAAACCAAGGAAGAAGAGAATACTAGCACTTCAGGCAATCCAGAAAGACTTCCCTAATCAATTCTCATCCTTCTGCAGCCTTAATCTGAGAATGATGTAGGAGGATGTCACTGAAATGGGCAGTCAAGTAAAGCAATCCTATTGAATCCCTTGTTGAAAGTAAAGGATGGAGACCTTTTCTAGATCCTCTGGCTCTTATTCTTGTCAGTGATGAGTAGAAAAGTTCATAAGTTTTCTTAACTGACATCATTCTCAGTCTTCTTCTCACTTTCATGTCACCCTAGGTTGCAGATCACCTAAGACCATCGCGAATGGGAACTATAAAATAAGTAAAGGGTTTTTTTATGATCTTGTGGAATATTCATGCCATGATGGATATGTCCTGATTGGAGAGGCAAAAATTACCTGCGGGTATTTAGGATGGTCACATGCTTTCCCTCACTGTCAAGGTAATTCCAGTCTCATTTAATAAAAAGGAGGAACCAAGAAGGATCTTGTGTAACAGAGTTTCTTCACCTCTGTGTGATTACATTTAGCACTTTATCTCTCACAATGTCCTTGGGGGATGTGACAGGATTGGCAAAGGTATTGGCAGGAGCAGGTAGAATAAGGGAGCTCCTGATTTAATGTCACATTTCTAAGAAGTATCAGATATTTGCCTGAAAGTCATATGTGGGGTCATTACTGTATGATATGATATATAATATCATGTGTAATGCGTGCTGCTTTTTTAGGATTCATCCTTTATTAGGTGGTGAAAGACAATAAATGTTTGCAGGTTAAATTTAAGAGTGACCATTTGAACCAAAACCATTCCTCAAAGTATGTAGTCAACAGAGATCCAGATGCTGCAGAGGGTTTGCACATAATATATGTTACATGATATATTAGATATAAATATAAAACTATGGGTGTCTTTATAAAGACACATACATCTTTATTTGTTTTTGTTTAATCAGAGAACCCTATCTACTATGTAGGTTCCCATTTAATGAGAGGAAAATGAGAGAAAGGAAGGGGAAATGAGTTGCTAAAGGTTCTTTAGAATTCAAGCTGATGAGGGGATGTGGGTTAGAAAAACCACTAGTCTTCAAGAATAGGCATATTTCTTTTCTCTTTCATTATTTCATCTTATGATTCCAACCATCTGAGAAATATAAACTACTCAGTGAGGGTGTTTTTGTTATAGTGCTTTGTCCAAAACCAGAGATACCAAATGGAAAAATGTCTTCAGAGAAGATTTGGTACCACATCAATGAAAATGCCGAAGTCCATTGTTCCCCTGGCTATTATCTGGTTGACCCTCAAATGATCACTTGCTCAGAGGATGGATCTTGGACCCCACAGGTGCCCAAATGTGAATCGGTAAGTATAATGCCTATGTGGTTAACTTTTTCTTCATCTGACCCCCTCCGTGAAATTTTGGACAATGGGCAAGGTCATAAGGTGTGAAACGCCCCCAAGAGAAGTAGTAATGTAATGCCCATATGAAGGAAAGCATATGAATTAAAACTAAAAATTATATATCTGTTGATATTAATTTCTTAGATATTTGAAGTCACAGGAATTACTTCTTTCATCTTTGAAGGCTCTTATTGAGTTGGGAGTAGATAAAATTATTTTCTATGTGGTGGCTAAAACATCTCTCCTAGGGCACACTGGCACTTCACCACAACCAGCCCATGGAGTAACAAAAGTCTTTAGAACACCCTAAACTAAGACTGTGTCTATTATTCTGACTCCTTTTCTCTTGTATTAGCTCAGGGTCTGTGGTTCAGACAACTACCCATCTTGGCGTTTAGAAAATTCCTTGTTAATGCTGATAAATTCCTGGTTATAAACCTGTGTCCCCAAAACCCATTTCAGAGATTCTGGAAGACCACCCTCTTAGGAGCTATTTAGGAGTAGTGGCAAAAGATCAAGCTTCTCTGAAAATCCTTTTTATTACTATGAAAATGCAGTTGGGGCAAGGATAAAAGCTAGAATACCAACTACCACTAGGCTTATCTCCCCCAAACATCAAAAAATGAGAGAAAATGCCCATACATAAAAAAAAAAATTAGTGGCAGCATTTTGTAATAACCCCAAAGTGGAATCAAGGGGTTACCCTCCTATTGGAGAATGGATGAAACAAGTTGTGGTATATGAAGACAATGAAATTTTATTTTTGCTGTAAAAAAATGACAAAACAGGGAGATTCAGAGGAAATTGGGAAGACCTCTATGAACTGATGCAAAGTGAAGTAAGCTGAACTTAGGAAACAATTTTACAATAACAACATTATAAAGAAAAATAACTTGAAAGGCTTTAGAATGCTTATCAGTGCAATTGAAAAACCATGCTTTCAGAGGACTGAAAATGAAACATATGACCTACCTCCTGCCAAAGAGATGATAAAATTAAAATGTATAATGAGACATACATTTGGAGCCATAGCAGAAATAGCTTTTACTGGACTATGTGTATTTTTTACAAGACTTTTCTTATCTTTTTAATTGTTGGGTTGGGGAGGGAGAGGGGGAGGGAGGAATAAAGACTAGTAAAAAAAATAAAATTGTAAAAATCTAACAAAAACTAGGTGAAGCAGGCTAAATCTGAATTCCTGGTTTAATCATGCTGATGAATTTTGTAGCTGTGTACCTACTAGCTCAAATCTCAGCACTCCTTTTACAATATACAAAATGGAAAACTCAAAATCTCAGAAAGAATGATCTAGCTTGTCCCAGGTCCCCATGTGCTTCTCTCCAAGAGGTGGAATGACTTCAGTTTTGGTTGTACCGCTACTTGCAACAATATCCCTTCTCTCCCCATGCTCTTCTTGTCCTTAGATCCAGCTTGCATTCTTGCCATTATCTTCTTCAGTTACAGCTATCCATTACTGTGTCTTGGTTCAATCTTCAAAAGAAATGCCACCCAGATCCAAAATAACTTCTGCTCCTTCCTGCTCCTCAAGATAGGAAAAGTCTTGGCACAGACCTTAAAATAATTTCACACTTTCCCCCAAATGGAACCCTTTATGAAACCATCTGTTTGTTTCTATTTTTTAGAAATTCACTGAAGGCTGTGAGAAAGTTTCAACAGGCTACAAGCTTATGCAGTGCCTCTCCAATCCTGAGGATGTGAAAATGATTCTGGAGATACATAAACTAAGCCTGGAGATTGAGATGTTGGAACTAGAGATAAACAAAAAGAGGGATGCTAATCAGAGCCATAACCACTATCATGATTTGGAAGATAAACCCATATTCATGACTGAAGGTTTTCCATAGGTCCTCACTCATGGCAATAAATGGCTGTGCTGGGAGAGTTTGCTAATGTATTTTATGCTGTTGAAAATCAGAAATTGGTGATAATTTGATCTGTAGTAGTCCAGTCTCCTAGACTGAGTAGCTTAGCTGGTTACTATAAATAAAACTATTAGAATATCATATTGCATTTGCTGTCATTAAGCCATCCTCTATTATAGGATGGGAGGACCTTCCTTGCTGAAGGCTAGGGAAGAGTGGAGGTAAAGTCCAGGCTGGAGTTCCTCTGAAGCCTGCTCTTACAATCTGGGCTCACAAACACCTGTCATGACTCTCCATGACCTCTTGCTTTGTTGAATCCATGGGAACCCAGAGACCATGCAGAGTACAAGGACCTTGAGTGAAGGGACAGGAGTTCCTGAAGATAACTACCCTGGGAAACAGGGACTAGTTTAGGAAGTATAAAAAGTAAACTAAAAATGTTCTCATGGGAATCACCTTGCTTGCTTGCTTGCTTGCTTGCTTGCTTGAAGGAGTCCATATAAACCCCAGCCCTCAGATAGTAAATGGGAATTGTTCTTTACTTACCTTGCCTGACTCGTTTTTCTTTCTTCTCCGTCACCGATTCACTGAACCACAAGGGGGCACTGGCCATCCTCTGCCCTCCTCCAATCCTTAGGGAATTAAGCCCACTCTTCAAAGTTGTTTAGCAGGGGTAGTGTGATGTAGTAGATAGAATGCTGGCTATGAAACCAAGAAGATCTGGATTCAAATCCTTCTACAGACACATACTGGCTGTGTGACCCTAGCCTACTTTCATTTCGGTTGATTTAGGCTTCCAGTTGTAGGTAAACCATTTGATCCTTTCCAAGATTTCCTCAAAAGAATTCTTGGACAGGGGAGTTGGCCACAAGAAATACTAGTAAGAACAAGAAGAAAAAAAGGGGGAGTGGAGCAAGTAAGGAAATTTACATGATAATTTTGTTGTGTATTTTAGAAGGAAGAGTAAGTTTTTTGTAGTGGATTTACAGTTTCATGTGCAATCACTTTTTTTAAAATTGTACTATGTTATGGAAATGCTTGTTTCATTCCAGAAATTGAAAAAAAATAATTAATTTTAAAATTGAATTAAAAAAAAAACTTTTCAAAGAAAGAACAACAAAGGGTTGGTGATCATGCTTCCATCCTTGCAGGAAATATGGAAAGTACGTAGGATTGTGTAGTACGCTGCAGAGAATACTTGATGTTTCTCTTTTCTGCCATTGTCATGTAATTTTTATTTTTGGTCCAAATGCAATTCTGCCAAAAAAGACAAAGGGGCTTGAAGACCCTCTCCCCCTCTTTACTCACTAGAATCCAATCCTTAACAAAGAAGGACTTCTGTGTAAAAATAAAGAGAAACGATTCCAAGAGTTAGAAAGGAATCCTGATGTGTCAGGAGGCTGGCAGGTGGAAGAGTCCATCTAGAGAAGAAAAGGGAGAAGAGCTACTTAACATTTGGAGCTAAGAATATAAAATCAGGATGAGGCTCTTCTTGAAGAAAAAGCAAGAGGAAGCAGCTGCCTGCCCTCCAATCAACCAGTAAGCATTTATTAAATACCTACTATGTACCAGATGGTACAAAGAGAACATTGACCCAAGCCCTGACCTCAAGGAGTTTCCATGATATTGATGAAAACAACATGTACACATGTACCTAGTGCAGTGTCTGGAATACAGTAGGAAATAAATAAATGCTTATTGACTTAACAGTTTTGGGTGACAGGCACTATAAGGTACTTTATGTATAAGTCTAGAAAGATAGGGTTATTGTGAAAGGCTTTGATGGTGTGATTTCACAGGCACCTTCAGGTGGAAGAAGAGATAAATAATGGTGATTAGTGACTTTCAGGTGAGTGCTATGGAGGCAATCACTGAAATGGAAGGGCAGGGCATTTATATAGTGCCTACTCTGTGCAAGGAACTGTGTTAAACAGTCTTTACAAATATTTCGTTTTATGTTCACAAAAACCCTGCATGGTATGATTATCATCCTTATTTTACAGCTGAGAAAACTGAAGCAGACAAAGGTTAAGTGACTTACATAATGTTTGAGACCATATCTGAATTCATATCCTCCTGACTCCAGGCCCAGCACCCTGCCTATTGTGCTACCAACTCAGTAATAAGCAAAAATAAGTCATGATCTGTGTATCTAAACATTTTTCTAGAACATGACAAAGATTTGCCAGATCTTATCCAATTGAGTGCCTATCTATTTCTAGGTACTCACACTATAACAGATGATATATACTGTTGGAAGGAATCCAGAAAGCGTTATGAAGAACTGTTGGGGCAGGTAGGTGGTGCAGCGGATAGAGCACCTGGAGTCAGGAGGACCTGAGTTCAAATCTCAACTCAGACACTTGACACTCACTAGCTGTGTGACCTTGAGCAAGTCACTTAACTTCAGTTGCCTCAACCCGAGACATCTTCAGTCATCCTGATGAATATCTGGTCACTGGATTCAGATGGATCCAGAGGAGAAAGTGAGGCTGGTAACTGTGCACAGCCCTCCCTCACTTAACACAAAGTCAAGTGCAAGTCATGTCATCATTTCTCTGATGGCATGGTCTTCTTCAGCAACAAAGAATAAACACACACTAAGAACCATGAAGTCTTAGACAAGCAACTAAAGACCTTAGGGGGAAAGGTGATGTTTTTATTCCTACTGACCAATGGAAAGGACATCCAAAAACAAAGACAGATTTGGGAAGTGAGTAACTGATTAAGAAGATGATGTTAGAGAAAGGGATTTCATTGATGTAAGAAGACAGAAAATATATACAAGACCATTTGGAATGGTAGACACGATGGATAGAATTCTGGATCTGGAGTCAAAAAGAGCATGTCTTCCTCAGTTTTCTCATCTATAAAATAATGATATTTATAGTTAGCTTTCAGGGTTATTGGATGGACAAAACGAGATAATATTTTAAAAGAATTTTGCCAGAAATTTCCTCAAATTCTCATGATATTTCAAAGTTATTAATGGAGTATATAGACTGTCTATCAGTCATTCATTCATTGCTCTTACTATGTGACCATCTTTTATCAAGCATATATTTCCTTGATGACATCCTTTACACAGTTCTCCTGCTTGTAATTCCTTGTGTGGAATATGCTGGAGACTTTTCACACC